>OZ026523.1:25910211-27110211 GCA_964019695.1 Loripinus fragilis
AATTGTCACATTTTTTGCTAAATTCATTAGGACAGTTGTAGTATTGATTTGCTCAAAGACGATATGGACACATTGAGACGGAACAAATCTGAGAAATACATTTCCTGGGGGATTAATGATCCTTAAGAATTCGAGGAATTTCTAGAGGCCTTGAAGTTGTTGAAGTTGCACAAGGAAAATGGTGTAGACGCAACATTGGAAAGCATACCCAGCCAACATCCGATCTCGGGCCACTATCGGTCTGCCAGCGAAACGCCATTTCAATGCCGTGTCGCTGGCGGGCCGATAGTGGCCCGCTTTTACATGCTTACTGGATCTATAAATGGTTGCTAAATAATAACTACACCTTATGTGCAGATAAGAAGAATTTTGCACTGATGTCATTTCCATCTGATTCAGTTTAAACACGTTTTAAACTTGTTTAAGCGTGCTCAAAAGTAACGTCCTATAGATTGCTGATCAATGTCTTTACTGTCTGTCAGTTCGTAACTCCAGTTTACACACATTATTAAGTGTGCATGCTCGTGTAAAATCAGTGAAACCGTATGAGTTGTTTTCATTTTTGGTAGGTTCTCTCTATTTTTGAAGGATCCGTATTTCCAGATTATTTGTGTAATATATATCATGTAGATAGGGGCGTCATGAAAATCCTGTTCTGTTCTGTGTTTGTGAGAAAGGAAGATTAGTCTGTGCTTCAAAACTCTGTGCGTGAGCAGTGAAGGCTCTGGCGAGACTGCGCATATGTTTGTCAGAGATATCGCTGGTCACATGTGCAATAAGTACCAAAAATCTTAGTTGGCTATATGAACAGTGACCTATATAATAGTGTCCATTATACGTCACTGATACGAAGTGACAGTAGCTAGTATATCTGAGCAAAAAATGAGATCCTTGGCAGAATGCTCGATTGTTTGTTCATACCTATAACGCTATTTTCTTTCGCCGTGCATTACTGCATTAAACATGTTAAATGCGAAAGGAACAAAATGTACGAGTGCGTTACTTGATTCCGTTGTTGTTTTACGGCGGATGCGCCCAAATTAGTCTTCCTGGACAGCCCAATACGTCACCATATGTAATCTTGGACCATAATCGACCCTCCAACGGTTCGCCTTTGAATGACGTTCCGTTGCCGATTGTGGGGCCCATATAGTGCTACATGTAACTGGGTATTGGAAACTAATGTAAGTAGAATATTAGAATCTCGCGTGCCAATCCAGTGTTCGAACTTGTAAACCGACTGGATGGAAATTGTATTGCAAAACAGCCGCCGCAGCTGTGCATGTATATGGGAACCTCAAGTAACTCATTTCTGTCTAATCTGCACTTGCGAGCCTGCATATGGGTTTGTGTGTTTCTGTGAAATCTTAAGAATCACTAAGTAAACACGCATGAAGTCCCACCCACGTATATATGTGACCCACGATCAGTGCAATGCTATTAAACAGGCCATTACTTTATACGGACGTGGCTAAATGTAAAATCGATAGGAAAATATAACTTACTTTCGTCTTTCTCTAAATCCATTCTAGAAACCCTACAAATTGTAAAAGCAGCATCTAAAATCCGTTAGCATCCTAACAGCTGAGAATTGAGCTTCTTCAGCAACTAAGGACTTGTCATTGTCTGCTATGCCGGAAAGTTCATCACAGGTAATTCACAATTCTGTTGCCATGGTTATGTAACAATCCGCAAGCGACATCGGAAAACGGGCGTTATGCAACTAATGATGCCTGCGCATTGTGGCATTTTTTGCTGCTTAATACAATAAATGGCCGCTTTATTATTTATCGCTTCAGCGAGAAGCGAAGGCTCAGACGAGCCAGTGCTTACGCGCAGTCTCGTTAGAGCTTTCGCTTCTCGCATACACAAAGTACGGAAATGAGATTGGCTCAGACCAAGTATTACTCGGATCTCTAGCTCTCTGGATACCTAATGGAGGCTTTGGGCAAATGCGATAAGTAACTGGCTGTAAAATATTAACAAAGCGACTGATCATTGTGCACATATGGCGCATGCTGATTATTTCTTTTTATTCCCTGCCCCGATGTGACAACAGTATACCGTGCAGCTAAAGCAAAGTGCAGTTGACGTGTTACAACTCTTAAACAACGATGTCGTCACGAATTACTAAAGCTGTTTCTGAAAGGAAAATGAAGTCCGCGTGAACATAAAAGTTAAGTTTGAAATCCTTATAATGTGTTCTAATTTGTTAGCATAGCGTTATACGGAAAGCGTCGAGAGAGAGTTTGCACTGGACAGACGTTTCAAACTTTGCAAGCTGACGCCATTTTGCAATTTTTGTATAGAGAGATCAAATGTTAGAAAATGGCCTTTTTGAATAGTGTTTAACAAACGCCTTCGATGCGAGATTGGATTGGAATCAGGTAAAATGCAACACACTGATAATGTTAGTTTCATTGCATTCAGGCACTCGCTGGTTGTCTCAGAAGATATTTGAATACTCAGTCTAGCTGCCCCGTGTTCAAATACTTCTTCTTGAAGCGGCACGTATCACGACAGGAAAACAAACATGTATGGTTCTGCAAAGTACGCGAACCCATCCACGCAATTGATTGGTCGAAATCACATGGATGTGCGGCAGATGGTGACAATATCGTTGGTTTCCTGTAACTCCCAAAACATACGAGCTCTAACAATGTGGCAGTTTAACATGTTTATACTCAGACGAGCCTGTGCAGCCTCCTTTTAAGATTAGAAACGTTAGCGTACGCGCAGGCTGATCTGAGCCTGTGCTGGTCACATTTACTACATTGTTGTAAATCTCATGTCGCGGGCTCATTATTGACCCAGTCTAGTATACGGACTGGTCACTGACATACAGGTAAATGTATATATCGGAGCTGAGCTTTCAAAACTGACGTACATGTATGTTGAAGTTTAAATAATCATATCTCCAATAATTATCTGCATATCTGTGATTTTTCTTCAAAAACCAATGGCTCAACATATTATCTTTAAGACTATAGTGTTATATATTTTTAAAAGTATATCCGTCTTTATGAACATCAGCAATAAACCAAGGTACCCTTTTTAGCTATTTTCAGCACTTTTAGCCAAAAATCGTCAAAGAAATCAACCTAAAAAGATGATAAAGCTCAACTTTATTTACTGTTACCTGTAATATTTCAACTTCGCATACCGGAAAACTTCTTATAATCTCAGGTATTGTTCAGAATGAATTTTAATGGCTTTAGTACTTTGAAATAGCACTAAATTAAAGCCACGACAACATATCTTTGTTGTTCCGTCAGTGACCAGTCCGTTTATGTTGGATCTGTGGTTAAAACTGATGGCTAAGAAAATATTCACAATTTTACGCTCAAAAACTGTTTATCTGGATCTATGTCATGCGTTAGCAGTTGGTCTGCTCGTAACGAATGCACGCCAAAAGGCGATCAACAGTTTGGATAATAGAACCTTCAATCCGAGTTGACGCTATCAAATAAAGCCGAATTTCATGTGAGGAAAGTTTAATTAAATTGCCCAGACAATTTAAATTTTCGCAAGCAAATTGTGCCACATTAAAGTCCATCGATTTCCCATTACGCGCTGGGAACTGCTATGGACATTATAATTCCCTTGGCCTGTGACGACAGATCATTAATGTGCCGCATCTTGAGATTTCCAACAATGTGGTATGTGCGATCAGCAAAGGCTCAGACCACCCTGTGCATACACGCAGCCTGATAAAAGCCTTTGCTAGTCGCTTGAATATTCTATGACTCTAACGCTACTGACTGAACATCATTTGGAGCTACTAAGCTTAAAAGGAGGCTGCACAGGCTCGTCTGAGTCTACACATGTGAAAATACCACATTGTTGGAAATCACACGTCGCGGCTCATTTGATGTTATTTGTCATTGCCATGCCCACAAGGCTAATTTATCTGCCTATACTATTGCAAAAAATATAGATCAGACAGCTCCGGAGCAGCCTGATCAGTGTGTATTTCATAGATCCCATCTCACAAGATATAAAGCTTGTACTTCAAAGAACCCAAAATACATGCTAGAGAGGTTCAAAGATCCCGTTATGCTTTTAAACTTCAAACACCCTGTCTTACACTATATGTTGTTACTGCTTCAAAGATCCCATCTCGAAAAATGTGATGTGGTCATTTCAAATACCACATCTGGCATATATGAGGTTCGCACTTCAAAGAACCCATCTCAAAAACATGCTGTGGGTACTTCAAATATACACCCTCAACATATATACTGAGGTCACTTGAAATACCCCGTCTAAAACATACGTTGTTTCGTCACAAAAGGTATACTGTGGGAATTTTTAAGGCCCTGTAATAAGAGATGTGCTATGGACACTCCAAAGACCATGTCACAAAAATATGCTATGGACACACCTCAAAGATCCTGACAAAAAAGATATGTTGTGAAAACCTCATAGACCCTGTCACAAAATATACATTGTATGCTATGGACTCTCCAAAGACCCATCACAAAAGATATGATACGGTCACTCCTAGACCCTGTCACAAAAAATGCTATGAACACCCCAAAAACTATGCCAGAAAGATATGTTATGGACAACTCACTGACCCTAACTGTCACAAAAGATTGCTATGGTCACCGCAAAGACCCTGTCACAAAAATGCTATGGACACACCAAAGACACTCTCACTGACCCTAACTGTCACAAAAGATTGCTATGAGCACTCCAAAGACCATGTCTCACAAGATATGCTATTGATACGCCAAACCCTGTCACAAAAGATATTTTACATGTATGGGCACCCCAAAGTCCTTGTCACAAAAGATATGCTATTGACAGTATAAATACCTTGTCACAAGATATGCTATATACACATCAAACATCCTGTCACAAGATATGCTTTGAAATCTTCAAATACCCCCATCACAAGATATGCTATGGACACTCCAAAGATCCCCTCACAAAAGATATGCTATGGGCACCAAAAAGACCCTGTCTCAAGAGATATGCTATGGACACTCCAAATACCCTGTCACAGAAGATATGTTATGGTCACTCCAATGACCCTGTCACAAAAGTGCTATGGACACCCCAAAGACTATGCCTGAAAGATATGCTATGACATCTCACTGACCCTAACTGTCACTCAAGATTGCTATGGGCACTCCAAAGACCCTGTCACAAAAGATAGGCTATTGACACTCCAAACCCTGTCACAAAATATATGCGACATGTATAGGAACTCCAAAGACATTGTCACAAAAGATATGCTATTGGCACTCTTAAGACCCTGCAACAAGATATGCTATGCACACATCAAACATCCTGTCCTGTCGCAAGATATGCTATGGATACTTCAAAGACCCCATCACAAAATATATGCTATGGGCACCACAAAAACCCTGCCACAAAAGATATGCTAAGAACATTCCAAGACCCCATCACAACAGATATGCTCTTCACAAATGATAAGCTATAGACACTCCAAAATACCCTGTCACAAGATATTTGCTGCGTCACATATATTATCCTTTCCTCAGGGAGTTTTGAATTTGGTACATTGTACCAAGTTCCATGCTCCATGAGGAAAGCATGATGCAAATTACTAATTTTAAAAAAAATACATGCAGTACTATAAATGTTTATTGGAAAGAAACACAGGAATAAACAGGAGCTAATACTCCACTTCTGAAAACAAAAAGGCATACCTTAAGTACAACCACCAGATACAATTCTTTATGTGAAGCCATTCCTTTGAAATCTTTGTCGGAAACAATGAAGGAAATAAACACTGACGGACGAAATGAATGCTATGCCAAATAGGTGGATTATCTTTAATACAATACAACTCATCACGAATGATGTTGATACCAAATTTAAAAATTCAAGGACAAGCAGATTTTCAGTAATAATTGATTGATTCTTTACAGATAATGGGCGAGAAAGAAATGCACAAATAAAGGGATGATGATTACTGGCTACATGTAGCACCAAAGAAAACATCTGAACATAACTGATATTTTGTCTGGAATGTAACAGTCAAGAACGACTGTATGTATACATCATCCGATTACCACTCCTTATTCAAATGTCGCATTTGCTTTTATATTGAAAAATGGGGTATGAACATTTCTTGTAATTCAAAAACAGCAGAATCTAGGGCGAAGATTTGGTACCAGTAAAATGCATTTAAGCTCCCCAGTGGCTTAGGCTGCTGTCCGTTCTAAGGTGGTGGTTCTGTTGTTGTTGACTTTTTGCTTATTGTAACTCCCATTGTGGGAGTCTGTTATTGTTCTACATTTTGTTGTACGTTACTTTATGTCCATTCTAGTATTGCAATCATCTTGATGGGAGAGAGAGCTGGTTGCTTTGCTTAATTTGTCTTCCTGGTGTCTCGTGATGGTTGAGCGGCTCTTCCTTGCGGTGCTACGGGGTTGTTTGTGGTTTGTGATTGTGGTATATCCTGATCATGCTCACTTACTATTTAATAGGTATATAAAAAGCCTCTTCCTGGAAAATTTCAAACACAATTTGACTTACGACGTGCCTAGAAATGTTGAAGAAGGCTAGTTCTAACTCTTTGTGAAGTCAAACCTTTTTTGGAAAGAAAATTGTGCGGATCGAATTTTCAAATATATTTAACTCCTTGACTATAAAAAATCTTTGAAACAAAACATGGCTGCTTTCTTTCCAAACTCATTTCCATAAAGTGTCTACCCGTAGTGACGGATCTAAGATAGTGATCATGGGAGATGATTTTTAAAATGTACTCCCTTGTTAGGGGTTAGTGTTAAAAACACAGCTTCATTTTTAAAACAATACTCAGTTTCTTTATTAAAAATCCATTTGAATTATAAATAAGCATTTTCTTGTTGTAGTTAAATTAAATGACACAATTATTCTGGATATACAACACATTTTTGCCTTAATATTTCTAAACATAACGTTTAAGTAAATCAGTTAGATATATGCATATAATATTTTGCCATTTTCTGTTTTCATTTATCAGTCAATAGCAAGAAAAGTATGCTCTGCAAAAAGTACTGTTTTTCTTGTTCAACTATTTAAAGTTTATGAAATTTTTGTTTTATTTAAACATAAAAAACGAAAAAAATAACTCTTCAATTTACAACTTTTAAAATCAAATACTCCTTTACACTTAAAGCACCAGCAAAACATGGCATCTTAAAGTGTCGTCTGCTTAGGTCGTCTGCTGCATTTATTTGCCAACATTATTGACTAATTTAAGCATAGAGACAAACAGAGTGGACCTAGATCCAACAGTTCTATAGCAGCAGTTGGATCTGGGTCTACACTGTTTATCGAAGGGGCTTCTAACACAATGTAGCAGACTACAAAAGCAGACGACTTTGTTGTGATTGGCGCTTTTAAGGGTTAAAAAGTTATGTAAGGTGGTGTTTTTGGTTCTAAAAAATTACTAATGTTCATATAATATGCATATTCATCTAAATAATTTAACTAAAACATTTATTTTAACATATAAAAATAATGAAACATATTGAACAAATGTCTTCACTACAGAAAGGCCAAATAAAAAAATTAGAGTGTTTCGGGTAACGGTCAATGAAAACTTTAGGTAGGGTAGGCACACATATTTTTTTAAATCATTTTTATTCTGGAAAAAAATATAATTTTATGCATTTTGAAAGGCCTTTCAAAATGCTTAAAATTATAGTTTTTCAAAAAACCTAAAAAACTAATTTTCAACAGTAAATTTAGGATGGGTCGGGTTACTCTAAACACAGGTATTTTTAATTTGGCCTAAGGAGCATCCTTCAAGGACTGCACTGATAAAAATACTAATAATAGTTACATCAGATCATAAATTTCCGATGAATAAAAATTAAATATATCCTGAATAATGCCACGATCACAGATCCTACATTTTGTTTATCATGATGCAAACCATAGGTTTAGATAAAAACAATTTTTTACCGTAAAATTGCACATATTTTCTTACCGATCAGTTTAAACTTATGTTTTGGGTGTTCAAAAGAACCGTCTCATTGAGACGGTTCATTTGACTACCCACAACATATGTTTTGGTTGAGAAATAAGACAAAAAAATTGGTACGCACTCTTAACTAAAGGCATGCCAACGATGCCATGCCTATAGCACTTCTCAAGAATTGTAAGAACATGTCAAAGTGAAACCAAATAAACTGCTGAAAATATGATACGGGTCAAGATAAGTACTGTTTGCCATTTATATTATGTATGGTTTACGACTGTGTTAATCATTTTTAATTTATTTCCACTATCTTACACTTCATTTAAGAAGCAGTGAATTGTTGTATATTAATTCACTGTTTGGAGATCAGCTTTAAAGAAGATCAAATCACGAGCACCCAGCATGAGTGATTTATCTTCCTACAACTGACCGTCAGTGAATTATTACTCAACAATTCGCGCTCTAGAGCTGATCTATTTCGATTCTAGCACAATAAACGACGAAAACACATTTGAAGCCTTCAGCTTCTTCCAACTTTCCGCCATTGCACTGAAGAAATCCCGCCAATAGTTGGACTGTGTCGCATACGTTTTCATGATTATGTAAAGTCTTTCAAGCGTAAAAACGACGTTACACCGTCTAACGCCACGATTGACGTCATTTGCAGTATCAATTGACATCATCTAGTGCGCACTTTCCATGTGCTTTAAAAACTGTGACTATATCATTTGACATAAAACGTTTTTAAGCATTGGCTCTATAGGCGAGGTGTGTTAGAATTACATGTATGTACTGACTAAATAAAACTTAAAATATATCAACGAAATATGTAAGATGATATTCTTCACCCTTAGCTTCATTTTCAGCAGTATATATAGATGTGTATGTAATAGGTTCCTAATTTAGTTGAAAATGCTGGACTATTTTGCTAGATGAGTGCTGATGTATTTATTTAATTTATTAAATGAGTTGGGCGAAAAGATAAAATGCGAAGCTCGCTGAGCAATTTAGGTTATCGCTTTTTCAACGCGTTTAATAAATTAAATAATAGATAAGAACACTTGTTAGATATTACATTTGTATTTATCATATGACATTAAAATTACCCTCGAAATCGCATTTGTTAAAGATTTTGTCATTATGTACGCAACGCTGTTTTGTACGTCATTACATAACGTTACTAAATACATTCTATGTAAACCACTAGTGAATTATCGATTTTAACATAGCGTTTTGTTATATGACTGGAGAGAATCCTGTCTCCTGATTGGCCCAATTTGTCTTCATAAATCTTCATGTCTACCTGGAAACCGGTCTTAACCGGTCCACAAGTTAATATTGCATGAAAACCAGCTCAAACTAGTTCCCAGAAGTTAATATTTTTGACACTTCTGCATTATTACCCTCTAGAGAGCTAAAAATAGCATGATGAGTGTGGAACTAGCATGTGCTGCATGAAATCGACATGATTTGCTGTTTCACCTCCCAACAGGTAAATTAAAGACTTTCATGAATTTATACAACAGTTTTGTTTTGTTTTGTTTGCTTATTTATCTTTGTTTGAATAAATAAACTGTAAAAACAGTTTTATGATAGCATTTTATATTCCCCATTAAGAGAATTAATATACATTTGAAAATGTAAAACGATACATTAAAATATTTTAATAACAGTTGCTAAAACTTGTGAGAAAGTCCTTAGATGTCTTAGATGTCTTTAACAACAACAGTGAAAGTAGCAAAATTTTCATTCTTAAATGAAAAGTCATATAAAAAAAACAGTAATTGACTTCGATTTCGGTAGACATAAGGATTTATCTACCCTTAAAAGTGATATTCACCCCGGCCTAGCAGCCTCAGTGAATTATCACTTTTTCGGGTTGATAAATCCTGATGTCTACCTCATTGAAGTCAATAATTGTATAATATCACCCTCAGATCGACGTCATGTGATGATATGGTATCTCATCAGTAAATTGTTTTACTTTATCTTGATTGTTTGCAACTAAGGTGGCTCATATTTCATATCATCAGTTACCTCTACAATGTTGACGTGATAAACGTTGCCTATCTCAAGGCATGTGGCTTTATCAGGTCAACATGACATTGCACTTTTTGAATGACGTCGTCGATGACGCTGAATTGACACGAAAATCGATAAGTTCGTCATAATTGCTAGTTCGAAGTGTGAACCAACTAGTAAACTGATAAATAGAATACAAGGGTTGTGTCTTTTGATATCAAGTTTACCAGGCTTGGCTTTGAGAATGCCTCGCGATTCAACAATCATTTTCAAAGCCTTGCCTGGTAAACTTGATGTCAAAAGACACTCACCTAGTATTCTATATTTATGGAAATGAAACCAAATTATAAGACTTAGTTAATTTAGAGTAAGCAACCAATAGAAATATCCAGTGTGCACTTAAGAATATTCACTTATTATGTCAAATACTGCTAAGCTGAAAGAATGACATCATTAAAATATAAAAGTAGACATTGATATTTAAAATGTAAATGAATATTATGCAGCTGCTATACAAATGTACATAGATAATGTGCAATAAAAGCCAGAGGTGGATCCAGGATTTCTGGAAAGGAGGTTCATATTTATAAACTTGTGTGTGTGTGGAAGGAGGTCGCCTCTGCTAATCTTGTCACATTTTTATCTAAATATCCGATTAAAATGAAATAATTTGTCTCATTGAGACCAAATTACTTCATTTTCATAGGATATATAAAACGGGGGCGGGGAAGGGGGTTCAAGTTAACCCCCTGAACTCCCCCTGGATCCGCCACTGAAAGCGATTGAATATTTTGTACATTATGCATATTGTTTAGCTTGCAACCTCAACAAGCGTATTACACGTTTATTGTTTCAAATTATCTAAAACCAATATATAGGAAACTAACTTTTTGAATACTAGTTTGGCGACACAGAACTTGAGATAACCATTCTTATACAATATGTCTTTCATTTTACTTGGTCTACAGATGAGAACAATTCACTTTAGTTCTATTAGAAGGCGGGGTACATGCAGATGACTATTCGCAAGACTTAGACAGTAAAGATTCACAATAATGCTTCAAGTAGGTGGGGCAGATGGCTCCAACCCAGACCCAGGCGGGGGAGATTTCTTTTCTAGGGCTAATTGTTGCTGTTGGCTTTGTTTTTGTAAAGCTAGGTTGTGTTCCTGTAGTCTGATCATTGCGGCCTCATCTGTCACGCATTCATCGTAGCTGGGCGGAGCAGCCATGTCAATGGGCGTGGCCATACCCCCTGGCCCGACCTGCTGCTGAAGCTGTTGTTGAAGTTGAAGTTGTTGCTGTTGTAATCGAATCTGCTCTTGGAGAAGACGATTTTGTTCCTGTAATTCTTGAACACTGGTATTGGTACCACCCGCTTGGCCTTGCGCAAACTGTGGATTAACCGGATACTGAGCACCGGAAGTATTTATTGGATACTGTGCACCGGAAGTGTTTACCGGATACTGAGCACTCGAAGTATTTACTGGATGTACACCAGGTGTTTGCATGTTCCCGCCTACAACGACAGGTGGATATTGGTAGGTACTACCTGTCATCATAGGCGTACTGGATGTCCCATGGTAAGTCACGCCTTGTGATCCACCCACTATTACTAGAGGTCTTCCACCTCTTTGCATCTGAACTCCAAATGAACCGGCATGTCGACAGTTACAACATGCGATTAAAATTGACACTGCCGCAGAGGCAATAATGAAAAGTAGAATGAACACAGCCAATGCTTTATTCTCGGACATGTTCTCAGTATAATTGCAAAAGCTTCCAAATTCATTTGGATCACAGTCTTTTAAACCAAATATTGCACAGAAAAAGAACCCAATGAACGATCCCATGCAAGTGGCTACACAAAATCCAAGCTGGGCACATAACTGAAAAAGAAAACATAATTGTACATAGTATTTCGCACCATTTCCAAGATTTACAGGGCTTGCCAAATCATGTGAATCGTCTTGCAGACGACTCAAATAAAATTCCAAGTCTTATTGATTAAATGAACCAACAACAAAAATGTGGATTTATGTCATTTTTCGATTTTACTAACAACTATTATAAAGTATTTTTGTCAAAGGTGAGTGATTGACATTTAAACCGGAATCACACTGGTCAATGTAAACGCACCGGTGGTTGCTACAACGAGCTGGTGGTTGCATTTTTCAGCACCGGTGGTGGAGTAAAAGGTAAAAAAATCTATACCTGTTGACTTTATTATTTATTTATAAACTTGCATTTATTTTATTTGTGATGACACCTGGCGCACAGACCACCGGTAACATTGCAGTTTATGGCTCTGCCAAGCAATTGGTGATATAATTCATGGTTTGGACTGCAAATCCAACAAAGTTCTGGAGTTTTGCCGTGACAGGTGCTTTTTTCTAGTGTAACTGCCTAAATTGAGGGAAATCTGCATGTCTAAGCGCAGCTGGTGTCATATTCCCATGAAATAAAATCCAAAAAACGATTACTACTTTGTTTTTTTTTCTTGGTGAACTAGCAAATGTTTTATTGATGAATTTTTATTACAACGCACTGGGAGCATTTTTTGGCGCATTGATACAACGCACTGATGGTTGCACAGAATTCCTGTGGTTGCTGGTGCAGCCTCACCACAGCATTCACTGTTCTTTAAACGGTACATAAATCGTTATTTGAGCCAGCACATTATATTTAAGCACCAGGACGAAGACTCAGGTGAGCCTGTGCAAATGTACAGACTCTCCAGAGCCTTCTCTGCATATAAAAAATAGAGAGTAGTAATCGTTTTTGGATGTTATTTCATGGGACTATGATAACATAGCTGCAGCTGTGCTTAGACATGCAGAATTTCCTGAAGTTAGACAGTCACAATAGAAAAAAGCACCTGTCACTGTCAAACTCCACAACTGTGTCGGATTTGTCGGTCAAACCATGAATTAAAACGCCAATTGCATGGCAGAGCCATAAACTGCAATGTTTCTGACGGTTTGTGCGCATTGGGTCATCAAAAAGATTTTTTTTACCTTTTACGCCACCACCGGTGCTGAAAAATGCAACCACCAGCTCGTTGTAGCAACCACCGGTGCGTTTACATTGACCAGTGTGGGAATAGCTTCTCTTATAAATGCGGTATAGTTATCTCTCTTAAATAACTTCTTTCAAAGTAAGTATAGATAAATGAATGGTTAGGCTGGCATTGTCGAGATTATAAAAACGAATACTACTCACAAAGCATGCAAGATCTTTGATCTCAGACTGGTTTTCTGTGTCTATATTTGATGTTTTTCGGTACATCAAAAATGATATAATCCCCGCCACAAGTATCTGAAATTGAAATAACATTATCATACATTTAGTCAATATACTCTTAATTTTTCATGCTACATAGGCTCAGCCCAGCATCTTCTGTTTACTCAAAAATATCAGGCATACTAGCTACGTACATTAAGGGGCGTGAGGCCAAAAAATAAAGTTTTTTTTTAATTCTACTTGTTGATTTATTAGAATAATATTAAGCAAGTGTAAAAGTCTGGCATTAATTTAATTTTTACGGTTGCTGTGGTAACAAAAATGGCCGCCAAAATAGGCTAAAAATAGGACAGTGACCATTTGAGACCTTTTACTGTGAAAATAACATAGAGCACAAGCCAATACCAAAAGTATATACATTGTAATAATAGATGATAAGAATTGTCACAACTCACAACATATCAAAGTTTTTTTTATGGTATTTAGGCCAGATTTTTTTATTAGTTGATTTACGGGATTTTTTTTTCAGACTTAGGGACGGGGGACAAAAAAAATAAATAAAAAAGCTCTGAAAATGACCAGTTAACTGGTCATTTTCAGAGCTTTTTTATAGAGCTCTTTTTTTAATATCTCCAGAAAAAAAACAGTAAGACTAGTGAGGTAAACTTTAATCTTTATATATTTCATCATTTCCCTAAAAATCTGGACAGGACAATCACTTTTTACAGTGTCACTCTCAAAAATACCCAGACAGAACCTAAAAAATATCATTTTTTTTACCAAACAAATAATATTTAGAGTCGGTGGATAAAAAAAATAGAAAATAAATTTTATTTTTCCTACTTTCCGGAAAATTACAGTAGGAGGGTTCGTAAATCAACTAATAAAAAAATTCTGGCCATAGCTGTGCTGATATCTAATTCTTAAAAAGGTCTCTCAAAGCCTCCAATTTGGTCTAAAATGACATACATATTTTGTGGCCATTTTTGTTACTAAAGCAACGGTAAAAGGTAAATAAATACCAGTCTTTTACACTTGGGTTATTTTTATATTAAACTAGTCAGAATAAATATGTGAAAAGCGACTTTCAGTTTTCAGCTTCAGAGGGTGCCAAAATAGCCTCTTAATGCACGTAGCTCTGTTTGATTCCCATTCTGTACATTCACCTCAAAAAGGACCCTAAAACATGGAAATGATACCCAAAATTGTCCAGTTTAGTCATAATCCACAATAATATCCCAAAAATGTTCATACCCAAAAAATGTTCAATTTTTCTGAAACCCCTCCCTCCACCCCCTATAAATAGTTCAAAATTTTGAACCCCAAAAATCGGCCGAGCCTATAATGTATATATAAAATAGCATATGAATACACAAGTACCAATTTATAAGTCTCATATTTTCCAAAAAGAACACAGAGAACACAGACCTATCTGCAGTCTGATTTTTGAAGGCAAATGCTATTGTAGTACGAGGGTCATTTGGAAAGTTCTTAGCATGGCATCATAACTCCACAATGCGTTGACAAAATGCAATCAAATAATACATTTTTGGAAACTAGAATTCAACGGCTACTTGATGGTTTAAATTTTGTCGGAAAAGGACTTGGTGTGCACATGCAGCGCATGCTCAAAATGAGTAGGGGGTTATATACTGGCGGAAATTTTAAGCAAAATACATGGAAAAAAGCGAAGGAAAATTGGGGACGTTATTTGCGATCATGATTTGACAAATCAACGATTGGTGCAAACTTATTTTTCATTAAAATATATTATGTAATCAATGCTTGCACGACTACCACCTTTACATTGGGAAAATGTTGACTAATAGAGAAATGGTAAAATTTAAAAAAAATGGGACTTTTTTTCGTTTTTTCTTTATACTTTTACTATAAATTGTGTCACTACAGGAGCACGAAAAAAGCCTATTATTTATTAGGAACATCCAACTCGGTCATCAATTGTATAATCATTGTACCAGATAGTGGCCTACCAAATGTTACAAGATTATCTAATTTCATGACATATTCTTAATGTTCTGCGCACTTTTCCAAAGGTAAAAAGTTATATTTTCCACTGATTTTTGCGTTTTCCAGTATACAAATAGTACATGTATTCACAATACTATTTTTCGTGTTTGCATCATAACATCCTCATGAAATTTATGCTACAACAAAGAGGAAATATAGTTCTTTAAAATGATACCAAACATGATAGGGTTTGTAAATTGGCTACTGAGATATTAGACCATGCTAAGAACTTTCCAAATGCCCCTCGTACTTTTTCTACAAACACAATGGTGGTAATACCATAAACTCATGAATGCAGCTCCCCCCCCCCCCCCCCCCCCCGTAGCAGACTCTCGTGAAATTAAAGGTTTTTTATAAAGGCTATTTAAGGCAAAATAAAGGTTGTTTCATTCAAATTCTAACAAAAATAAAGAGCAATTTAACATCAAATTTTCTAGTATTTTTATCAGATCCATGCTGGTATGAAAGGGGTGCAGCAAATCCTTAGCCAATAAAATTATAGCCCATTTATCACAAATCAATAGCAAAAGTTCTACGAGGGGCATTTGGAAAGTTCTTAGCATGGTCTTTTATCTCAGTAACCAATTTACAAACCCTATCATCTTTGATATCATTTTAAAGAACTATCCTTCCTCTATATTATGGCACAAATTTCATGAGGATATTATAATGCATACATGAATAATATCATTGTGAATACATGTACTGTTTGTATACTGGAAAATGCAAAATTTCAGTGGAAAATATAACATTTTACCTTTTGAAAACTGTGAAGAACATTAACAATAGTTCATGAAATTAGATAATTTTGTACCATTTGGTAGGCCACAGTCTGATAAAGTTATTATACAATTGATGACCGAGTTGGATGTTTCTAATAACTAAATACCGAAACAGCAATACCAAAACCCTCTAGAAAGCAAAGCAGCATGCTATTTTTTGGACTAAAAATCGTATGTCACAATGCACATATTTTGAAAATATATAACCGACAGTAGTTTAAGAATGACGTGCATTGGTATTTTGTCAAGCACACTTTATGCTCTTTGTATTGATACCAAAATAAATTTTGTAAATCAGAACAAAGGGAAGATAACTCTTATAATCTTCCCATGGGGCAGAGTAAGTTTAGCTATGAGTTGATGTTCTGGTTGATTTCAATGGAAAACGGTGGCAAACAAAAACAGTAAAAAATACCTTGAGAGTAGAAATTAATCAATTTTGTGATGGTTAACATGAAACCATGAAAAGTTCTTATGCCATTGACAAAATATGAGGGGTTAAGTTACCCCATCCACTTCTTGAAAAGTAGGGGTAGTGTTATTAGGAATAATTTTCTTGAGTCAGAACTAATCAAGCTACACTTTTTGTGCGACGAAATGATTTTTATACATTGTTCGCTACAAATAAAGCAAAACATATAATCAATAGGCATTTTTGTGCTCCTATAGTGACACAATTTATAGTAAAAATATAAAGAAAAAAAAGAAAAAAGTCCAATTTTTAAAGGTTTACATTTTCTCTATTAGGCAACATTTTCTGAATGTAAAGGTGTAAGTCGTGCAAGCAGTGATCGCATAATATATATTTTGATAAAAAATAAGTTGGCACCCAAACCATGATCGCAAATAAGTATCCAAATTTCCCTTCGTTTTTTTACAAAAATTTTGCTTAAAATTTCAGCCAGTGTATAAACCCTACTCATTTTGAGCATGCGCTGCACGTGCACGCAATGTCCCTCTTCGACACAAATTAAAACATCAGGTAGCCATTGAATTCTAGTTTCCGAAAATGTATTATTTGAAAGCATTTAATCAACGCATTGTGGAGTTAGGATGCCATGCTAAGAACTTTCCATATGCCCAAGTACTTTTGATGTTTACTCCCTGCTTGAAAGCCTCAATTTTTACTAAAGGCTTGTGTCGAGCAGAGTTGGATTGAAAAATAATTCTCATATTTTCTAATCTAGAAGGGTGGTCCGGGGGTCCTCACCAGAAAAATTTTGAAAACCAAGAAAACAGGAGAAGCCATCTCTGGTCATTTTGTAAGGACAATCTTATCTTCAGTAAATGAACAATTTCAGAGAATATTGCTCCCATTTATTGTATGCTCTTTTTTAAATATAAAATTTAGATATGCATATTGTCTGTACTAGTCTTGGAGTGTAGATAACAATATTTAGATATGACAACCTTCAACAATGACATAAGAAAATCAGGACATTTTTCAAAAGTCAAAAAACCCAAAAGATGCTTATCCATTAATATTTGTTGGTGCAGTTATTGCAGTTAGTAGCATGTCAAACCCAATGTCTAGGGGGTTGGTTTGCTGGTTCTATTCCCAGATCGGGCACATTCTTTCACTATATAGCTAGATGTCAGTTACTAGTAACAGATGAGCACTGAGTACTAGTGAAAGGATTTGGGTTAAGCCGGCCCAGCCTAGGAAAAAGGTGGTTAGGATCAACTAGTCATTCTGACATTACCTCAGCTGTTTAGCATGGAAATAAAGCAAGAAATCAACCCAAAAGTGTATATATTTACCTTACCTCACTCTTTTTTATTGCTGCCTTATATGAAGCCTAAGAAAAATTGACTGTAAGAGTCACCCTGGTGCAAGAGGTAGGTATAGACATTATGGTCTGAGAATGAATACAGCTCAAGATGTCACAGACATTACTTATCAACATATGTATGGTCTTATCTGTTATGCTAAAACTGATCTTTAAAAATTTAAAGGTTTATTAATTAAAATAAAGGTTATTAAAGGTTTTTCAGCCAAATTAAAGGTTTTAAAGGATTGCAGCCAAATTAAAGATTTCTAAAGGTTTTAAAGGTTCCACTAGGGGGCCTGTGAATGTGTTGGCATAACCCTTTGTACATTATTGACTCATAAATGTGTACTTCGACAAATGGTGTAGACCCGGATGAAATGCTGCACAATGCAGCATTTCACCAGGGTCTTCACTATTTGCAAAGACAAAAAACGACCCTCAGAGATAGATATACAATTTTGATTGGGACCCCTCTTTATATACAATGGAGAATCATCGATTTATTTATCAAATCCGAAGGAAGAATCCATTAGTGCATTGTTTGTTTGTTTGTTTGGTGTTTTACGTCCCAGTCAATAATTTTCAAGTTATGTTAGGACGATTTCCAGTCTTTCTGGGTTGAACCAGTATTTAGCAGCGTAAAGTGTTAATGATCTGCTCTTGACGTATACAATACAGGAATCTACACAGTCTGAAAATATACTAACCAAGCAGCCTACAATAAAGGCCCCAAGAAAATAGGGCGGACCAAATGTGTCCGTCTGTCCCTTTGTGTACCGTACAGCGAGGCCTCCACATACTAAAAGCGCGATCCCAAGCGCAATCTGTACCACAAAGATCATGCTCAGGAACCGAACATATCTGGCCCGAGTCCCGTCTGAAAATAAATAAACAGATAAATAGATAGTAAAGATTGTGAATTTTCAAATATATTGTGTATCTGCAATAAACATGCAGGGTCTACAAACAAAATGTTTAGAAATCATGGCCGTTTATCCAAACCTGATGGTATTTGCTTACAGTTGAGACATTCCATATATGGACGTGGCGGCCATCTTAGTCATGGAGCCCAGAACTGTTTGAACAAAAGTTCGTTGCCCTACCCTTAAGTAGTGAGGCTTGCATAGGGGGGGGGGGGGGGGGGGTACCAAATATCCCATATCCCTTGAAGTAAATAGGCAAGTATCCCTTATAAATTGGCAAATATCGCTATAATTAATTTTCCAAAATATTCAAAATCCCTGAAAGTAACCAAAATATTGAACACAGTATCCCATATCCCTGGAAGTAAGGCCTAAATGAAATATATGTGTGGTTCCTGTTGCATACCAGCAAAATTTAAGGTAGGTAGGTAGGGAAATTATTAAATTTTGTTATATCATTTAACAAAGAAAATATTGACAAAATCTGAAAAAGTGCACATTTAAGATATTTTTTCTCCAAAGACCATTTAGGGGTAAAAAAATAAGGGTAGGTAGGCAACAGGAACCACACATATATTTCTCAAGCCTAAAAATGGATAGTATCCTACATCCCTGGAAGTAAAATGGCAAATATCCTGTATCCCTAAAACCCCTATACAAGCCTCAGTAGTCGTCATTATTCCAGAGAAGATGTTTGAAAATGTTGATATTTAATATGCTCTTGAAACCCAAAGGTCACAGAGCCATTGCGCAGTTAGTGTCTTTATACCACCCTTACCAACTTTAGCACAAAATATCTCATGATGTGCAAGGTCTACACTGATGTAGGTGGTATAAAATAGTTATACGATGTTTGTCCACCTGTACGTAAGATAATCCACTCGCTAAAGCTCGTGGATTATCTCCACGTACAGGCGGACAACCCATGGTATAACTATTACTTAGTACATGTAACACAGTAAGTCTAGCGTCCAGTGTTTAGCCCAGAGACATCTAGATGTGGCGCCGTATATCATCAGGGTCTGCACCATGGACCACTTGCCATTATCATTTCCAGGGATTTTTTTTGCAATTTTGGGAAGGGGCCCTAGGGCCTTTCAGATTGGGAAAATTAGCGCGGTAAACCACTATTTTGGGAAATTTTCTAAACAAACAAGAACAGCATTTTTGGTCAGTTTAAAAACAAAATTAGCTATTACACATACTATTGCCATTAAATTGAAGGAAAAGTAGATTGTCATCATGTAGTTTGTGAGTGTGTGTGTGTGGTGACTGAATGAAAATTCTCAAAAAAAAAAAAAAAAAAAAAAAAAAAAAAAAAAAATTTTTTTTTTTTTTTTTTTTTTGAGATTGGGAATTTTTTTTTCAAATTGGGAAAAAAGTCACCTAAATCCCATTGGGAAAGGGGCCGAATTTCAGCCCCTGAGGACACCAAAAAAAATCCCTGATTTCTGTGTTAAAAGCAATGTTCAGCTTTAAAATTTGTAACAGTCTGCTAATTCAAAAGTTCTTCCAGGAACACCATTAGTTATGTTTGTTTGATTGATTTGGTTTAAAACATATTTTATTCAAATTAATTTGAACATGGTAAAACTTTAAACAAGAAGATGAGGATAAGAACGGAACAGTTAGTTCTTCTCCAATTTGTTTGATTTGATTCTTAACGTCTCATCAACAATCTTTCAGTTATGTAGGGACAGGTCTTCCTGGGTCGAACCAGTACTGCGTCTTTCTCAAGGACACAACGCAGTGACGCCGGTTAAGCTCGAACCCGTGTCACCTCGGTCTCGAGTCACTAAACCACTGCGTTCGCTCCCCGACATTAGTTGATCCATTAGTTTTGATCAAGATCAGGACCGACGTTACGTCGGGTCTGATCTGGGTTCAAAATTAATAACGCAAGAACGATAACAAGAAAACATACTAAAACTAAGTTTGAAGAGATTTACCTCCTTCGACTGGCATAATTAGTCGCTTTTCAAATTTCTTTTCTATGTATGGCACATCAGAAAATTCTGCTGATATTATACTGGTACTATACACTCAGTGTATGAAAAAATGTATCCGTTAACATTGTTTATCATTCAACACTCAAACAATTTCGAAATATTTCCATGTCTCATATTATATGGCCTAGTTAACCACCGTGACACACACCTAACAAGTATTGGTTTCATGAAAATAATAGTGTGAACGCGAAAGTGGCCATTACTCCTCTTCTTTGAAGACCCCTGGGTGTGACTATAACCGTTAATTTGCCTGTCGTAGAAATGCCCCTCCCTATATTGTCAATATAACTAGAATTCCGATCCTGAATCGGATGTGACGTCTGCCAACCTCAGTCAAAAAGGGCCATAATTCAGTCAAAACTTTGTTCAGTGATCTCCAAATGCGAACCTGGCCTGCATTTAACAATGCTTTTAATACCTTTCTGTAAACGGTGAATGAAATTGATACATCCCTTCAGAAGTTATTGATCGGAAACCAAAAGAGAGGCAAAACCTACGTAAAAAGGGCAATAATTCAGTAAAATGGTGTCGTTTTTTTTCAAATTCGAACTACACCCATCTACATCGATACGTTGTACCGTCACAGCTGACTTTTATACACCGGTTAATATTTATATTTAATGAGGCCCTCCCAGGGGAGGGGGGGGGTACCTGTTCCCTTGTTCCCCTGAAATAAATTGGTTTGTTCCCCTGTTCCCCAAAAATCGAAAATTTGTTTTCTTATGTTGCCTGTTCCCCAATATTGTCTTTGTTCCCCTGTTCCCCTCAAAATTTGGCATTTGTTCCCCTGTTCCCCTGAAATAAATGCCATGTTTCCTCTGTTCCCCAAAACCCTGGGAGGGCCTCTTTAATAATGCTCAAGTTCACCCATATGTAATCTTTGAATGAAATTGATGCTCCCTACAAAAGTTATTGACATGATTCCTACATGTATGTTCTGCGATGCTTCGCATGCGACACAAAAAGATGAAAACAAGATTGTTGGTTGTGCACAAACTAGTACAGATGTCGGTTGTGAAACTGTGCTGTTGTTTGAAAACAGCCTTTACACCATGTCTGATCTGTTCCTGCAACAGTTTCAATGGTAGGATTATTATCAAGTTTGTACCATTGTATATCCATTGTTCTTGGACACAATCGGAACTTGCTGCTACGGGTCATCCAATAAGTTCTGTCAATGACCCCCATAAAACAAAACCGATTTCTCTAGGATATGTTTCAATACTCTTCACTAATCGGAACTGCCTCGGCCAATTCCGCGAAATTCCGTGGAATCAGACCAGGATGTACATCGAGGATCTACTTTGATAACGCGGATGATAACGTGACGCTGTCGTTATATAACGTGACACTGACGTCACAGAAACCATGTTATTACAATTACAAATGTGATTGCAGCAAAACAAACGGCTTAAATGAAGTTTATGTTTTTTTTCAATAAAATATCGCTAGAGCGATAATTTATTGAAAAAAAAACCATAAACTTCATTCTGCTGATTAAACTTTTTGGATAATCAGAATAATCGATTTTGATAGAGCTGAACCCACATGCTACAGAACTAAGTTTCTGCTAACAATATGGAGCTTTTTGGAACATAGTACTACGCGTAATGCTCCTTACATACACCCGAGCCATGATTCGATTCTCGAATTGTGGCGGACTTTCCTGAATGTACTCTTCACATGTTATTTAAAATATGGGGAATTGAATCATCTGTTCAAATATTTTTCATGTTACAATCGCAATGGTTGCTCGGCAACTAAGAACACAGGATAAAGGGCCATGGACGGGACACTATATGCAGTGTACATGCCCAAATTTCAAAGAAATTACAAACTCCTCTTTGACACTTTTTATATAGATAAATATAGCCATTATGTGTGTTGATTCTGAACGTAATAGGTTATGGTTTAGCTTATGACTGTAGTGTAAGCAGGGTTTCGATTATGACATATTACCGATTTTGCAAGAAATATTTTACTTAAAAATGGGTTGCACTAATAGTGTATTATATTTGGTATATAGTATTTATTGAAAGTTATTATGCTCTATGCGTTAAGAAGACTATATAACAGATGTATCGAAACATGCATCTATAAATACGCAAATTGATCATAGTGGCTTTTAAGTGTTCAATGCAAGTAGGTTAATGCCATTGTGATATTTGCTTTTATGGGTCAATTGTGTATTCAGACAACATCACCTAATAAACATACTGCATCTTTTCTAGCTCTATCCCCAGCAAAAATTAGCTAAAAACGTGATTTTTCGCTATCATGGGCTCTCACAGTATTGTTTACAAATTTGCATAGCATAAGATCAGGTTGTGATAAACCTGCATATTTCTATCATGATTATGCAACACTCATGGCCACATGCAATGAGTGATAGAATTCTGATTTCAATAACAGCGTCTGAGATATGCGACCATTGCCAGAACTTATTAGATGACCCACGTATCTGTATGATTTTAAAGCATATGGTAGTTCTCAGTATACTGCGATTTTTTGTTGGAATGAAAAATAGTCCCACCAGTTTCTAGATGAGCACAATATAGCTCCTATGTTTGAATAGTCTTCTTGAAAGATTTCTGCCACAGTTTGGATTCTCTCTTTTTTGAGAAAAAAAGCCAAACCTACCTCCATAAAAACCCCTTAAATATCCCATATCACAAAACATCCTCATTTTTCTCTTATGCCATTGCATTTTAAGATACAATAAATTACCTTCAATGTGAACACCATCGTCCAAAGCCCAAATGAGGTGTCACTCAGAGCTCTAGGTTCCTCCCCCTCTTCCTCCTCCTCCAACCTCCTCCTTCTATACCACTCTATATATCTAACATACAGTTAGACTGTTATGCGAATTCCAGAATAAACTTCACCTTTATTCATACTTTGTGCATGCAAGCAATAAAGATTCGTCTATTCGATCTGTCCGGAGCCTAAGTGCAAATTTTGATACATTTGTTAGACAATAATTAGACATGTAACACATCTAAACCCCCTCCTCCCCCCCCTCCCCCCCAATTTTTCCTCCTCTTCCTCCGCGCCCCTTTTTATATTTAACACGCAGTTAGACTGTTATGTAAATTCCAGAATAACATTCACCTACATTCATACTTTATGATAAACGGGATGATTTTAATTTTGAAGTAGTAAATTTCCCATTTCTTGATGGAGATGTTCCTCGCTCTCCTTCCTATGGTGTATATATTTCTCAGCTTATTCGTTTTGCTAGAGTGTGCTCTAATGTTGATGACTTCAACAACAGAAACTTATTTTTAACTGCTAAATTATTAAAACAAGGTTATAGATATCATAAAATTCGAAAAGCATTTTCTAAATTCTACCAAAGACACTCAGAGTTAATTGTTAAATACAATATTGGGTTAAAAACTCTTCTGCAACAAGGCATATCAGAACCTTTATTTTATGGTGATTTAGTCTATAAATTCAAACGAATTGTTGGAAAACCTAATTTTAGTGATCAATTCAAAAAGATGGTAAAACGTTATATAAGGGTTGGATATAATTTGGATATCATGCGACAGTCTGCATGCCTAGTTTTAAAATCAATCACGGTTTATAGCTATGGGTTTCCTCTTTAATTGCACGACGGTGGGTCAGGCCTCAGACTCTATGACGGCTCTGACGTAAAGCTTTAATCGGTGGGTTGGTGCCTGATGCTTATCTGTAGCTGGACCCAACATGGCTCAGCTTGAGGTTTTCTTTAGCTCTGACTATCTGTGAGTCATGAGCCCTTTTCTTTGTTTCATCATGGAGTGTTAATTTGATAAGAGTGTTTTCCATGATGATACATTGCATTAGTTAGATGGCTTCCATGCGAGCTGAACATTTCTTGTACTTCAACAACAGCAGAATCTAGGGCAAAGATTTGGTACCAGTAAATTGCATTTAAGCCCCTCGGTGGCTTAGGCTGCTGTCCGTTCTAAGGCGGTGGTTCTGTTGTTGTTGACTTTTTGTTTATTGTTACTCTCATTGTGGGAGTCTGTATTTGTTCTATGTTTTGTTGTGCGTTACTTTATGTCCATTCTAGTATTGCAATCATCTTGATTGGGAAGAGAGAGCTGATCGCTTTGCTTAATTTGTCTTCCTGGTGTCTCTCGATGGTTGAGCGGCTCTTCCTCGCGGTGCCACGGGGTTGTCTGCAGTTTGTGATTGTGTTTTTTTCCTGATCATACTCACTTACTATTTTTGTGCATGCAAGCAACGAATATTCATCTCTTGGATGAGACAATGTATTTGGTCCTTATCACGTACGAGTGAATGTCTCTAATAAACGCACAGGTATATGTAGAAGCTTAAATTGAATCCTCATATACAATCATACTTTGTCTATGCAAGCAACGAAAGCTCAATTAGCCGATATCTTTCTCAGGAGCTGACTTGTATACTCAGTCTAGAGCATGTTTGCGTCCATTGAGGGTCAGTGACTGGATAGAGAAAACAGTGATATAACAAAAATACAGCATAATGGTTTATCGAAAATAGTAAGATTTATTATACCTCACATGATTTTCCCATACAAAACTTCCATAGATAAACGACTGATATTTTCTACTATCACCCGCTACTTTATCGATGGCCTATACTGTCACTCGTTTGCAATAGCAGAGGGTGATAGTAGAAAATATCAGCCGGTCACATGATGCGAGTATGGTTCGTTCACACCAGGAGACATTCAACAACAATGGCGGACATTAGATATGATATTTGGCCACTTTAAACTTCCAAAAACTTAGTTGTTGTGGGTACTCGTTTTCTTAGTTAGGATAAGAGGAACACATTGACACCAAATTTGAGCAGGTAAGGTGAAATTTTCTAGTTCTTGATGGTCTTTCTAGTTTAGCAATCATATTGTTGAAGAGGAGAGTGCTCGTTGCTTTTCTTTATTTTTTTTAAATTTTATTTTTCCATGAAACATGTAGCAGACACAACCTATAAAAATTATTTACATATTTAACATTTTTCTTAAACATTGTCTAATCATGGACGTTATATATATACACACATCTCTTTGATTGTTTTTAATTTCCTTAAAATAGATAGGGGTGGTCATTCAGCACAGGTGAAGATGGAACCTATTTCATGTGCGTCGTCCGTCACAAATGCAGCATGCCTCAAAATGGCGAGAGCCGGCTTGTTTTAAACATCTTGTTTTGTATCTAACTAATATTATTGGCTGCTATAAAGAAAAAAAAAGCGTATGTTATATCAGTAGTTTCCTTACCTTGCAACATTTCCTGTGCTATATTTCATAAAATATTTAAATACTCCATTAATATACATGCATACACGGCTTACACGTTATTGTTCATCCAAACGAGAAAAAGTTTTCAAGATTATACATGGAGTCCTTTCTAGTTTAGCAATTATATTGTTGATGAAGAGAGAGCTCGTTGCGTTTCTTACGTTAATTGTGCTCTTGTTGTCGTTTATGTATCTGTGTTCTGTGTCTCTTTATTGTGGCACCATGAGTTGGTCTTACCCCGGCATCCAATTTAGGTTACCTTGCACCCCCCAGGACAATTTTTCATGGGTGACAAATTGTTCATTGGGACCCCCTGGATGGGAAACGAAGGTGTCCTCAAAAAAAATTTGGTTTGGGCTATGTGAAATTGCATGGTTTCTATGCCAACCCATAGCGTATTTGAGAAGGGGGGTCTGCCTATAAAATTACTCATATCTCAGCTGTTACTTATCCTAGACTACTAAACTTAATACCAAATTAAAGCTTAGACATATGCCTAATATCCCCTTGTTGCATATGGAAATCATCTAATTTGCATATTCATAAATATTTATGAAAACATTAAAAATGTGTTTCACGAATGGGGGTATACGTACAAGATCAATAATATCTCAGCTGCTTTTAGTCGTAGAGTACTAAATTTGTACTAAAATAAAGCTAAGACATAGGCCTTTTATTCCATGGTCAAATATGCGACGTATCTTATTTGCATAATTTGCATATTCATGAATATTAATAAAAACGCTAAAAAATAAGGGAAAATCATTACAAATATGAATAGGCTGATTTCATCCCAATATTGTCATTGTTGCATGTTTTAATATAATCAATGTTACAATTTGACAGGTCCAATCCTCCACTGGTCCTATATGAATATTATCTCATTTGAATATTCATGAAAATGCCTGAAAACTTAAAAAAATGAGGGAAAATCACGTAAAAACTATAAGCCTAGGGGAGGGGTTAAGGTACGATCTATCCTGCACTCCTAGGGCCTTTTAAACTCATGCCAAATTGTTCAGTTGGACAATCAGAATGTGAAATGAAGTTCTCCTCACAAGAAATTAGGTATGGGCTACGTAAAAATGCATGGTTTCCATGGCAACCGCTTATATGATTCTCGAGATTGGGGGGTAGGCCTACAAATTCAATCATATCTAGGGTTCTACTTATCCTAGAGCACTAAAATTGGTGTCAAATTAAAGCTTAGACACATGTTTTTCTTCTTGTGGTCAGATTTGTAAATCATCTAATTTGCATATTTATGAATATTTATGAAAACCTACAAAAATGAAGTAAAATCATAAAAAAACAACATAAATGAACATATTTCAGCACAAAAACATCACCAAACCACCATTGTTGCCAGTTTTTATATCCTCAGTGATTCAATTTGATAAGTTCTTTCATCCAGTGGTACTATATGAAAATTATCTCATGGTCCTATATGAAAATTATCTCATTTGCATATTCATGAATATTAATGAAATCTTAAAATGATGGAAAAAAGCATGGGTAAACTATAGTATGCAACAGGGGTAATCAGACCTAAATTGAACACATCAGACATTTTATTATGGGCATAAATTTGTCCAATAGGACCACTTAAATGTAAAAAAATATTGTCCTCAAAAATAAATGTTATTTGGGTTTTTGAAATTTCATGGTTTCCATGGCAACCCATTATGCCGACTGTAAATATTGGGGGTATACATACAAAAAATACTCATATCTTAACAACATCTCATCCTAGATTACTAAACATGGTACCAAACTAATCCCTGGACATAGTAGTTTTATTTGGTAGTTAGATATGCAAATTATCTAATATCCATATTCATGAATATTAATGAAAACTTTAGATATGAGAGATAAAATCTCAGAAAAATTAGGGGGTGTATGTATAAAATTACCAATATCTCAGCAGCTATGCGTCCGAGTGTATCAAACTTGGTGCCAAATCAATGCTTAGACATAGTACTTTTACCTTAAGTTCAGCTTTGAAAAATAGTTATCATAAATAATTATGAATTTTAATTAAAACAGAAGAAATGAATGAAAAATCGCGGAAAAATCAAGAGGGTGCACTTACAAATCTAGTAATATCTCAATTGCTAAGTGCCCTAGAGTACCAAAATTGGTTTTAAACTAATGCTAAGACAATAGTATGTTTAACAAATTATCAAATTTTAAGACGGTCATATTACAAT
Organism: Loripinus fragilis; assembly: GCA_964019695.1. Classification (NCBI taxonomy): domain Eukaryota; kingdom Metazoa; phylum Mollusca; class Bivalvia; order Lucinida; family Lucinidae; genus Loripinus; species Loripinus fragilis. Next base: position 25,938,420 of record OZ026523.1, read on the forward strand.
ATTCATGAATATTGATGAAACCATGAGCATTTTGAGAATAATATTTGAAAATGAAGGGATATACCCACAAAATTACTCATATCTCAGCAGCTTATGGCCCTTACATAGCAAACAAGGTGCCAACTTATTGCTATGATACAGCCCTTTATCTCAATGGTTATATTTGCCAGTTGTGGCATTTATATATTCATGAAAATTAATATAAACATTAGAATAAAGAGAAAAATCGCCGAAAATGATTGGGTATACTTACAAAATAACCAATATCTTAGCTGCTAATTGGCCTAGAGTAGCAAACAATATACTTAATTTAAGTCGATGCATAGCAGATTTACCTAGTATAAGAATTAACTAATTTGTTTAATATCAATATTAATAAAAAAAACTTTAAAAATACAAGTAAAAAATGTATGCAAATTGATAGCAGTGTAGTTACAAAATTACTCATATCTCAGCTGTTATAAATTTTATACTTTTTTCTTTTACTCAATTTTACTTAGGATTTTGCTGTTTGATATTGTACCAAGCTTGTTACTATTGGGCAATTGGAAGCCAATATATGAATCACTTTGTAGCTATACCCCCTTAATTTTCCTGTATTTTCTCTTAATCTCTCATGTTTTCATCAATATTCATGAGAATTTAAATTTGATGTGTTATAAATTGGATCATTTTGGTAAACATGTTGTGTCTATGCATTGACTTAAAATCAGGTTTGGCACTATTGGGCACTTAACTACTGAGATATGAGTAATTTTGGAAGTGCACCCCCTTGATTTTTGCCGCAATTTTTCTTTCATTTCTTCTGTTTACATTAAAAATCACGAATATTCATGATAAATATTTTTCATATTATACCTTATGGTAAAAGTACGATGTCTAAGCATTAAATTGGCACTAGGTTTGATACACTGGAACACATGGTAGGTGAAATATTTGTCATTTTATATGTACATCTCTTAATTTTTCTAAGATTTTTCCTTTAATTACAAAACTTTTCATTAATATTCATGAATATGCAAATGAGATAATTTTCATATAGTACCACTGGATGAAAAAACTTATCAAATTGAATCACTGAGGATATAAAAACTGGCAACAATGGTGGTTTGGTGATGTTTTTGTGCTGAAATATGTTCATTTATGTTGTTTTTTTATGATTTTACTTCATTTTTGTAGGTTTTCATTAATATTCATAAATATGCAAATTAGATGATTTACAAATCTGACCACAAGAAGAAAGACATGTGTCTAAGCTTTAATTTGACACCAATTTTAGTGCTCTAGGATAAGTAGAACCCTAGATATGATTGAATTTGTAGACCTATCCCCCAATTTCGAGAATCATATAAGCGGTTGCCATGGAAACCATGCATTTTTACGTAGCCCATACCTAGTTTCTTGTGAGGAGAACTTCATTTCACATTCTGATTGTCCAACTGAACAATTTGGCATGAATTTAAAAGGCCCTAGGAGTGCAGGATAGATCCTACCTTAACCCCTCCCCTAGGCTTACAGTTTTTACGTGATTTTCCCTCATTTTTTAAGTTTTCAGGCATTTTCATGAATATTCAAATGAGATAATATTCATATAGGACCAGTGGATGACTGGACCTGTCAAATTGTAACATTGATTATATTAAAACATGCAATAATGACAATATTGGGATGAAATCAGCCTATTCATATTTGTAATGATTTTCCCTTATTTTTTAGCGTTTTTATTAATATTCATGAAATGCAAATTATGCAAATTAGGTACGTTGCATATTTGACCATGGAATGAAAGGCCTTTGTCTAAGCTTTATTTTAGTACAAATTTCAGTACTCTAAGACTTAAAGCAGCTGAGATATTATTGATCTTGTACGTATACCCCCATTCGTGAATCACATTTTTAATGTTTTCATAAATATTTATGAATATGCAAATTAAATAATTTCCATATGCAACAAGGGGATATTAGGCATATGTCTAAGCTTTAATTTGGTATTAAGTTTAGTAGTCTAGGATAAGTAACAGCTGAGATATGAGTAATTTTATAGGCAGACCCCCCTTCTCAAATTCGCTATGGGTTGGCATAAAAACCATGCAATTTCGCATAGCCCAAACCAAAATTTTTTTGAGGACACCTTTGTTTCCCATCCAGGGGGTCCCAATGAACAATTTGGCACCCATGAAAAATTGTCCTGGGGGGGGGGGGGGGTGCAGGGTAACCTAAATTGGATGCTGGGGTATCTGTAGTCTGTGCTTGTGGCAGTTCCTTGTCATATTCGCTCGCTTTTTCACATGAGCAAACTCTGACTATCTTGTAGCTGAATGAGGGAAGTGAAAGCTCACATGAACCTGGGCATTGCGTAGTCTCATCCAAACTTTCCTGGTTGGTACAAACAAAGTGTATGGAAGTAGATAGAGGTTCCCATTTGTACAGCTAAGCCATTTGGCATAAGCATATAAAGGTTTAAAGCACAGGGGCCAGTCCAGCTTAATAATATGCCATCTCCGATAATATACTGAAAAAGACTATAAACTCATTACTTTGTGGCATACTGTAAACACTAGAATGGCCCCTGTGGTTTAGAGTATGGTCTTATGCTTAAAGTGGAATCTCGTTAATTCGAAACAGTTTTTGGCGTTAAGATGATGGCCCAACATCGAATGCTGGCTTAAAAGCTTTGTGATTTGCAGGGGATCCGGACCAGTATTGCTAAGAAACCCTATATTTTTGTGACCTGCCCATGATATTGCAAATATTATGAACCCAGGTCAGGGCTCATAGTGTTTGCTCCCATGGTAAAAGTGTGCTGGAGTTCCTTTGAAAATATGCATCAGACGTAATAAGCAGATGACACTTTCAGGACAAAAGTATTGGCAGGATAAGAGTTAAAATAACCAGAAACGTCTTTATCTAAAGCCATGGTTTGAACATCATAACAGGAAATTATTTGCATATGCAGATCCAGAGGGGGGCAGGGCAGGCGGCTCCTTACATACACCTGAGCCATGATTCGATCAACGAATTGTGGCGGACTTTGCCAAATGCTTTAGATCGTGTTGATCTTCAGCTTTTGTATTGTATTATTGTCGTGTGTAATTGTATGAAGAGAACAAATAAAATATTGTTTACATTAACATCATAACATGATTCCTGAAATAATTAATTATTGCACAGTCCTCCAGTCATCGGAGCAACCAGACACCAATATCACGGGGTCCTACTTCATTTCTGCTGCAGTGAAAATCAGATGGTGTCTTCTATACTGCTTACTCTTTAGAAACGTTGGGTTGTATGTATTATGGAACCAGTCGAGGGTACCCAGCAACCCATAGTTGCCAATAAATCTGAAATATTAAAATACAGATGTTAGTCTTTCACATGTTATTCAAGGATATGTGTAGTGAGCCTGCTTATACTTCTCACAAATCAAGCTATCGTTTACTACGCCCCTACTTCACAACCAATCACAGAAACTAAAATTTTTGGCTAACTTAATCACATATTTTGTCAATATCTGTAATATCTATTAAGCAAAATCATGAAGTAAATCCGTTAAGTGTTCAATGCGGCTATTTTAATGGGGGTGGGGGACGGAGAAAACTATAAGTCGGTCATATATCATATATCAAAATTATAAAGAAATTAAGTGGTTCATTCGCTGCGCTCGTTCCCACTTAATTCCTTAATAATTGTAATGTAAGATATATAACCTATACTTAAAATAAAGCCGTACTCTCTTATAAGTGAAATTCAAACCTTGAACTAGACAATCAACATATATTTCATTGACGCACGTGTGCGTTAAGATTTCTAAACTTTTATTACTTTGAAAGCTTACTTTAAATGATGGTAGTCATGGAATTCTGGTGATGGTAAAAACGGTAGATGATAGCCACTGTGATGAATTATGGTCACTGCCGTTGCTAGGTAGATCCATATTAGCGTTGTCACCTGACAACTCCCTAGCAACAAGGGTCCTGCTGCAACTGTCCAGATATTGCCGAAGGCGAATTCTAATGGATGTGCGTACACTGATCCAATTCCTATAGGAGCTGTCCACTCGTGGTGTTGTTTATGGACTGTTTTGTACAGGTAACTGGAGTGAAGAATTCTGAAAACAAGACAAATTGTGAAACACCAAGATCCCCAGAAAACATGTAATTTGCATTATAAATACTAGAAACTATGGTACTGTATTATTCAAATGTTTTGTCAATGTCATGGATTTGTATATTTTGAAACCTTCTGCATTGCACTTGCGTGTGAAGTTGTGAGATATCAAACTTGGTTTCCAATAGCTAAAACGTTAAGTTCAGTAATTAAGTTTGTCACACACAAGCACACATATATATGCCCAAACCTTTGATAAAAATCATATCAAACCAATGATACATATGTTGAGCGATGATTGCCAAACTTAGGCTTGTATCACGAAGCAGGGACTTAAACGAAGAGAATTTATTGAAGACATGCTTTATTTGTAAGAAGCACAATAGGTAATCAATAGCTAAATGAAATCAAATTATATATTTCACACACCCTTCATATACATGTACTAATAGATTCTTCCAGTGTATTTTAGTAAAATGATTCTGGAATGTATCTGGAATGTTTATTGTATATATTAAGGGTCACATACAAAATAAGTATGTACTTCAATCCCCGAGGGTTGTTCTGTCTTATCAATCAGTGTAAACCTTGATGAAATGCCGCATTCAGTGTTTTTTTTGTCAATCACTGTTTGCAAAAGTAAAAATGGGGGTTTCAGGCATACAAAGCATAACTTACCTGTGTGTATAGTAAAATGTGATTTCCTCCACAAGCGTACAGACTAGTAGGCTGTATACAAGGGTAAGTGGTGAGGGTAAAGAAAATGACATGTCACTTCCCCTGAGTGTGTGAAGAACATATTGTAGAATGCTGAATGGAAGGCCAATGAATGAGTAGTTGAATGCGAGAGAATTCAGCAATTTCCTAACATCTTTTAGTTTCACCTAGAAAAGAAGGGAAGCACTGTACGAGACCTGGTCCCGAGGTTATAAATCTTGTTTCATGGTGAACTCAACTGAGCATGAAGCTTCAATTGCTAAAAAAACTAAAAAAAAAACTTAAAATGAACATTTTTTCTGTCATAAGAACGCTCAGGTGTTGTACTTATCTTGCTTCACTGGTTGTGCAGAACATACTGGAGAATGCTGAAAGGAAGGCCAATAAACGTGTAGTTAAACGAGAGACAATTCAGCAATTTCCTCACATCTTTTAGCCTCCCCTATAAAATAAGTAGTAAAGTACTGTAAAAATAAGACGTTTTCCACTCTTCAAAAACGGCTAAAAATTTGACTCTTTCTTTGTGTAGTAGTTACAGGGTATAAGGAACATCAGATTAATTAAGCCTTTGTATGTCTGTATATCGGTATGCAGCAAAGACCCAGACGAAATGCCGCACAATACCAGTATTTTATCAGAGTCTTCACTGTAAGCTAAGGCAAAAACGATATTCAGAGAAAGAAATACAACGTTTTGGAGAATTAGAATCGTCCCTAGCTTTATGAAAAAGCCATTGGTCTGAAAAGGGGAATGAGGTAAATGGTGTGTTCAAACAGAATATAATGGGAATATTGTAAGGTAAGCAAATGCATGTGTTGATGAACGTGAGACAATTTTGCAATTTCCTGACACCTTTTAGTTTCTTCTGTAAAATAAGCAGTGAATCACTGTATATATAAGGTAAGCCAACTAAATGTGTAGCTGAACGTGAGGCAATTTAGCAATTTCTTCACATCTTTTAGTATATTTACTGTTCTAAACCCGTTTCTCTTCTAGTCACAGACCTGGAATTGTACAAAAGGGCACCTGACAACTGGCCCAAAAGGTGGACGGAAGCTCTGCACAATATTTAAGTTGTAAGGTGTTTCATGATTGGTCAATAATAAAATTACAGGAAATATATTGTATTTATTAGATGGGTATATCTTTGCTGTACTTTTTGAAACACCATCTCATTGCTTTTGTTGAATAAGTTTACTGGTTTGGCTTAGAAAAAAAGGACCGTGCAATCTGGTATTTTTTTTTCAATGGAACGTTCCTCTCATGTAGGGTGCCCACCTATAGGGACCAAAAAGTGATAAAACATGGTGGTCACCGGGGTATCTCATTTTTGTTTATTGATTGAACTAGGTCCAAACTGTAACTCTATGGCAGCCCCATTGTGATTGAAGAGTCGTGAGGAGCTATAATGGAGGTCTGTGGAAAAATAATTTCAGGTCTGGGCCCTTCTAGAAGGGCTGAAAAAGGGAAATACCTGTGTAGTGAGCAACAGGCCTAAGGTATAAAGAAATTAAATTGAATTAAGTCCTGTGTCAAAATAGCTCAACGATTAGAGAACTGGCACTGGAAGCAAGAGACATTCTCAGACTCAAGATAAAACGCAATGATTGGCTGCTTGCGGACACGTGTCCACAAGCAGCCAATCATTGCACTTTATTATGAGTCTGAGACTGTGCTCAAGTTTTATTACCTCGAGGCCTTGGGTTTAAGATCCAATTGAGACCAATTTTCTCTTCAACTACAGAATGGTGCCCTGACCAGGATAGTTCACCCATACAGCTAAAAGGGTGAATCTAAAAGCTGGGGATCATAAACAGTCCCTGAGATATAACATGTTGTTATATGACTGGAGAGAATCCTGTCTCCTGATTGGCCCAATTTGTCTTCATAAATCTCTATGTCTACCTGGAAACTGGTCTCACCCAGTCCACAAGTTAATATAGCATGAAAACGAGTTCGAACTAGTTTCCAGAAGTTAATATTTTTGACACTTCTGCAATATTACCCTCTAGAGAGCTAAAAATAGCATGATGAGTGTGAAACTAGCATGTGCTGCATGAAATTGACATGATTTGCTTTTTCAACTCCCAACAGGCAAAGTAAAGACTTTCATGAATCTTTACAGCAGTGTTGTTTTGTTTTGTTTGCTTATTTATCTTTGTTTGAATAAACAAACTGTAAAAACATTTTTATGAAAATATTTTATATTCCCCTTTAAGAGAATTAATATACATTTGAAAATGCAAAATACTAAATTATAATATTTTAATAAAAGTTGCTAAAACTTGTGAGAAAGTCCTTAGATGTCTTTAACAACAAAAGTGAAAGTAGAAAATTTCATTCTTAGTTGAAAAGTCATATAACAAAACAGTTATTGACTTCAATTTCGGTAGACATAAGGATTTATCTACCCTTAAAAGTAATATTCACCGAGGACTGGCGGCCTCGGTGAATTATCACTTTTTCGGGTAGATAAATCCTGATGTCTACCTCAATGAAGTCAATAATTGTATATTTTTATTCGAAAGTTCATAGATCACAAATACCTCGTTGTTGAAGGGTGAGGGAATTTTCGTAGCATGGTATAAATAGTTTGTGTGTCTAAACAGCTCAATGGTAAGTGCTTGCACAGTGAGCCATAGCCCTTAGTTCAAGTCCTGTTTCAGGCTATTTTTATGTTACCTTAAAAGTCCATAGATCACAGATGCCTCGTTGTTGAAGGTAGGGAGAAATTTGTTGTACCATGGTATAAATGGTTTGTGTGTCTAAATAGCTCAGTGGTAAGTGATGGCACAGTTAGCCCATAACCCTTAGTTCAAGTCCTGTTTCAGGCTATTTTTGTGTTACCTTTAAAGGTCATAGACCACAAATGCCTCGTTGTTGAAGGGTGGAGGAAATTGTCGTAGCATGGTATAAATGGTTCGTTTGTCTCAATAGCTCAAAGGTAAGTGCTGTCACAGTAAGCCATAGCCCTTAGTTCAAGTCCTGTTTCAGGCTATTTTTTCTGTAACCTTTTTACCGCTCTTCTTCATTCGAATGAGAGAGAGTTTTAATTTTCTATTCTCGCATTTCACAGACATTTCAAAATAAAGTGCAATGATTGGCTGCTTGAGGACGAGTGTCCGCAAGCAGCCAATCAGTGTGCTTGATTTTGAGTTTGCGAATGAACTCAAATTTTATAACCTCGAGACCTGTTATACCAATACCACTAAATAATCTGATACAACGAACAAACAAAAACGGAACCTTCATAATAAAGAGAAACTGCAACCTATTATTATCACTGGGTGGGAGCGAAAGTACACGTGACCCTTTGTGTTGATCTGTATAGTGGACAAATCCTTGTGTTTTCTATGACCTTGATGACGGTGTGTGTGTTGTCATCTGTGTAATAAGGTTTTGGACATAGACAACTTGGTGAGCGTGTTTTATTTATTCTTGTTTTCCTTATTGAAAAGCTTTGGGTACAAAAAGATGTCGTTTTCTATGGTATATATTGTTTTTTCTTCCGCAAATCACTATTGCTTGTGAGCATTACACATCACCTGTGAACAGAAAATCGACCGATTGAGCGCTTAGATTGAAACAAAATATCGGTCAATGCCTTTTTAAGATAGAGTTATGATCTATGATGACATTCATTTAAGATAGATGTCGTTAGAAATGCGTATGAAAGCACACGAGAAGCATGAGTAACCATTCCCAAAATTTTCAGACTGCATGGCATGTTTCAGAACTAGTGTATAGTTTTTGTTATGATACTTCGATTTGTCTGTATCGTGTGTCGATTTTAATATGCAGTAGTTTATAAGTTTAATTGAAAAATATTTTTCTTTGCAACAAAAAAAATATGCTGAAGTATGTAAAGCAAAGCTACGTTAACCGTTTACCTCAATGAGAGACGCCTTTATCACTTTTTCAATCAGGGCAGACACAGATCAGCAGCTCTTGTTAGAGCTGCCTGATCAGGGTTTACTCTGTTTGATAATAAAAAAAAGGTTACAATATAGTGGATATGACAAGTAATTTAAGGTAAATGTACAAACGTGAAATTCTATTATTGCCACAACTTTGGAAAGGTTGAAGAGGCATATTGAAATAAGCTTGTCCGTACGTCAGTCGGTTCAAAATTTAAGATAGGGTTTTAAAATTTTATAGATGGATTTTCATCAAAATATAAGTGACTCGTAATTTATTAAGTCCGGATTATCTCCCTTTGTAGATTAATGCTCTTTTTAGGGGCCATTATGAACTTTTGTAATTAAGATATCTCAAAAACTATTACAGCTAGGAGCTCCAAACTTGGTCAGCTGATAGAAAAAATGATAAGATTACCTGATGAAAATTTAAAAAAAAATCCTTTGCAAAATTGAACATAGAAAACTTGATACCTCAATTACTCTTACAGCTAGGAGCTTTGAACAAACTTGAATAGCTGATAGTGGATAATGAGTAGATAACCTAGTGAAGATTTAAAAAAAAATGTTATTTTATTTTTTCGATTATTGCCCTTTGAATTTTCCGAGTTATTTCCCTTTGCAAAGTTGGACAAAAATAAAGATATCTTGTGATACAGATATCTTGAAACTTTTAAAGCTAGTAGCCTCGTGTATAGACCTGGGGGTAATGGTTTACGAGCTGGCCTATGATAGGACTAAAATAATCTCTTAAGATACACATTGTTTTCTCCCCAAATTCAAGTTAAATACGAGGGTAACTCAAAAATAAATGAGAGTTGATACATATCTTTTAATAAAGTTGATGTACGACAGTCAAATTTGGCATATTTGAACTATCCTGCCTCAGAATATGCAAAAACATGATCATACAAAGTAAAGGCTAATTTGGCTATGCAAACAAAGAGCGCGATCTTATGCCATGCGTTCTTGCTGGAATAAAGCGTAGCTGTTGAAACACATTACAAAAGTGAGCGTCATCCATTTGTACAATTGTTGCAAATAAAATGCATACATTCATTTTTACTAAATGCAACAACTTTAATGTAGGCATTTGAATTTTATTCCACAGAAAACACTGAGGATGAGGCAATTTTCCCAAAACAAAAATCACCAACAAAAGGATAATGGTTCATTCTAGAATTGAAACTATCGCATAAGTATCATTTTTATGAGTGCTACATTGTGTTTAGTAATTGCTTTTAATATCTAAATGCATATTCGACTATTTTCTGGAATAAACTGTTGCTATACCATAACACGATCTGTCAATAATTGTCAAAAATAGAATTTCCATCGAGCTTCGTTGCTAGACAATGAAATATAATACGAATCGAAATACTTTCTGCAAACCATCTTTAAAACATTGCTTACACATTGTATGATACAAGTGGAGACAGTCGTTTATATATTTTGCGTTTCAGAAACTCCATCCAAAATACGAACGGTTCAATATTCAGGAGCTCTTAAAATAACTAAAATCTTCTTCAAAATCTTCATATCTGCCAAAAATTACCATCACTTAGGCCAAGGAAGATAATTCCTGGTAGGTATTGTGAAGACTCGTATTGCATGTAGTACTCGCTGCTCCGCTATACGAAAAGTCTTACATTGTATCATGTTCACATGAGGTAAGCGATACAGTTTTTTAAATATCAGTCTCATGAACAGGCTAAATTGTGAACTTTGGCCAACCCGGCATGCTCAATTTGCAATGTAGCTAATCACGCGCGGATCCAGGAATTTTTGTCAGAGGGGCAATGGGTCCTGAAAATCTTAAGTTGTATGTGTTTCTATAGAAATAAGCATTTGGACCCCCCCCCCCCCCCGGAAAAATTGGACCCCCTCTGAATCCAGTTCCGACGGCTAGAAAACAGCCTTGATTGCGTTTTTTGAGTCTCAACTTATCTATATGCTTTTCCAAGGATTCAGAGGGGGTCCCATTTTTCCAGGGGGGTCCAAATGCTTTTTTGTATAGAAACACATTTAACTTAAGATGTTCCGGGGGAGGGGGTCCGGACCCCCTATCCCCCCTCTAGATCCGCGCATTCTAATCTAGCGAAGTAAGCATGTTTATGCTAAACTTCTCATTTAGATCTTCCGGAATTTGTGTGACCAAGTTGGTATATCCAGGACAAGTAATACATCAAAACAATGGCTTCGTAGAGTGAAAGACTTTTAGACTTTCCCGTCTTAAAGGAGGCGATTCGGCCTATTTGAGCGTGCTAGAGACGCATCCGTATCCGTAGCCGGCCATCAAGTTGAGATAACCAGGATCAGTCATGCACCTATACATGATGATTATATAAGATACAATGACTTCCTGGAGTAAAGGGCTTTTAGACTTTCCCATCTAGATGGAGACATTTCTGAATCGTATTTCTTAGTTATGCTCAGGATTATCAAACTGTGCCTCTAGCCTGGTCATTTGAAGCATCCTAATGCCGAGCCCTCCATTCAAGGCTAGAGTGGAAGTATAAATTTGTACCCAAAGACCTCCCAGGGGGTACTCTCAATTTTTCTTCATACATAGGCTTGGACCCAGCATCTACTGTTTACCCCCCCCCAAAAAAAAAAAACAAAAAAACAAAAAAAACAAATCAGGAATATCAGGTATACCCAAAAATATTTGATAATTTGCGGCCCAAAAAGATATTCCCATTCTGTATCTTGACCTTAAAACGCCCTATAATGTATAGAAATGACATCCCCCCCCCCAAAAAAAATAAATAAAAATAGTCCGATTTCGTATGGACCCCCCCCCCCCCAAAAAAAAAAAAAAAAAAAAAATATCCACAAATCTTCATACTCCAAAAAGTATTACTTTTCTGAAATTTTGAACCAAAAGTAATGCTCCGAACCTAAATATATATGAAAATATCGGAGTACCTCCCCCACCCCCAGATAGTCACTGCCTAAGGACCCCCATGACTGGAAGAGTGTCACTTTGTACTATTAGTATTCAACAAACAATGTGTGCATCTGCCAAGTTTTCTCACTTTAGAAAAAGAATTTCAAACATATTAAAATGTTATCCTACAAAAAACAGCGAAACCCCTTTTTGATATTATCATAACATACTATACAGCATGCCTGCAACACGACGTCCAGTGCTGATAGTCAGTTTTGCAACACGCGATGCAGAACTATTTTTGACCCCTCTATGATTTCCATTGCAATTAATTGCACTTACATAGCACGGTATTTAGAAATATTAATCTGAAACAAAATACATCATGAAATACTCATAATGTAACATCAGTCATTTCAAATAACGTTTTTGGCAAATATTTATGAAAAAATACCGGTGTTGCTTTTAAAATCGAAAGTAGACTGATTATTTTCTAAGAATGAACGTGTAAATAACCGAAATCACGGCAATAAACAGAAAAAACGGAGCAATACGTCGAAAAGACCTTGACTTATGCTTCTTGAACTACTGGTATGAAGCCGAAATTCTTAAGGTAAATAATATTAAATCACAAAAATAAACACTCTGAAACTTACCGGACATGCTTCACACAAGGATTTGTCCACTATACAGATCAACAGAATGCGTCACGTGTACTTTTCGCTCCCACCCAGTGATTATGCATGCTATTTGTTTTTCTTTCGATTTCAGAAGAATTGTGACTACTATTGAAACAGAAATATAATTTTGGATCACAGTATTAATCCAGAATATATGTGGCCGAAGATCATGAAAGTTGGTAAGTTAATACTGTTAATCTTCAAATAATGCATATGTTTTGTTTCTGCCCTTTACACAAACCTTTAAGCTGCTATGGTAACCCAAACTTGTATAAGAATATTGGGAAACTTGCTTGCAATCCTCAAGTAACCGTTTTTGCAAGTTAATACTAAACTGTCTAATCTTGCGATTGAATGCTTCTAGTCAGTTACATTTTTTGTTTAAAAATGGGTACTTCCGAAAGTTTTCGTAGGATATGAAGTAGATACATACAGGTGAGTTAGTTCCTGGCTGTGTCTTGTACTTCATCATCCATTTTGGTTTGTTATTGAGGTCTACATATAAAAATAGTCCACCTATAGACCAGAAGGACACCATGAAAACGATGTTAATACCTAAAATAGTACATTTTAATAAATATGCTTACTCCAGAGTTGCCGTAACAACACAAAAAAAATTTTCTTACCTATAAATACACACTGATCTAATCCGAACTTGACCTACATCATTCCATTTTGACTTTTAGTTTATACAGAAATTTAAGCCTTCTGTCTATATTATAAAAATACTTTATTGGTTTTGAACATACAAAAAGCTTTTGTATATATCATTATTGCACCTTTGAGTGATATTCCTATATTTTACACCAAATATCTCACAATGTACAAAGTGCACATGCATGCTAAAGCTCACGGATTATCTTCCAGTACATACGCACAAATCATACACTAACTTACACGTTCAACTTGCTTTTAGATAGGTTTTACCTCGTCTGTGTAAATAGTTTTATCATTATTTCATAATCTAAAAAAATCAGGAATACCACATGAGTGTTAAACAGTCAAAACTTTGGTTAAGGTTATCTGCAAGCGGCAAAAGTCGTCAATGGAAGAGTTAAAGAAATAATTATTTCCATTAATAAATACTCGATGTCTTAATACAAAAGCTTTGCGTATATTTCCTGAGTACTCTTACAAGGTTATGAGTATAGCTTAAACCATTAATAACTATCTTGACTGTGTTTATGTGCAACATACAAACAATACATTAACTTTACTTTCAACAACACAACAACCATTTAGATTGTCCATCCTCAATTGGCCAATCTAACAGACCTCTTCTATGTATGAAGCATTTAAACACATATTATTTTACTGCAGAAATTGTGTATGCATACATTCTTGGTTGGTTTGATGCTTAACGTCCGTGACAACAGCTATGGTCATGTTGGGACGGTCTGATCAATCTCCACTAAAGTATGGGACCGGGCCGGGATCGATCTCGCGACCCCTCGATCTGTAATCTGAATCTTAACTTTTTATACTGGAACAAACTTAAACTTTATTCAATTAAACTCTATGTTTTAAATGTAAATGCAGTAAAATCTAAACAACAAAATAATTTTAACTTGTAATATAAACTATTCTCAGTTAGTGTGGGGAAAACACTAGCCTGTCTTTCCTTCAATACATAACACAGTCTTTGATATACAGCGAAAGCAGTACGTTATCGTGACGACCTAAAAATTATATGTAAAACGAGTTAATTTTCTATGCTGACTTTATCAACATGTGTAATACAATTTGCTATTTAGTGCTGGAAGATTGAAAACAGTATGTTATCGAGAAGATAAAAATAAAAACAAAATATATATAGAAACATTCGTTACCTAATACGGTAGTAACACCATCACTGAGTGAAAGTTTATCCCAGTTAGATATTGTTTCTATTCTAACAGAGTCTGTAGCCATGGCGTCTCCTGGAGTATTATGCAATATTGTGGGCTTTTTCATTTATCATTTTAAATAACCAGCTTTCTAAATTTGAATTCTTTATCAGATAAAAAATTAATGGATGTATTTATTTGGTCAAGGCTATATCTATCGAAATATACCCATGGGGAATAGTTAAGGAGCACATCGGTTAATGCAAGTGTAGACTTAATTAATACTAAAATATCCCTTTTTTCAAACTTTTTCAATTAAACAGAATTTGTATCATCTACGGTTGTCTGGAAGTGAAATTGCCGAAGATTTAGCAATACCTTTGGTGGACAGTGGCCATCTTGGATAAGCGTCAGATGAAATGCTACCTAAAATGCTGTTTTTCATCAGGGTCTGCACTGCTTGTTAAGATAAAAATAATAACAGTAACTGAAGAATTAGTACATCTTTATTTGGAAATTCTAACCTGTGACCCCTTGAAGTGTACAATAAAGCGTCGCAGGGCCATTGTTTAAAGGTAATTCTTACACACCTTGCCTATAGATTCAATGTTAAAAAAGTGTGATCAGACAATAATTCACAGCTAAAGTGTGTTATAGCTGACGTCATTTTTTACTGGAGCGTTAGGCGGTGTAACTTCGTTTTTATGCTTGAAAGACGTTACAAAACATGTAAACGTATGCGACGTAGTCTAAATATCGACGGGAGTACTTCCGTGCAATGGCGGAAAGTTGGAAGAAACTGATGACTTCAAACGTGTTTTCGTCGTTTATTGTGCGTTAGAATCGAAATAGATCAGCTCTAATGCGTGAATTGTTGAGTAATAATTCACTGGTTGTCTGTCAGTTGTACGAAGATAAATCATTACAACTAACCTCCAAAAAGTGAATTATTAAACAACAAATCACTGCTGGAGCTGATCTATAATATAAAAAAACACATGGAAACTACTATATGAACTGTAGTCGGAGGATAAGTTGAAAGTGACGTCAGAGCATGTTTTGATAAATATTTACATTTTCAAAGCAAACCTTTAATGAATCTTTAGAATTTTGCAACCGTTCATAGCCTCATGAACGACATAAAATTTGATTGACAGTTGCCAAGCTCACTTGCCCGTGCAATTTGCTTCGAACACCAAATTCATTCGCCAGAAGTGACACTGATGCTCTGATTGACAGCGAGCCACACCTGAGTTGCATGTGCAAAACGAGCTTCTTGTTTGTTCCATTGGCTGTCTGTGTTCACACTGGCTGTTCCGCTTTTCATGTCTTCACTCCAACAAAACTGTTTATAACACAAAATTGCTTTAACTCCTAAATTATAAATAATTTCCATATATTAGTTATTTATAATAAAATGTAAATATAAGCAATAAATTCAATTTTTGGAAAGCTGATGGAATCATGAAAACTTCGGGTCTCTTGCAAAGTAAACGTGAAGCCCGAAGCTTCATTTACTTTGCAAGAGACCCGAAGGCTTTTATGATTCCATTAAACTTCCAAAATTGAACTCATTTCTTAAATGTACATCGTCCATTGTTATAAACGGGTAAAACAGTTTAGCTAATAGTGTACATATTGTTTTTATCATTAAGATTGTCTAAGTCGGCTTGTATCATGGTTAGGCATTTTTCCTTTGATGTTCTGATAGTTTATTCAAATAAACAATGGCTTTCAAGTAACCTAGTTTTCTTAGTGGAATAGGCGTGGCTTAAAAAATCCATTCAGTTGTATTGAGTCTGAAATTAGGTTATACTCTAACCAACCAAGGTTTTTGTTAGCGCACGGTGTCATCAAGTGAACAATCTTAACCCTTAAAACGCTATCAAAATGCCATATACTCTTCTGGTGTTTTATATTTGCTAACATAATTGACTTATGCAACTGTAGATGCAAACAGTGTTGATCCAGATCAGCAGCAGTCTATTCTGTGTCTTCGCTGTTTGACCTAGAGGATTTTAAACATTTCCGCAGATGATAAAATGATAAGCGCTTTAAGGATTAAATAAACTAAGGAAATGTTTCAGTGTTTCTGGGTCAGACAATAATTAAAACCCTTTGTGCTAAATTATTATCTGACTCAAGCCCTTTATGCTGCAAATATTGTGCTGACATTATTGACTTATGTTGTATGGAGTGCAAACAGAGTGGATCCAGATCAGGTACAGTCTGATTGGGCCCACACTGTTTGCTTTTACTTACATCAGTTATATATGCAGCAGACGACATAAACAGATGACATTTTCAGGTGAATAGCTATACAGTCTTTAAAGGGCTAAATCTTCAGCAGGAAGTTGGCTGTAACAGATCTGCCAATCTTTGTAAATTAACTGATAAGGTGGTCCAGTAAAATGAGTGGGAATTTTAAATGCTTGCTTTTGGTTGGCCATGATACAAACTATTTAGAAAATGGCTTGTACTCATAATTGACATAAACCCACTCGGGGGCTACGCCCCCTCGTGGGTTTATGTCAATTACTCGTACAAGCCATTTTCTAAATATAACTTAACGCAGTGATATTAAAAGGTAGACCACAGTGCTGTAGTTTTATCTTCCGCCTATAGTACTACCCATGATTTATTAAAATTCAAACTACCTACTGTGGTGCAAACCAAGAGTGACATCGACGTACTATATTGTTGACAATTTCTAAGCAAAACAATAACTTGCATACTCCACTTGAACTAACGCGAATCGATAGAGCACTTTTGTATTAATCCTATCCTGTTGATAGGATTACTACAAGGTGATCTATCTATTATAAATCCCTTGTAACTTTGTAAACAAAACATGACGTCACTGTGACTCTTGGCTGGCAGGACAGTAACAGCTGTTTCACAATCTACTTTCCAATTTTCTTTGTCATATGATCTATATCTTGTATCATATCGTGCAATAAACAAGTATGATTGATTTATTATGTGGACGTAAATATGTTCAGCCAATGTTTTATCATCAGTTTCAAAACATATCCTCCTTCCAAACTCTCTGCACATAGACAAACGATCATGTTATAAAGTTTAACACTGTTTCTATATCCCCTTAAAATTAAATTGTAAATTCATCGTTCCTATAAGTCTAAGTTCATATCTATATTGTCTTTTGACTTTATAATTTTCAGTAAAATAAGCCTTTTACAACATCTGAATTGCTCAAAGTGTTTATCAATTTTCATCAGTCTTATAAAATGGCATGTGTTAGCTTGTAGACGAGAACAGCTATATTGGTGCCAATTGATCCAGACCTTATACAAGTGGAAATGTTTTACAGACCACCAAACAGCACAGCAGATTACTTTACTATTTTAAGCGAAAGCATTGACAGAGCATATAACACAAACATACCAGATATTGTTATAACTGGAGATTTTAATTTTGATATGAGAACCAACGGAAACAATAAAATAAAATATTTAATTCAAAATTACAACTTAGAACAACTGATAAATGAAGACACGCACTTCACAGAAAATTCATCATCCCTTATAGACTTGATTCTCGGACGCAATAGTTCAATTATTTTGATGAGTGGTGTAGCTGATTCATTTATACCAGACCAAATCCGATTCCACTGTCCAATACTTGTTTTACTCAAATTTCTGCGCCCGTCAACTAAATCGTTTAAGCCCAAAATACGTAACTATGAACGAGCTGATTTTACCCAATTTCGTGAAAATTTGATATTATTTAATCTCGAGGAAAAGCTAGTTACAGAAAATATCGATGATAATGTAGTATGTATACAAGAAGCCCTAGATGTTGCTTGTGAAAATTCCGTTCCAAGCAAAATAGTTACAATAAGGCCTGACGAGCCACCATGGATAACTTGCCATATTAAAAACCTCATTCGAAAACGAAAACGCGCTTTCAGGAAATTCAAAAAAAACATTCAATCAGTCATTTTGGGGAAAATTTAAGGCCCTGAGAAATAAGGTCGTCAATGAAATTAGATTGTCAAAAACGAATTACTTCGACAAGCTTGAAGATATCTTATCTAAAGAAAATGTCAACTCTAAATTATTTTGGAAAACGTCCAAACAAATACTCGGTGTAAGTAAATTACCTCATACAATGCCAACATTGAAGCTCGACAATAAATTTGCTGAGAATAATGCTGATAAGGCTAATAAGTTAAACGAATATTTCAGTTCCCAGTCTGTTGTAAATGATATAAATAAAACGTTGCCTCCACGCATGGATACTAATAATGAGCTCAACTTCATAACTATATCAGAACAAGAAGTAAAATATGTCTTAGATAATTTAAATGTAACAAAGGCATGTGGCCCCGACCTTATAAGTCCTCGCTTACTGAAGGAAGGTGCGTCCGTGCTGTCTAAGCCTTTAGCAACGGTATTTAATCGCTCATTATTACAAGGTTATTTCCCCTCAAATTGGAAAGACGCCAATATCACCGCTATCCACAAAAAAGAAGATAAATCGGCTTCAAATTATAGGCCAATATCCTTACTAAGCCAATTGGGGAAAGTCATGGAAAGGTGTGTGCACAAACATATTTTCAACTACATTAGTGAAAATAGTCTTCTCACCCCCTTTCAGTCCGGATTCATCCAAGGCGATTCAACTACTTTCCAGTTATTACACACATATCACTCATTTTTAGAAGCAGTTGACAGTGGTAAAGAAGTGCGTGTTGTTTTCTGTGACATCAGCAAGGCTTTTGACAGAGTATGGCACAAAGGTCTATTACATAAACTAGCCTGCATGGGTATTTCTGGCTCTCTTCTCCAATGGTTCCAAAGTTATCTCTCAAACCGCAGACAGCGCGTTGTTCTGAATGGGGTAGAATCTAATTGGGCAGACGTTTTAGCAGGAGTTCCCCAGGGCTCCATTCTTGGTCCCTTGCTTTTTTTATTTACATTAATGATATTATAAATAACATTCGATCATCAATACGTCTTTTTGCAGACGATACAAGTATATACATTATCATTGACGACCCACAAACTGCAGCTTTTATTCTTAATTCTGATCTTGATATTATCAATGTCTGGGCCAATGATTGGCTAGTAGACTTTAATCCAACAAAAACGACTTCTCTTCTTATATCTCGCAGACAGATCCCGATTGCCCATCCTCCACTAGAAATGAACAATGTTATCTTGAACGAAACCACCTCTCACAGACATTTAGGACTTACTTTCTCTAATACATGTAACTGGTCAGATCACATCCAAAGAGTGACCAATACAGCATGGTCAAAGATTACATCTTATGAGAGCTCTTAAGTTTAAGGTCAATAGACAAGCACTAGAAAAAATTTACTTCGCATTCATACGTCCCTTGCTTGAGTATAGTGACTCAGTTTGGGACAACTGTTCCAATGAAACAAAAAGACAGCTTGACTCTATCCATCACGAGGCAGCTAGAATAATCACAGAAGGCACCAAGCTCTGTAGCCTTGAAAAACTTCTGGCTGATCTAGGATGGGATTCATTGCAAGAACGTCGCACCAAACATAAGCTCGTGATATTTTATAGAATCATAAATAACCTTACACCGAATTACTTGCAGGAATTTTTACCCCCTCTTGTTCAGGATGGTAATCCTTATAGACTTAGGAATTCAAGCGATATTCGCACTATTCATACTAATACAAATTTGTTTTATATCTCGTTTTATCCCTAAACAATTAGAGAATGGAATAACTTAGCACAGGAAATGAAAGATGCCAGCTCTGTAGCGTCTTTCAAATACCAACTCAACAGAGAAACAAGGAATCATGCACCCCCTAAGTATTACTCAGCTGGTTCAAGAAAAGGGCAAATTCTCCATGCAAGATTACGTATGCAATGTAGCTCACTAAATGCCGATCTCTATCGTAAAAATATAATACCTAGCCCGTCTTGCTCATGTGGTGGTTTTGAGAGTGCATACCATTTCTTCTATATTTGTCCTCAATTAACAGCAGTACGTGAAAGGTATCTGGGTGATGTCCTTAGAAACCACACTACGCATGAGCTCCTTTGCGGCAAACCGGAGATTACAAATGATGAAAATGTATCACTTTTTCTTAAAGTCCAAGATTTTATAATTAAGTCAAAAAGATTTGAACAATAGGCCCACTAGACTATATACTTGTAAACCAATGTATTATACTTGTCCAGGCCTGAGCTATGATGTTTAGTCTCATTAAACCTTGTCTATCTTCCAAGTGTACTGAAGGAATGCGGTCAACATACTTTTTTCTTTCTTTCTTTCAACTTTCATAACTCTATCTTTCCCATTTCAAATATTAAAAAGACTCTCTTGCACCCACTCTTACGATTTTCAACTAATGTTGTGCAAATAAATATGTAGTTTAATAACTCTCCATCTGCCTCTCATCCCCCCCTCTCTCTCTCTCTCTCTCTCTCTCTCTCTCTCTCTCTCTCTCTCTCTCTTGTTTTCCTTAAATAAATATCTTTCTCATTTGTTTTCTTTACATATTCTACCTGTAGCGCTAGTTGGTTATTCTTTGTAATGTTTCTATACTATTCACATATGTTGTATATACATTTTGTGTCAGGAAATGGCTTACATACAAGCTTAAAGCTTACTGTCAGATCCTGAATATATTAACATTGTATAAATTTGTCTACATGCAAATTATCTGAATAAAATATTGTTTAAACCAAGTGGAAATGTATGAGCCGAACACTGGCTTGTAATGTTCTGTGTATCATAGGACAATGAAAATTTAATCATAGGGCAATACAAATTCAATCCATCCAGTTTTGTAAGCAATTTAATTCTGAGAATAGGTGTCATGTAAGCACGGTGAGAGATCGTCACTGGTACAGCTACAGTTTTGCGTTGTTCTGTGGAGTTCCTTCCCTTTGACCATTTTACATTCGCAATTACAAACAAGTATCATTTATTGACACTGTTAGCAAATTCCAGTGTGATGTTGTTCTTCCACAACACGCCTTGAGGCTTGACTCTAACGGTAAATGCATTGAATTAATCGAGGGTCACTACTTAGAAGTCGTTGTAGAAGTTAGACTAGAAACCGCCCAAACAGTTTAAATGTGCCTATACTCAGCCAGTACCTCATACTAACAAGAAATTATCCTCTCTAATAGCACTTTAACTCTTTCAAACTGTTTTAGCTTTCATTGGCATAGTATGTAAACTGAAATAAACATCCTGTACCCGTTCCTCCTAGCTCTCGCCTTATAAACATGAATAACAGCACTCGTGCGTAACAAGTAGTCGGAAAAATGCGTGTATGTAGGTACATGTACATGTTTCGATTTAAATTGTTAGCGATACGGATAATACACATTCGAACAAGGTAAGAAAAGCCATTTTATCTAATTTATTCCGTTTTATTCCATGATTTTAACGGTTTCCTCCTTTGCATTTTGCTTTGTTAAAAACCGACTTGCTCACAATTAGAGCCGTTCTGTGCCAAAAACGAGCTGAAATGCCAGTTTGCATGGTTTTAGTGGAATTGGCAATCACATGTGTACATGATAACATGGTTGTAACTGTAACATAAACTAAGATCTATGGGAAAAATGAATTTTAATAGGTGGGCCCTCGCAATTACAGCTGTACCAACAACTCTCACATCACGATTTCCGACAACTGGTTACGCACGGGTTCTGAAATTTTATATGTATAAGGCGAGAGCTAGGAGGAACGGGTACAGGATGTTTATTTCAGTTTACATACTGTGATTGGGGTATTAGAGAAGAGAAAATGTATATATCTATAATAAAATAGTATAATCGGGATAAAACTTAACTGAATTGACTGCACCAGTCCAGGTAGAAGTATACTATACTGAATGTATCCAATACAGATACTGTGATCTTTATTAATAAATGCGTCAATAACATTGTGATGTACGTGACTGCATGCACCCTGTAGTAAATGGTAAAAGGAAATTTATGTCTCTTTCAAACCGGATACGTAACACTATGATGGAACTGATGTCATCTGTAGAAAACTGTTGTAGGTAAATTGATGTCTCTTTAACGCAGAGTGCTTAACAGTTTGATTGAACTGATGTCGTCTGTAGTAAACTGTTGTAGGGAATCGATGTCACTTTATCACAGAGTACTTAAAACTATGGTGGAACTGATGTCATCTGAAGTATACCGTTGTTGGGAATTGATGTCTCTCTTATCAAGGAGTACTTAACACTATGATGGAACTGATGTCATCTGTAGAAAAACATTGTAGGGAATTGATGTCTCTTTATCACAGAGTATTTATCACTATGGTGGAATTGATGTCATTTGTACTAAACTGTTGTAGGGAGTTGATGTCTCTTTTATAAAAGAGTACTTAACACTATGATGGAACTGATGTCATCTGTAGAAAACTGTTGTAGGGAATTGATGTCTCTTTATCACAGAGTACTTAACACTATGATGGAACTGATGGTATCTGTAGTAAACTGTTGTAGGGAATTGGTGTCTCTTTTATCACAGAGTACTTGACACTATGATGGAACTGATGTCATCTGTAGTAAACTGTTGTATGGAGTTGATGTCTCTTTTATCACAGAGTACTTAACACTATGATGGAACTGACGTTATTTGTAGTAAACAGTTGTAGGGTATTGATGTCTTTTTATCACAGAGTACTTAACAGTTTGATAGAGCTGACGTCATCTTTAGTACTTAACACTATGATGGAACTGATGTCATCTTAAGCAAACTGATGTAGGGAATTGATGTCTCTTTTATCACAGAGTACTTAACACTATGATGGAACTGATGTCATCTGTAGGCAACTGTTGTAGGGAGGTAATGTCTCTTTTATCACAGAGTACTTGACACTATGATGGAACTAACTTTATTTGTAGTAAACCGTTGTAGAGAATTGATGTCTCTTTATCACAGAATACTTAAAGGCAGGGATACTGTACCCTCAGGCAGAGAGATTATTACCTGTATGAGATGGCCAGTGAGCGGAACTGAGCTATTGACCAGACCACTGTCCTTATCTGGTCTAGCAGATAACAGATAAGCCTCAGGCTACTACTGTTCTGTTTTCTTGTCTCAAAAATGACAATAGTTTTGTGATAATTATTGGTATTTTTCTTTTTTGAAAAATAAGAAAAATAAGACCAAACAAGTTGATGAAAAATTGAATGAAGACATGAATGATGAATGCAGCTTTCTTCAATGAATTTGATTGTCATCAATATAATATTTGATTATTTATCAATTTTATATTCATACAATATTTTTTTCAATAATTATCATGGTGATTATTTATGCACTTGATCTCTCCCAAAATTGATCAAAATAATTTTACCTAAGATGCAGTTTGAGTTCTGATCAGCATAGCTGATCTGGATCTTCGCCGTTTTCTAAATAAAACTTTGTAAGATTTACCCTAAACAAATATTAATCTAAATTAAGAAAACAAAAGATGTCTGTTCAACCATGCGATTAATACTAATTGCTGTATAAACAAACATTCACAGTCAACCGTTTTGTGATCTGAGTTCGGATTAGTATAATAAATAAAAAAATGTAAAATAAATGAGACTTAATAAATTAGAACTTTTTTATTTTTTTATAATATGTCCATTTTGTCACAATAAACGACCTTTTTGGTGATTTGAAAACAAGAATGTGATAAATCCTATAGTAAAAAAATATAAATGAAAAAATAATTAATTATTTCTGTTAAGTTTTTTGCTAAATGATTTATAATAAAAAAAGTAGTAGCAAATATTGATCTATTTTACTCAAATTTCGATATACAGAAAAATATCCAAAATAAAATTCTTTCAAAATTCAAATTTTATACTTAGGTTTTGACCTTATTCCTAATAATTGATAGTGATTGCAGAATACCCCATATTACAAAACACATGGCCACTGAATTGATAACAGGTGTCAATCATTTTCAAAGTTTGATAGATAGGCCAATCAAATTTGAGATAAGCCTCAAGTGCTCTTGGAGATGGTCACAGCTCGAGTGCAAAACAGAAAGTGGCAAAATTGATGCTTATTTTTTCTTTTATAGCCCCACTCCTGCCTTTAACACTATAATGGAACTGATGTTATTTGTAGTAAACTGTTGTAGGGAATTAATGTCTCTTTTATCACAGAGTACTTAACACTATGATGGAACTGATGTCATCTGTAGCAAACTGTTGTAGGGAATTGAATTCTCTTTATCACAGAGTACCTAAAACTATGATGGAACTGACTTTATTTGTAGTAAACTGTTGTAGGGAATGGATGTCTCTTTTATCACAGACTACTTAAAACAATGATGGAGCTGATGTTATTTGTAGTAAACTGTTGTAGGGAATTAATGTCTCTTTTATCATAGAGCACTTGGCACTATGACGGTATTATGTCATCTGTAGTAAACTGTTGTATGGAATTAGTGTCTCCTTGTCACAGAGTACTTAGCACTATGATGCAACTGACTTTATTTGTAGGAAACTGTTGTAGGGAATTGATGTCTCTTTATCACAGAGTACTTGACACTATGACGGTATTATGTCATCTGTAGTAAACTGTTTTAGGGAATTGATGTCTCTTTTATCACAGAGTACTTAACACTATGATGGAACTGACTTTATTTGTAGTAAACTGTTGTAGGGAATTGATGTTTCTTTTATCACAGAGTACTTAACACTATGATGGAACTGATGTTATTTGTAGCAAACTGTTCTATGGTATTGCTGCCTCTTTATCACAGAGTACTTAACACTATGATGGAACTGACTTTATTTGTTTGTTTGTTTGTTTGATTTTATTCTTTACGTCCACTCAACAATCTTTCAGTTATGCGGGACGGGTCTTCCTGGGTTGAACCAGTACTAAGCTAGGATAAATGTGTCTTGCTCAAGGACACAACGCAGTGACGAGAGGCTCGAACCCGCGGCCCTTCGGTCTCGAGTCAAGCACTCTACCACTGAGCCACTGCGCTCCCTGACTTTATTTGTAGTAAACTGTTTTAGGAAATTGATGTCTCTTTTATCACAGAGTACTTTACACTATGATGGAACTGATGTTATTTGTACTAAACCTTTGTAGGGAATTGAATTCTCTTTACCACAGAGTACTTAACACTTTAAAGGAACTTATGTCATCTCTTGTAAACTGTTCTTAGGAATGAACGTCTCTTTATCACAGAGTACTTACCACTATGGTGGAACTGATGTCATATGTAGGAAACTGTTTTAGGGAATTTAAGTCTCTTTATCACGGAGTACTTAACACTATTATGGAACTGATGTCATATCTAGTAAACTGTTGTAAGGAATGAAAGTCTCTTTATCACAAAGTACTTAACGCTATGATGGCATTGATGCCATTTGTAGTAAACTGTTGTAGGGAATTGATGTCTCTTTACCATAGAGTACTTAACTCTATTATAGAACAATTGATGTCATCTTTAGTAAACTGTTGTAAGGCATGGAAGCCTCTTTTTCACAAAGTACTAAACACTATGATGGAATTGGTGCCAATTGTAAGAAAACTGTTGTAGGGAATCGATGTCTCTTTTATCAGAGAGTACTTAACACTATTATCGAAATGATGTCATATCTAGTAAACTGTTGTAAGGAATTGATATGTCTTTATCACAGAGTACTTAACACTATGATGGAACTGACGTTATTTGTAGTAATCTGTTCTAGGGTATTGCTGTCTCTTTATCACATAGTACTACTTAACACTATGCTAAAACTAATGTCATCTGTATAAAATTGTTGTAGGGAATCGATGTCTTTTAACACGTAGTACTTAACACTATTATAGAACTGATGTCATACCTAGTAAACTGTTTAAGGGAATCGATGTCTCTTTTATCACAGAGTAATAACACTATGACGGTATTGATGTCATCTGTAGTAAACTGTTGTAGTGAATTGATGTCTCTTCACAGAGTATTTAACACTATGATGGAACTGACGCTATTTGTGGTTAACAGTTCTAGGATATTGATGTCTCTTCATCACAGAGTACTTAACACTATGATAGAACTGATGTCATCTGTAGAAAACTGCTGTAGGGAATTGATGTCTCTTTTATCACAGAGTACTTAACACTATGGTGGAACTGATGTCTTTTGTTTTAAACTTTTGTAGGAATTTATGACTCTTTATCACAGAGAATTTAACACTATTATGGAACTGGTGTCATCTGTAGAACACTTTTGTAGGGAATCGATGTCTCAATTATCTCAGAGTACGTGTTTTATCACATAGTTTATCATGGAACTGATGTCATCTGTGGTACACTGTTGTAGGGAATTGATGTATCTTTATCACAGAGTACATGGTCTACTTTGTTTGGTTATAAAAATATGATATATATGATCCTACACTAGTGGACCTGACAAATGATTGTTTTGATCTGTGTACAAACGTGAAAGTGTATTTATATAAAATATTCATAGTGTTTGGAGCCTAGTATGAATATTCCTGAAGGAAAGGGTAAAAACCAGAATTCCTGGACATCGATTCGGCCAACAGTGGATAAACTGTTTTGTTTTTCTTAAGCTCTAACAGTCTGTGTTTAGAGCCTAGTTTTTCTTTGTTTCACCACAGTATATTGATTGATTTGTTTCCTCGTGTTAGGTAGCGAGCTAATATTAATACTCATAAACTTTTTTCTTTACATTAACAATAACAGAATCTGGTACGAAGATTTGCCAAGTCACCTCGTCTGCTCTCCATTCTAAGGCGGTGGTTCTGAGGTTGTTTATTTATTTATTTATATTGTTTGTTGTTGCGATTTCCATCGTTTGGGTTTTTGTGTAAGGCCCGCTTGTTTTGTCGTGAAGTCCTTTGTGTCTTTCCAGTTTTACAATCATATCGCTGGTGGTTGATCTGCTTTTGTTTTCTTGGTGTCGTGTGACTGTTGCTTTTCTTTGCCTCTTTTCGTGGTGCAGTTGTTTGCTCTGCCGAGTTTGATTGTGACATTTCCTAGACTGCTACACTGACCCCGTAGGTAATACGATGGACAGTGGAGCAGTCGATGCATGTCCTTGTCATACTCCCTTTTTGCAAATCTCACAGCGTTGTTCACCTTTAAGATAGAGATTTGGTGATAATCAGAGTCAGCTTTAACCCTTAAAGCGCCAATCACAACAAAAGTCGTCTGCTTTTCTCATCTGCTGAAATGTTTAAGAAGCCTCTATGGCAAACAGTGTGGACCCAGATCAGACTTCTTCCATAGGAGCAGTCTGTTCTAGGTCCACACTGTTTGCTTCTATACTTAATTCATCAGTAATGCTAGGCAATTATTTGCAGCAGGCGACTTTAGCAGACGACATTTTCAGATGCATTTTTTTCTTGGCGCTTTAAGGGTTAATACGTATATTTGTGATTTTTGATCCGATACTTAAAGGGGTTAGACGTTATCAAATAAATATCATACTAGAGCAACAAAGAGCGAAGTCAGGAAACGACACAATCGACGATCTTACCCGTCTATGGTATCCAGAGAAAGAGAATCACTTACATAAGTGCACTTGATTATCTTGCATAAGTTATAAGGCTTGAGTTCTTTCTCAGACTCAAAATAAAGCGCAATGATTGGCTGTTTGCGGACACGTGTCCGCAAGCAGCCAATCATTGCGCTTTATTTTAAGTCTGAGCTTGTACTCAAGTTTTATAACCTCGAGGCCAGTCTGATTTGTTTGAAAATGTACTATTTGTGGAACTCGAGGCCTAAATGGACTAAGAAATTATTAAGAAAGCTAAGCCAGCAGACATGCAAAGTCTTTAAAAGCCATTAAAATGATGAGTGCGAACAAAATGTGATAATTAGGCGCTCTGAAATGCATTTGTGTAAAACGTCGTGCTGACAGGAGAAGCAATAAGCAGATTTAAATTAGTTTTAAAAGCAATCGCATCAATAAAATTGTCGCGCGTTTAGGTGGAAACAAATGTCGAAAAATACAGTATTATATGCTATTCATAGAACGCAAACCTTTCTTCATAAATATAGCACTTTCTTCCCTGTCGGACAAAATCAGTTATATAACTCTTACATGATTGTTTATGTTCTAGTCATGGGAAAATTTTAAAAAATCCATCAGAGGTTGGGGGTCCTAACAACCGTTTTTTTAAATCATCAACGTATGTCATAGAGGGACATGCGAACCTCCCTCGAGAATCTATTGGGCCCCTTTGGGTCCAATTGCTTCTCGAGGGGGTCCGTACCAGTATTTCTGAGGAAACATATTATCGCCACTTGTGATTTTCCAGGGGGTCGGGGGGAGGATCAGGACCCCCTGTGTCCCCTCTAGACCCGCCCATGCTAGTTTCAGGATTTCCATTAAAAGATGATCTTCAAACATGTGGATACTGGTGACTCCTAAATGAATACTTTGGCAAATTGTAAAGACAAAGAGGGAATGCCAACTCCTAAATGAATACTTTGACAAACTATAAAGACCAAGACGGAATGTCAAGTTGTTTGTTAAGGCAAACTGGATCTCCAGAGAATGGAATACATTTTTGAAATATTAACTTGAGACTCCTTGATATATATAATGGTCAACCCCAAGTTTATTAATACATAATAGGTTAAAGAGGGGGAGACCTTTTGGGTTCCGGTGGAAAGTAGAAAACAGTAGGGTTGCCATGGAAACCATGATTTTCACATAGCCCAAATATGTTTACTTTTTAGGATAACTTTTTACATTAAGGCCGTCCGACTTAACAAATTGGCATGCATGAGAAAGTGTCCTAGGGGCACAAGGTTGGCCTACTTACCAACCATCTCATCCCCTTCTCCAGATCCAAAGCTTTTACATGATTTTCCCTCATTTTTTTCAGGTTTAATATATATTCATGAATATGCAAATGTGATTATATTCATATAGGGCCACTGAATGAATGGGCATGTCTTAATTTATCACTGATGATATAACAACATGCAGCAATGATACTATGGAGAAAATCAGCTTATTTATGTTGAGTTCCCCTTTTTACGTCTTTATTAATATTCATGAATACGTAAGTTATGTAAATAAGATAATTGGCATTTCTGACCATGTTATACCAGTTTTGTGTCTAAGTTTCAATTTGGTACCAATTTCTATGGTCTATAATGAGCAGCCGCTGAGATAGGTGTGGTTTTGTAGGTGCTCTCCCATTCTTGAATAAAAAATAAGATAATTTGCATATGCAGCAAATGGATAAGAAAATCTTTGAATTTGTTACCAAAATTACAAGTCTAGAATAATTAGCAGCTGATATAAACACAGTCCCTGTCTTGAATCGCATTATGGGTTACTATGGAAACCATGCATTAAACAGTTTTTTTTTAGCAAATTGAGTATGATCAGGAAATGCCACAATTACATACCAAACCATGGCACCACGAGGAGAGACAGAAGACTAACAGCCATACGACGGTAAGGACACAATTAAAGAAAAACATGCAATCTCGGGCCACTATCGGCCCACCAGCGAAACGGCGTTTCGCTGGTGGGCCGAAAGTGGCCCACTTTGATTTGCTTACTTTGGACAAACATACTTTGTCACGGCCTTAAAGTATAGAGTGACATCAACTGATTTATATGAGAAACGGAAACTCAGACAGCTAAGTGTAGAAAATTGTTCCCAATGGAACCGAGATCGAAAAAACAATTACACAACAGCTCTCTTCCGTAATGTATGTTATAAGACGAAAGAATAAACCAGTTAATGGCAGTAAATAGTTGGATAATGAAAGTCCGCCGGGACGAAAGCCATATGTATTAAGAAAAGCAATCAAGCGTAATTATTCGGAAGACGACATAGCAGCACATACACTGACCAATATGACAGGCAGCTTTTTAGCAGCCATTTTTTATTCTGCTATTTAAAGAACATTTGAGCCGTGACATGTGATTTCCAACAATGTGGCATTTTGGACATGAATAGATTCAGACGAGCCCGTGCAGCCTCCTGTTAAGCTTAAAAACTCCAAATGCTGTTCAGTCAGTAGCTTAACAGTCATAGAATAATCAAGCGACTAGCGAAGGCTCTGATCAGACTGCGCACATGCGCAGACTGATCTGAGCCTTTGCTGGTTGCATATACCACATAATTGGATATCTTATGTCGCGGGTCAAATTTACTTTTCATTGGTGTTGTTATATGTGATCAGGGTCTTTCTACACAGGGTCTTTTTACCATGTGTTCAAAACTGTTGTAGGCCAGTGTCGTAGTTACTTACACACAAAAAAAAACGTTCAAAATTTAACATTGATGTCAACATTTACTGACTAACACTATTGAAAAACTGTGTCTTCTTGACCACAACATGCCGAATCACACAGTCTAAACTTTTATAGCTGGGAATGTGTATCTATTGTATTGCAATAT
Organism: Loripinus fragilis; assembly: GCA_964019695.1. Taxonomy (NCBI): domain Eukaryota; kingdom Metazoa; phylum Mollusca; class Bivalvia; order Lucinida; family Lucinidae; genus Loripinus; species Loripinus fragilis. The sequence goes on from OZ026523.1 coordinate 25,968,928, forward strand.
GCTTCATCGTGTTACCTTTTAACTGCTCTGGTACTCATACAAACTTTCGGGAGAGTTATTTGGAGAATTCTACAATTAATATGTTTGAAAACTATATGATGCTGCATGATGTACTGCAATTAGTTTAACATCATTAAATGATAAATCATGATTTCTATTTTAAAAATCACTTTTAAGAATTATGTGACTACTTCCAATGCTTATTTAAGAAATAGACCAGCTCTAGCAGTGAATTGTTGAGTAATAATTCACTGTTTGGAGGTCAGTTGAAAAGAAGATCAAATCACGAGCGCGCAGCGCGAGTGATTTATCTTCGTACAACTTACCGACAAACAGTGAATTATTACTCAACAATTCACGCACTGGGGCTGATCTATTTCGATTCTAACACAAAATAAACGACGAAAACACATTTGAATTCTTCAGCTTCTTCCAACTTTCCGCCATTGCTCTGAAGAACTCCCGCCAATACTTAGACTACGTCGCATACGTTTACATATATTTGTAACGTCTTTCAAGCGTAAAAACGACGTTACACCGTCTAACGTCATGAATGACGTCATTTTCCAGTAACAAGTGACGTCAGCTAGCACGTATTTTCCTCGCGATTTCAAAACTGTGAATCATTGTTTGATATATCACACTTTTTTAGCATTGGCTCTATAGGCGAGTTGTGTTAGAATTGCCCGTATAAGAAGTCGACCATCACAGCATTAATATTGGCAAGGAGCAAAGAACCATCTGTTACCAGCGGTAAGCCACTATAACAGTTCTTACATATACCCGAGTAAATATATAAACAAAATATAAAATCCGAATGGACATGCCTAGTTATTATCAGTAGGACAAGCCCATTTCCAGTTTTAGGGGTGTTGTGTGGTATTTTTCAATCTTTATTGAACATCCTGTAAGCATACAGTGGAGGCCCATATCGGACGCCACATTCTGGTCTGGGTCAGCACTGTTTGCCTATGTCCCCCAAAAGGGCTTCATGCTTCTATGGGGTAACCCCAGCTTATTCAATAAGGGAAAGTTGTTTTCAGCATGAAACCGAATTGCTTCGGTCCTGCTTTTGCGTGTATATTTTCTAGTTTGCCAATTATCTCACCAAGGAAGATGAAGCTTTGTTTTACTTTAAATGTTATCTTTCTTTCATTATTTTTTTTGTGTGTCTTTGTTTGTCTGTTTACCAATGTCTCTTCCTCATGGTGCCATTTATGAGATCATCCCTGGTTACATTTACTTGTTTTTGAACCAGCCCATAATATTTGGTACTTACCGCAAAGGGGACCAACGAAGGGTCTTATTATCTTGCACATCCAGAGCGTGCACTGCTCCCACTCACAAAAATAGGAAGTGAGTATGATCAGGAAATACCACAATCACAAATTGCAGCCAACCCATGGCATCGTGAGGAAGAGCCACACACCAATCACGAGACAAACAAAGCAAAGCAGCCAGTTTTCTCTTCCCCATCGAGATTATTACAAAACTAGAATGGACACAAAGTAGCGCACGACAAAACAAAGAACATTTACAAAATCCCACAATGGGAGTAATAATCAACAACGAATCAACAACAAAAGAACCCCCGCCTTAGAACGGACAGCAGCCAAAGCCACTGGGGGCTTAAATGCATTTTACTGGTATCAAATCTTCGCCCTAGATTCTAATGTCGTTGAAGCACAAATAATGTAAAGCTCGCATGGAGGATTTCAACTTCGTTCAAATGTTTGATGTGTAATTGCATTGTGTTTGTGACAAATTTGCTAATGTACGATTTTCAGATTACCAATGTCAACATTCTATCTAAATACAAAGATTAATCATTTTGCATATTAGAAGCAATTTTGAAGCACAGTTATTAATGGATCACATAATGTTATCTGGTGTCTTATATGTCTCACGTTTTTCGCCATCAGTTTTATTCCTAAAAAGATGACGTATGAGACTTAACAATCAATTTAATAATAAAAGCATGAGAAAAAAAGAAAAAAAAGATATCACAAAAATGGAACTGTTTATAAAGCACGAGGACTAGAAAGGCCGAACGTAAAGCCCTGAGCCAATGCAACGTTTTCCGAGGTAAACAAAATCTGCATGATCGTTTATCGCTATATTCTGTTCAATCAAAGATCATGTACAGTCTTCTAGAATAGCTCTTTGAAACTGAAGATATTGTACATGATCCTTCCTGTCAACAATCGTACAGCAACTCGATGTCATTTTAAGATTCATCATTATAATCCATTTTATTTATTACAATTTTTTTACAATTTCCATCCAAATCATGTTTAGTTTAATATCGTGTGACGCTAATGGCCCACAAGGGTTGATGAGTCGTTAAGCACCGAACAAACAAACAAACAAAAAACTGCGAATGATGATTGAAAATGATGACCCAGTTGCCTTCATTTTATAATTTTGCAACACATTTTGAAACCCATTTCTGCCTCATTAAAATATTGTCTATGAAAAGCTTTAACCATTGATTCGTATTAGATAAACTGGCCTAATTAATAGGTACTGAGGGATGATGACGTATTTGGAATAATAATGCAGTAAGAAGTTTAAATGCTCTGTAATCTCACTATACAAAACACACCACCAATTTATGTTCTTTAAATGCCAGTTATTATGCCTTTTTGGTAAAAGCATTGGGACCCATTGATTTTGTTAAAGTTCGTCCAGGAAGAAGAGTGGTTAGGCATATTACTTTTAGGTGAACTATTAAGCCGTGTTTAAAAGGTATGATTTAGTCGTTTTGACGCTGTCAAGCATTGCAAATCATGCACATAACTTCTTATTACAGTGTCATCTATGATTCCAAAAGTCAGCACGACAAGTCATGGGGAATAGAACCAGCCAATTAGCTTGTATGTCACTGAGGTTAATGGCCTTCCAGGTAACATAACATAACATAACATAACATAACATAAATTTATTATCCAGGTAAACAGAAGCAGGGCTACACACGTAACATTATTTAGATTAATGAAGGTACAGTTGTTAAAATGTCAAGGTAAGCAAAAGATAAGTTCTGTTCCTGATTGAACTCTATCAAGAAGAAGATGTCCTTTGGAACCAAGTTTCTGCCGAATACTGTAAATTCAGAAATTTTCGCGAGGGTTTTATTTTCGCGAAGCTTCGCATATGCGAAGTTTCGTGAAAATAAAATCCTCGCGAAATGGCGAAATCACTCTGTCGTTTACTGATATATGTAAATCATGACTTAGTCGCGAATTTTTAAAGTCGTAAGAATGTCTTTTAACGCTATTCGTGAAAATAAAATTCTCGCGAAAATTTCCGAATTTACAATATTATAAAGCAGAGAAACGTGATGTTACCTTAGCACAAATGGAGAAGAAAATTGAGCCGTGACACGTGAATTCCAACAATGTGGCATTTTGACAAGTGTAGACTCAGACGAGCCTGTGCAGCCTCGTTTCAAGCTTAGAAACTCTAAATGATGTTCAGTCAGTAGCTTAACACTCCTAGAATATTCAAGCGACCAGCAAAGGCTCTGATCAGGCTGCGCGTATAGCCTCAGGATACACATCCCACGTTTTCCATGCAATCATTTTACCCTTTCCATAGAAAGCTTAAACAACATCACATCCAGTGAAAGCATGAAAGAAAGGAATTTATTTCGATTTCAGAGAGCCAATAGAGTGCTTGATGTCATGTATAAGAATCCATCGCAAAATTGATCCTTGACCAAAGGCTTTTCAAGGCCATTATATCGTTCAGTATTTGAAACACATAATAGCTATGACAAGGACGTCTGTGTCACTGGCTTTAATAATAAGAGAAGTATGTGATTGTTCTACATCGTGCCTTGCATGTAGGAAAAGTAGTGAATCTGCTTCCTCGTAATTACAAGGCGCTATTCCTTCAAGAGTGATAAGTTGGTAACTCACAGCCCCCTTTTCCCTTGTTACAATGACAACAGTTCCCTGACAACTTTCAACAATTTTGTCTTCCAGGAAGTTGAAGAGGTCAGTCTTATGGCCATTATCCCTCAAAAAAAACCTGCGGCATACTGGAGGGAGTTTCCCTTTGTCAGTCACCCTGCGGCTTGCGCCTTGGCCACGCTTTGACCTAGTTTCAGCTTTCAGACTGTTGGCTATGTATACATCAAATACGATGTCTATTCGCCTATAAATAGCAGCAAAGGCTTCAACTAAGGGAATTACATCTTTTGCTGCATATTCCTCAAACGTTTTTGAAGCACAGGGTGGCAGTGTGTTAATCAAAGCTGACCCATCAATTATGATAGCAGAAGTTTCTGGTCTAGATCTAGTATCTGTTGTTACAAGTTTGGCCTCCAGAATTGAAGCAAGCTGAGACTTTTGACAGCTGTGAAGTTTTCCACCATCACTGGTTCTCATGGTGAAAGAATTCCAGGAGGTCACACTCTCTTGATTGGCATGATATAAACAACTTTGAGAAGAGGCGACAGTCATCCTTTAAAATCTTTTAGTTGAGGTCACCAGCAGCTTGCTCTGGTTTATTTTGAAAGAAGTCAAGCTTATTCTTCTTGATGGGATCATAAAATGAGCCTACATCACCCTTGTCTAAACCTCCTATCAACGCTTTGCAGCGGCTTTCTCTTGTTTGATAGTGACTCATGACCATTTCACCAGCACCTGGAGTGGCTATTATCTTTGTGCCAAGAGTAAGCAAATCAGCAGTTTCTTCTTGAAAAGGATTTCCCATTTCCTGCATTACTCTATACAGCTTTCCAACTTTTTCAACAAAATGTAGTTGTGCACGAGCAGTCTGTTCATGGTGTCTGACCTTTTCATTCGCATCCTTAGCTTCAGATACAATTTCATATTCTGTTGCAAGATGGCTGACTTCAGGCCCAGCCACCATACATCGTCTAAGTGCTGATGGATCCTCAGTAACGCCAATTGCACCACCTTCACCTTTAATAACAGCAATTGCCTGTTCATGTGCTTGGTCAATGGCTATGGACTTGAAGACACCAAACTTACCAGATTGGATCTCCTGAAAAACGCCTGGATGCTTGTGTTATAAGGATAACATGCCCCTAATATGAACAGGAAGCCACCGTGCATATTTAATATTGTTGTTGGCAAAGAATAAAGGTATCAGTGCACAGAGCGCCTGACAGTACAGAGTAAAATTTGCCTCTCTCAATGCTCTAACCAAAGATAAAACTGTTAGTTCCATTGAAAGCACCAAATGCCAGAAATGGAACCGTGGACTCTCTTTAAGGCGCTTCTGGCACCAGTCTTCAAACGAAAGGATTGTTCCAGCAATTGTACCAGCTTCATTGCAATAATATTCGTATGCATCCTTTAGGACCTTATACAGACAGCTTGCTGTGATCTGGTGGGCTTTTCGTGTTCTAGTAACACTAGATGTAGACAAAAATGATTCTGCAGTTCCACTTGAAGCTATGTCAGCCTCTACAATGGCACTTGTCCAACCACTTGACTGAAGAAGAGTACCAATAGACTTCAAAGCAGCCATTTTAATGTGTAGGCCCCCAAACATGATTACAAATTTGTCTTCGCCGTATTGTTTCATCATGGTGTAGTAATTTGATTAGAGTGTTTTTTTCCATGATGATACATTGCATTAGTTAGATGGCCTCCATGCGAGCTGAACATTTCTTGTACTTCAACAACAGCAGAATCTAGGGCGAAGATTTGGTACCAGTAAAATGCATTTAAGCCCCCCCGGTGGCTTAGGCTGCTGTCCGTTCTAAGGCGGTGGTTCTGTTGTTGTTGACTTTTTGTTTATTGTTACTCCCATTGTGGGAGTCTGTTATTGTTCTATGTTTTGTTGTACGTTACTTTATGTCCATTCTAGTATTGCAATCATCTTGATGGGGAAGAGAGAGCTGATTGCTTTGCTTAATTTGTCTTCCTGGTGTCTTGTGATGGTTGAGCGGCTCTTCCTCGCGGTGCCACAGGGTTGTCTGCAGTTTGTGATTGTGGTATTTCCTGATCATACTCACTTATTTTTTTTGCTCTGGCCATTGCCACTGTATCTGTTTAAGAACTGCAAAGATAGGTTGTTTAGCAGTGATGACTGGGATCTGATCTGGGTGAAGGTATGCGAATGTTTCCTTTGATTTTATCCATGACATGGCATACTGTTGCTACAGAATGAGCTTGTTCACGTAGAAGAGATAAAGGGGCAGCAATGCTAACTTCAAATGCTAGACCCCTATTAAGAGGTCATGATGTGCAGACTGGTTTAAACTGGTATCTGATTCAATGGTTTGAGTGAGACTTACCTTCTCTAGCCACTTAAACTCATCTGTAAGTTGAAGTTTTGGAAAGTGAGTGGTTGCAGCTATATTGGACTTTGCGGGTGAAGGAATTTTACTGGTGAAAGCAGCGGGGCGAACATTGGTGTATGAGTCAGGAAGTTCAGGGACTTTCTTTACACTCTGATCCGTGATTTGAAATGGCTCTAGCTTTTCACCCTTATTGTCTGATGATGGATATTGGAAAAGCGAAATGCTTGTACCATGAAAGGGAGTGGTTGCTGTAGTTGCTGTTGGATTATGGTCTATGTTGTTCATGGCTGCTGTTGTAAAAAATCTTTTTCTGAGAACAGGGGGACAAACCACCCCATCTTCCTCGTACCTGCTTACAGCTGCGCCTCCTAATTGTGCAGATATTTCATGCACTCTATCATATGAAACATTGAGTCCATGATCATGAAGCAGTTCTACCAAAACGTTTTTCGTGTTTTTGCATAGACTGACATACCTAGAAACAAAGGAAATGGAGTTTCACGTTCATTGAATGTCTGTAAGTTGATGCACCCTCTTTATATCTTGAATAGCAGTTATACTGCAGAAGCTTCGCCATAGCAGAGTCTGTCTTAGATGCACCAAATCTTAATTGTGATTTGATATAACTACCATGTTCAATCATGCAAACGAACTCAAGTAGTGATGGTGGGATTGCATCTTCGACACAGCCTTCGTGAAACCGGCCATCAAGTTTGAACTCATGATCAATCATATGCCTTCGCAGTATCTTGGCTGCTTTTCCAACGATGATGGCTTCAGGATAGTTAGAAGCTTGTGACAAAGCAAAGCCAACATTTTTCTGGAAAGCCAAAAGAATATCTCTTCCACTCTTGTGGGCTTCAAGCTCAGGAATTTCAGCCAGCAGTTTATCTTTTAGTCTGGTTAAATGAATATCTGAATCTGATGACTCTATTCCAAATTGTTCAAGTCTTTGCTTATACAAACTGACAAGATCAGCAAGTTTAAACACAACAGGGCCATCAGTGCTTAGTTTTGTCTCAACTATATATGCTAAGAACTCTGATAATACTAACGGGTATATTTCTTTCTGATTGATCTTTGCTTTCCTTTGCAATTGTTGCAATATGGGCCCTTTCTCTGTTGTACAGAGCTATCAAGCAAGACCTATGGTACTTCAGCTCTTGTGCCACTATGTCACCACCTGTCAGTCTAGCTAACAGTTTGCCATCGTTTAGATTACGAGCACGTCCATTCAGTCTTTGATCAAGCTCCATGGTCATAGCTTTTCTAAGTTCAGACTTTGGTTCCTGTTTTTCGCATAAAACCACTGCTGGCAATCAAGACTGGCTCTTCGTATCTTGAGCGGCTACCATCTGTTGGGCTATCAGAGCTAGCTTTCCTTTTTGTGCCCTCTGAAGCTTTGTGTTATTAAACAGGAATCGACAACTCTGGTGGTACTTTGCCTGGTTTCTGCGCAAAGTTTCTTCTACACCATCACCGTCATCCAGTCTACTTGGACCATTATAATAGGTAGCTGATTGATGGCTTTAAATAGTGGGATGTTTGTCGCCAACATTGAATAGCCATCTTGCTCAATACTACCTGGTGGTGGAGATTTCAGACCTTCTTCTTTGCTCTCAGTCTGACAAAGACAGCATTTGCCCCAGTCAGTTTGAAGTTTGGTGCTTAAAGAAGCCATATTATCAAGTCACATTAAGGCTGAGGGACTATCCTTTTACCACCTTAATAGGAAATATACTGAATATATAAGACACATACAGATATGGGATACGTCAAGGTTCAGATATAAATCCTACACCTAGCCTGATCGTTCATCCAGTGTCTTTTAAGTCCCGTGTGATCTGTACACCATGTGGGTAACAAAGCCCCCGTTACCCTTGGCTTGGCTCTCTCGCGCTGGAACATCCTGTCCATTCAGGTGCGGCTATCTAACTGATACAACATAGCAAACTATGTGTATGGGGCTCACTAGATAGCATTTGGGACACTGAACAATACTCCAGATTTACCGAAATTTCGTTCAGCTGACATTGGGCCCCATGCTGAGTTTCACAGCAGTGATGTCACCAGTGTGCCCTGGTTGTGTCATGACACTCACTCTTATATTAATTCATATGAGATAAAAATGCTCTTTGGCCAATACGGCCCTTTCTTAATTATCAAACTTCAAATGAAGCTTCAAACACTAGAAGTTGTACAATCAAAACCATTTTGTAACCGAAAGTTTTTTTTTTATAAGTGATAATGAACTCATGCACACTTTAACATCAAATACTGCAATAGCCAAAAACGAATACTTTAGGCAATTAACCCTCCTCTTGTTAGTTCACACCCATAGTATCTAGAAGAAATAATAAATAGGACTGTACTTAAGAAATTGGTAAAGTGATTCATCAAACCTTTCTACCCTTAAGGGGTAAAACTGGATTTTTCTAAAATAATGGCGGCCATTTTGAAAAATGATGATCATATTTATACCTAAAATCAACATTAAACCATTTTTTCTACATCAATTAACATTTTCAGTAGTTAGTAACAGTATTTTTGCCAATTTATGACTTAAATTTGGGCGTTTAGATCAGTCTAGATATTGTTAGAGTATGATTTTTACTATGATTTGGCGGCCATCTTAAAAAATGCCCACAATCTTGAAATTTCAGGTGGCTAACGGGCTTTTTTGAAAGAGAGATATAATATGAGTATTTCCGCCAAGTTTCATGCTTGCATCACTAAATGCACGATTTTACTGGAAAAAATTGGTTTATCTGCTGGGATAGTAACGTGACGAAAGCCCCAAAGTAATTGATCTAGCATAAGACACATTTGAGGAAAGTAAGTAGTAATATAGGAGATATACTCCAGACATGAAAAAACCTAGAAATAAGGCCAGAAATCAATATAAAGGTCAAGTGACCCAACTCCGCCATCCCAAGAGGAATACACACACCAAATTTGGGATTCCTACACCAAATGATATAGGAGTTAAGCTCCAGCCACGATTATTCTAGAAGCTTAGTCATAGGTCAAGATCACAGTGACCTTAAGGTGGTGCGCGACATATCAGCATCCAAAGATGCATCCAAACACCAAATTTGAGATTCCTCCCTCAAATAATATATTAGATATCCACCTGACATGATTATTCTAGAAACAAGTTAAAGGTCACAGTGACCCAAAAACTGATACAGGACACTCTGCCATTCCAAGATGCAACCACACACCGAATTCGCGATTCCTAGCTCAAATAATATCTATAAGAAAAGCTCAGTACAAAATTATTCTAAAAACTAGGTCAGAGGTCTATGTCACAGTGACCCAATAATTGTACGCGACACTCCGCCATCCCAAGATGCATCCGCACACCAAAGAATTCCTAGTACAAAGAATATAGAAGTTATGCACCAGAATCGATTCCAATTCTAGAAATTAGGTTAGAGGTCAAGGTCACAGTGGTTGGAAAATGAAATGGGACAATCCATCATATCAAGATGCATTCACACACCAAACTTGGGATTCCAACCTCAAATCAAATAAGAGAAATGCTCCAGGCACAATTATTCTAAAAACAAGGTCAGAGGCCAAAATTAAGGTCATAGTGACCAGTTAATGGTACACGACACTCCACCTTTCTAAGATGCATCCACACACCAAATTCAGGATTTCCATCTCAAATAATATCTATAAGAAATGCTCAGTACAATATTATTCTAAAAGAACTAGGTCAGAGGTCTAGGTCACAGTGACCCAATAAATGGTACGCGACACTCCGCCATTCCAAGATACATCGACACACCAAAGAATTCCCAGTACAAAGAATACAGAAGTTATGCACCAGACTCGACGCCAATTCTAAAAATTAGGCTAGAGGTCAAGGTTACAGTGGCCAGAAAATGAAATTGGACAATCTACCATATCAACATGCATTCACACACCAAACTTGGGATTCCAACCTCAAATGATATAAGAGAAATGCTCTAGACACAATTATTCAAAAAACGAGGTCAGAGGCCAAGTTTAAGGTCACAGCGACCCGTTGATGGTACACGACACTCAACCTTCCCAAGATGCATCCACACACCAAATTTGGGATGCCCATCTCAAATAGTATGAGATATGTTCCCGACACACTTATTCTAAAAACTAAGTCAGAGGTCAAGGTCTAGGTCACATCGACCCGAAAATGGTCTGTGACACTCCGCCATCCCAAGATGCATTCACACAACAAATTTGGGATTCCTACCTTAAATAATATAAGTAATATGTTCTGGACACGATAAATTCTAAAAAGTAGGTTAGAGGTCGAGGTCATAGTGACCCCAGGGGCATAATTTGAACAACTTACTAGGTGATGCTACATACGAAATATCAAGGCTCGGAGCCTTATGGTTTCTGTCAAGAAGCTTCTTTCAGGTTTTTCTTTATATAGGACCATGTATACCATGTGACCCCTTGGACCGGTCATAGTTGGTCCCAGGGATATATATTTAAAAAGAAGATTGGTAGAGTTTTACTAGGTGATGCTTCATACCAAATACCAAGGCTTTAGGCCTTGTGGTTTTAGACAAGAAGATTGTTTCATGTTTCTCCCTATATAAGCCTTTGTAAAACATGTGACCCCGGGGAAGGGCCATTTTTGCCCCCCTGGGGCATAATTTGAACACATTGGTAGAGGTCTGCTACATACCAAATATCAATGCTCAGGGCCTTATGGATTCAGACAAAAAGATTTTTTATGTGTTTCCCGATATAGACTTACGTAAACAAGTGACCCCCAGGGTGGGCCATTGTTGCTCCAGGGAAATAATTTGAGCAAATTTTGTAGAGGTTTACTAGGTGATGCCTCCTACCAAATATCAAGGCTCTAGGCCTTGTGGTTTCAGACAAGAAGATTTTTCATATTTCTCCCTATATGAGCCTATGTTAAGCTCTAGGCCTTGTGGTTTCAGTGAAAAAAATATTTTTAAAGTTTTCATTTTGAAAATCTATTTTTAGCCTGTGTCACCTAGATTTGCAATGGACCGGAACAATTTGAACAAGTTTTGAAGAGGGTCATATGATGATCATTCCAACCAAGTTTGGTCAAAATCCAGCCAGTAGTTTAGGAGAAGGTGTCCTTTGAAGCAATTGTTGACGACGGCCGACGCACGACGGACGATGCACGACAGACATCAAACGCACATAATAGGTCACCATGAGCCGATGGCTCAGGTGAGCTCAAAAATCACGCGTGACAAAATATGATATTGTCCGGATTTACGCTTATGAGATCTGGACATATGCGTGAAAAAAAAGATTTCCCTTAACAGTAGATTCGTTATTGAGTCTTTTCATGAGAGATATGTGGAATGGAACTTTGCAACCCCCCACACACCCTTATCACTTCTATCTGCTAGAGTTAGATCAACATAATAGAACATAACAAAGCTTTTTAAACAAGCGAAAGGTTACACCAAGATCAGTGGCAGTTCATATGCTGCCAAATTAAGTGTAAAATGCACTTATTTTTCTGTATACTACTCGTGTAAATGCATGTCTAAAGTTGTGTCGGTCAAAGTTACAAACCAGGGTGGTTATTTATTACAGTTAACTACATCGGCATCAAAATGGTCATATTTGAATATTATATTTTTACTGATTTACTTATTTGATGGTGATATTTGGAGACAATGAATAAAATATGAAGTTAATTTGTCCTCTAAACAACTATATTGACTTTAAAAATCATCAAACGCATTATGGTTATTAATTCCTTACCTGCTGGAGTCGTCTGCTAGTGCCGTCCGCTGATAATCTTTGTAAACAGTCTGCATCTAGATCAGGCCTGACAAAAGATCGGGCCTGATCTGGATGCAAACTGCTTGGCACTCCGATGGTATTCCTGAAAGAAGTTTTTGGAAAATTTGATTTTGAAAAAAACTGCAGACGACACTTTTTAATAATTACCCAGCATGCAAAAAGTAAAATTGACATAGTTTCTATTTCTATACAATAATACCAATAATAATCATCGACGTAATCCCAAGAGGGGTCTTGAAATTGGCATAAACAGGGAGATGAACGCATTTAGCGCGATCAACATTTTAGATTAGATCTATGTCAAAGTATGTTTCGACTATGCAGTAGAATACCCTTATTGTTGCATGCGAATAATAATGACACAGGCCAGTCCACGCATCCGCGCAGTCTGGTCTGCACCTTTGCTACTATAATATCAATCCATTAAACTCTATAGACTGTACCTTGCTACATGCAAATTTTCGATATTCTAGTTAGTCATTAAAGCTGAGCAGGCTGGGTTATGTATTACCTGATCGCTCACTCGAAGACAGGTCTCGAGTTTGAAAAAGATTTCATGCTCCACTCAACTGTGCATGAAATTTCAACTATTCATAAAAACTAAAATGCTGAAAATTTAAAGATTTGTTTCCTGTTTTAAACGCATATATGATTTATTTATCTTGCTAATAAATGTTCAAATGCCAACAATGGTAGTTAGCATTTTAAGATCTATAAGTAGGATCAATTTCATGCTCAGATGAGGTTAGCATAAGACAGTTTTAAAACTTTGCTTCCAGGTTTTCTCGGGGCAAAATCCCTCTGGATGTCATTAAATGTTCCCCAAAATATGAAAGGACATCCTATATAATTCTGCGCATTTTTATTCGTAACAAATTTTGTAAAATATTACTTTTGATACTCTTAAACTACTAAGCTGAATATAAATGTATTGGCATTTTAACGTGTTTTCCTTAATATGAATTGATATACAAATTTTGGCAATGTCGACTAGTTGGCTTTAAATTCTAAGCTCAAAACTGTTGTTTAAAAAATGGTTATGCTAAATGAGAACTTTCATGATTAAATTGACCAGCATATCGCAAACTACTACTACTACTACTACTACTACTACTACTACTACTACTACTACTACTACTACTACTATACTTTTATTTCAGCATTAAGCACACATATCAATGCTTATAGCCTAAAATAACATATATAGAGGTGGCTAAATGTGTTGGAATAACTTTAATCGCTCTGTAGAAAAGTTGGGCATCATCAACTGGATCTTGTCAATAGCAATGTGTATGTTTATCATTAGTATCAATGTCGATTATCTTTCTTTACATAGAGAAATAAAGAGATGTTCTATATATAATTGTGTTCTGCTCTGCTCTGTTATGAATACGAAAATAAAGTACAAAAGTCTTTTAAAATCACGATGCATGAGTAAAAAATAAGTATGACCAGGAAATGCCACAATCATAGACCACAGATCAACCCATGGCGCTGCGAGAAAAAAAGACACATAACACAGACAACCATGCGGTATCAATAACACAATTAAAGTCACACAACCAGCATGTTTTTCCTCTGCAATATGATAGCAACACTGGAAGGGAAACAAGAACAACTACAATAAAACCTTACGCGGCCACTCAATAATAGACAAAACAAAGATCTTAAGCTAATGAAGATCGAAAGTATTGCAGTATGCTCTTGGAACATGCTGCAATTATTTTGACAGACATTAAGCGATAATCGGTCTTGAAAACAAATTATATCTCCTTTTTGAGTGGCCGCTTAAGACAGGGTTTTATTCAAATTAGGACCAAGCATACACCCCAACTTACAATAGGCGAAACAGCAAACAATGAATCAACAATAACAAATGCCTTAGAACTGACACTGGGTTCTTAAATATATTTGACTGACTAAATCTTCGCCCTAGAATCTGATGTTGTTAAAACATTTTTAGCTCGCATGGAGGATTCCTAACTAAAAAAAAGAATGAGTATGACCAGGAAAGGCATAATCACACACCTCAGAGCAACCCATGGCATCGCGAGGAAGAGGCAACGAACACTAACATCCAGGAGACAATAAAAGTCAGGCGACCAGCTTGCTATTCCCCAGAGGGATGATTGCAAAACTAAAAAGGAAACAAAGCACTACCTACCAATACAAGAGTCTTATGCAATGTATAATCAAACGTAGAAAAAATGAAATAAACTTAACTTACTGTGGTGAAAAACAGAAAATGGATCTTCAGATAGTCAGATAGTTAGAGTTAAAGAAAACACTAGTTCAGCCGCGGTGGGCCCAGCCAAAGAAAGCATCAGGTACCAACCCACGGTCAATGTCGTCATTCATTCATGCAATTAAGGAGGAAACCATAGCTATAAACTGTGATTTGCTTTATAACTAGGCATGCAGATTGTCGCATGATAACCATGTTATAGCTCACTCGTTTATAATGTTTGATTTTCTATTGAATATATAGGGAAAAGATGGCTCTAAGTGGATGCAAATTCCCATAAGTCGAAAGACTTTCTTCTGAATTCAATTTTGTAAACTGTTATTGGATTAAAAGTCTGTACAGTTTGTTCAATTTACACAGTATACAGATACGATATATTCTTACAAAACGCTGTTTAATACATAAATTGAACTCATACTATATAAGGTGTGTATGTACAGTCGAATGTGTGGGAGCTCTGTGGCTCAGTGGTAGAGTGCTTGACTCGAGACCGAGGGGTCACCGGTTCGAGCCTCACCAGCGTCACTGCGTGTGTCCTTGAGCAAGACACATTAATCCTAGCTTAGTACTGGTTCAACCCAGGAAGACCCGCCCCTTTATAACTGAAATATTGTTGATGGGACGTAAAGAATTAAATCAAACAAACAAACAAACAGTCGAATGTATGTAGTCGTGACAAGGCAACACAATATTGGTACACTGTCAAGTAAACACAGCTTGTAATGAGACAGTTTGTTCTTAGACACGTGATTTGTTAGCGATTGGGATATATTTGGACACTGGAATTGGCGTAAAACCAAAGCAGACGACTGGTCTCTTTTTAAATGTCCATTCACTCTCTTAGAGTTCTACTAGATCAAGAGCTCATGAACAAGAGCGTACTAATCGCACTATAGGTTTTGTATTTCTGGTCAAATGATTCAAGCAGCGATTTTCCATGGTTCATTAACACAATATCTTTATCATTAGCTCCAGACTTTGCTGAGAACTTTATTGCCTATCATGACTGTTAACAGCCACTCTGCCAAAATATTAAAATAATTGCATGCTGAGAGCAATTTTGTCATCTGCTAATAACCCTTGCAAACAGTTTGGACACGAAATGACGGGCCTAAGCTGGATCCAAAGTGTTTGACACCCTTATGGTATTCCTGAAAGAATTTTTGGGAAAAGGTGACGACGAAAAATTACCCAGCCTGTAAAGAGTGTTAAAGCTAATGACCACGGCGTTTTGAAAAAATTAGATATAGAACTAACATAGCCTGGAAAACTGAGCAATCAGTTATTACAGAGCGTAAAGACCAGTACTTCTAATACATAGCGCTGTCTCATCAGCTACTTGACTAGACCTAATAGTATTACTAGTAATTGAAGAGAAGATCCCTAATAGCAGTCTACTGCAACATTGTTTTTTTGTCACAATATGTGCATCAATTGAATATATACTATTGCCATAAAGTTAAGCATATTTTATACGATCCCCATTTTCGAAGCAATGAAATTTAATTTGAGTTTTGGGTTCTATTCGGCATGTACACTTGTATTTTGGCTACCAAATTTGGATAAGATTGTTTAGTTTCATTCACTACTGTCCATGAACGGGAAGCTTAGGACACATTACTGTCCAGGAGTTAATATGCAAGAACGAATTTCTTTTGCTGTTGAGTCATTAAAAAGCGTATGTTGGATAAATCTACAAAGAAAAAGGAGGACAGAATGCGAAAATTTGCCATTAGGAATGCTGGCATGAAACAAGATGAAATTGCAAGGGTATTAAACTTGTCTCAGAGTGTTGTAAGCAGACCTTTGAAAGAACATAGAGAGAGTGACAGTATTACAAAAAGGAAACGGTCTACATCGACTCTTGAGTGGAAGGAATTATTACTGAAGCATTATGGTATGTGGTGCATTATCTGACGACCACCTGATACAGTAAAAGGTGGTTACTGGGACCTTAGACGCTCAAAAGTACCAGAACGAAATCGTGGAATCTAGTGTTAGGTCACCCTTGGACTCGCTAGATGGCCAGAACATGGTGCTCCGAGATGACATTGCAAGACCTCACTGTACTCGCACCATTGAAGAATACAAAAGTCCACCGAACATCGCTAATCTTCCATGGTCAAGCTTGTTGCCGGACTTGAATCCTATCTAACACGTGTGGGACAAGCTCAGCTGACGTGTTTGAAACCGAAAACCAGCCGTATCAAAACCATTGTGAATTTTGCTAGACTCTACAGCATGATTGGGCCAGGATTTCATGTCTTGAAAGCATGCACCCATTGGTTTTAATGATGAAAATGTGCCAAGTTGTTATTCGACAGTGTGAAGTCTATACACAACATAAACCGGAAGTAGTGGATTATTGTGAGCCATTTTGTGACTTTTTTCACCAGATCCTGAAAGTGTATGCTCTAAAGAGTAAGTTTTGAAGAAATTACAACTAGCGCGGCCTTATTGTAAAAGTTTTGCTGACTCTTGGCCTTCATGCTGTTTTAATTAAATTTTGTAAAATTTATGGGTACTTTTTGTTAGGTGTTTGTAGCCTATAAACAAGTCAGGGATTCCATGGCTTTTCTTTATCAACTCCCTGGTATACTGCTTTTGTTGTCTACCACAATTAAATTTTGGTATCTCTCAAATGTTTCCGTTCTTACCGTTTCTAAAACCTAAGTGGTATTATGAAATGGAATATGCTTAACTTTATGGCAATAGTATATGTACACTTTACCAGCGAAGACTGACCCATTTACCATAGTCGCAAAATACAACTAAGGCACTGAACAAATTAGGACGCTGTTAAAGTTCACAGACTTCAAATATTTAAAAAAAAATCACTGATAAGCTCGCTCGAAATGTGCGTGAGTGCTGTGCGCATGTACATGATAAAGGTATCCGTGGTTGGAAATAAATCAGTGAATAAAAATAATATTTATTAGCTTTTTTCCGACTTTCACGTCAAATAACTTTGATAGATTGCAAACATACGAGATTCTGATCCTGGCGTGAAATCTCTGTACCCAGCAATGCAACATGCCTGAAAATTGTACCAAATAAAACTATATTCTTTGTTTATACACAGCTCTGACAAGTTTTATGTAACTTGACGGAGTGACTGAAAATATACCCCAAAACAGACATACCTTAATGCACTGACCTATCAAACAGACTGTGAATTTGAGACCTCACAATTTAGACAAAAGCAGTATCAGCAATTCGTTTTCATGGCTGCTCAAGGTTCATTCGTAAGCCAATATGTTCAGAACATATAGCAAACAGTCGAATGTACAGTCTTGACAAGGCAATACAATCTTGTTACACTGTCTGATCTGGGTTTCTTAGGCCCTTGAAGGTATGGCTACGCAGCTGTCAGCAATAATCAAATTGAAGTTTTGACCTGAAGACCACTTTAAGTTTTGGCAAGCCAATACTGTCGTAATAACAGTTGTATTAACGGCGATTTTTAGGTTAATACTAGATAAACTGACTTAAGTCTGAAGCAGTTATGATGAGTTTGTATCGTCGGAGACTGATAGTAACCCGCATAAGAAAATAAAAACGAGTCCACAAATAGGTCAATAGTTGGTGGTACACAAATTTGCATTTGTATATCTAAAAAGTCGAACATTAGTCCAAAGGTGCACTAGATCGTAAAATGATGCAATATTTGATTAAATTGAGCACAAAGCATCCGTCTGAAACCAATAACATAAAACTTTTTTACAGTATTCCAATATGATTTAGATATTTTGTAATCAAAATAATATCCCTTTTAAATTTTTTGCCGATATTAGGTTTGGCATGTTTTTGGTCTAACTCAAGAGACAAAAATGGAACATTCTTGGAAACAAAATTCTGTAATGTTTTCAAAATGACATAGTTGTAAATTTGAATGACGTCATAAGAATTGCGTGTTTAGCTTTAAATATTGAATCGACACAACCTGTCGCCAGTCTTACATTTGAATGGACATTATAAGTAACACAATGGTAAAATACAATGCAGTTTTGTTTTTGTGGTTTTAAAGATGCACTGCTTGAAAGATTCATGTTCAAATATTATTATAACTCTATAACATAAATTGGCGTAGCTTCCATGATCACGCAGTTACGCACGTGTGTAATAAAATAGTAACACTCAAGAGAGGACACGTAATGTGATAAAAAGTGATTTTCCATACCATAAAGGAACTGCTCTTAAAGACAAAAATTCGCTCCCTCTGGTAGCAAATTCTTTCCTTTAAGAGAAGTTCCCATTTTGAATAGGGACGCAATTGATGTGACGCACTGCTTGATCCAGTAGTCTCCCTTTGATGTGCGTAGCTTTTTCAGCGTTCTAGCCTCGCCATTGAATGGTATGGAGTGGGCGATATATAATATGTTGTAATTATTAAACAAAACAGTACAGGAGAAGATGAGGAAGAACCACATAACACTAATAGTCAGAAGACATCAGGAAGACAATTAAAGTAAAGCAGCCAGCTGAATACATGTATACATGGGGACGTGTTTGTGATGCTCTCAATCAATTGAGAACATATGACAATTTGTAATAGTGAAAACTTGATTACTGGCCGATGTTTAAGTGAGCTTTTAGTGTCGTTCAACACAACAGCACGTAACAGAGGTAACTTAATTGTGTATCTGGTTACTGTATTGAGCGGTGCTTAAACTGATTAGTTAGGAGAATATCTGATTAGAACATGCGGATTAGCGATGTAATCTGACGTCATTTAGGATACAATGTCGATGTTTAATTGTATTAGTTTTTCTAAGTGGGCCAAGCTAACCACTATTATGCAAATATAGTTTAGTGCAAACTTTTGTACATCTGGAGGAGTGTGAAATACATTGTTTCCTGTACTACATGTACATGTATAGAAACCGCACAAGTTTATGCCTCCAGGAGTATGTCCTCTCTGCACGTTCTCTCTATATACAGAAAAAACCATTTATGTTGCAAATTACGCTTAAGCGGTTGCTTAGGATTGCAAGGGTTGTTACCTTTTCCATTGACTTTTATCAAACCGAGTCTGCTTTTTTCATAGTTTAAAAGTCTACTCCCTTCCAAGAGACTACAAAAGCTATCATTGTTCACGTTGATTAGACAGAGCTCTTACATATTCATCGATTAGTAAATTTGTTTCATAATGTGGGCTTTGGTACAGTTGTGTTACCATTTTACTTACAAAGTAACACTATGGTAGTCAGCCGTCACTTCAAGGCTGAGTAACAGCATGCAGAAGCCTGTCTATCAACAATTACAGAATTGAAGGTGGAATATACATATAAGCAATATTTGTACAAAGGCCAACAAGAGCCTATGTTTCATAATGTGAAAGTTATATCATTGTCCCATAGAATTAAAGGGGACTGGTTTGTCCAGTCCTGGAGTAAGGTTGTTAAGTACGGGATCCGCAAGAGCAATTAGAAAGCATACAAAAGGGTGCCACCAGATTTGTTCAGAAACTACTACTATGAAACTAAGAATATGACTTGTGTATGTACACTTGAAATGGGAATTCATTGAGAAAAGGACCCAAACTACTATACAAAGAACTAAACGTTAAAGCTATTTCACCAACAGATAATTCGATGCTCTTACCTCGAAGTGATAGGAATCACCATTGAATGGCATCTCAGACTCTTATTGCTGTCACAGTCTAATTTTCATAAAGGCAGCTT
The DNA here is from genome assembly GCA_964019695.1 of Loripinus fragilis. Classification (NCBI taxonomy): domain Eukaryota; kingdom Metazoa; phylum Mollusca; class Bivalvia; order Lucinida; family Lucinidae; genus Loripinus; species Loripinus fragilis. The sequence continues at coordinate 25,988,936 of OZ026523.1, forward strand.
CACACAGAGTCTGTTATTCGTTCTCTTATCCATTTACCTGATAGAGGCGCCCTTAACATTTTTGCAAACAGAACAGACCCAGATCAGGCAGCTCTTGCACTGACTCTGAAGTTTCACATTATTTGGATTCTCTCTATTTATGAAGAATCAATTTTCTAGATTATCTATAGGTCGCTACAGCTGTTATTGTGCCGTGTGGAATTGGTATATTAAATTTCTCCCATTTTTTCTATATTGTATTGATATTTTTTCTTATTCATGTCCTTTTGAGAAAGTTGGTTCTGGCAGAAAGCAGAAAACCACTTAAGACGGTGCTAGGGAGGGGATGAGAGTTATTGCACTTAGCATTAATTCTCATCGGCAGACCCAATAACATACAAATAATGTAGGTTCGCTCTATTCCCGAAAGGGTCCATTTTCCCAGATTGGCTTTTCTGTTGCATATTTGTGTTTTTATGTGAAACAACTGTGATTAGGCATGCAAAGTTTTGCAATAATGATATTGATCAGACTGTTTCACATTTAAAGAACAGAATATCTCAAAAGCAAAAATTACATTGGATGAAAATCCTTTTATCTCATTTTTCCTCACATGTACATAAATAGAATAGAATATAACAGTATTAACTATTAGTATAGTAGTAGATTAATTGTCTGGCCTATTAACTAAAGTCGCAAAATGCAACTAAGGCGCTGAATAAATGAAAAAAGTGGCAATAAGCAATGCTTTATAAATACCCCCGCACAGTAATACCCCAATTCCACACAGGCCCCGAATCCCACGAATTGACACGAATTGACAAACATTTGGATTCGTGGCTGACTCGTACTCAGTTTGTGAAGATCTTAACTGATTCGCACAGTCCTTTGTGAGATCTTGCAATTCGTTGGTCTATCGGGAATTCGGCTCAAAAAGTTTGAACTGTTCAAAACTTTGGCCACGAACTCCCCGATTTGAAAAATCGTGCGTGATTCGTACCAAATTTCTATAGCGTTCTTGGACATCGTAACTGAATCGTAATCGGTTCGGAGGCGTTTTGGGGCATTCGTAGCTACTCTTAGCTCATTCGTGGAGAATCGGGAGATTAAGCCAAGCAATAAAACCAAGGAAGAGATAGTAGAAGGATTTTCCCTAAGATTAATTACCCGATCACGCGCATGTGAGCAGTCCTAGAATTTGAAACAGATTTGGCAGATTCTGGAGCACAATCAGGATCAGTCAGTAGCTCCTGGCTGGTGATTTTGCCAATGGCAAACTGCCATATTTTTCCAATTCAAAGAGCCTGGGTCAGGGCCTCTCGACTTTAACGTAGTTGTTTTCTTCTAGCTATATAAGAAGCCGTTTTCTACACTCAAGTTGCAGGATCAATTCTACTGCTGCTTTACAAGGAACATTCAATGTGGAACTGATGCCCTGAGGTTTATAATTATCGTGAGAGAAAATCTCGCGAATCGTCGCCGATTTCTGTTAATTCGTGCCCAATTCGTGCTGCATTCGGCATATTCTTAACTGATTCGTACTTGATTCCTTAACTTTCGTGCACCATGTTCTAATGTTATTTTGCTAATCGTAATGAATTCTTGCGCGATTCCAGCCGAATTGAGCCGATTCCCCCGAATATTCGTAACGACATCGTATCTGAATCGGGACAGCACGATTGGAGAAAAAAAAATGATGAAACCTCACGAATCCCCCCGTATAGAAAAAATCAATTCGTGGCGATTCGGGCGATTCGTGGCCTGTGTTGAATAGGGGTATAAGGGCAAGTGAAGAATACATGTGGAAGGAGTTGTATTTAACCCACACGAAGACGCAGAAAGATTAAGATAAAATGCTAAATTCAAGAAGCTGCCATTGTGTCCAAAATAATAATAAGGCATCAAACTTCTCTATGTAAATGTTTAATGTATCTACATTGTATGTACAAAGTGTCAGATGATTAAAGTTAAAGCTTAAATTCAAGTTGAACTCCCTGTTCATATTCTGTTTGGACACTTAAGAACCATACGAAGGCACACGAGTAAACAAACAGGGAGTTCAAGAATTGTCAAGAATTAGTTAGGCATTAAACATCTTTATGCAAATGTTCAATGTGTCTACATTATGTATGCTAATTATCAGATGCCAACAGCAGAGGCTCTTGTACAAGTTGATATCCCATTGCATGCACTATCTGAAAACACAAAATCCTTATGAAGAAGAAAAGTGAAAAAATAGCTAAGTTCAAATGTTGCCATTCTGTCAAAACATTATTTTCTCAGTAACAAATGTCTCCATGCAAATGTTCAATGTCTCTCCATTGTGTATACAAAGTATAAGAATGTTCCTGACAAGAATATAAAAGGAGTTGAATTCCTCTTACAAGCACTATCTTAGCAATATGTAAAATTATAAAGGACAATCACTATAAAAGAACTGAACACTAGCCATTATTTTTTATTACAAATCTACATCTTATCAATATTAATATATTTGCATATTTGATGAATTTCCATTGCTGATCTTTTAAGATATTTAAAAAGAAAAAACAACAAAACCTTTTAGATGGACAGACAAACTCTGTTTTGCCAGGGATATAAGTTAAGACGATGTTAAAGTTTACATGCTGTTAATTAAAAGATGGCATTGATAGCCCTTTTCTGTCTTCACAACAAATGTCCTTGCTAATGTTTGTTGATAAATTACAAACAATATGGACCCAGATCAGATTTTAAATCGGTTGCAATAAGGGCAATCCAAGACTTTGAGCCCCATAAGAGCTTCTTAGTCTGACATTGACTATCTTTTCTGCTACTCATCAAATGGCATGGGTGTTAAAACGAAACAAGCGCAAAAAGAGATTACAGGCACACACTGTAGTGACTTCTTACCATTGAGCCTCATACAATACACAAGTCTTGTTGTTCAAGAGTTGTTCAAGTCGATTTTAAGTCTGTATGTTCAAAAACAGTAGAAAGAGGGCCAAGCCTTCCAAAATCGTCCTTATTTCTATGGCGACCAGCGATGAGACAGCCTATCTAAATCATTCACTGCTGGCAAACACGAATCATGGAAGCAGATTTATTTAATGCTTAATTTATTTAACGAGGATTCCTAACAGCCTAAAGGCCACTAGTAGGTCTTATCACAAAAACATAAACATAAACAAGTACAAAAGACAATACAGATACATGTAGACACACAATAACATAAAATATATGCATATTTATACCCAGTGAAAGAGAACGATGTGTGCGTGCATGCTTGCGTATGTTTTGATAGTGTGTGTGTGTGTGTGTGTGTGTGTGTGTGTGTGTGTGTGTGTGTGTGTGTGAGAGAGAGAGAGAGAGAGAGAGAGAGAGAGAGAGAGAGAGAGAGAATATGTTTTAGAGCAATTTTATAAGCTTTCGTCGTGTTCAGCAGTTGCATTGTGAATTTGAATACGCAGTCAAAGACTTTTGGAAGCAGATGAAGGCTAAAATCAAGGCGAGATATACATAACCCTACATGGATAGCTATTCACTCGTGTGTTCAAGAATGACGCAGAACATGTCATTACTGTACTTATCGCATATGGACAAATCTCTAAAGTAAACGTCAATGCTGACGCATCTAGCGAAGCTAGAGATCTAACATTTATTCTAATGCACTTGCGTTTGTAACGCGACGTCTGAATGGATAACGTCAAAAATTTGCGACAGTATATCCTGCGATATACTGTCGGAAACCCAACGTCATTACGTAACGTCGCTTTTCATTGGTTAACAAGTGATTCTAATGCACTTGATTTTGTATCACGACGTCTGATTGGATAACGTCAAAAATTTGCGACAGTATATCCTGCGATATACTGTCGGAAATAGTTTTACGTCATTAATTACGTCACATCTCGTTGGATGACGTGCGGCTTTATGAGGCTTCCAACACTCCAATTTGGGACGAAACTGCAGAAGTGCATTAAAATGGGGATAACCATGTTCAAAATTTTCATTTGGTGAGGTATATCGTCGGATATACGTTCGGAAATCACGTTTTACGTCTCCGCTCGCGCGTCGCCGTAAAACTAAATTTCCGACCGTATATCCGACGATATACCTCCCCAAATGAAAATTTTGAATACAGTTATCCCCTAAATATATGCAGCTGGCAAGCGGTTTTATGCAACTGGCAGCCGCTGGACATATAGGCGCAACAAAGAACATTTTCACTGTCTTTTTTAAGGGAAAATGTTAATAGTGCATTAGAATAGGGATAACCATATTCAAAATTTTCATTTGGGGAGGTATATCGTCGGATATACGTTCGGAAATCACGTTTTACGGCTCCGCTTACGCGTCGCCGTAAAACTTTTCCGACCGTATATCCGACGATATACCTCCCCAAATGAAAATGTTGAATACAGTTATCCCCTAAGTATTAGGCACCATATGCATACATAATATGAGCTGGAAGGCTCTTGCAAGCGTGCGCATGTTTGTAGATTGGTCTGAGACTTTGCTGGTCGCTGATGCGATAAGAACCGAAATCTCGTGCACTACACCTTCTGATGTCTTTATGCACGCGCCATGAGTATTACTTGACTTTTCGTTTACTGTAAAGGCGGCGCCTCATGAATGCGTAATAAGGACTAGTCAACCTTAGGCATAGGTAAAAGCTGAAAAGGACGCGTGGTTTTATTCAAAAGTAACTGTATCATCTTGCGCCATTACCTCAGTATAGACGCAAAACACATCATTTAGTCCATAAAACGCCAGCAAAATAACTGCATCTGAAATGTCTATTTAACAAGCATAGAGGCAAACATTGTGGACCCAGATCAGACTGCTCCTACAGGAGCAGTCTGATCTGGGTCCACAGTGTTTGTCTATGAGGCTTCAAATATTTTATCGGACGACAAAAAACATACATTTTGTGATTATGCGCTTTAAGTGTTAATAAATATGAGTTCAGTGTGTATACGGTTAGGATTTTCACGAAATGCACGCACGTTTGCGCGGCCAAAAAACGTATTAATTCTTCACCAAATTATAAATAGAACCTGATTTCCCTTCCTTAGCAGATGAAATAGCCGAGCCATGCCCAGATATGAATATTAAAGTTGAAACCTTTACAGTAAGCGAAAAGTGAAGTAATAACATTCTGATACGAGTGGTGCCAATAATTAACCTATAAAGTATAAGGATGCTTTGCTTTCTTTAGTAAAACAAACGAGGATAATTATTTTGTGAGATTTGCCTGAATTCTGCATTCTCACGGAATGTCAAGCCTAAGTATCCAAGAAAATCATGTAAGAGATCGCATTTGTCATCTGCTAAACTCGCAATTGATGCTTTTAATGATTAAATAAAACATTCATTTCAGAGTTCTGCAACTGCATAATTGAGAGACTGGGGATTGAATCTCTCCATTAAGTCATTTCCGTGCAGAATAAGTGAAAAAAGCTGCTCTTGCAACCATTACATAATTTCCTGCGGTGTGATGTAGCTTCGCATGACGCTTACGGCGTTTCCTTTTTGCTTGTTTTGCCATTCCATTAGGTTGGCGTCGCACAGACTCGTTTTATATCATGCTATGTGGAAAACTTTCAATATTGCGGATGCGAAGTTTCGTGAAAATAAAACCTCGCGAAATGGTGAAAATACTCTGTCGTTTACTGATGCGGGTAATCATGTCCTAATCTCAAATGTTTTGCGTGGCAAATATGTCTTTTAACCGCGTAAACAGAAAATTCTCGCGAAGATTTCCGAATTTACATGTTTTCGCATGGCGATTAAGGTGTTTCCTTTTTACTTGAATGCCATTCCATTAGGTTTGATGTCGCACTGACTCGTCTTATATCATGCTATGTGGAAAACTTTCAACATTGCCTTTAAAAGGTGTAAAATAAAGGTTTCAAAAGCTCTGGCTAATTAAAACATGGCAGTGATTGGCCCGCTCAAATATGCGTGAGTGGCTGGGCGATAAGGGATATGTATATACACCCATTAGGAAGCGAGTATGACCAGGAGATCCCACACTCATTAATCACAGATCGGAACCACGAGGAAGATACACAGACAGCCAACCGACAGCAATAACACAATAGAAGTAAAGCTATCAGCTCTTTCTCACTCAGAGCGATGATTGCTAAACTAGATAGGACATTAAGTATTTCATCAAAAAACTAGTACTGTTAATTTTTCGGAAATTTTTGCGATGGTTTTATTTTCGCGAAACTTCGCGGACTCGAAGTTTCGTGAAAATAAAACCTCGCGAAATGGCGAAATTACTGTCGTTTACTGATGTAGGTAAATCATGTCCTAGTCGCTATTTTTTTACGTGCGAAGTATATCTTTTATTGCTATTCGCGAAAATAAATAAAAATAAACAAAATAAAGTTCTCGCGAAAATTTGACGATTTGACAGTCCCAGACAAAACCAAACTTAACATGGGACAAACAACAACAAAATTACCACCTTATATCTGGTAGCAGCTGCGGCAACTGGGAGAGACTAATTTGTTTGAAATTACTTACATTCTAATTGACATCGTTTTCTTAAAGCCAAAGCCATGCATCAGGTTCCTACCCACTGATGAAAATGCTTAACATCTCCACCAAGGAACGAATAAAAAAGACTATTTCAAAATTAAAATCATCTCATTTACCGTATAGATTATTGATACAACTTTGTCATGTGTTAAGGAAACCTCCAAGTATAAAATCAGTGTGAAGAATTTTGTATTTCAAGTCTTTCTTCAATTGCACGGCTATCGGGCAGGCCTTAGACTCATAGGCGACTATGACCCCGAAACTTTCAATGGAGGGGGTTTGGGTGCAAATTATTATAGCTTTGACTAGGCCCACTGTGGACAAATTTTATATGTTTTCTTTAGCTCTGTGGGTTAAAAAGGTATTTTCTTTGATTGGTCTTAGTTAGTTAATTCTATTTAATTGTTTCTCTGACGGTACGGATCCCATCTGTGACCTAAACAGTGTATGTATTTGAACAAAACTAGAACCAAGCAAAGACTTGGCCAATAAAACATATCTTAAAACAAGCGAGTGTAAACAGAAAATGCCATAGGCTCAGATCATAGACCAACCGACGGCACCACGAGGAAGAGATACAGAACGCAGATAAATGCAAGAATATAACCTAAGCAAAGAAGTGGGGAAGGCAAAGATCTGGAATTTATACAGTCCAGAACACCATATGAAAAGTGACAAAACCATAGGAAAACGCAATACACAAGAGAGCCAAGAGGTCAGCCCTTTCCCAGCAGGTGATCACAAGGATGCAAGGAGCAGACAAGACAGCATAACAAAGACCAACATGAAACAAATTTTCAAAATAATGATCCATGTAAGAAGCACCACCTTGGAACGAGCAGCAAAACAATTTGAGGGCTTAAACATGTTTAACGATTCCAACCTCACACTTAGTTCTGAATGGATAGGTTTCTGGTTCGCGTGAAAGCAACTCTCTCGTTTTCAGTGAGATGGTTGATAAACTAGAAAAGACACCAAGAACTACATAACAAAATAAGTACCAAACACAAAGCCCCCACATACAATGGGACAAACAGCCACACAATTACCACCTTTTTACGAATAGCATTTGACGCCACTATGGGATAGACTAAAATTGTTTAAATTCACTTACATTCAAATTCACAATGCTTTTCTCGAACCCTTTGGTGTGCTTTCTGCTATCTGTATGACCAATTTCTTTGTGCTCATTGATATCCAATGATCGTTATTACTTGTACATTATATATACTCCTTCGAGACCAATGATCGTCATTAGTTTGGCCTTTTAAGTTTCTCCTTCTTATATTTTAGATACTCTTCACTTACCCTAAGGTTTCGCTGGATGCTCCACATCTCATTTTCAAACGATTACTTTTAACCCATATAAGCCTAGCCTCCCTCTTGTGGGACATATGCAAACGGTGCAGAACCAGACCAGACGCCGCAAATAGCGGCCTCTGATCAGGGTCTCCACTTTGGGTTAACATTTTGAAATAAATTGGAAATGGGCTCGTCTTACTGATAATGGTAGGCAATTCCATTTGGCTTAAATGAATTAATCAGAGATTTATACGTGTGATTTATGTCTAATGAGCTTTAGCAGAACATTGACTGGAATCAAATAACAAACTTAACAGTCTGCTCCGAAGATAGAATTGTTCATACCATTCAAATAATCTGCCATGGTACTTTTCTGTCTCCAGAGACTTTCTTCGGTACAATACTGAAGCATTTAGGGGATATAGGTTCGCAGTCATAGGTTATGTCTTTGTGTTTAACGTCCCACCAACAGCTAAGATCCACAGGAACTAGTCACAAACCCTTAGAATAAAAATAGGCAAATATTCACTTTTATAGACAAGGTACCCCAAGAAAAGCGTTACAGTCCTTGTCCATTTTTAAAGATACACGTTTACATTTTTTTTTCTAAAAGTCTGTGACTGGTTCCTGTGCTAAGATCATATGAAGAAGGGGCCATGCTCTGCCAACAGACTGAAGAATAGTTGGAATACAAAAGATTCTTGTAGTAACTGAATAGGTTGTCACACTGTTGTTGGATACTAAACCGTTGATTTGTCAGTCATTAATCTGTTATGCAACCCACAAATATTCACATATTAATTAAAACATACTGGTTGAGGTACTCCGTTTAACCTTAGATAATGATTAAATCAAAGTTTTGTCAATACTGTTGGGAAAGACTTCCAAAATACTTCAGTTGAAACTGCTCAGAGACCTTCACCAGACACATTTAAGAGACCTTCACCAGACGAAATGAGGAAGGAAGTTCCCCCACTATCACACATAAAATCTTAGTTTATTTGTTTTTTGCTTTAGTCTGCAATTTTAAAGAATAACATCGATTTTCTCACTGTAGAAAAGTGTCTAATTTCTGTTGTATTGTGCAATTATCTGACACGTAAATTACAAGAGTAAGACAATATCTGTGGAGATCACGCTTTTAACGGATCTAATTTACAATAATTGATTATTCTTGGAAGGGTGCGCTGGTTTAATGGAATTGCATAACAGACGCATTTCAGACTGCAAATGATAATATGAAGTTTGTGTTTGTCACAAGGTGATCATCGACGTTACAGGCGTGTCTGAACTTTCGTGAAATCTCGCCGTTTGCATCAATATATACTTAAGGACTTTGAAAACGCATCACCCAGACCAAATCCTTCATTACTCATTCACTACGGATGAAAGAGAGATACATTGCATTGCATTTTATAGTCTGTCAAGCTTTTAATGTGCCCTAGAAAATTCCTGGTTGTAAAATTAATTAAAAGTATTGAAATAACAGCTTTTTATAAACCAGAGGTAGATGATGTCGAATGACATCAATTCAGCAGCAAGTTAACCCTCTTTAGGTTTGTTTCCTGACTCAAAAGATATGTGTACTATGCTTCTTTGATAGTTACACACTCATTATTGAACGATACAAAATGTATTGATAGTACGTTATGCTCAAAGTAGTGCCCATTTAAGGACGCCAAAATACCCCACTTACTCTGATTGCCATAGTCTAGCGATAAAATTCAACATCTTGAGTCTTTCAAAGTATTTATTTTCGTTTGATTTTGTTTGCAGGGACAAAGGCTATTTACAAATGACCGATTCTGATTAAATTACACTGTTTATCAGGTTTCTTTTGTAATGTGCAAGTTACTTTAACGTAAGTTTTGAAGACGTTCTCCATCACGTGACAAAATATTTCTTGACATGCTTTACATTAAGAAGAAAAAGAAGTGAGCAAAGCTCACATACCCGTGGCGGTAGCCATCAGAGGTTGTAACACTTTCAGAGAAAAGACAAAATTCTTAAAGATTTCATAATCCTTAATCAAGTAGTTTCTAAGAAAACTTTGATGAAAAATGTCCCTGTGTTTAATATAGGATTGGCAGAAGAAAAAAAAGAAAATTTGAAAAAGAAGGCAAAATGAGAATAAGCATCTTATTTTTCATCTACACATTACAATTTGCCTACCTGAAAGTGTGCACAAGATTTCATAATCCTAAATCAAGTAGTTGCTGAGAAAACTGACAAAAAAAGTCCGATATGTTTATAAAGGAGTGACAGAAGGAATAATTGATAAAGAAGGCAAAATGAGCTTTAGCATCTTTATTTTCCTTTACACAATACACTTAGCCTACTTAAGGGTGTACACAAAATTTGAAAACACTGGCTCCGATAGGAGCTGAGAAATCTGTAAAAGAAATTTTCATTGGAGAGAAAGACAAATGAACAAATAAAGGGACTGATATGCTATATGCGGCTGTTTTTTGTTACACAATACAACTCATCACTATAAAGCTTTTTACTAAATTTCAGAATCCTAAGTCAAGTAGTTGCTGAGAAATCTTTGACAGAAAAAAATGTCCATATGTAATATATAAGAGCGACAGAAGGAAAAAATGAAAGATTGAAAACAGAAGGCAAAATAAGGATTAGCATCTTTATTTTGATTTACACAATACACTTTGCCTACCTGAAGGTGTACACAAAATTGAAAACACAGGCTCTAATAGGAGCTGAGAAATCTGTGAGGGAAATTTCCATTGGAGAGAAAGAAAAATGAACAAATAAAGGGACTAATAAGCAATATGTGGTTGGTTTTTTGCTACACAATACAACTCATCACTATTAAGCTTTGAACCAAATTTCAGAATCTTAAGTCAAGTAGTTGCTGAGAAAACTTTGACAGAAAAAAATGTCTATATGTATATAAGAGCGACAGAAGGATAAAATTGAAAAAAGAAGGCAAATCAAAGATTAGCATCTTTATTTTGATTTACACAATACACTTTTCCTACCTGAAGGTGTACACAAAATTTGAAAACACATGCTCCAATAGGAGCTGAGAAATCTGTGACGGAAATTTTCATTGGAGAGAAAGAAATATAAACAAATAAAGGGACTAATAGGTAATATGTGGCTGTTTTTGTTACACAATACAACTCACCACTATTACGCTTTGTACCAAATTTCAGAATCCTAAGTCAAGTAGTTGCTGAGAAAACTTTGACAGAAAAAAAAATGTCCATATGTATATAAGAGCGACAGAAGGAAAAACTGAAAAATTTAAAAAAAGAAGGCAAAATAAGGATTAGCATCTTTATTTTCATTTACACAATACACTTTGCCTACCTGAAGATGTACACAAAATTTGAAAACAGAGCTCTTAGTCAAGTAGTTACTGAGAAATCTTTGACAGAAAAAAAAGTTTACAGACAAACAGACAGACAGACAAACACAATTACAGAAAAGGCAAAAACTATATACCCCCTATATACTTCGTACCTGGGGGTATAAATATTAATCGTCATATGCTTGGAAGTGTAATATGTCTATATCAAAATTGTGAGTGAACATAAAGGTAACTTGTAGAGAATTTTCTCAAAATGAGCTATAAACTGATTCTTTTTGATTTGACGGTTATTTTCAAAATATTGACGTTATTAATTACTATTGATTAAAAAAGTTAATTAACTGCATTACTGGTAATGGTATCATACACGCTATAGTATAAACAAACAGTAACCAAAAAGCATCGGCTAGACTTTGAAGAATAGCGCTGGATGCTGGATGCTACCATGTGGCGTCACCAGCAACATCACGGTATGATACAGGAAAATTAACGACTGATTCATACCAATTTTGAGTTGAAGATTAAAAGCTGCAAGTATCTTTCCAATCGCATTTACCGTTTTTGAGAAAATTGCAAAATTATGGTGATACAATTTCAAAGTCCTCTAGTTTATGTATAGGCTAAGGCTAAATACTAGATTTCTTGTCTAAATTGATTCCTGCACATGTGCCCTTAAAATGGCCCACTACAGGACAAAGGACCTCTGACACTTTGATAGGGTATCTGCCTATTTTTCAGATGCTTCCCAAAACTTCCTTATGCACAAGATATCGCTGATATCCTTTTGAATAGGACGCTTGATGTATTAGGAACGAATTAAGGTTATAATTAGACAAGTAGACCCCTACGACAAAACCGGAGACGCTACCAAACGGGGTAGGGGTTGCAAAATTTTACCTCACCAAAACATTTAGAAATCAAATATTTTCATGTTTAAGGGTATTATATCATCAATACTCGATTACAAATCACAGTGAAAGTAGTTTAATGTCCAAAATCATAAGCATTTTAATGATTATTTTTGTTGTTGTTGTTTTTTCTATCTGATTTGTTAAAAATATTTTGAAGTGCAACTGTAATCCATACTCAACCTTGATGGCAATGTATTTACCTGGTGCAATATTATGCAGGAGTGTACTATAACCATTCATCCATGCGTTAAGTACACCCAGTCAAGGGCCATGTAGTTTATGTGTATTGGATAGATACAGTTTATGTGCAAAATAATCTACCAACTGAATTTAGTAAAAGGACAATTTCATAATCTAAAGAAAAATATGCCAAAAACGTTGTAATATTTCATGACTAATGGGTAATGAAAAAGGAAGCTTACTTGTACTAATTATTTCATTATACTGGAAAAAACGATATTCAAGAGAGCACGCCAAAAATCCAAATGCTAATGTTCGGGCTCGCCCAGACGTCACATTTTGGGCTGTGGGATATCTTTCCCCCCGAGTTCCAGCTAGCTTTTCACATATATTGTGTAAAATATGAGAACACACTTACGTGCAAAAGGATTAGTTGGAACTCGGGGGGGATGATGTTTTAAAAATATTTTTCTATTTCCTATATGTATAATGCAAAAAGTGACCATTTTAGCCCAAAAATAAAGCCGTACATTCATGGAAATAGGAAATAAAATGCAAAATCATAAAATAGAGACCAACAGCGAGCTTATATATGAAGATGGAAGCATTTGATCGACTTTGATTTTTATAAAAAATTTAGGCAGCGATACACTGCGATTCCCATTACCACCGTCAGAGGTCCTTATCTTTATCACATGGATAAAGCTGTCTGTGTCAGATATGTAGATGGCAATTATAGAAGCTAATCCTTGGCCCATAAAAACTAAAACCACAATCTGATTATTGCACTCTTAAAGCGCCTATCACGACTGCAGCAGACGGCAAATTTTGCGGCACATTTCCTAATGAAATTTCAACACTCAGCAGACGATTCTAATGAAATATCATGCCTTGTTTTTTATTTTTGAATCAGCATCAAAATTTGAAAGTGTCGTCTGCTGCAAATTATAGGTGGCGCTCAATGGATATGCAAATATTTTAGGCGTCAAGCTGAGAGTATTTCCCCATTCATCAGTTTAAACATCTGTTTTGGAACTTAAATAATACCGTCTCAATGAAACGGTTCATTTGAGCACACAGAACAAATATTTTGGTAGAGATTTAATGAAGATGTTTGGTTTTGTCCTGGTAATTTCGGCTGTAAACTTTTTCAATGGGTAAGGCATATTTTGTAGCGTCAGTATGTGTACAACTTGTTCCTGCATATTCCAGTTTAAACTAATAGAATAGATGCTTTTAAATTGTATTTTTAATTTAAATTTTCCAAATGTATAGAGTATTTCATTAGACCTATAGATTTTATGAACATTCTACACAAGTTTGGCACACGTATTCTGAATACGATGTAATTTGGCTATAGATTATGAGGCAATGTAGTATAGAGAGTAGATAAATCGTATTTAGACAAACTAGATGCTAGAAAACCTTTAGATTTTAATTTATTAAGAATTTCACCTGCGTTTTTAATAGACCAAAATGGATTTTTACCATTCCTCTCGGAAATTGTTTCACTATACTTTATAGCATGGTTTTTAATCGCAGTGATGCGAGAATTCAAAAGTATAAACAACTCAGTAGTAGTTCATGCACTATAACTACCCTACCATAGCTTTTACATGATCTAACTATATTTAAACCTTTCATTCAAATGGAATTTTCCATAAAGCTACAAACAATAAAGTCAGGGTGGAGTTTTGTATATACTGAGAGGTCACAGGTTAAAATTTCACCCCAAAAATATACATATGTTTCATTCTCCAAAGATAGATTTTGTCTTTACAAATTGTGCAGACACTGATGGAATGACGCATTATGCAGCATTTCTTACTGGTCTACGCTGTTTGCCAAAGCACCCATTTAAGGGTTGCTGGACTTCAAATGGTTAATGTGCAGCTTGTATTTGCTATTGTACACAGACGCTTCCGTGATGGCAGAATATTTGAACATTTTTCCAAACACCAGGCTCTATTTAGGTCATATATGGATCTTTCGTGTTGTTTTATATTGTATACTTGTACAATTTATGCCCTGTTTTATTATTCCCGCATGTCTCTCGTACTATGGGTTTTGATAATGGTTCTTAATAACAGTATTGATGTTTAGCTAAGCTAAGAACCACTGACAATACTATTATTGGGGAAATTTCACCGTTTTGTCCTTATTTATTATTCCATTTGCATAGGACGAACACAAACACGCCGGTCAAACTCCCAAGATGGTCAACTCATAAACCCTTTAATTGTACAGGAGACATGTTTCCTTTCATCCTGATAATTAACCCGTTTAGTTACGCCCAAGGGAAAGCATGTTAGACACAAGCTGCAAAAAGAGTTCTTATGACATGTATCAGCCACAACGGTAGACAAATCATCTTTATGTGTTAACTATCATACTGTTAGTCTACATATGTAATTAGTCTTTGTACATTTGTATATTATATGATATGACCATTCTCTCCAGCAGACCAGTTGTAATCTACTGATGAAAGAATACTGCACATGGAACAATTACATAACCGTCGATAGAGGGTTTTTTATTATCAAAGTACCTGAATAAAGCTTTGGTAAAAGTGCCTTGATAGTATTTTGGTCATAGTGCTATGAAAGTGTTTTGGTCAAATTAAAGTGCCTTGGTAGTGTTTTGGTTAAAATACTGTACCTTGATTGTGTCTTGGTCTGTGCATTGGCAGCTCATCTGCGTGTGATACATTGCATTTAAATTACAACACAAAGCTTTCAAAGACTTGGTTAAGTGTTTTGGTCCATTCTTATTACACATGCGGGCCAGTCAAATAACTGTTCAATGCCCTACGCGTTTATATGCTACATGCACATATGAGACACGTTCTTCTTTTCTCTCTATCTCTCTCTCTTACATCGATTCATAACGAAACTTTGAAATGAATAAACTGTTTTAAAAAGTGAAGTCTGTTTTCTTCAGCGAGTATTTTCTCAAGCCTTATGCCACGTGGCAATTGTATCACGAATAAAAGGTTATCTGTAGAAATAGAAATCTAAAATAAGCCATAAACCTCTGTCAATAGATGAACCGCAATATGAATCTCACAGAATAACTGTTCAAAATGGGGCAGCTGGTAACTGATACGGCATTGAATGTTAATAACACCAGAGTAAATTGGATTTAACAAGTACATTACTCTCCTATCTTGGGAATTCTAGAGATTTCGCGTCCATAATGAATGTAATAAATTTGGTTTGTCTTTATATACACGTTTTACATTCGGGTCTTTTTATGAATAGACGATTTACCAGAAAACAGCATTTCGATAGGAACGATTGCTTGAAAATATCCGTATATACGAAAGCAAAATAAGCTCAAAATTTAGATCTGTGACCCAAATTGGAACTGCCTTTGGCCAATTCCGTGGAATCAGACCTCGGATGTACATCTACTTTAATAACGTGACGCTGACGTCAATAAGCGAATCAAACGGCCATAACATTCCACAATAAACATAACCATAAATGAAGTTTATGTTTTTTTCAATAGAATATCGCCATAGCGATATTTTATTGAAAAAACATAAACTTCATTTATTCGTTTCAGGTGATCAGAATAATGGGTTTTAATAGGACTGAACCCACGTGCTACAGTACTATTTTTCCTTACGCCAGTTCCGGCTAATAAAATGCAGCTTTTCATACATAGTACTACGCCTCACATACATCCGAGGCTTGATTCTCGATTGGTCCGAGATTTTCTGATTGAGACCGAAGGACTCTCTAGACTGTGTACTATGAAGCTTCAACTGAGATTGGTGAAACCATTCCTGATACTGTTTGACTTTACACAGGCAATATTCACATACAAATGGGCCTCGTCGCGAGAAAACCTGTCTTCGGGGTTTCCGACAAAGTGAGATTCAAACAAGCCTGCTCAGCTACAGAGACTTGCTAGAAAAAATGAAACTTTGCTTGTAGCAAGCTTGGATATGGTGCTTTACAAAACGCGAATAACAAAGGCGCTGATCAGACTGCGCGGATGCGCAGGCTGGTCTGCGCCTGTGTTGTTCGCAAACCCCCGAAGACAGGTTTTCTCGCGTCGAGGCCCAAATTATACTGCAGATCATACCTGTACGACGAAAAGAAGCAAGTGAGTATGACCAGGAAATTCCACAACCACAGACCACATATTAATCCACGGTACCGCGAGGAAGAGGCACTGAACACATGACAGCATGTACACAAAAAAGTAAAGCAATGAGCTCGCTCTTCCCGAGTAGATTATTACAAAGTTAGAAGAAAAAAACGCACTAAGTACTGCATTACAAAACAAGGAGCAAACACAAAAAACACACAAATATTGGGAGAAACAATAAACAATGAAACAACAGATCGAACCGTCGCCTCAGAACGGAGAGCAGCCGAGGCCACTGATATACAGTAAAACCTCTGTAAAACAGCCACTCAAAGTTAGACGAAACAAAGATCTTAATGGCAAATGGTAGCATAATGAAGGTCGAAAGAATTGCAGAATGCAACCCTGTCTGTCTTTGGGATTTGATACCCCGAACGCGCTCAAACCAGCCTGCTCAGCTTTAGATTCTATCTAAAATCTTGGAATTTCGCATATGGCTAGTTTAGGTATCATACTTTACAGGGAATTTCGCGTGTGGCTGGTTTAGCTATCATACTTTCCAGGGAATATCGCATGTGGCTAGTTAAGCTATCAAACTGTCCAGGGAATTTCGCATGTGGCTAGTTTAGCTATCATATATTCCAGGGAATTTCGAATGTGGCTAGATTAGCTATCAATCTGTCCAGGGAATTTCGCATGTGGCTAGTTTAGCTATCATACTTTCCAGGGAATTTCGCATATGGCTAGTTTATCTATCAAACTGTCCAGGGAATTTCGCATGTGGTTAGTTTAGCTATCATACTTTCCAGTGAATTTCGAATGTGGCTGGTTAAGCTATCAAACTGTCCAGGGAATTTCGCATGCGGCTAGTTTAGCTATCATACTTTCCAGGGAGTTTTGCATGTGGTTACTTTAGCTGTCAAACTGTCCAGGGAATTTCGCATGTGGCTAGTTAAGCTATCATACTCTCCAGAGAGCGAATAACAAAGGTGCTGATCTGTGCTGGTCTGCGCCTTTGTTGTTAGCATGCAACACGATCAGGTTTTCTCGCGATGAGGCGAACATATGAACTGGTCAAATGGCACAAAGAAGTGAGCAAATTCGTATATGCTCGGAGGCGATATTACTTTTCGAAGAATCTATTCAAACGGTATGTCACTTAACTGATTAATTCCAGAGCTGAAGCAGGTTGTGTTTGTCATAGCGATAAATCACAGGAGACTGTTTTGTTAGTTCTGTCCGTACTCTGTCGACATGTGATACATTTGTTTAAACACAATGACGCTTGTCCATTTATAGTTCCATGGTACTTTTAGTCAACCAGCTAACGTGAAAACGAGCCAGTGTGTACACCAGCTCACAACGATGGCCAATCCCAAATCAAAAAGTAATGAACAAACTTGCGCACATGTACAATGCACATTTAACGCGATATCAAATCACTCTTAGATAACTTGGTGAAGTGGATTGGTCTGAAACGCTAACAAATCAAATCACTCACTCACTTACTACTTACTTGCTTACTTGCTTACTTACTTACTGACTTACTTACTTACTTACTTACTTACTTACTTACTTACTTACTTACTATCATCTACTCTTAGGCGTGTATGGGTCGCCGCCCATTTCATACTCCGTCACGGTATGATTTCCGCTCAAACGTAATTCGGTATTATATGTGGTTATATGACGTAACCTGGAAATCCGCGCTTTTGCCGTATGGTTCTTCACTCTTTCGTAAAAAATATCCGCTCTTTCGAATAATGGATCTGCTCAAACATAAATCTCCCTTACTCGGGCTATTGGTAATCCAATACTGCTATTGGGCACGATAAAAACTATCCTGATAGTGGCCAACCTTCTATTATGCTGATTGGGAAAGCTTGTCGCCTCAACTTGTTTCAGAATGAAACAGTGTCCATCTTGGCATAAAGTGACTGCGTCCTTTTTTGTGGTACTGTAAATTCGGAAATTTTCGCGAGAATTTTATTTTCGCGAATAGCGTTAAAAGACATATTTGTGACGTAAAAAATCGCGAACAGGGCATGATTTACCTATATCAGTAAACGACAGAGTGATATCGCCAATTTGCGAGGGTTTGATTTTCACGAAACTTCGCATATGCGAAGTTTCGCGAAAATTAAACTCTCGCGAAAATTTCCGAATTTACAGTATTTTGTCTGATCTTTTCCAATTGACTACGATAGAAAAAATGAGAGTTAAGAGGCTTTTTATAGCATATCGCTTTTTCATATACACAAAATATCCTGATTTGACAAACGAGTGCCATTAGTTATGCTTTTAAGAACGGAATCTTTAAGAAATTGTTGATCTTGTTCATCGGGCATAATAGCGTGAAATCTGTCTGGTCTGATTATTGGAGTTGCTGAGCCGATCGTCATGGGACTTTCTATTTCAGCTTAACTTTTTGCCAACTAGTATCGTCTGCTGATACCCATTACAAACAATTTGGACCCAGACCAGGCCCGACAAAACGTCGGGCCTGATCAGGATCCAAACTGTTTAACACTCTGGTGGTACTCCTGCAGTATTTGTTTTGTTTGATTTGATTCTTTACGTCCCATCAACAATCTTTCAGTTATATAGGGACGGATCTTCCTGGGTTGAACCAGTACTAAGCTAGGATAAATGTGTCTTGCTCAAGGACCACAACGCAGTGACGCCGGTGAGGCTCGAACCCACGGCCCTTCGGTCTTGTGTCAAGCACTCTACCACTGAGCCACTGCGCTCCCTGTATTCCTGCAGTAAATTTTCGAAAAGGTAAATTTTAAAAAAATCAGCAGACGACAAAAAAGATTGTAAAAGTACCCAGTAGGCAAAGTGTTAAACTATATTGGGATTCATTTGGGAACATGGTTTGAGGTTTGAGACCAAATATGGCCAAAACCAGCCTGCTCATCGCACAGACTAGCAAGACTTTTGAATTTTCATCTGTTTTGTTTCATCTATGATACTTTACAGAAAAGTAAGTAAGGGTGCAAAGATCAGGAATCGATACAATCAAGTACCACACCTGACCCAGGATACCAATGGGAAAGTTACAAACTCACAGTAGACACCACAAACGAGAGCCAAGAGGTCAGCCCTTTCCCAGCAGGTGACCACAAAGCACATATAAACAGACGCGCACAAAGACATAGCAAACACAAGACAGAACAAAAACATAAAAGATCCACAAAAGAAGTACCGCCTTGGAACGGTCAGTAAAATATTTTACTGGAGGGCTTAAACCGGTTTAACGGCGCCAACCTCACCCTTAATTCAGATGTGGATCAAGACACATAGATATTTGGTTTGCATGAAAGACCCCTAACTTATCAATGCATCTAATACAGTATTAAAGGCACTGATCAGCCTATGCATATGCTATGTTTCACGCGAAGACACTCATGTCTAGATGCGCCACACACATCAGATTTTGCCAAATGGGTCAACGTTTTTAACAGTTGACAGTAGACCAGTCTAAGTTGACAGATATGGTGAATTGCAGGGACTAATTATGTCTAGAGATGGCAGGGATAGACAACTGATTAGCTAATGATAATAACCTCGTTGAATACGGGCTCTAAACGAAGTTGGCAATACAATTCCACAGACTAGCCGACAATAGACACACAAATTTATTCGCCTTATACTTGTAATTACTAACTGAGCCGTGGCATGGGATTTTCAACAATGTGGTATGTGCGACCAGCAAAGACTCAGACCAGCCTGCGCATACGCGCAGTCTGATCAGAGCCTTTGCAAATCGCTTGAACATTCTACAATTATTAAGCTACTGGCAGATCATCATAAGGAGTTTCTAAGCTTAAAAGGAGGCTGCACAGGCTCGTCTTAGTCTACACTTGTCAAATTTCAAATTGTTGGAAATTACATGCAGCAGCCCGATTATCAGACTAACAGCCCCTAGGCAGTGGGTCCGGTCTCAGAAGCTTTGAAACCCTGGCCTATTTGTTACATTGGTGAGGTGGTAACTGGTGCATGTCTTTGTTAGGTCCCTGTCCTTTGATGAAATTCGACCCAAATGATTGGATTCCCTTACTCTTTATAGACAACAGGAGTAGAGTGCTATTCTCTTTTTCAACTTAAGATGATTTAAATGATCAAACCTTAATGAAGAAGCTAACAGCAATTGTATACATTTACTTCTTTAAGAATGAATTTGCTGTTTAACCAAGGAAATTGCAAATGGAGGCCTTAAATAACATGAAAAATATGTATTGTTTGCTTTTCCAGCTACAGTAAATCCTTTCTTAAGTAGCCACTCGAAATGAAGACCAAAAATTGTTTTTCAAGACCAATTATTGCTTAATGTATGTCAAAAGTATTGCCGAATCCGAATATTTCTCCATCACAACTGTGGATATTCTTTCCATTGGATAGCCTGCTCCTGTCAGTTGCATTTTGGTGCTTCTTGTTCATGAAGAGTGTTTACCCCTTGAACAAACATCACATCTCTTTACGTACTGCTCTACGTAACTATACAGCCCAGCCGAATAGTATTTCTGTCTTGCCTTTTCTAAAGTTTTTCGTACTCCAAAATGTCCACCAATGACTGTATCATGACAATTTTGTAATACTGTCTCTCTCAAGTCTTTTGAAATTATTACCTGATACTTATCTGGTTTCTTTGCTTCAAACCATGTACTACACAAGTAATAATTGTGCATACATATTCTCTGAAACTGTGACAAATAAGACATATCTAACGCCTTCTTCCTGGTCCATGTTGTATCTCATGATTTGATGGAATACTAACTGTATCTGCTGCAGTTATTCTATACCAACCCATGTTTTCTTTCATGTAAAAAATATTACCAAGTCATCTGTGGTAAAGGTGCAGCTTTTCATGTCCAAACACAAGAAAAGTTCTGCATGGAATCTACACCTAAAACTACTTCACAGTTCATATCTGCCACAATTGCAGGTAACTCAAACTGTTTTCCATTGAAAGATAATGTAAATGTACCTACACCAAATGTTGTCCTTTCTTGACCATTTGCTACAATCATTTTACATCCTACTGATTGTAAAAGGGGTCTTTTGTAAGAAGGCAATTTGCTGTAGACCGTATCTGAAACCATGGTTGCTGTAGCTTCAGAATCTACAAGTGCAGCGATTCCAACTCCATTGATGACACCACAACAATATATACATGCATCAAATAGATTTATTGGGTGTTCAAAATAAGAACCTGATCTTTTAACTTGTTTCTGATCTTTTGATGGACCTCTGTAATGCCTTGACCTATTTTGTGAAAATTTCTGACAATTAAAGCATTTGGTTTCACTGGACTTTTATTTGCTAAATGTGACTCATTATTACAAATATAACATCTTCTTTTGGGTTTGTTTTGGTATAATGTTTTGCTTCCAAGATCATTTCCTTCTTTATCAGATTTATTTTTGCTCTTATCATGATTTATAAGATCAACTTATTCACTTAAACTAGGGGCATTTTTCTGTTTATATTCTTGTGACAAATCAGACCTGCCAAAGTATTGTTCTTTAATCTGTCTTCTGTTCTTTCTTATCCTCATTTATAATGCTCAAAATTTTCTTAAGGTCTGAAGCTTCTCAACACTGAGTGTCCGTTTGTCTTCCATAATTGAATCCTCTTCAATGTCTCTCTGCTCTGCCAAATGCTGCCAATTCAACTGCAACTTTGACTGCTTCATTCAAATCCTTAGGTCTTGTTTGTTGAATTTTCAATATCATTTCTGCATCAAAAAATTGAATAAATGAAAAACCCCATAGCCAAAACATTGATCAGAGTTGTGTCCACTCTGGGATAAGAAAGTCTGGCCAGCTTAAAATTCTTTGGCTGAATTCTCTTAAATGTTCACAATGTTTCAATTCTCGTTTTTTTTCAGCTGAGCTCTGTATAATTCAGTTTGGCTCTCTGGTGAAAATCTCTCACCCAATGCATTGCAAAGAGCTTCAAATCTTTTGGGTCTTTTGTTGGTAGATTCCCAACACACCCTGCGCAAGACTTCTCAAACTAACACCAAAATATAAACCTTTCAATCATGAGTCCAACCATTAAGCTCTGCACACATATCAAAATTTGACTTATAATCAGTCCAGGAACTACTTCCATCAAACGTATCTGGCTTCATAAAGTTTTTGCTATTCTGGCCTGGCTCAGTGCACTCAGTTTTCTTTTCTGAGCTAATATCTTTAACTTCAGTGTCACTTTTTTGTTCTCTAGTTCTTTAGAACCCACTAAATACTCATGAATTGCTTCATTACTCTTGAGGAGACTGCCTTGGATGTTGGTTTCTTCTTTGCTGTTACTTCTGGATCAGCTAACTTACTCTGTTCCTTGTTCAACAAACTCTCTGTTATAGGCTTTCTGTCTAACAAAGAAGATGTTGATTCAGCCATTTTATCAATCTTATTCATTAAAAATCGCATGTCCCTTCCTGTCTGCATAACTTAAATTTTAAGTTTGTAGTTTTCCTCTGGCACTATCTCTCTGTCTTGATTTGAATTAAAACCAAAGTGAACTAAGGGTCTAGATAAATGGGATTTATGTTTTGTGATTTACTCTTTTCTCTAAAGTTACTCCTCGTCCAGGGGATATAAATTCGACGAATTTCTCTTGTTTAAATTTAATTTCACTCAATATGAGCTGCCAAATAAATCAAAGTCATACAAAAAACTAGTAATTTATAGAGCAGTGGTTTTAACACTGCAAATCTTATTGCGCTCAGATGTCTTCCCAATATCACAAAGGATGCATTTTATCCTGCATGTCTGCAGAATATGAAACCTGATCTGAAATAATGATGTCTACTTTAACTCTTTGCAAGCGGTATAATGTTGCATGACTTTTGTTGTCTGCTGATTTTTTCAAAATCAACTTTTTCGAAATATTCCTTCAGGAATACCATCAGAGTGTGCAACAGTTTGGATCCTGATCAGATTTAGATTTGTAGTTTGTGGATGCAGAAGCACACCTTCACGACTTACAAAATAATTAATGGGCCAAAACAGCACTTCTACTATTTGAAAAATAGCAATGCATTTCACTCATAGTTTGGTCGAAGCGGTACCCAGTTTAAAAACAAAAAATGAGGGATGAAAGCAGCAAATACTGTAAATCCGGAAATTTTCGCGAGAATTTTAATTTCGCGAATAGCGTCAAAAGACACATTTGTGACGCTAAAAATTCGCGACTAGCGCATGATTTACATATATCAGTAAAGGACAGAGTTATTTCGGCATTTCGTAAGGATTTTATTTTCACGAAACTTCGCATATGCGAAGTTTTGCTAAAATAAAACCCTCGCGAAAATTTCCGAATTTACAGTACAAGTTTTCACGACTTTGTAAATGACGAATTGATTTGAAACGAATTTTGATAAGCAGTATGTTTATTTTACTGCCAACCAAACATTAGGGCAATTTGAAAATTTGGTGTTTGTTATCATGTCAATTAGGGAAAAGTACGCCTGATCAGTAGAACTTTTTCTCCAGTTTGTAGTCAGAATTGTTCCAATCAGACAGTTATATACTCCAAAACCTAAATTAGTCCATGCCATGCCCTGGAACGCTTTACCTGCTAGTAACGACGTTTATCTTCATCTGATTAACTTTCGTGACAGTTTGGATCATCTACTCGTAGATCAGGCACTCTGGTGCTATTTATGTATTGTTTGTTTGTCTCTTTTAAACAACAACAAATACAAACAACAACTAAACAACAAACAAACACATCGTTAACGAAAACGCAGATGACAAAAAAGCACGCAAACTTAAGCAGCATGCAAAGAGTTCTAATTAAATAGATAATTAACCTCGCAGACAGGACGTTCATCATTACTGTATGGCTATGCACTACTAGTACTGTAGAATTGGTGCTCTTAACCCTTTGCCTACTAGTGTTGTCTGCGGATAACTTTTGCAAACAGTTTGTACCCAGATCAGGCCCGAGAGAATGTCGGTCCTGATCAGGATCCAATCTGTTTGACACTGTGATGGTATTCCCGAAATATTTTTTTCAAAACCTTTTTTGTTTTTAAATATCAGCAGACCACAACAAAAAAATCATACAAAATTACCCAGTATGCAAAGAGTAAAAGTTCTTCTCATCAACCAGACATCTTTATTTCAGATCTGGTTGCATATTATGCAGAAATGCAGGATAAAAATACATTCTTGATGACATTGGAAGAAAGACGAGAGCAATAAGATTTGCAGTGTTAAAACCACTGCTCTATAAATTACTATTTGTTTTGTACAACCTTGATTTATTTGGCCGCTCAAATTGAGAGGAATTAAATTTAAACAAGTACAACATCAATTTCGCAAATTCAAGTTGGTTCTTTTTTTAAGTCATACAATTTCAATTTCAATTCTTTATTCAGTTTACCAAATACATTTTAGTGCATCTACAAAACATTTAATAAAATGACACAATATTACTATTATGATTACATATAAGATATTTCAGTCAGGGAAACTGGGCGACCGGGATGGAAAAGCAATGGAGGAGAACTGATATGTACTGTTAGTGTAATAGGTGAAAAAACAGGTGTAACTCGTGAGTTCTATCCTTTATCTAAAATATGTATGGGTATCTTATCACACTTTAAAAGTAGATGGAACGAATGGAGTAAATGGAGCTCCGCCCTGAAAATACATTAATTGTACGACCACTTATTAATTATGGTATCTAAACTATACCTTCAACATGGTTTCAACATAGTTTCCATCATAATGGTCCAATGAGAGAAAAATATGTTAAAACTTATCAATATGGGCTATTTGAATAATATATTAAATATAACACACATGATTAGCAAATCTCTATACATATTTCTGCTCAGTATAAAATAACTAGCCATGACAAAGCAACTGATATCTGATTAATTATGCAAATTCAGTCCAGAAGCAATGCATGGTGCTATGTGTGAATATAAAGGTTGGTCTTACGGGCGGTTAAAATGTAGGGTGACATGATATTTAGGACTGGCATGTACAACAAAGTGGTTTTTATCAATTATCAAATATGGCAGGCACTTATGTAAACCTTTACTTGAAATATACAAATAGGTGCTTACCAGATGTGTAAAATCTGTGGCCCTCTCTTTCTCTACATCACCCCTCCCACATCATTAATGGAGATCTTCTCACAGAGACTATCATGTTTACCAATAGGATCTTCTATATTTAGCTGTGAACAAATGCATATGGTTAGCAACATGCAAACAACTAGAACTAGTGAAGTGATTCAAATTGACTGGCATTTCTGTGAAAATACATAAATTTAGTGTGTCGATGAATTTACAAGACAACTGCATTAAACCCAAAGAAAATGCGATACATTTTCAGCACTCCCTACTTATATGTTATTATTTTAGGTCTGTTTATCTCGAAGAAAATATTCCAAATGAAGTTAGAAGAAAGGTACTTGGATTAAATCAGGATTTTACGAGTTGCACGCATTTGTTGATAATTTAACGGTGAGTTTAGCTCAGAGCATGCGTAAAGGTATTTCACAAAAATGGCATTAAATTAAAGGAATGGTTAAACCCTCTCGATCTGCGGTCACTCTTAGCGGGGTCTAAGGACAGGTTAACTGCCAGTTAATTAATGATCATAACTAGCAAAATTGCACACTATCACATACTCCCATTGTCTGGAAAATGACATCCCATCATTCACCTAACCTAAAGTTGACAAAATTCATCGACTTCAAACCACTTGTCAACAAATTTAGGCTTCTTATCCACAAAGAAAAATATTGTCAATGAAAACAACAAACACAAGCACTCAAAGTTATAGCTATATAAGTTAGTTTCATGTTTCTCTACACATCTATCAGGTTGCACCTTCAATTCACAATGTTACTATAGCATCAGTGTTCCTTTAATAACCAATTAGATTATTCACACTGTCCTCCCCTCTTGAATTTTGTGTCCTTACATATAAAAATAGTAGAAAAACAAGACGATTGTATGAATCGGTTAAATGACTGTCATGTTTCCTGTTTAGAACATTCTATAAATAGAGGATCTTACATGAGTGCTCATGTTTTATTATATTTATTAAACGAGTTGGGGAAAAGAGATCAACTGCGAGGCTTGCCGAGCATTTTATCTCTTTTTCGCAACAAGTTTAATAAATTCAATAAAACCAGAGCACGAATGTAATATTCTATTTATCATATGACAAATACTTTGACATCTGATTTCTGGCATTAAACGTTATAATTTTGTCATTATGTATGCAACGTTTTTATGGACGTCATAACGTTTCCCGTAAATCTATAAACCACTAGTGGTTTATCGATTTTATTGCATGGCGTTATTTCACTCCCAGACGCGACGTCATATGATAAAGATGATTATCTAATAAATATATACAACTACATTCTTTCTCTGATTTCCCTATCTATCTGGAGGTCTTCAAAATCTAACTTCTGCAATATTTTATACTATTAATATAAAACACATAGTCCATTACAACTGCTTCAATGATTTATTATAAACAAACCATACTTCGGTGAATATCTGAAAACAGGAAATTTATGACATAAGTACAGCTGCTTTCCAAAATTTTTATAGATAGCGATTTTTGTCATAATTATTTACATACCCTATACCTGTTTGAGTGTTTGTAATGAGCTTGTGCTTTGTTTGAGATATTATTTATTTCTGCTCCTGTATACACGACATATCTAGTTATAGTGAGTAAAAATATGGCTTGTTTTGCAGATGTTTTGTATCAAGTTTTAACTTCTAAAAAAGTTGATCATATTTTTAGCAAATCAAAGTTGCTTATCAAAACTCTATTTCGAATTATGAGATAATAAGGAGAGCTGCAAAGAAAACTGTGGTGGGAATCTATAAGTCAGGTATATGGTGCATTGTGAAAATACTTTAAGAATTTAAGCTATCAAGTGTATCAACAATGAATCACTTGATTGACTTTGGTGTTTGTGCACTAGTAGGTTGCACAAGTTTTATCATTTTACATAATTACTTTTAAAAGATATTTAACAGGAGATAGTCGCCTCAATACGACTCCAGTGGATTTTTATCCATCAATCAATGTAATGTGGATAAATTTGTTTGTGTTTCAGACGCCAGATGGGAATAGGTTTGCAAAAGAAATAGGTTTAGAGTGTGGATTCATCTGGAAAGATGACATTTTCCCAATTTTAATAGAATTCCAAACCCTCTTGGCCCATTTACACTCTTTGGCAGTACTGTACTTTCCTTTTGACCTTTCTCCTAATAATTGGGCTCTAACAATGTAGCATCAAATCTGAACACCCAAAATGCACTTAAGATATCTTTTAAAAGTAATAATGGAAAAAATATATAATTTGTGCAACCTACTAGTGCACAAAGACCAAAGTCAATCAAGTGATTTATTGTTGATGCACTCGATAGCTTCAATTCTTGAAGTTTTTCCACAATGCACCGTATACATGACTTTATAGATTCCCACCACAGTTTTCTTTGATGCACTCCTTATTATCTCATAATTGGAAATAGAGTTTTGATAAGCAACGTTGATTTGCTAAAAATATGATCAATTTTTAGAAGTTAAAACTTGATACAAAACATCTACAAAAACAAGCCATATTTTTACTCACTATAACTAGATATGTCTTGCATACAGGAGGAGAAATAAATCATATCTCAAACGAAACACAAGTTTATTACAAACACTCAAACAGGTATAGGGTATGTAAATAATTATGACAAAAATCGCTATCTATAAAAATTTTGGAAAGCAGCTGTAATAAACACCTTTCAATATTCTCATGGATTACTTCAACCTTATCATATACCTAAAACTAGTTACATGATCCAATTCAAAAAACAATAAAACATGAAAATTAAAACAAAATGCAACAAATGCTTCTGTTGCAGTCTTGCATCTCAAAGTATACCATAAAGGGATCATTATCTTATATAAAAAAAAACTCCACAATTATTTACAATTGATGATGAATGAATCGCCAGCTTGATTGCAATATACACTTGCCCAAAGTTCTAAGCGGTCACCTTAAAATCACCATGTATTTGTCCTATTAACAAGGGCATTTGGTTCTTCATTAATTTCACGTGAAACATCATGGAATGTCCAAAATCGTGCCAGTATCGACATGTACCCCTTGACTTTAAGTTGTTATTGAAATTTATAATGGCTCGTATGTCCATCTAAGGACGGGGTCGTGCAGTGGGCATGGTGTCAGCAGGGTCGTCGCTCAGACAGGTTAGTGTTTTGATAAAAATAAAAGCACTTACAGGCAATTTGTTACTTTCTTCGGAAACGTGTTGCCTTTCAAAATTAAAGACCTTTTGTATTCTGAGTTTGTGACATTTCAAAATCGCTTTTTGATTATTACAATACCAAACAAACATCTAATGTTTTGATTTCCAGGTACCCCAAACTCTTAACCGAAGTCTATCGTGTATCCAGAAGCTGTGGGCAAAATTCAGGCAAACAGGGACCATTGCTGATCAACAACGTCGAGCCAGAAGGCGAGTGACAACCAGGAGACAGGACAGATACGTCATTTGGTCACAACGACGCGCACGATTTACCGCAACCGCTTGCAAGGGGTATCATTGGTAGACACAATCGCCAGATTAGTGCCCAGACTGTCATTAATTGTCTTCGCTCTGCTGGCTTGTCCTGCCGTCGACAAGTAAGAGGGGTTGTGCTTCACCAACGACACCGGATAGCAAGATTGGCGTGGGCAAGGCGTCACATTTGGTTCACAATGGCAGATTGGGCAAATGTTTTGTTCGTTGATGAAACCAGAATCTCGCTTCGTGGAAATGATGGCAGAGCTGAGTGTACCGTACGCGTGGCGAACGATTCAAAGAAAACTGTGTGGTTGAAACTGAACCCTTTGGTGGTGGCTCTATCATGATGTTTGCTGGCATATCGATTCACACCAAAACACCGATTGTTCGCCTTCAAGGAGCAGTAAATGCCGTGCGCTATCAAAATGATATCCTCCTGCCGTTGGTTATACCGCATATCAGCGCGAACAGAGGGATGATTCTTGCCCTGGATAATGCTCCCTGTCATTCCGCTCGCACCACGCAGCAGCTTCTATGAGCTAATAATATCAGACTACTTGATTGGCCTGCAAAGAGCCCAGATTTAAATCCAATCGAACATGTTTGGGACTTACTTAAAAGACGTGTAAGGCAATTACGACAACACAGGACACTAGCTCAGTTACAATATGACGTCAACCAGATTTAGAGGCAAATTACACAACCAACTATTCAGAACTACATTCGCTCTATGCGACAGCGATGTCGAGCCGTGATAGATGCGAATGCTGGTCATACCAGGTATCAGAAAGACATGACTCATTGATAGCTACTTATGTGAACTTAAAAACTAGGGGTACTGGTACGTTTCCGGCCATAGAATGACAATGATTGAGTATTTCAGTATGATTTTTTGTATGACATCTCTCAATACAATATGTCAAAACATGAAAATAAAACTAGTTAAAAATGATTAAAAATTTGTCAAAACTTTGGAATTGCTAGGTGATCGCTTATAGTAGAGCAAACGAGAGCTCAAAAGTCGCCTCCTTAAGGACTTTTAGGTGCCCTCTCTGTTAACAAGTAGTGTTATATACCAAATTGTTTGTTGGCATCCCTAGTTTCAGAAAACCAATGATGTCGGTGTCGGAGTCGCGTACATACAGAGTTATGGCCCTTGAAAGTTACCTACCCTCAACAGTCTTTAGACTGATTTTAGGGTATAAAATGAGCATAAGATATGCTTGTTTTGCTGGAAATAACCAGTTTTACGTATTTTTGTCTAAAGTTTGAATCTGAAACGGAAAATATGTTATAGTTCTATTCATTTTACCCGACAAAAGAGGGGATTGGGATGAATGCCTTTTGTAGCGGGCCCTGACGGCGCCGGCGTCGGTGTCATCACTAATGTAGGTGTGGCCCTTTGATATATGTTTAATATCTCCTGATTGGGTGATCGGATTTTATCAAACTTTTCAAGGATACAGCATCTAGGTATGATAAAAAGTCGACCAGGGTTAGGTGACCTTGACTTTATTTTCAAGGTCAACACAGAGAAAAGTTTGCTAAATTTATGCAAAAAATTACTTAAATTCACGTTATCTTCGGAGTAGGTCAGCGGATTTTAACCAAATTTGCATGATTTTAATAACTAGACATGGCAAAATAACGATAAAGTTTATGAGACCTTGACCTAATTTTCAAGGTCACAGTAGAAAAAAAACTACTAAATTTAGGCGAAAAATTACTCAAATTCACATTATCTTTGGAGTGGGTCAGTGTATTTTGCCCAAATTTGCATGAATCTAATACATGGACATGGCAAAAAGTTAAAAAAGTTTTGGAGACCTTGACCTTATTTTCAAAGTCACATAAGAAAACCAAATTGCAAAATTTAGGCCTAAAATACTTAAATGCACATTATCTTCGGAGTGGGTCAGTGGATTTTACCCAAATTTGCATGAATTCAATATCTGGACATGACAATAAACCGATAAAATTTTGGAGACCATTACCTTATTTTCAAGGTCACATTAGAATAAAAACTGCTAAGTTAAGGGCAAAAAATACTTAAATGCACATTATCTTCAGACTGGGTCAGCTGATTTTGCCCTAATTTGCATGAACTAATACATGGACATCGCAAAAAGCTGATAAACTTTTAGAGACCTTGTCCTTATTTTCATGATCACATTAGATATCGAAATTGCAAAATTTAGGCTAAAATACTTAAATGCACATTGTTATCGGAGTGGGTCAGTGGATTTTACCCAAATTTGCATAAATTCAATATATGGACATGAGAATAAGCCAAAGGAAAAATTTGAGACCTTACCCTTACTTTCAAGGTCATATTAAAATAAAAACTGCAAAATTTAGGGCAAAAATACTTAAATGCACATTATCTTCAGATTGGGTCAGCTGATTTTTCCCAAATTTGCATGAATCTTATACATGTACATGACAAACCTCATTTTCAAGGTCACATTAGAAAACGAAGCTGCTAAATTTAAGCCAAAAATACTTAAATACACATTTTCTTTGCAGTGGGTCAGCAGATTTTTCCCAAACTTGCATGATTTTAAAATCTGGACATGGCAATAAGCCGTTAGAGGTTTTGGGACATTGACCTTATTTTCAAGGTCACATTAAAAAATTGCTTAATTTAGGCGAATAATTACTAAAATGCATATTATCTTCAGACAGGGTCAGCGGATTTTACCCAAGTTCACATGAATCTAATACATGGACATGACAAAAAGCTGCTAAAATATTTGGGACCTTGACCTTATTTTCAAGGTCACATTGGAAAAGAAACTTCTAAATTTAGACAGAAAACCTTTAAATGCACATTTTCTTTGGAGTGGTTCAACAGATTATACCCAAATTTGCATGATTCAAAACCTAGACATGACAAAAGTTGATGCGGTTTTTGTGACCTTGACCTTATTATTCAAGGTTGCATTAGAAAAAAGTCAAATTTAGGCTAAAACTAATTAAATGCGCATTATCTTCAGAGCGGGTCAGCGGATATTACCTAAATTTGGATGAAATTAATATCTGATTATGACAAAAGATGATAAAGTTTTCAGGACCATTTTCTTATTTTCAAGGTTACATAAGAAAAAGCTGCTAAGTTTAGGCAAAAGCTATCTAATTTGCGAGGAGTCGGCCGATGTTTCAAAGTTTACCAAATTTGTATGAGCAGGTAAATAGTGGATTGTATTATGGGAACCTTGACTTTAATTTCAATGTCTATGAAGAAAAAACCCTGCTTAATTTAGACCAAAGGTACTTAAATGTACATTATCTCTTGAAGCATGTTAGCAGATTTTAATGGAGTTTGCATGTCTGCAACACCTGGACATGATAAAACTCAGACTAGGTTTTATGGAATTTGACCGAATTTCAGCGTTACTGCAGAAACAGTACTGTACAATTAAAGCCAAAAAATTCACCTGAATCTTTGCTGGATGGATTTTCTTCCTTTATTTACGACGCAGCTCCTCTCAGAATGATAGTACCACCAAAATACATTTTAAGGCTGTGATAATTGATATTTTCAGATGAAAGATTAATACATTCTTATATTTGCTCAAAATATAGACTGTGGGTGGGCATCAATGAATCGGTCCGAACGCGTACACACAATTTATGTTTTATAGCAAAATAAGAAAATTATTTTCGAAACCTACAACTCCGGGGATGACTTGACTGATAAATTGTTTGTTGCAACCATTCAAATATGCAACGAGCTGGTGTTTTTATGTCTGCAAAATCAGTTTGTGAGTGTTTCAATAATTTGTGAAGCAACTAGGTTCGCTATTACGAATTTAAGTTCACTATTAAACAAGATGGCTCTTCGGTCCTTGGTCGCTCACCTGATCTGACCATTCATAAGGTCAGGGAAAATCATAACCACTCCCAACATTACAGCTGTCAATATTCGATATATCTGTAGTTTTAATAAAACATTGGTTTTAAACGTGTATATGTAATGTTAAGGAATGTAAAGATAAACCTCAGTGGATATTAACATTAAAACAAAATAAATCAAATCAGGTCAATGGTTAATGAATAACAGTTCCAGGCAGACAGATGGACGCAAATGAACAGGCAGAAACATATCAAGGCCCTTGACCTTGTGGATTCAGACAAGAAGATGTGTTTTATGTTTTCCATATAATTAGCCAATGTAAATATTGTAACCCCAGGACAGAGCCACTTTTGGCCCCAGTGCCATAATTGGAACAGACTTGGTAGACGTTTACTAGGTATTGCTTCATATTAAGCGTCAAGGTTCAATGCTTTGTGTATTTTGATTTTTTTTCAGTTTGAAAGTATATTTTAGCCCATTTGAGCTAGATACATGTATTAACTGGAATAAAACCATTTAAATAATTAAATTTATGAAGTCCATATATGGATCATCCCTGTCAAAGTAATAAGGTTGCAAAGATCAGGAATCGATACAATCAAGTACCACACCTGACCCAGGATACCAATGGGAAAGTGACAAACTCACAGAAGACACCACAAACGAGAGCCAAGAGGTCAGCCCTTTCCCAGCAGGTGACCACAAAGCACAAATAAACAGACGCGCACAAAACATAGCAAACACAAGACAGAACAAACACATAAAAGATCCACAAAAGAAGTACCGCCTTGGAACGGTCAGTAAAATATTATACTGGAGGGCTTAAACCGGTTTAACGGCGCCAACCTCACCCTTAATTCAGATGTGGATCAAGACACATAAATATTTAGTTTGCATGAAAGACCCCTAACTTATCAATGCATCATCTCCTAAAACATATAAATCAAGATATAACAAGGAGATAAAGCAAGGATAAGGACTCAACAGTAAATTAAACTGAATACCGGAGCAAAAGAAATCCAACAGGTAAACCCCGGTGGGCCCGACAAACAGCCAAAGCATCAGGCCCCTACCATCTCATCAATAGATGAATTTTGGTCAAAATCCACCCAATAATGCAGGAGAAGATGTCTTTTGCAGCAATTGTTGACGACAGACAACGGGCAACCGAGACCTTAACAGCTCATTTTGAGTAAATGGCTCAGGTGAGGTAAAATATCTTGTCTGTTCAGATTGACCCAGTTTTTGGAAAACAACATGACTGAGTAAACAGACATTTGATGCAAGAATGTGTCTGCATTTATTTAGAAAAGACGCTCGAAGGTAGCTTTAGTGCCACTATTAACACCCAAACGGAGTTTTTATATTTTCGATAACGTCAATTGTTCAATCCTAAGGACCGTCCAACTCTCCAAAAGGTTGAATTAGTGAGCAATGCAGGCGAAAAAGGTAGGTGGGTTACGCCTACGTTTTGCAATGAGCCAAACAAACAAATTTAAACTTTGAAATTAATCATAAGAAGTGATAAGTTTGTAATCAGGGGATAAAACTAATCTTCAAAGACATGAGTCCTACCTTTGGTCGTTCACAACAACAGATAGAATCAGGACACAAATGTTACGTGATACAAGTGTTTAAACGCTTTTGTCGAGAATGATCTTGACATCAAGGTCAAATGAAAAAATAAAACCAAAAAAGTAATCCAATTAGATATTTACATGTACATAGGTAGTAGAAGAAAATTCCTTTCGCAAGTCCGAAAAAAGAATTTCATTATGATATGCACATATAAGTGGGTGGGGTATTTCGATGTTCTCCTTGCCCTTTTGGGGCGTTTGAACTTGCTATCATAGGTAACGGCTATGGTTTTGTGTATCACAGATTGTGGTCCCACTACAGAAATCTGACTTTGAAACTTTGGACCGAAATAAAGTAGAGTATGTTTTAAATTGGACTGCCATTTCTTCTGAGTTTTTAAATGTAATTTAAATGTTGTACTTTGAATGTCAGCTGATATAGTTATAAACCTAATTTTGTGGTGAAATTCGCCTATTACACATCTAAAAGTATTTGTTACAAGAAAAGGTGCAAACAATACGAATTTGTTTTAACAATAACAATTAGTTTCAAGTTAGCACAATACTCGCTTCTGCAGCTTAAAAAGTGGGTGGGGTACTTTCATGTTCTCCATGCTCCTTTGGGGCATTTGAGCTTGCTATCATCGGTAACGGTTATATTTTATGAAGCATAGGATATGGTCTCGCTATAAAAATGTGACTTTGAAACTTTGGACCGAATTAATAGAAAGTCTGGTCAAAATTGGAAGAGCATTTGTTTTCTGACAGTTTTTAAACATAAATTTTGTACTTTAAATGCCTGCCAATATAATTATAGACTTCAGTTTGTGATGAAATTTGCCTATAATACATTTAAAAGTATCTTCAACAAAAACATATGCAAAAAATTGTGGGTCTGTTTCATAAATCATAATTAGTTTTCCTTTTAGCATAATAATCGCTACTCAAGCTTTGAAAGGGGGTGGAATATTTCAAGGGCAGATAACTCGATAAGTACACGGAACCAAATGCGACATCATTGGTTTTTATAAACCGCAGATATTGGCTGTAACTTAAGTATATGACCCGCTTGTTGACAGAGAGGGCACCTAAACTCCCTCTCAAAGCCTTGATATTTGCAGTACAGAAACGAGAGCTCAAAAGTTATCTCCATCAGGACTTTTAGGTGCCCTGTCTGTCAACAAGTAGCGTTATAAAGCAAATTGTTTTTTAACATCCCTAGTTTCAGAAACTCTATGATGTTGGTTTCGGAGTTGCGTACTTACAGAGTTATTGCCCTTGATAGTTATCTACCCTAAACCATTTTAAGACTGATTTTAGGGTATAAACATAATTAGAACTTTTAAAAAAATGGTTTCTTCGTTGAAGTTACCAACTTAGAACAAACTCTCGCAAAATGAATAAGTTGCAAAATGTTAACACCATAGGAAGAGAAGCAAGAAAGATTCATCTAGAAATGAGAAATTAACTAGTTCAAAAACTATGCCATTTGTTATAGACAGGTCCAAGTTCGAAAAGAGGGCTTCAGTATCAAAGGTATTTGCCTTATTTAACTGAGGTTTAATGGGATATATTTGACTTACCATTTGTTTGAAATAAGGATTATCTTGATTTAGAGTTCAATGCTGCAACAACATCAGCTTGATTAATGTCAGAAAGAGACAAAATGAAGTCTCTCTGATAACAACACAAACATAAATCTGTAACAAGAAGAGCACATTAAGTACCCATTGTCAAATCTTAAATTGGCCCATAATTTTTCGAGTTAAATCTTGTCAAAATATTTTTGATAATTGAGAGGAACTCAAGCCCTCTAGAATGACTTTGAGGTCAAGGTCACATAAATCTATTTTTGTACGCAAAATACTGACCCATTTATATATTTATAAAGGTACAGGATGGTCTTTTTTTAAAAAATCCATAATAGTAAGAAATAGGAATTTTTTTATACATAAAAAAGTGGGTGGGGTACTTTTATGTTCCCCATGACGCTTCGGGACATTTGATCTTGCTATCATATGTAAATTTTATAACTTAATGTAGCACAAATTGTTGTGTCGCTATAAAATGTGACTTCGAAACTTTGGACAGAATTAAAGGAGAGTCTTGTTAAAATTGGAATAGCATTTTTTTCTGGCACGTTTTCTAGAAATAAATGTGTACTTTAAATGTAAGATAATATGGTTAAAACATGGTTGTCTGATGAAATATACCTATTACATATCTGAAAGTATATTTTGAAAGAAAATATGCAAAAATTGCCGATCAATTTTAACAACTACAATTGGTTTTCATTTTAGCACAATAATCGCTTCTCCAGCTTACAAAGTGGGTGGGGTACCTACATATTCTCCGTGCCATTTTTGGGCATTTAAACTTGCTGTACTAGGTAACTGTTACAATACTTAGGTAGCAAAGATTTTGGTCTCGCTATGGAAATGTGATTTTGAAACTTTGGACCGAATTAATAGAAAGTCTGGTCAAAATTGGAAGAGCATTTATTTTCTGACAGTTTTTAAACTTAAATTTTGTACTTTAAATGTCAGGAAGTATAATTATAGACATTATTTTGTAATCAAATTTGCCTATTATATACTTAAAAGTATCGACAACAAGAAAATATGTAAAAAATGTGGATCTGTTTCATTAATTTCAATTATTTATCCTTTTAGCATAATTATCGCTTCTCAGGCTTAAAAAGTGGGTGGGGTATTTCAAGGGCAGATAACTCGATAAGTACACGGGACCAAATGCGACATCATTGGTTTTCATAAACCGCAGATATTGGCTGTAACTTTGGTATATGACTCAACTTGTTAGCAGAGAGGGCACCTAAACTCCCTCTCAGCGCCTTGATATTTGCAGTCATATTAGAAGTTTGTGTTAGTGTATAGGCTGAAAATCCGCCGACAAAACATATGCCATCACTCCTCAAGATATTAATGCTATTCAACTTTTAAGGAATATATATATGTATGCATATGCAGCATATGAGTATAATGACATATGAATGACCAGTGGTATTACAATACATAGACTAGTAATCCACTGACAAAACATTCCAAGATACCTACACCAACAGCGTCTATACAATACATAGACTAATACAGACACTGCTTGTATAATCACAAGGCTTATGCACAGTACAACTCCAATGCAAAGTCCAATATCCATATTCCTATTGAGTCCTTCCTGTTGAATAAAGACATAAATGATCAAAAAACATATTAAAATTATCTCATGACGTCTTCCAATATATAATGCATCCTATCAGAATCATGATCATTTACAACACGCTATTGTGTCCAATGAACAAGATAAACAATTTCTTGAAAATTTCATTTTTAAAGCATAAATAATCGCACTCATTAATCAACTCATGGCACATGTGTATCTGAAAAAGAGATACATGTAGGCTATAAAACGCTTGCTAGCTCTCCTTTTTTTTTCTCTGAACGCTGTCTTAACCCTTAAAGCGCCAATCGCAACAAAGGTCGTCTGCTTTTCTCGTCTGCTGAAATGTTTTTGAAGCCTCTATGACAAACAGTGTGGACCCAGATCAGACTGCTCCTATAGGAGCAGTCTGATCTGGGTCCACAGATCAGACTGCTCCCATAGGAGCAGTCTGATCTGGGTCCACCCTGTTTGCTTCTAAACTTAAATTTGACAGTAATGTGAGGCAATTATTTGCAGCAGATGACTTCAGCAGGCGTCATTTTTCAGATGCATTTTTTTCTTGGCGCTTTAAGGGTTAACACTAACTTTCTCTAAAACAAGTGAAGTAGCACAATATAGGCCTTTCTTAATATTATCTCATGAATATTAAGCAGTTATTCAGAACGAGGCTTCCTAAGCATGGAATAGTTAGCAGTATTGGTTTCCTTAGCTTCTTGACCATGTCTTACCTTTTCCTAGGTGGAAAATTATACATATCTATATGAAATATTGTTAAAAATTATTAAATAAAATATTTAAATATTATTTTTCTCTGCAGAATATTATTTCTCAAATACCATCATATTTCCTTTTACACATACAGTATTATTGCTAAAAATGACACACTTCCAATGTTTACAATATAAATCAAGCTGGCAGGGTGGGTTTTCCCAGACTTGTATTCTTCTGTTTTTTTTTATTTAGGCCAAACTAAATATTTAATGCATTATCATGCTGACTTTCAAATAATCTTAATGCTCAGATAACCTTCATTAAGAGGGGAAACCAACATTTTATTCCATGGTTATAAAACTAAACAACTACAAATAATATTGAGAAAGTCTGCAAGTTATTTAGTTTAATGAGAACCATCTGTTGTTTTCATCATGTATTTCTAAAACAATTTTCTACCATATTTAAAGTAAATTTTGTGACACCAAAAACAATTTTTGCAGTTGCTCATGATAGGTACTTTCTTTACAGTTAAAGTGGGTGGTGACGAGTTGACAGTTATTTTATATTGGCCATTGGAGAAATAAAATCATTTTTCTAAAATAACTTTTGTCCAATATTATATACATAGACTTAAATCCAAAATAATTTGTACCAGTACTCCATAAACGGCTCCATTACAGTTGTCTATCAGGAGATTACAGTCTTCATGAAACACTTACTATTTTGTTTGAATTGAATATCAAGCCTGCACAAATGGACCATATTCAAAACTGATCGTGTTTAACTTTCCGCCAACAAATTAGGTCATATGTAAATAGAACCACAGTTAAAATTCTCATCCAACAAGCTGGTGAAGCCAGGGATCGAACCCGTGACCCCTGGTTTACAAGGCGAGTGGCTTATTCACTACACCACAGTGTACCACA
The DNA here is from genome assembly GCA_964019695.1 of Loripinus fragilis. Classification (NCBI taxonomy): domain Eukaryota; kingdom Metazoa; phylum Mollusca; class Bivalvia; order Lucinida; family Lucinidae; genus Loripinus; species Loripinus fragilis. Next base: position 26,028,095 of record OZ026523.1, read on the forward strand.
GTTCCAGCTATAGATAGTAATTTTGGTGTGTCAAATATGAAACTTTTATTTTTCTGTTCTTTCACTCAATAATGTATGCTTTATTTTTCACTTACAGTGAATAATAGAAGGTTTGACGAGTGATCATTAAGTTGTTTTAACGCAATGTTGCTCGACAAAGTGTTAAATTTCTTTGGTAGGAACCGGTAAATGTTTAGTACGAGTGTTATTCTTGCATTATACCTGTACCTGTATCCAACCAGGTTTGCTCTGAAACACTGGTAAAATGTTATAAATATATATAGTTGCTTCTTCTAAACAAAAATGATGTCAACTTGTTAACTATTGAGTGTGACACTCAGTCACTGTCTTTTTAGGTGAACAAGACAAATGGTCATTCAGGACCGCAATGCTTTCCCGTGTTACATAAGCAAACACATTAAGGGTCATTAAAAAATCCATGGTTCAAACAGCATCTGAGAACCGATAAGATTTACTGAATGGATGGACGGACAGATGGATGAACAGATAGATGATTGAAACTTGATTAGCTGGGGACTATATACTTCCATGTAGGGGAACATGATAAAACATAAACAAAGCGAATAAGAAAAAAAATAAACCAAAACAAGTTGTCAGAACATTAAAAAAAATTCTCGGTCAGATTATATGAGAATTTTCGGTCAGGAGAGAAGAAACTATATCCATTTAATAGTTGGAATTCTACTGAAAAGAACCATTCATGCGCGGATCCAGGAATTTTTGTCAGGGGGGGGGGTCCAGGCCAGTCTGACAAAAAAAAGCTCTGACAACGTTTTTTTTTTTTTTTTTCAGTCCTCAGCTTATTTTACAGCAGTCAAATGGTCAATTTCAAAGACATCTATCATTTTTTAAGGTTCCATAGGGGGTCCAACATTTTCTAGGGGGGTTCCAATTGCTTATTCCCTATAGAAACCCATATAACTTGTGAATTTCCAGGGGGGGGGGGGTCCGAACCCCCTGTCCCCCCCTCTGGATCCGCACTTGCCATTTAATATGATTGAAGTATAGGGGGCCTAATACCACTGCATAAAAAAATTCCCATACCATTTTCTGATATACATGTATTTATGAAAAAATTTATATAGTATTTAAACATGTGAGAATAAGTGACCTCGATTGCCAATGAGGCTGTCATCCTGTTTGATCGTCTCTTTTCTTCAGGATCGAGAGGAATTTCATGAAAATAAACTTTAAGATAATATCTTGAAGCTGGTGTACATATAATACTGAGATGAAAGGAGTTTTAATTACTTGTAGAGGATATATTTCATTAATCAGGTATAACCGCTACCTATGTATTACAGAGCATGCTTAGGAAGCCTCGTTCTGGCATTGGAATGTAAACCATGCATATAATTTTTAAACAACTTGAGGTGGCAAACATTTCCAATCAGCAATAAAAGTGGGTCACGATCGGACCACTTACGAAATACAATTTGAATGTCGTTTCGCTGATTGGTATTTAGAGGCAAAATACTGTATGCTGACTGGGGTTCTTCAATGATTAAAAACAAACAGAAAGCCCTCTTATTGCTGTTTTTCCCGTATCTGTAGAATCGATTTATTTTACAAACTTCGTAAAGCATTCGCGGACAGGGTTGATTGTAAAATACAATGTTGGTTTAAAAGCCCTTCTGCAACTACGTGCCACATACCAGAGCCAGTATTTTATACTGATTTAGATTTGAAATTCAAACGAATCGTAGGAAAGCAGGGATCCTATATATAGGAATCCTTTTTTTCCCCAACCCGTTTAATAAATTCAATAATACATGGGCTCTCTGTAAGATCCCCCATTTATGTTATAAACCATATGGGATAACACGTCAATACAAAAAGGGTTAAAGCCTTTAATTCCGTACTTTTCCAATCGTCTTCCTTGAGCAACTGAGCTAAGTGTTTGTGTTTATAGATAATTAGAACTAGCGTCTGCTTTATTCCTTTGACATACATTCATGACAGCTTGAAGTAGCTGGACTAATTCTTAAGCCGTGAGATGATTGGATATTTATCATGAGTTATATCGGTGTGGTAAATACATGTTGTTGTAGTTTGTAAATCATCTCTCGCATTTAGTGATATTAATTACCAATATTCTACAAAAAAAATTTGTATTTATGCTTGAAATATACTACGCAAATAGTAATAAGGGTTACGTCTATTCAAATCAGTGGGAATTAAACTTTAAACATATATATCTCTCAAGCCAACGTTCAGAATTTTATCCAGTTTTCCATGTAGCAATTGTGGAAACACAAATAACATGTCTATGGCAAAAATCAAAATTTTAGTTTTTGTAAAAACAAAACTGTAAAAAATAAAAATCAGCACATTAAGATATAGAAAAAGATAGGTTAATCAAATGGGTGACACCATTTTTATTCATAAACAAAGACAACGTGTGGTGATATTGTGGAAAAAGTCCATTTTTGCAATTTCCGTTTTCCCATTTACACTGAATATGGCTAATTTTGAGGGCAAGCATACATTTGCTTCAATTGTCAAAATTCGACTTCAAATACGCATTTTAATTCTGTGAAGTTTGTTCTAGATGCTTAAATTAAGACATGGACTCATGGATAACATAAATATTCTTAATAAATATAGTTTGCTATGGTATTAATATAAATGGCGTGACCCTTAACAAATTTTGAGTAGTGTAATTTGAAATGTTTATCTTTAAATATTTTGCTTTATAATTGCCTTTATATTTTAGAAGCAGAAGCTCTAAATCAAACTTTGTGGACTCGTTATAATTTTCTTATGTAGGTTACTGCTAGTCTTCAACGGTACAGACTAAACATAACTTTTTCAGACAAAAGTCAGCTCATCTAGCATTTGCCTCAAAAAGATTTTGCTATTAATAAAGTCGTTGTTACGACAGTATTGGCTGGTAAAAACCATAAGTGGCAGATTTCATCCAGAATTTGCCTATAGCTGGCAGTTGCATAGGCAACTCAGATCTTACAGAAATTTCGCCATATTTACATATTGGCTGATAAAGGAACTTTGAGCAGCCATGAAAACAAATGATTGAGGCTGCTCTTGCTTGAATTGCGGGGTCTCTAATACGAACGATCTACTTGTTAAGTCAGTGCGTTGAGGGTAGGGCTGCTTTAGATTTATAGTCGCTCCTTCAAGTTTAATACTTAACCACTTTTAATGCTCTGTATAGACAAATAAAATAGTTTCCTTGGTACAATTTTCAGCCATGTGACGTTGCTGGTTACAGAGATTTTATGCCAGTTCCATAACTTTTGGAACACCCCACGTATCTAAGAGGTCAAAACTGACCATTTCGCCAGGGAGTGCTTATTTTGAAATTTGGGGGAAAACACATTTTTGTTGTGTTTTAACTAAATGAGGAGAGCCCCAAACTCCTCTGTGGTCTGGACAGCGAGCACAGAAGGAGATAGACTATTCAAATATTGGAATAGTGCTTGAAGACTTTAAGTCGTGACCCTGTTTTCCGAGATGTTTTAAATCAGAACCACTGCCGGTCGAATTGTTGGGTGCTCCAAGGTATAAAACTAAAAATGCCATACACTCACCAGGCTCAGGACTGGTTACTGCCAAGGAACAGCCACACATGTTTTTATTAACAACTTTGCCAAAATGTCACCACAACATCCGCTTCCAGGCAAATGCCTTTAATTACCACATAGAGGTTGGTCTAATATTACACTTCAGCACCATAGCTGGGCTTACATGATGAAGAATACAAAATCAAGCTGAGTATGACCAGGCCCCGAGGTTATAAAACTTGAGTGCAGCCTCAAACTCAAAATAAAGCGCAATGATCGTGTCCGCAAGCAGCCAATCACTGCGCTTTATTTTGAGCTTGAGACTGTACTCAAGTTTTATAAACTCTAGGCCAGGGAATGCTGATGAAGAGATACGGAATACTGGCAGTCATTCGGATTTGAAACAGAAAGACAATTAAAGTAAAGCAATCCTAAAATTAATGATGTCACAAACATGCCTGTTTACTCGAGATTGAAACGGGATTATATAAACTTTTTCCTGCAAGCAACTTTTGGATAGTTACTTAATCTTGCATCTAAAATTTGGTGCCATTTTGTCTAAAACTTACAAAGATATGACACTATATCCGCACATGTACCAAAACGTGCATTGCAATTTGCTTCAGAAAACTTCAGTATACAGGAATGGCCTTTATATAAGGGTCTGTAACTCGAGAAATATAGTTAGGGTTTCTTTATGTTTGGTGCCATTTTAAAGGCGACAAATAGTTCTTTCCAGAAAGGTATGACGTTTTGTCGTAGCATATATGTGAAGAAAGTTATGAGGCTACTTGCATTCATATTTGAACAGCCCTCCTATACCCCACACACAGTGGACGCAACTGAAAAACCAAAATCACAGCCTAAGAACGGACAGCAACCATCAGAGTCTTGATGCGTCAGCTAAATTTGAGTATGGCACCTCAATGATTAAGTAACTCGTTTCAAGAAGTAGTAATTTCGTTCGTCCGCTTCTTTAGTTAATTTCCACTCTAGGCCAGAACCATTAATCATTCTGCTTATTACCACAATATTAAATGGACCAAACAGACCGTTAATATGCCAGTCAGAATCTATTTACTAGGCTTATTGTTGTTTTAGCTTACCATCAATCTAAATAGGTCGATCTATCGTTGGCAAGAAATATCGAAAGTACATAGAGGATATTTACTTTTTTGAGGTGAATACCAAATATATTTCATCGAGTGTGTTGAAAACATCAGAATTTTCACGAGTGCACAGCACGAGTGAAAATTTCGATGTTTTCAACTCATGAGATTACATAAATTTGTATTTACCGAAAAAGAGTAAATTTTCTTTTTTCTTTTATACTTTTTAGAAGATTTACGGGTAATCAATTTACCAAAATCACAATAATATAATAGAAGACAAATGACAGGGTTCATACAGACTTGGCAAAACAAAATTCCCTGATATTTCCCTGACGCCAACACAAATTTCCCTGACATAACTGTACTGGCTGGAGAAACTTGGTTCTATTCAAACCTTTGTCTATAGCTACAGTTTACAGCTCTTTTTTCAATTTTGAGCGTTTTTTTTTAACTTTGCAAAGTTTTTATTCAAGCTTTTCAGCATGTGTATTTAGTAAATGACTTTTCAACAAAGAAATTTATAGATTGTCAAATTACTATATGTTTAAAACTGCTGTCTAAACTCTTCTTTTTAAAAAATTTGGATGTTGACCTCTAAATTTAATCACCTCTACAGCAACCCATAATGCAACCATCTACGGCATTATATAGAAGAAAGCAATTATTTAGCTGAATTTAGAATATTCCATTGTAAAAGCTATGTATTTTCAGAAAAGTTTTTTGATAAGATTCCCCTAAAGTCCTGAATACAGCAAATTGTTGACAGCAAACAAAATTATGACGGACTTTGAGTGATCAGAACAACTCACTTTGAACACAAAGGCTTAATGAGCCTAAACTGCTGACTTTATGGGTTTCTGAAGATTTTTAGATTATCTTTTTTATGAGTCTATGGGAGCAAATGACCCCAGGGTGTGGTGTTGGCCAATTTTAACTTGTGGTCCCAGGGGCATGGTTAGCAGGATTTACTTATTTAACCACTTTGCATTGCTACATACTAAATATAGAAGCTGTAGGTCCATGGTTTCAAAAGTTTTTTTTTAAAGTTATTGAATACTACCCATTATACGGTAAGTCTATGGAAGCTAAAGACCCTGAGGGTTTGGTCAATTTAGAACCCAGGGGCATGGTTGGCAGGATATATGTAGGGGACCACCAAACATTGCTATATTCTTCTATATAAGCTGTGGGCCTTATGATTTTTTAAAGTTTTTCCAATTATAAGTCTATGCGAGCTATTGATCCCCATGTGCTTGTCAAGTTTTCACCCAAGGGGCTTGATTGGCAGGATTTATGTTTGGGACCACTAAACATACTAAATATATAAGCTATAAACTCATTGGTTGGGGACCACTTAACATACTAAATATATAAGCTATAACCTCATCGTTTCAGAGAAGATATATTTACGTTGTCTATGGGAGTTATTGGTCCACAGGGTGTGGCCAGTTTGGATTCCAGGGGCTTGATTGGCAGGATCTATGCTGTGGAGCACTAGATGTTGCTACATACATTTGTACTAAAAATATATGGTTTCAGAGAAGATTTTTAAAGTTTCTCCTAAAATAAGTCTATGGAAGCTATTGATCCACATGATGTGGCTAGTTTTGACCCCAGGGGCATGATAGGTAGGATTTATGTAGGGACCACTAGACATTTCTACATACTAATATAACCTGTGGACCTCATTGTTTCAGAGATTTTTAAAGTGTTTCCCATTATAAGTCTTTCCATGGGAGCTATACATGTATGTTTCCATCTTCCATGATAACCAGTTCCAATCCAATCAGTCCAAAAACCTTAAGTAGTCTTTCCCTCTACCTGATGATGCTTTACATGAAATTTGATTACATTTGGCAAACTGACATAAGAGACATACTTCTTTGAATATGTGAATGGATAACCAATGGACTGACTGATCGATTAGGGATGCCGAACTATTGCCATGCTAATACCTCACTATGATCCTTTGGCTCAGGTGAGCTAAAAAGGAAGTTGAGGAGGAAACTCCCATTTCTTATGTTTAAAGCAATCTAGAACTTACCAAAATGACTGAGCTTATATCCAAAATGTTAAGAAAACTGCCCAAGTCATTTTCTGTTTCTCATCATTTGATACAAACTGAAAATTTTAAAATTCCCTGACATTTCCCTGACATTGAATAAAACATTCATTTTTCCCTGACACAACATAAAATTCCCTGACAATTCCCTGACCTTGAAAAAATTTAAATTTCCCTGACATTTCCCTGACGCGTATGAACCCTGAATGAGTATTTGTGACAGATTATGTGCCTGGATCAGTCTATAGTCACCCGGACTCACAGATAAAAAGAAATTTATTCAGCTTTTAAGTGCGAGACAAATGCCGTCATAAATGATTGATGACGTTACGTAACATAGGTGACATGCATTGCCTCACTCACTAAAGGGGGAGGTGCTAAAAATGCAAAATTGAAAAATTTCAGCAAATCTGAATTATTTTGGTACATAATGTTCCTCTTGTTCTTATTCAGAAAATTCCTACCCGCGCTTGATGTTTTTGTTCACAAATAAAAAGGTTATATAGACGTTTCAACTTTCGAAGTGAGCTGCATTAAGTGAATGGAAAAGTCAGAGGTTATCAAAAAAGTGATAACAATCACTAGTGAAAATATAGGCTGATCACTAGTGATTGATATCATATCGTTTCACTCTGTAAAAACATTTTTATTTGTTTCACATGTACTACGGATATGCATTGATTTCACTGCTAAGTACACTATAAAAAAGGATATGTGTGCCTGATCTTCCAGCAGTAGTCGCGCATAACTTTTATAAGACCTGTATCTACTTGAACCTGGAATTAGTTATTAACCCTTTGTATTCTGATGGATTTTTCAATACATGTACATGTTGATATGTATTGAATGGGACCGCCCATTGTGCACTTTAAGGGGTCTCAGATAGAATGTTCTGATTAACGTCCTCCAATAATTTATTTTACTGATCGTTCCAAGGCGGTACTTCTTGTGTGGATCATTTTTGCTATTGTGTCTTGTGTTTCTCATGCTTTTGCGTCTGTTCATTACTGCCTTGTGGTCACCTGCTGGGAAAGGGCTGACATTTTGGCTCTTGTTGGTGATGTTTATTGTATTTTTGTTACTTTCCCATTCGGTACCCTTGGCCTGGTGTGTTACTTGATTGTATCTTTTCCTGCTTTTTACCATCTTTCTTGCTTTGTTTCTGTCCCTGAATGTTGTTTTAATCCTAAGCAAACAGTGCACACCCTGATAAAATGCAGCATCATTCTGCATTTTATCAGGGTCTTCTTTGTTTGTCATAGTACCCCTTTAGGGATTTACAGTATACAAAGGGTTAATATCCATGTTAGTCTGTGAGACAATTTAGCCTACATTGCACCACAGGGAACGAAATCAGCTTACATGTATTTATCTTTTTATGATTGTCCCTTCTTTATAGAGTTTTTATTAATAATATGAATACGCAAATTATGAAAATATGATAATTTGCATATCTAACCAATGAATTAAAGGCCTGTGTCTAATTTTAATTGGTATCAACTTTAGTAGTCTATGATAAGTAGCAGCTGAGCAGTATTGGTTTATTGGTACACCCTCATTCTTGAATCACATATTTAATGTTTTTGTGAATATTTATGAATATGCCAATACTTGTTGCATTTTAAAAATCATGACCTGAACAAATGATGTCCACTGATCTGAACAAGAAAATTGCCTCGTTTGTTTTATCTAAATATTTATGAAGATTACACATTTTCATGCTAATGTGAGTTGAGCTTGAAAAATGTTTTTTTCCTTCGTGGCCTGGCCATTGCCTATATTGTTATGCTATGGTTTAAATGTTGACTGTCTTTGGTTCGCAAAACCATTTAGCATGAAAAGTGAAACTTTCCACTTCTAATCTATGGAATGTAATGCTGTTAATAGACATTTTTCAGTTACACCTTACATTACGATTTGTAAGTCAACGGAGACCTACTGTGGACTTTATTTAAGAGGGGCGATGTCAGCAGTAACTGGAATCTATCTTTTTCGTCTGCTACTAAATATTGTATTTTTAGTCCTGAGATCTATTTTTATTTTAACAAACCGTGCATACCCTGATGAAATGCCGCATGATGGTATTTCACCAGTTTACAAGGGTAAAAAACATGTACCGAAAAATACATTTCACAATTAAAATGCAGCCGATTATCTTTATTAAAGATATGCCTTGTTCCATATGAATTCACTGGTTGTAACTTGCGAGTAGGTATCGGGCGCGTCCCTGGAGCATTGTATAGAGTTCGCACTCTGGAAGGGGTCGGCAGATAGTAACCCTATATGTAGCCAGGATTTTGGCCCTTTCGCAGAAAATGGTTTAATAGCATTTCACAGCGCTAAAATGAGCTCTGAAGACACGCAACATTAACACAATAAACTGCATTTTTCTTCCAAAAATCAAATTGAAAGCTAGAACCCTATACTTGCATCGCAAGTTATACGCCCATGAGTATGCAAAAAGCTTCCGCCAATGCAGTCACACAAGGCGCTGTAATGAAGAGACGTCTATACTGACAGTTTTCGTTTCGTCGCCTTGACTGGTGTTACACTATACAATTGGTGTCATCATTAACCTCACAGAGACGCCTTATAACGCTTTGAAAATGACCCCTTGTCTAAGCACTGGCGAACAGCATGAATGGATTTAAGTAAAACTATTACATTATTCAATGAATTGATGCAGAACTGATTGTTAAAGAATATGCCATAAATATACTTTCATTTTTTTTATTCTGTTTTCCATAATTGCCCTGAGAAGTGACAGATAGGTTTCTTATGTAGTTAAGTATATATAATTATTCATAGGGGCTGGAGCTTAGCATGAATATTCGTGAAGGAAATGGTTAATGGGTCTACAAATACACCCCACTACGTATTTGTACTAGTCCCATCGCGTTGAAAACACGAATAATACGCACATACATTTTTCAACTTGAATTCTAAATGACCAATCCAAGCTCAGTGAACTGCCTTTAACGCATTTCCATTCTACAATTGTAACAATCGATGTAGCTGTTTTTTCAATGCGAATCAACGCGTATCATCGCGTTAACATTATAAGAGTTATATAGGCCTTTATTTAAAATATGCAAAATAAGACACTGAGGTAAGACTGAATATCTCGTTAAAGAACCGATTATATAGCAATTTTACAGACTTAAAACTACCTTTCAGAGTTAAAAGTCAACGTTTTTCAATATGAAAGCGAATTAATTGGATAACCCATTAAAGTGTCTTGTGTTTTGTGTTTTAGTGTTTAACGTCCCACCAACAGTCAAGGTCATATGGAGATGGTGCCACAGCTTTAAGTCTCATCCAATAAAAATGGTGAATCCGGGGATCGAACCTGATATACAAGGCAAGTGGCTTATCCACTACACAACATGGGCTCCATAATGCGTCCTATGCGTTAATATATGTTTTGAGCGCAATTTAAATGCTACCCACTTACAATGCACTGAAAATGCCGCCCATCACGACTTTTGTCATCTGCTCTCTCTCATCTGCTTATGTACTTAGGTAACCTATATAGGTAGTCTAGATCATTCTGGCCATGGGTCAAATCTTTTGCTTCCATAAGATCAAGACTAGACTGTAGTGCACTTGAATGCATGTGATATAATAAGAGACATCTTTTTCAGGACAACAAATATTGGCAAATTAAGTCATCTGCTGCTGATCGATTCAAACAGTTTGGACCCAGAACAGGCCCAACAGAACATCTATACAGTGTTCCTGTAAGATGTTTTGAAAGAGTTCCTTTTAAAAAAGTCAACAGATGACGAAAAAAAAGTTGTGAAAAATTACTCAACATGTAAAGAAATTATTTGTATCTGTTTAACTTGCAATTTTTGTTCATGCTTTTGCGTCTGCTCTGAATGTCATACCCATCACGTAAAGTGATTAAAGGTAGTAAGGAACATCAATGGGGAAACACAGCTTTTGCAGATCAACCATGCAAGAGACGCAGAACATAAACCAGCGCTCTCATTCCCAGTCAGATGACTGCAAGACTAGGAATGGCATACTACACAATAAAACAAAGACCAAGCGTATAACACATTGAATCATCAACAACAGAACCAGAGTCTTAGAACGCATTCTAACACTGTACAGTATAGTCAATTCAATGATTTGATAAATCACTGCATGGACTGGCTACGGAATTGCATCACGTAATTCACTCACCAGTTTGATTTTATAGCCTTTTGTATCACATACAGCCTTTAAACGTGGACAATAGACGTCGTTTTGACAACTAATGTACGTTCAAAACTTCCGGGAAAATATGCTACCCTGAACAGAAATTTGTGTACGTGGCATGAGATGCAGTCTGATCTGGATTCATTATGTTTACTTCCATCATGAAAAAACAGTCCGGAGTACATTTCAATATAATCGGCAGACATTAAAAACATGCACCATTTTTCACGACTGCATTACATCAGCACTTTAACGAAAAAAAATTAGTTTGCTGAAGATAACTTTATTAAGACTCTTCATATGATTTCCTAACAAGGAATTAACCGAGTCGCAAGCGACAACTAATGAAGTGGTTGAAAGTTTGTGAGATATACTGCTGACATCGCCCCTCATAAGTAAAGTAAATCTAAGGTATGCTCGACGGACAAATCCTAAGGTCCGCTGGTAACTGAAAAATGTCTAATACCATGGAACACAGCTTTTCCTAACAGCATACCAGTCCATAGACATCGGATCTGATCGGAGCCTTTGCTAGTTGCTTGAATATTCTATGAGTGTTAAGCTACTGACTGAACCTCATTTGGAGTTTCTAAGCTTAAAAGGAAGCTACACAGTCTCGCCTGAGTCTACACTTGTCAAAATGCCATATTATTGGAAATCTTATGTCACGGCTTAAATACTCTGATCAGACAGAGCTGATGCCTAGGCTGATCTGAGCCTACTCGTGACACACAGCCACATTGTTGCTTTGGTTTACTAATGTCGTGGTCAATATGACACATGATTTTTGTCATTATGGTATTTTGACAAGTGTAGAATCAGACGAGCCTGTGTAGTCCCCTTTAAATCTTAGAAACTCCAAATGCTGTTCAGTCAGTAGCTTAATACTCATAGAATATTCAAGCCACTAGCAAAGGCTCTGATCAGACTGCGCATATGCGCAGGCTGGTCTGAGCCTTAGCTGGTCGCACATACGACATTGTTGGAAATCCCATGTCGCAGCTCATAGGTACTGTAATACATCCTAATCCCAAGTTGAGTTATAATTGCACTGCGAATTAAATTATTTGTAGATAGTTGATTAATTATACCATAACAAAATGTGATATTGGAATATCATCCATTGTCTTTCGCGGTAGTTACTTAGCAACAAAAACGTGTTTCAAGATATGAAATATTAGTTAATTAGGAAATGGCATGTCAAACATAAAGCTATAAATCAAATAAAAGAGCGTAATCTCATACATTGTTATATCATTCTTATATAATCTCCTGCATTGACCTCGTATAGTTTTATGTGGCACCCCATTAGTCTATAATAAGTTTATTGCAATAGCAGAAAAAGCGATACTATGTCAGAGCTTAGCAACTTTGATACTCTTAGTAACTTTGATACTTTGTTATTGTATTTGGAGTTGGTCTTATTTCGTTTGTATATATATTATGTTATGATGTCAAGGCCCATATAGGTATTGCTCGATAAGCGTAGAGTTACGTAGGTGGTCAGGTGATGGTGCTTTATTCACCCGATTGGACAAATACAGGGTTTTCTTTCATACTTCTAACTGTTAATCTATTTCGTCACTCTACGCTAACCGAGCAAGGACTCTAGTATCTAAGACATGACCAACGTGTATTTAGAGAATAGAGAGACAAATACATGATGATGTATTCACAAAAATGAAAATAAAATACTAATGACCTTGCTGGTAGTTAAAAATATTTGAAAGCTAGATTCTAGTTTTGCAATCATCTCGCTAATGAAAAGACAGCTGGATACTTTGGATCCAGAGGGGGAGGGACAAGTGGTTCAGACCCCCTGGAAAATCACGTAGCTATAAGATTCCTTAGCACAACTGGTCAGGATCCCCTGGAAAATAACAAAGCTACCTAGCCAGCATTCATTGTTGAGTCAACAGCGGCCTGGGACGATGATGGTCCACTTTAAGTGGTATTTGAACCTTTAAAGATATTTAATAAAATATAAAAAAAAAACTTTAAAAATCTTAAAGAGAAAATAAACTTGAAGAAAAAAAAATCTTGAAGAAAAAATTATAGAAAACCCGTAAAAATCTTAAAGAAAAATAAAACTTAAAGAAAAAACCTTATAAAATCTTAAAGAAAAAACTTAAAGGAAAAACACCTTAAAAAGTTTTAAAGAAAAATAAACTTAAAGAGAAAAAAAAACATGTAGAATTCCTAAAACTGGCTTTAATTGTATTCTGGCTTTCACATGTGTGGCCGTGTTTATCAGTATTCTATGTCTATTCCTAACGGTGCTATAGGTTGGTCTGCGATCTGTGTTATTTCCAAGTCATACTCTCTTGATTTTGTCAATTAACCTTTATCAGATTTGTACCTCTTACCCTGGATCGAAGATACATAATTGTGAGTCATCAACTAATGACCAGAGCCCAGTATGATTCTTCATCAAAGTATTGATAAACATGGCATTTAAAACTACATCTTTGACCATGTGTGCTGCACCGAGCCTGACACTATTTAAGTTATTTAAAATTGTATTATTAAATATCAGTACTGAACAAAGAAAATTCTTAACTCTTAAGTGGACCAAAGCCTTCATCTTAAAACTAGTACTAATGGAATGAAAAACATTTTGTTGTATCACGGATATCACTCCGTGTAAAACTAAGCCCACGCTTGTACCTACTCTTAGTATACAGTGCACGTATGGCAATCTTGGGTGTAAGAATTATATTGCTTATAGATTATATTTGTTTCTAAGAAAAACTATGAGAGTAATTATATTCATATTTATTTTGACTTCATTCCATACACCATCATACACTTTCGTGTATTTCGATATGATCTGGTTTGCCACTTGATGAATTATTCTGCGTAGTATAGTATAAGGAAGAGTCAGATCCAAAAATAGCTGGGTATTTAAGTTGATTTACATATCTTAATTCTGTTGATTTTTGGTCAGTATCAGTTTATGGAAGGATCATATCCAAAATTAGCTGGCTATCAAAGTTGATTTACAGATCTAAATTCTGTTGAGAATGTTTTGGTAACTATTAGTTTATGGAAGGATCATATCCACAAATAACTGGCTGTGTAAGTTGATTTACAGATCTCTTTTCTATTGAGAATTTTTGGTCAAAATCGCATGCTCACTTATGTGGCGTTTGAGCTTGGTCTACACATTTTGCAAAAGCTCATATTGTAGGGGAAGATATGTTCTGTGTTTACTTAATAAGATGATTGATAATACTGTGTAGTATAGTTTATAGATGGATCGGATCCATAAAATAGCTTGTTATGTAAATAGATTCCCAGCTCTAAATTCTGAGACAATTTATTGGTACATAAGACACATATTGTGGTTGCATTTGTTATGGTCCAGACTTGCGGTCATACATCAGGCGCTATCAGTAAATAAAACTACACTGCTTGCAAATTATATAAGACAGTCCCATTTGTAGAAAACATTTTATCCGTGGGTTTGTGTTTGATGCTTGTCTCTGGCTTGACCCACCATAGCTCTACCAATATTTTTTTTTGAGCGCTGGATGTCTGTGTGATTTGAGTCCTATTCTTTGTAACATCGCAGAGGATTGTTTTGATTTGACACGTACTCTGTGATAATGCTCAATTTAGTTATGGACGCTACCAACGAGCTAAACATGTATAAGTTTTTAAGAGGATAAGATTTAGACAGTAGGCTGTTGTTCTGATGCGGTGATTCTGGTGTTGTTATTTTTTGTGTTATTTTTTGTGTTATTTTTTGTGTTGTTTTTGATTGATTGATTGATTGCTTTTGTTTGTTTATTGTTGTTTGCTTTGCTCCCATAGTATGTGTTTCTTGTTTAGGTTTGGTTTTATCATATCTATCTAAGTTTCATTGCTAGTTAAGCAATCCACTTGATGCATATAGCACTAAAGGTACTTTTAAATCCCAATTTTGGCGTGCAAAGATCTTGGATAGTTTGCCATAAAATCGTGACGTTATCGTGACCATCATTTCATAGCGTAACTAATGATGTAAATTATTAGTCGTTTATCTATTTTTGTACATTGTGTTATATCACTCCAAGATGCTACGTCATGTGATTCACGAATATTGATTTAGTATTAGAATTAAATCTTTATTACTAAAGGTTGATTAAGAAATATGCAATGCAGGTGCTATTGGTTCCTTTCCATTGAAGGTAGTTTCAAGTATAGGTACTATATCATCACAAGTATTTGATACAGTAAAACCAGTGTAAAACGGGCACTCTCAAAAGACCACAAATTGGTTTTCAATACCAATTATCGCTGAATGCAGGCCAAATGCATTGCAGAATGCTCCAACGGGAGCATTCTGCGATACTTTTGACCTTCATTAAGATACCTTTTGTCATTAAGATCTTTGTTTTGTCTTTTTCGAATGGACATTTACCCAGGTTTTTCTGTAATTTGAGATAACGTTTGCTGTATGTTCAAAATGTATACATTTTGACCATAAAGAAGAAAATGTGTACATTAAGTGCAACAAAAACAACTATATTCTTTGAAGTATAAATAATGTTTAAAATAAAGTTAGGGTGGTGGCCCAAAAACAAACATGAACCGATTAGAAAAAAAAAAAAAAAAAAAAAAAAAGCATTTGCCACAATCTGTTGATTCATGTAAGCAGTGATGCTTGTTTTGAGATCCTGTTATTTGCTTATATATAGTATCATTGATACATGCTTTGTATTTTTGAAACAAAAATATTGTTTAAACTAAACTGTTAACTGATTAATTACCAATAAAATATAAATTCTGTGCATTAGAATAAAACTGATGAAATAGAAATCTGGCACACAAAATTGTGTCAGGTAAATACTTTTCCATTAATTCGCTGTTAAATCAAATAAAATGAGATGAAATAAATTTATCACAGAAGCAATTCAATGATACAAATGTTAAATATCAATTTTATGTGAACTGCATGTGTATCGTCAATTCCAATTAACCCTTGAATAATTTTTATGTACTATTCTCCTACCCAGTTTGTATGCTGATAACCTGCAGCATTGTAGTTCTAAGCATGTTTTTTTTTAAAATTAGAATAGAAACAATATGGATACTGATCAGATGGCTTCGTCAGAAGCTAGCTGATCTGGATCTATAGTATTTTACATGAAAGGAAAAGTCCGGGTTCAGCAGGGCAAGGGTTAACTAAATTATTCAATAAGCGTTATATGCCAAATGTGTATTCGTTTAATGAAAAGTTTTAATTTTATAAGGCTTTGGTTTTTAATAGGAATATAAAATAAGACACAACTAATGACTTTCATCATTCCTTCCCTGTAAGTTCAACTGATTAGCATTTACTAGAATCCAACTAAACCTATCAACATCAATCAAAGAAGCTTACTTTTCAAGATTGTATGTTCTCCTGGAATATGAATGTTATCTATGTCATTCAAATATCATTTGATCACCATTTAATAGCCCATTGTGTCAAGTTTGATGCGCTTAGGACTGACATCACCATCAAGATATAGGCCTTAAGTCAAAAATAACCCAAACACATTCATTAAATCTCCCTCGAGCTTACACTAATACGTAGGGTAATTAGCGAATATTTCTTCAATGTTCTATCAATTGCATGGCTTGCAATTAGCACGATACTGAAAACATAACTTGACATAAATATAAAAAAGATACCAACAGCTCTTTAATTAGAAAGTGATTCGAGCAATGAAGGTTCTGAAATTATTGCATGGATCAGTGCATAGGCTCGACTGAGCCTTCGCTGGTCGCCTATGGGCGACGAGCTTTAGGACCCAAATTTTTTATTCAAGTCAACGTTATCTTGGCCAGAAGGTTTACCCCTTAAGCCTAAATCTTCTTTTCGTCATCTTAAACGAGGTATCCAGGATTTTCATATGAACTATGTTTTGGTTCCAGCAGATAAAGCTGCTAACAATGTTGAAGTTGTTTGACGATTGTATTATATTAATACTTTTAAGCGTGAGCTTGTTGACACTAATGCCTATAAACTGCAGCCCTCTTTAAGTGAGAGGGTGCTTGTTGATGGGCATTGTTGTCATACAGCCCTACATTTTGGTGTCAAACCTGACGAAAATCAAGACAAAGTTCCTACCTTGTACTGGTTACCAAAAACAAACAATAGCCATATAAAGCAATATTTATTGCTAATTCTAGTTCTTGTACGACAACAGAACTTTCTAAATTGTTAACCTCATGTCTTACAGCTGTTAAAAACATGTAATCAAGTATTGTGAAAAGGTAAATGAGATGTCTGGTAAAAACCTATTTTGGTCTATTAAAAATTCAGGTGAAATTTTAGATAAACTTAAAGCTAGAGATTTCAACGCAACCATTTTGTCTACTTATGATTTTTCTACCCTTTACACTACTTTACCTCATAATTTACTTAAAGATAAACTTATTGATTTTATTGTAAAAACCTTCCAGAGAGAAGGCTCTCCTTACCTTGCATGTAATGACAGAAATGCATTTTTTGCTTCAGAAAACCCTAAAAAATATCATGCATGGTCGTGTCAAAATGTATGTGATGCGCTGACCATTTTGTTGGACAACATTTTTTTATTCGATTTGGCACCAAGCTGTATAGACAAGTATTTGGGAGTCCTTTGGTACTAATGGTGCTCCCCTGGTTGCAGATTTATTCCTGTTTTGTTATGAGAGGGACTTTATGATGTCTCTTTCCGATGATAAGCAGGCTAATGTTATTGATGCGTTTAACATTAAATCCAGATATTTGGTTGATATTTTAAAAATTAATAATGTTTGTTTTGACAATATGGTTAGTCAAATATACCCTTCAGAGCTCCAACTGAATAAAGCCAATACCTCTGATACCGAAGCCTTATTTTTAGACACTAGCATTTGTCAATTTCTAATGATATTGTTTCTACCAAAATTTTTGATAAACGTGACGACTTTGATTTTGAAACTTTCAATTTCCCATTTTTGATGGTGAGGTTCCTCGTTCTACATCCTATGGAGTCTATATCTCTCAACTCATTCGTTTTGCTACAGCATCTAGCTATGTTGCTGACTTCAACACTCGCAATAAATTGTTAACTCAGACACCTCTTAAACAAGGCTGTCGGTATCATAAACTTTGTAAAACATTTTCCAAATTTTATAGACGATACTATGATTTGATTTCTAAATTCAAAGTTGGACTTAAATCTCTCTTGCGCCAAAGACTTTCGGAACCTGATTTCTATGGTGACTTGGTGTATAAATTGAAGAAGATTGTTGACTCTACTAATTTTTCAGCGCAGTTCATCAAAATAATTTCCCATTAAAAAAGATTGGCTATAACATTAATGTATTGCAACAGACTGCATGCTTGGTGGTCAACCCAATCACGGTTGGCAACTTTGCTTTCCTCTTTAATTGCACGCCGGTGGCTCGGACTTCAGACTCTATGATGGTTCCGACTTAAAGACTTATCTATTGATGAGATGGTAGGGGCCTGGTGCTTTGGCTGTTTGTTGGGCCCACCAGGGTTTACCTGTTGGGTTTCTTTTGCTCCGGTATTCAGTTTTATTTACTGTTGAGTCCTTATTTTTGCTTCATCTCCTTGTTATATCTTGATTTATATGTTTAAGGAGATGATGCATTGATAAGTTAGGGGTCTTTCATGCAAACCAAATATATATGTGTCTTGATCCATCTCTGAATTAAGGGTGAGGTTGGCGCCGTTTAACCCGTTTAAGCCCTCCAGTAAAATATTTTACTGACCGTTCCAAGGCGGTACTTCTTTTGTAGATCTTTTATGTTTTTGTTCTGTCTTGTGTTTGTTATGTCTTAGTGTGCGTCTGTTTATATGTGCTTTGAGGTCACCTGCTGGAAAAGGGCTGACCTCTCGGCTCTCATTTGTGGTGTCTAACTGTTAATTTGTCACTTTCCCATTGGTATCCTGGGTCAGGTGTGGTGCTTGATTGTATCGATTCCTGATCTTTGCACCCTTACTAACTTTGATGCTTTTGTTAAATAGGTGCATGCTAACTAGCCAGCGAACTGGTGAGTGTATGACTATTTGAGACAGCAAAAGTGCATTAAATGGCTGTTATTACACATGGCTGCAATTTCACATGGCCACCATAAGGCTAAGTACGCCTTTAAACCGGTTTAATCCATCCAGTAAAATATTTTTACTGACCGTTCCAAGGCGGTGCTTTTTTGTGGATCATTTATGTTATTTCTGTCTTGTTTTTGTTATGCTTTCGTGCACGTCTGTTTATTGCTGGCTTTGATCACCTGCTTGGAAAGGGCTGACTTCTTGGCTTTCATTTGTGATGTCTAATTGAGAAGTTGTCACTTTCCCATTGGTATCCTGGGTCAGGTGTGGTGCTTGGTTGTATCGATTCCCGATCATTGCCCTCTGTTTTACTTATATAGATTATGCAGAATAATATTATTCAGGCTGCATCTCAAAGTTTTCATCACATCGAAAAATTACAAACGATGATAAATTGGTACTCCAGATACAGGATATGTGCTACCAATAGACACTTTTGGAAATAAGTGTGTCCTTTTTATGTTATATATGTTCCTCTTTAAAGTTTCATTTCCACAATGAATAAAGCTAATACTTAAAGCTGCATAGTCTGTAACTTTTGATCTTTTAATTTTTGAAATAATCTTTCTATTTTTCAAGAACAAAGTAAAAAACTAAATTTCAAGTATACATTTTACCAATTTCGTAAATCTTTACAAATTAACAGTATCAAAACAACAGCATTTATGTTAAAACTTGACTGTCTTTAATTATTAGAGGGATGCAAATAATTACCAACAAGATAAAAAAACACACCTGTTTTATAAGATCATTCACTTTTCCATGCAGTTTTCAGCTATAGTGAACAGATTTATTGTGAAAACTTAACTAAATTCTGCTTTTACAAATGATTCAAAAAGAAAATAATTTTTTTCGAAAAATGTTCATAGTTGCAGACTTAGTCTCTTTAAGGTCATGTTATGTGTTTGAAAATAATAGCAAGTGTGAACTTATATCATAGAAACCTCAAATTACTTTAAGTATTAAGATTAATATTAAGATTTTAAATAAATCATGAATTCCAGCAATGGCATTTATTTTTTCTCACGAAAACGTGCAAGATCGCAAGAGTATAAATCTCCATTAATTATTAAGCTTTTTAGCTTTTGATGTATCGCACTGCATGAGTTGTTAGAACTTTTCTCTGCATGTCGATATAATGTTTTTTTTTCCATATTCTTGTCGTTTAGGAATTTTAGTTTCTGTCTGCTCGCTAAAGCTTGTGGATTATCTTCCCATACAGACTCCCAAACCATACAATAACTTCCGCTTAACCCATAAAGCGCCATCTATAATTTGCAGCAGACGACAATTTCAAATTTTGCCTCTTTTTCAAAAATAACAAATAAGGCATGATATTGAATCGTGCTGGCAGACGATTCTCATGAAATATCATACCTTATTTTTTTCGAAAATTTGGAAAGATTTCGCAAAATTTGTCGTCTGTTGCAGTCGTGATTGGCGTTTTAATTAGCATTCTCCCTAAGAATCATGCAGGCACAGTAGAAAAGCTCATAAGTGACTTTTTCAGAATGCCAAAAAAAGTTGGCGCAATAGATTCCTTATAACATAAAAGTCACATAGCCAAAGGGAAACGGTTATTGTCATGCCGTTACCATGGCAACGACCATTTAAAGATTTTGCCTCCAGAAGCATGTTTTCTCGTTTTGAAAAAATGAAAAATTACACTTTTTGAAGACAATGCAGCCTATTTATCTTTTAAAGTCTAATGGTTTATGCTGTATGAAAAAAATTAGTAAGGTATTAACTTTCAATATCACAAATGGATAAGGATAAAAAAAGTTGCAGAGTATGTTTCTATGGCAACAAAAAGGGGCTATCTCTATAATATTTTTGGAGGCTTAAATTGACAAATTTCTATCCAAATTATCTTTTTACAGCAAATGTGAGATTAAAGGTGTCAGCATAAGGAATATACACTAATGTCTTGTGTCTTAAATGAAAGAATAAAAAATGTCAAAATGTTTCTATATTCGGTATCCATGGCAACCAAAGTAGCAACATGATAGCAAAATTGGAAAAATGCCTTAATATATGGAATAAAATGACCAACAAACACAAATGTGTAGACATTAGTTTATATAGCATACGAAGCATCGATACAAACTTGAAAAGTTGCCCACACGCTAGTTTGGTTTTTTGTCTCAATTTGGTTTCCATGGCAACATGAATATTGCTAAAGGCCAAAAATTGCAATTTTTTTTTTCATTTTTAAATGATATTTGTTGAGACAAGAAATAGTAAATGGGACGAATTTGATTTTATGAATATCCACTAATGCAATGTGTCATTAATGAAAAAAATAAAAAAACTCTAAATATTTCATTTTCCTTGTAATCATGGCAACCAAAGTGGGTGGGGTAACCAGGTATGAAAAAAGCCTATTCTTAGGCATTTTTGAACTACTACAACCATTTCCCTGGCCTACATAGAGATATATACAGTTAATGATAAGTTCTAAATGGTATTCAGCTTTCATTAAACGCAAAAGTATGCGTAGAGTTTTACCACCTTCTGGTCGTAACCATGGAAACAATCAGAGTACTGTCGCAAAATGGAAAATAAATTAATTGCATCTTAAAGTGGTCAAAATTTCCAGATGGATATAATGCAAGTTTCAATATAAAAAAAGGTAGTTTTGTTGAGACATAATAACATTATCAATATGATTTTAGCAAAATCAATAAGTTTTTAGTTTTATTAAGTAACATTTATAGACATTTAAAGTGGGTGGGGTAACCAGATATATAACCAAGAATATTTTAGTGATTTTAAGCAAGTATTCTCAATAGTTGTGGAGATGATGACATATTAACATACTGCCAATGCTTAATATGGCCTTCAGGTTTTATAAACTGTAAAAACATGTGTGAGGTTTACCTCCGTCTTGCCGTTACCATGGAAACAAGTACAGACCTGTTATAAAATGGATATCTAATAAACTGCGTCTTTAAGCTTTTAAAATTTACGAATGGTTATAATGCAATTTTTAATGTGCATAAAAGATAGTTGAGTTGAAACATATAAACATTATCAATATGATTTAAACAAAATTAGTGAGTTATGTTTTATTTGGTAACAATTATAGATGTTAAAAGTGGGTGGGGTAACCAGATATATAACAAACAAACGTTTTAGTAATTTTAAGCTAGTATTCCCAATAGTGGTGGCGATGATGACATATTTGCACACAGCTAATACTTGATAGGGATTTCTTGTTTCATGAACTGTAAAACATGCGTGGGGTTTTACCTCCTTCTTGTTGTAACCATGGAAACATTCAGAGTACTGTCACATAATGGAAATTAAATTAATTGCGTCTCAAAGTGAGCTAGTTAAAATTAGATTTCAATGTGTTTCAATGATAGTTGATTTGAGACATATCGAAATAATCAATTCGATAAGCAAACTTAATAAGTTACGCATTAATTTTGTAACAATTATAGATCTTTAAAGTGGGTTGGGTAACCACATATATAACAAAAAACTTATTTTAGTAACTTTTAGTAAGTATCCCAAATAGTGGTGACAATCTTGACATATTTACAGAATGCCAAAACTTAATGGGAGCTTTCCCATTTTATAAACTGTAAAAATATGTGTGGGTGTTTACTTTCTTCTGGCTGTAACAAAGGTAACAAGCATATGTCTGTCGTAAAGTGGAAATGGAAATTGATTGTGTGTTGAAAATGTTCCAGCTAATAAAAATAAGTTTTCAATGAGCTAAAAGGAGAATTGAGTTTTGTCATATCGCCATTATCAAAATGATAAGAAAACTTAATAAGTTTAGTATTTTGTAACAATTACACACCTTTAAAGTTGATTGGGGTAATCAGATATAGAACAAAAAACTTATTTTAATAATTTTTGGCAAGAATTCCAAATTCCCAAATAGTGGCAGCAATGCTGACATATTTGAATACTGCCAATTTGTGTCAATACGTAATACCTTTGAGCTTTATTAACTGTACAAACATGAATCAGCTAGGTTTTATCTGCTTCTGGTTGTAACCATGGAAACAATCTCGAGCCTTTTAAAGAATGGAAATGAAATTAATTGCATTTCATAGCGGTTAGAATTGGTCCACCTAGTTTCTATATAACAGAATTTAATGTGTCTAAAGATAGTTGAGTATAAAATTTTAGTTCAAGTTTTGGATAAATCAAATTAAAAGGATTTTATAACTTTGAAGCCAAAACAAGTTTTTGATTTTCTGTATGGTACAGCTATTGTTTCCATGGCTACGACCAGAGAGAGGTAGACCCCACAAATGTTCTTTTATTTTTTGAAAGCTGAATACCATATAGAACTTATCAATAACTGTATGCGCCTCTTAGAAGGCGGGGAAATGACTGTAGCAGTTCGAAAATGTCTAAAAAGGGTTTTCCATACTTGGTTACTACACCCACCTTTGATAGTCTGGTATAACATGTACGAAATCATATTTTGTATATTTTTTTAAAAAAAATCTACTTCCTCTTAGCTAGAATGCTTCAGCGTTTAAAGATCGCAATCAAAACTGGTGTGTTATTGGACATGTGAAGGTGAAAAACTGTCTTTTTACATATTGTTTTGGCACTTTTGGCCAAATTCTTCTTTGTTGGTTACCATGGCAACGAGCAATAAACTGAGATAAAGGAACAAAGATAAATTGTTTTTGGGTGATTGTGGATGCACCCTTAAAATTTAAGCAAAATTGTGTTTGTTAATCTAAAATGTATATGCATTTTTTAATACTTCTTTGCATAAGGGAAAATTTACTTTGAAAACAACAACAACATGGATGATTTGGTTGCCATGGTAACCTATATTCAAATAATTGCATTAGTTTCATTTTTCGTTTCTGTTAAACAGAGTTTGTATACATTATGCATATTTTTGTTTGCACTAGCAAGATAGTTTGCTTTGAAATTGCAGTATTTTTGTAAAATTTCTGATGGTCAGGTAGTTCCGTTGCCATGGAAACACAAAATTATAAACAATTTTGAGTTTTTTTTATTCGTGGCATTTGTAAATCAAACATGGGTTATTTAGGCACTATATATATCGTTCATATACACCTTTGCTGTAAATAGATATTTAGATTTGAAAATGGTCAATTTTAGTGTTCTGAAAATTGGTTTCCATGGTGACAGGTTTGTTGATAGGCAACACAATACAGATGGCATATTTCATTTTTCGTTACAATTTTGAATAGATACCTACAACTAATGTGGTCCTCTAAATAGAACTAAGTCTAGTAGTAAAAGTAATCAAAAGAAACTTCATATCACAAAAGCCAGTCTGAATGTCAATTTCTCATTTTTCCTAGGGTAAAACACATTTTTTGTAATATTTCTTTGCCAAAAAGTAAAACATTTTTCCTGTTACCATGGTAACTCTTATCTGGAGTTTTTAAAACTATTATTTTTGTATTTGTATAACCAGATGTGGATTATCTAAATTATGTTGAATATTATTCATATTCTGTCATGCTGGAAGGAGATAATTTGCTTTGAATATGCCTTTTTTTAATATGTCATTTTTGTGAAATCGCTGATGGTATGATGTTTTGGTTGCCATGGTAACATGAATTGGGATGATTAAATTGTAAATTTGATTTTGGTGTTGATAATCAAGTGCTGGTTACATAATATGTGCATAAAAATCAATTTGATGCTTTGTTTAAGGGAGATATTTTGCTGAGAATTTGCTCCTTTTGTGAAATCACTGACTATCTGATGGTTCGGTTGTCATAATAACCTATATTCAAATTATTGCATTATTTACTATTTTCATTTTTTTGTTTTTGTTCTTCAACAGATGTGGACCTGCCATAATGTGTATACATTATGCATATTTTTGTTTACAGAAGCAAGATAATTTGCTTTGAAATTGCAGTAATTTTGTATTATCTCTGACGGGCAGGTAGTTCTGTTGCCAAGGAAACAAAAATTATAATCATTTTAAGTTTTTTTATTCATGGCATTTTTAAATCAGACATGGTTTATTTAGGCACTATATATATCGTTCATATACACCTTTGCTGCAAAGAGATATTTAGAATTGAAAATGGTCAATTTTTAGTTTTCTGAAAATTGGTTTCCATGGTGACAGGTTTATAGCTATGGTTTCCTCTTTAATTGCACGACGGTGGGTCAGACCTCAGACTCTATGACGGCTCTGAAATAAAGCTTTAATCGGTGGGTTGGTGCCTGATGTTAATCTGTAGCTGGACCCACCGTGGCTCAATTTGAGGTTTTCTTTAGCTCTGACTATCTGTGAGTCATGAGCCCTTTTCTTTGTTTCATCATGGTGTGTTAATTTGATTAGAGTGTTTCTCTATGATGATACATTGCATTAGCTAGATGGCCTCCATGCGAGCTGAACATTTCTTGTACTTCTACAACAGCAGAATCTAGGGCGAAGATTTGGTACCAGTAAAAGACATTTAAGCCCCCTGGTGGCTTAGGCTGCTGTCCGTTCTAAGGCGGTGGTTCTGTTGTTGTTGACTTTTTGTTTATTGTTACTCCCATTGTGGGAGTCTGTAATTGTTCTATGTTTTGCTGTACGTTACTTTATGTCCATTCTAGTATTGCAATCATCTTGATGGGGAAGAGAGAGCTGGTTGCTTTGCTTAATTTGTCTTCCTGGTGTCTCGTGATGGTTGAGCGGCTCTTCCTCGCAGTGCCACGGGGTTTTCTGCGGTTTGTGATTGTGGTATTTCCTGATCATACTCACTTATTATTTTTGTTGCTAGGCAACACAATACAGATTGCATATTTCATTTTTAGTTAAAATTTGAATACAACTAATGTGGTCCTCTAAACAGAGCTAGTAGTAAATGTAATCAAAATATATTTCATATCACAAAAACCAGTCTGAAAAGTGTCAATTTCTCATTTGTCCTTGGGCAAATCTCAGTTTTTGTAATATTTCTTAGCCATAGAGTAAAATATTTATCCTCTTGCCATGGTAACTCTAATCTGGAGTTTTTAAAACTATTATTTTTTGCATTTGTATAACAGATGTGGATTATATAAAATATGTTGAAAATTTTTCATATGATGTCATGCCTGGAAGGAGATAATTTGCTTTGAATAAGCCCTTTTCGTTGAATATGCTATTATTGTGAAATTGCTGATGGTATGATGTTTTGGTTGCCATGGTAACATAAATTGGGATAATACATTTGTAAATTTGATTTTGGTGTTGATAATCAGTTGCTGGTTACATAATATGTGCATAAATAATCTATTTGATCCTTTGTTTAAGGGAGATATTTTGCTGTGAATATGCTCTTTTTTGGAGAAATCACTGAGTATCTGATGGTCTGGTTACTATGGTAACATGTATTTAAATAATTTCATTATTTTTTTCCTTTTCGCTAAACAGATGTAGACTTGCCAGAACGTGTTTACATGATCCATATTTCTGTTTACAGAAACAAGATAATTTGCATTAAAATGCAGCTGTTTGTAAAATTTCTGACGGTCAGTTAGTTCCGTTGCCGTGGAAACATAAATTATAAACATTTTGAGTTTTTTTATTCATGGCATTTGTAAATCAGACATGGGTTGTTTAGACACTATATATGTCGTTCATATACAGCTTTGCTGTAAAAAAGGTTATTCAGATTTGAAAAAGGTCAATTTTAGAGTTTTGAAAATTGGTTTCCATGGTGACACGTTTGTTGCTAGGGAACATAAAACAAATGGCATGTTTTTTATTTTTCACTTAAGTTTTGTGTACAACTAATTTGGGCTTCTAAACAGACCTTGAAGTTAATGTTATCAAAGGAACTTGTATCAAAAAGCCAGTCTGAAAAGTGTCAATTTCACATTTTCCTTGGCCAAAATTCATTTTTCGTAATATTTCTTTGCTACAGAGTAAAACCGGTTTTGGCAATTCCTGTTGCCATGGTAACTATTGTCAGGAATTTTAAAAACTATTATTTTGTGTTTGTATTGCATATTTATATTATGTAAAATATGTTTAAAATTATTCATATTCTGTCGTGCTGGAAGGAGATAGGTTGCTTTGAATATGCAATTTCGTTGAATATGCCGTTTTTGTAAAATCGCTAATGGTATAATGTTTTGGTTGCCATGGTAGCATGAATTGAGATAATTCATTTGTAAATTTGAATTTGATGTTGACAACTAGGTGTTAGTTACATAATGTGTAGATAAATAAACAATCAAATCCTTTGTTTAGGGGAGATATTCTGCTTTGAAAATGTTGGTTTTCGCAAAATCACGGACTATCTGATGGTTTGGTTGCCATGGTAACCTTTATTTAAATAATATCATAAATTTCAGTTTTTGGATTTTGTTCATAAGATGTGGACTTGTCAGAATGTGTATAAACTATCAATACTTCTGTTTGCAGAAGCAAGATAATATGCTTTGAAATGGAGCCATGGAAACAAAAATTATAAACATTTTGAGTCATTTTATTCATGGCATTTGTAAATCAGACATGGGTTATTTAGTCACTATATATGTCGTTCATATACAGCTTTGCTGTAAAAAGATAATCAGATTTGAAAATGTTTTATTTTTAGTGTTCTGAAAATTGGTTTCCATGGTGTCACATTTGTTGCTAGGCATTATAATACAAACGGCATATTTCATTTTTCACTAAAATTTTGTGTACAACTAATGTGGCCCTCTAAAGGGAGCCAGCCGTGAATGCAATCAAACTAAAACTAGAATCACAAAAGACAGCCTGAAAAGTGTCAATTTCACAATTTTCCTTGGGCAACTCTCAGCTAATCTCCAGGAAATCTTAATTTCCGGTTTCCATGGCAACCACTGTCAGAAAAAAGGAATGATTTGTTTTGTGAAAGTTTTTCAACACGTCTCATCAAATGGAGGTAAAATTATTAGTTTCTGTGACTAGTCACTTATCACCATCTGTATGATTCTTAGGGAGAATGCTAATTAAGGGTTAATTAGCTGACCGGTTCATATTTCTTATATTGGCTTCTTGATATACATGTATATTAAACACACATTAAAGTTTTACATGGAGGATCTTACACGAGTACTAATCTACATGTATTGTTTAATTTTATTAAACGAGTTGGGAAATAGGGTTTGTCGAGCATTTCATTGTGTTTTTTTTTTCGCATCGAGTTTAATAAATTCAATAATACAGGAGCTCGAATATTAGACTCTATTTATCGGTTGACGTCAAAAAATTGTAATTGAGTTTTGGGTGTGAAAACCGTCAATATTTTGCTAAATATACGCGACGTCGTTATAGACGTCTTTACATAACGTTACTAAATATGTAAAGCACTGGTTTATCGATTTTATTGTATGGCGTTATATCACTCCCTGACTCGACGTCATGTGATAAAATGAATAAAATTCCGAGTATGTAAGACTTTGGACTAGTATGTTTTAAGTGCGTTATATATGTTACTTTTACAAAACAAACGATAAGGATAGCTTACACTAGAAATGCTATATTCTATATATCAAGATCATATTAGCGTTTTAGTAGCCTACACAGGGTGTCCATGCTTTATTTTAAAAATACAAAATGTTTACCTAGGATAGAGCTTTATCTACTGTAATCGTGTTAAACAGCGTATAAATGACAAAGTATTAATGTAAAAATTATTATATTATGGTAATTCTGTTGTTGTTGTTGTTGTTGCTGCTGCTGCTGCTGCTGCAGATCATTTGCCATTAAATGTGGGGCAGTTTCTGTTTAGTGCAGGTTTTGTAATGTATTGTCTTATCTAAAAGCAAGTGAGTATTACTAGAAAACACCCGGTACCACGAGGAAGAGACACAGTGCACTAGCAGCCACACAGCAATTAAAAAACAATTAAAGTAAAGCAACCAGTACTCTCTTCTTCAACGAGTATATTGCAAAACTAGAAAGGACACAAAATACTGCATTAGAATGTCGTCTCCAAGAAGATGGGAGAGCTGGTTGCATTGCTACTGTCCTGCCAGCCAAGAGTGCCAGTTACGTCATGTTTTGTTGACAAAGTAATCAGGGACTTATATTCGATAGATCACTTGTGTATTAATCCTATCCGCAGGATAGGATTAATACACAGATGATCTATCGATTCGCGTTAGCTCAAGTGGAGTGTACAAGTCAAAATTTTACTTAACAATTGTAAACAAAATAATACGTCACTGTCACTCTTGGTTGGCACGAGAGTAATTGTGTTCATGCTAGTGTGTTGTGCTATTTTTGTGTTTGTGTACTCTGTCACTTGGTGCCATAGATGCGTCTTTGGTCTATGAGTGAGGCATTTCCTGGCTGTATTCATTTATCTATTTAAAATGTTCAGTACAATATCTTTAAGTAGCATGTTTGTTCTTTAGAAATAAATACTTATTGGGGTGTTTGTGTAATTAAGTAAATAATAAAATTACATGAAGCCATTTAAATGCGACATGGGTCCAATTTTTCAGGTTACTTTTCAGGTTACTTATTTGAACAGAAAGCTCACACAGTTTAGGTATTCAGAAATCCAATACCAACTAAGTCCGAATGCACGAAATGGTAGTCTGGGCATGCGACAACCAGAAATGTCACTTATCCCAAGTGTTTTTGATCGTTTAGAAATCAATTTTGACAAGCGGGGTTTTCATCAAATTCCAAAGCTTGAAATTTTATCACTGAAATCTCCATAGGAAAATTAATGTGCTGTTGCATCTTAGTCTGGGGACATTACTGGTCGAGAAGTGATGAACAATATGCTGATAAGTCTAACTGATTTGGCAAGAGAAAGTTATCGAAATTCATTATAAATCGAAGATTACCAAACATTTGTTTTTGTCAAAGGGAGACAATTTACAAATTTGATAAGTTAGAAATTGAGTTCTGAGCTTGTTCAAGTGATAAGTCAGTTGTCTTGCATTTTAATGCAACACAAGTGTGATCAAATTCTGATAAGCAAAACAATCCCTTTTACACTTGCACAATTGCAAAATTCAGTGAATACAGCTTTAAGAACACAAAAAAGAAGTTCCAACATAACTCAGACTTCAAAAGAGATAATTGATGTTGTTTTTTTCGCTGATCGTTTGCTGGATGTTTGGGAAACATTATCAAGTTTTAGTAAATACTTTTTGTCTAATACTTTGTCACAAAAGTAAAATATTGTAGAGTAGCGTTACCAGTTTTGCTCGGTATATTAATTACCACCAAAATCACATTAATAATGTTTTTATTAAATAAATATTGAGTAATGTAATTAACATACCTTTTTTTTCAAAATGCCCACACTGTCAGAAAACCAACAAGTTGCAAAACGAGCTGTGAGCAACACATGTTTTTCCCCCTGGGAGGGGTTTGGCTTCGCACTACAAGAGGTGCCATCGAATATGCTGATGTTGTCTGGGACAATTACACAAAGTATGAATCCAACGAGCTTGAAAAAAATCAAAAAGACTACACGCATTGTGACAGGTGCCTCTAAATTAGTGTCCATTAATGCTCTACTTACTGAAACCCGTTGGGAAACTCTTTCATCGCGACGAACAAAGCACAAGCTCATACTCTTTTATAAAATGAAAAATAATCTGTGTCCACCTTACCTTGCTAGCTTAGTTCCAAATAATGTAGGAGACGTTTCAAGGTACAACTTAAGTACAACTTAAGAAATGTTCAACACTCGCAAACTGTACATGCAAATACACAGCTTTACTTCAACTCGTTCCTTCCATCTGTTATCAGAGAATGGAATGCCCTTTCACAAGCCACAAGAGAATTGAGCTCCATGGATTGCTTTGCCAATCAATTAAATTCTGATATCATCCCACCTCAAAAACTATATTTTCAAGGAAATCGTCTTGCACAAATCTATCATGCAAGACTGAGAACAGGTTGTAGTACCTTACGTCTCCATCTCTACTCAAAAACATAATTAAAATCCTTTGTGTAACTGTGTTGAAATTGAAGACCCTTTCCACTTCTTCTTTGAGTGTAACCAATACAATCTCATTCGAAGGGACATGCTCACATGTATATCTGCCATTTGTAACCCTAATTTAAACATTCTGTTACATGGAAACGACGGTCTTTCTGAAGAACAAAATCTCAATATCTTTATGGCTGTTCACAAATTTATTATAACCTCTAAGCATTTCAGCCTAGCTTGACTGACTTAAATTTTAATAACATCCTTTTTCTGTCGTTTGTCCTTTAGTCTTTAGCCAAGACGCTCTCTCAGGCATATGTATTCTCCAACAAAGTTCTTACCAAGGATAGTAAACACCTCCTAACCCCGTGTAGGTTGGTACTATGTATTATTTTGTTGTTGTTATATTCATTTTGTTGTCTGTAATGAGTACAGTGAATGTCGCTTGTTCTAATCAGACACATTATGTGTTTGTTTTGGACAAGCGCTACATTTATCTGTATACATTGGTTTACGTGACTAAATTTGTTTCTTAAGTTTAATGGCATAAAATTTGTACTTGCAGTTACATATCACAGTTACCATTTAGCGCTTTTTCGTCTAAAGGGATGCAGTTCACAAAAGCCAATAGACTTTCTTCTGAATCCCTTTTGTATAAAACTTGTAACTATTCATTTTAGTGCTTGTAATTTTGCTATTGTGTATTTATATAAAGAAATAAAGTTTAAACCAAGAGGTGTTTTATATTTATGTGAACAAATTTGAAATTGCCGTATCTCATTTATTTCTTATTATATTTAGTAGTAATAAGTTTACAATGGTTGATCAGATCTCCAGAAATGCGCAGTTACCAAGAACACAGCTCTTAACTTTACTCACTGGATTAAAACAGTCTCTGAAGATGAATAGTCAAAGTTTAAGCGTTTAAAAATGCTGTCTGATACGTAATGTTCAAAATCAATCTCGAACGATTTTTCTTAAAGGGGTGAAGTTTTTATCTTGGAACCGATTATAAATTGTACATAAATGATTAAAGTGTGTTCTGCTAGGAAATAAAGCATTTCCGTTGTACATTATATATTTACTTTTTTGAAGCAACTTAAACATCAAATAGGGGGGGGGGGGGTTACAGTTTCCAAAGCAACACTAAATTGTAAGAAAATGCAAAAGTGCAATATTTGGTAATCAGTTTGATCAGCGATATATACTTGAACCTTTTTAAGAACTTGTGTCGGCTGTGAGTTTTGAGAACTTGCTTTTTAGCAATTCTTCCAGGACACATTTCATACATGGAATAGCAATTTGGGCACTCGTATGGTAGAAATTATAACGCCCAGTTGTCAAACAAAAGCAGGCACACAGAAGCTGTTTTTTTTTATTTTAATAACAGACTGAATGCTCCTCTAAATTTAAAAAAATGAACTCTTTATACGCATTTTCATTTGAACTACACCTGTTTTCAATAGCTCTTAAAATCAGTAAAAGGGGTTGGGTGTGTATTTTGGGATGACGTGTTATGGTTATGCTTTAAATTGCCATTTTGTCTTTTTGGTCATAACAGGGATACGCCCGTTATTTATGAGAAAGCAAAAGCTATTTGTTTTATTTATGTGCAACCTCGAATAGTGAAATTCACATTTGTTCAAATAAACATGAAACAGGTCTCGTATATCAGTAAGATTATGTACGCTCGTGAACGCAGATGCTGAGATATACATTCTTGCACTTGTATTCCAATGCCTTTTTGAAATTGCTTAATAGTTGGTTATATGGGTATGATACTTTTTATATACACATAAGGCTATAACCACCTATGCATACTTATTATTGAATAATAAAATAAAATATGTTAAACACATTGCTGCTGACAAACCGCAAGAGATAGAATCTCAAAATTTACTTTGCTTTTAGGATTATTAAATATATTTTGCAATCAATCATTATAAGCTTCAAATATTGTATAGGAAACAATTGACAACAGTTAAAACAATACAATCCTAGGGAGAAACCTCAAATAAGTAACGCTTATTACATCACAAAAGGATAATATTAAGTGTTTGAAAAGGTTAAGTTCGTACCTGAAGCATCAATATACAGAGAATACTAGGTATCAAGTTTACCAGGCTTGCCGAGCGATTCAACATGTGATCTCAAAGCCGACCTGGTAAACTTGATATCAAAAGACGCAAAACTTGGTATTATATTTATTAGTTTACAAGTTGATTCACTCTTCAAACTAGCAATTATGATGTCATTATTGAGTTTCCTGTCGCCTAAATGTCATTAACGACGTCATTCAAAAAGTGCAATGTCATGATGACCTGAAAAAGGCACATGCCCTGAGATAAGCAACGTTGATCAGGTCAATGCGCAACAATGCAGTAAGTATGAGAGGTGACTGATTTAATTTAATATATTTAGATTACTACATGTTTCTTGTAATCTGTACTGATCATTTTTGACAGCCATTTTGAGCACTTCTGCAAGCCAAATATTTCATTCTATCACATGTTCCATGCTCAAAAAGTGTGTGTCTATGAAAACAATTTTGTTTAGCGCCATTAGGTTCTTGTTGTATTTTGCAGTACTTGGTGTCTTTTCTAGTTTTACCATCATCTTGCTGAGGAAGAGAGAGCTGACTGTTTTACTTTAATTGAGTAATTGCTGTCGTGTGGCTGTTAGTGGCTGTGTCTCTTCCTTGCGGTACCGTGGGTTGGTCTGTAATTTGTAATTGGTGCATTTCCTGGTTATGCTCTCTTTTACTCGCAGTTTACATAGAACAATGTTTGAGCTTAATAGTCAAAGATAAAACTTTTGCCTTGTCAATGGATTTTAATATAGTATTTTCTGGGGCGAACTTATTGATAAATACAAAGATATAAATGCGAATTCAAAGACAGTATTCACAGACTACGCAATGCTCAAATAAGTACTCTATAGTCCCCATATGTTTCTATTATTCTGTCAATCAGAGGTGGGCGTGGTTAAAAAAATTCTGGGGCGAAGTGTTTCATATAAAATGATCATGAAGTGTTTCATATAAAAATGTTTATGTGAGGTGTTTCTTTATAAGTATTTAATCTAAAGTATTTCTTTCAGAAGTATTCAATATTTCCCATTGAATTCACATCTGATGTTACGCAAAAGTATGCAATTTATATAAAATGGTGAAACGCCACCTAGGAGCCGATCCTGGAGCCGATTGAGACACTGAAATGCTAAATTCTACTATTATAAATTGTTTTTAAAGTATAATTGATGGAGTTTGAGTTTTAAAAAAGTCCGCTATGAGGTTTAATTGTCGTTTTTAGTAATTAATAACTTGTCAGAGAAGATAATGAGCGTTAATTTTAAGACTGAAAATAGGTCAATCAAGGGAGACAAATAAAACCGATATCTAGGTGGGAAGTATAAAAGCCAGGACCAATGTCAGTGATCCGGAACCAATTTTACGGAGACCAACGTTTAGCTTGTGGATTTCACGAAGAACATTCAGTAAATTCAATACATTTTTGATGCATAATAGTCTTTAGGATCTTTAAGACGACAAAATAATAAAAATTCGGATGTAAAACAGTTCTTTTGGTAAAATTCGTTCGTCATTCCCGTGAAAACTGGTCTTGGGTTTAAATACACGGCATGGTCCGATATATAAGTGCTAGTAATTAAAAGATCAAGAGTTAACATGCACGGATCCAGAGGGGCGGGGATACGGGGGCTCAGACCCCCCCCCCTGAAAATCACAAGGTTTCTTTAGAAATCAGCGTTGACCTCCACTTCCCCTGGAAAAAAGTTTGACACCCTCCCCCCTTTGGTAAATGTTGGATCCCAGCTGGAACCTCGGTCCGAGCTAGAACCTTTAAGAATTATAGTTTTCCTTAAAAAACTCAGTATAACTGAATATAAGTTGAGGACTAAAGTCAAATAGAAATTAATAAAAACGTTGTCAAAGGTGTTTTTTTCTGTCGGCTGAGCCTGGACCACGCTTGACGAAAATTCCTTGATCCGTACATAGTTATAAAAAAAAGTAATAAGGTTGCAAAGATCAGGAATCGATACAATCAAGTACCACACCTGACCCAGGATACCAATGGGAAAGTGACAAACTCACAGAAGACACCACAAACGAGAGCCAAGAGGTCAGCCCTTTCCCAGCAGGTGACCACAAAGCACATATAAACAGACGCGCACAAAACATAGCAAACACAAGACAGAACAAAAACATAAAAGATCCACAAAAGAAGTACCGCCTTGGAACGGTCAGTAAAATATTTTACTGGAGGGCTTAAACCGGTTTAACGGCGCCAACCTCACCCTTAATTCAGATGTGGATCAAGACACATAAATATTTGGTTTGCATGAAAGACCCCTAACTTATCAATGCATCATCTCCTAAAACATATAAATCAAGATATAACAAGGAGATAAAGCAAGGATAAGGACTCAACAGTAAATTAAACTGAATACCGGAGCAAAAGAAATCCAACAGGTAAACCCCGGTGGGCCCGACAAACAGCCAAAGCATCAGGCCCCTACCATCTCATCAATAGATAAGTCTTTAAGCCGGAACCATCATAGAGTCTGAAGTCCGACCCACCAGCGTGCAATTAAAGAGGAAAGCAAAGTTGCGCATGCCACCAGTGACATATATATAGGTCACTGACGCCATCAATCATGTGGTAGACACTATCTGAATTCTATCTTTAGTGAAAAAAGCCACATATACTAAATAAATATCTACTGCCCTTTCATAACCTTGAGAAAAGCATTTTAAGAGAAAACACGAAAACGCCCCAGTATAACATGATTATTTCATGTTATAGTTTTTTCTTGTAACCTACAAACAACAAAAAAACTTATTAATATATACATTTTAACTCGAAGCCAATATACTTGTATTTTCTTTCGAGATTTTAAGAAGGGATACATGACAGTTCACCTACAAGACAGTTCATCGACATTCATTTTTATCCAGCAAAATTCCACGAATATTCTAACTGTGTCTAACCTGTATCGTTACTGACCGTTGAACATCACGAATGGGTTGGAATCATAAAATTTTTCGCTTCTTGGTGATTCGTGGTCTGTGTGGAATAGGGACATTAGGCAGAAACTCATTAAATTTTAGACCTAAAAATAGCTTACCACGTTATTTTTGGTGGCTAAATACGCTAATCAATATAAAACATGGACACAATTGCTAAGCCTCCATGCCACCAGTGACATATATATAGGTCACTGACGCCATCAATCATGTGGTAGACACTATCTGAATTCTATCTTTATTGAAAAAAGCCACATATACTAAATAAATATCTACTGCCCTTTCATAACCTTGAGAAAAGCATTTTAAGAGAAAACACGAAAACGCCCCAGTATAACATGATTATTTCATGTTATAGTTTTTTCTTGTTACCATTCGATGTACATTATATATCATATAGATATATAAAAAAATATTAAGGCTCTGTTTTGTTTACGGGTACAAACAAGGGGCTGCAGCTCAGCTATTTCACGACTATTTCTTTTTGTACATGTTTATGCTAGGTGTTCGCTGATATTTTGATCACTTGAGCCACCATGAAAGTAAGTAAGGGTGCAAAGATCAGGAATCGATACAATCAAGTACCACACCTGACCCAGGATACCAATGGGAAAGTGACAAACTCACAGCAGACACCACAAACGAGAGCCAAGAGGTCAGCCCTTTCCCAGCAGGTGACCACAAAGCACATATAAACAGACGCGCACAAAGACATAGCAAACACAAGACAGAAGCCTTTTTCTTCGACATCTTGAATTTGACATATACGTGTCTTTTGAACTATTATTAAGTAAATAGAGTAAGTATCAAAGTGTCCAAAAAGGAGTTTCACATTTTTAACCCTCATTTTGTTGCCATAAATGGCAAATGATATTTTTCAGAAGTTTACTCTATAACATTGTATTCTAGCACGCTCTTCGAGACATCAATACTACACACACTTTATAATTTTTAAATGCATTTTAAGATGTCATTGACTCCAAAATGTACATGAATATTTCAACAATCTCTTTTTTCAAATATGAATTTTGCAATATAAAATTTACATATTGCTTAACCATAGCAGATTCAGTTAAAATGCGTCAATGAATGTCTATGTCGATCTTTTCCTCTGTAGTTTTCCTTTTTTCTCTGGCTGTTGCTCACAAGTCAGTTTGCATTACGCGTTATGCCAACCTTGATTAATTTTCCATGAATAATTTTGTCTAGGTTGTAGATCTACGAAAATCAGATCATGGTGAAATCACAAAATTCTTCCGCTTGACTCAATCAATAACCGACATTGTCCCACCATTTAAGACAAATAATTCTCACAGGGTAATAATGATTGGGTGTGTTTAAAAACCGATGAAATCATTCGTCTAGACGGATTTTAGCAGCTAATATATTATCACCAATGCTTTAGTTTCAGAAATAATCAGTCGAAACAATTTAATCACATTACATACTACTGGTGAAGCCGACACAGCTGAGTCTTAGCCCCACATAAAAAAGGCTCAAAAATGAAACTTTAGCAACTTGGTCAGCACCACCAGGATTTAACTGTTGGATTGCATTTACTCCGGTATTCGGTTGTATATACTGTTGAATCCTTATGTCTGTTTATCTCGATTTGTATTTACTAGGAGATGCTACATCAATAAGGCAGGGATCTTTCATGCGAACCCAACATTCTTTTTGTCTTGATCCACATCAGAAATAAGGATGAGGCTGGTACCATTAATCTAGTTTAAGCCCTACAGTGAAAAATATTTACTGACCGTTCCAAGGCGGTGCTTCTTTTGTAGATCATTTATGTTATTTAATTTTCGTGTCTGTCATTCTTTCTTGTCTGTTCTTTGCAGACTTTTGGTCACCTGCTGAGAAATGGCTGACCTCTTGGCTCTCTTGTGTGTGATGTTTTCTTGTGTTTTTGTCGCTTTCCAATGTTGTGTTATGGGTCAGGTGTGGTAATTGATTGCATCGATTTCTGATCTTTTACTTCTTTCTTACGTTGATTGTTGTAGTCACTGGTATTTGAACATACTTTTGCAAAACGAATAAGCTGCGAAGCATAAACACCATCAGAAGGGGAGCATGAATGGGAAATTTACTATTTCAAATTTAAAATCGTCTGGTTTATCGTAAATTTGAGATGTAGCTATGGACATGTCCAAGTCAAAATTATGTGCTTCATTTAACTGGTTATATGGGATATATATAAAGTACCATTTGTTCAAAATAAGGATTGTAAATGTTCAGTTAGTCATCTAGATATTTCTTGAAGAAGAGTTGAACGCGCCTGAATTGTCAGAAAGAGACAGCGTGAATCTCTTTCATAACACAACAAAAACAAATCTGTAAAAAGAGGAGCACAATTACTACACATTGGAATGCCACCACTTTTGCTACACGATTTAGATGTTATCCATATCATGATAGAGAGCATCACAAACTTTCTGACATGCCCATATATATATATATATATATATATATATATATATATATATATATATATATATATATATATATATATATATATATATATATATATATATATATATATATATATATATATATATATATATATATATATATATATATATATATATATATATATATATATATATATATAAAATATGAAATCTTTAGAGGAAAGGTTTTCCTCAAAAGTAAAAGACAGCCTCCGAACTTAAAACGCTTGTTAACCAAAGCCAGGTTTACCAATAAACCAAAGGAGGATTACAAAGTTTCAAAATGTAATGAGCCCCGATGTGGCCTATGCAAATACATAACAGAAGGGTCCTTAGCGAATTTTAAGGGAAAATTATTTAAAGTGAAAGATAATATGTCATGTAAGTCAAAATATGTAATCTATATGATACAGTGCAGAGGCTGCGATGAACAATACATTGGCGAAACAGTAAATTTGAGAAATCGCATAACACTCCATAATCAACATATAAGGCATGCGGAATTACGAAAAATACCAGTAAGTGGACACATTGCAGACTGCTCTGATCAGGACCCAAAATACTTTGTTTTCCCTTTCTATCTAATGAAAACAGAAAGCATAATGAAACGAAAAGAAAAGGAGAAGTATTTCATTCGAACATTTTTGCCTAAACTTAACTCTTTATATTAATTAATTCTGTATGCTGCCAAGTGCGTACATTGTATTTATGACGTTTTCAAAGCTATTATTCATCACGCTCTTTAGTACAAAGCGGAAGGAAGTAAATGACGTTACGTTACGTCGTCGCTCTTGACAACGTAGCGCCATTTTACTTTCAACAAAGAAACGCAACGTTTAAAGGCTTTGAAAATTGTTTTTTAACATGAAACCGGTTAGCCATATAAAATAAAAATTTGTGCATTCTATTGGACTTTTTTAATACTATATATATATATATATATATATATATATATATATATATATATATATATATATATATATATATATATATATATATATATATATATATATATATATATATATATATATATATATATATATATATATATATATATATATATATATATATATATATATATATATATATATTGTTGTTGTTCAGATGGCGCTTAAGTCACAGAGAGAGCTAAAGGAAATTCTAGTTGAGCAACGGTGGGCCAAGCCAAATACAATTATCATGCACCAACCCACCGATGAAAGCTTTGGGACATGGTCATCACAGAGTTTGAGGCCTGGCCCACCATCATGCAATTAAAGAGGAAACCATAGCTACATAGCGTGCTAAGGTTTATATCCATGCCTATAGAGTGTCACATAATATTGGTTCTAATGTTCCAGAGGAATTTTTAAAACAACTTTAAGGACATATGCTACTAAATACTTCCCATATTGAAATATTTTCAATACTTTGCATACAGTTTGTTTTATGCATGGGCTATCCATTTATGAAATAAAAAGGATATGTCACCGTGCTTATTTTTTCAGAATCTTATATTGAAGATTACAACATTTGACCAATTTTCTAGAAATATAAAATAATAACACTAGTCCTAATTATCGAGCTAAAACGGTTGTAACCTTCAGCCAGCTTCTTTCTTTTAACTTAAATTACTGCTCATGACCTCAAACTTTTAAGAAAATGTGCATGTTTACTTGTTATCCCATGCTGTGACAAGATACTGCATGATAAATTTTGGCAATTCGTCGAAAAATGGAATTCGTTTTTAGAATAAATCATGTATTAAAAAATCTGATATTGAAAATCTTGAAAAATTATTTTTATTTCATGGACTATTATAATACTTTTCAGAAAAAAGAATAAAAATCTGGGGTCACCGAACTAATTCTCTTTCTAGAGGGCCAAATTTAACCCCACCCCCATAGGTTTCATGCGTAATTCAATATAAAAAGTTCGGGGATTACTATTTCGGTCGTTTGGATGATGCCATTTTACAAGTATAAGAAGTAATTTAGCATTAAAATGTTAAAAAAGAAAGAAAAAACACACTGAAAATATGTGCGCATCCGGGAATCGATCCTGGTCCTCTGGCTTTGTAGCCAGACACGCTAACCACTAGGCCACGAGGTCAGTTCGTGCACCGCTCGAAATAACCATAGAAATAGTATACACTCGGCCACTATCGTATTCGTAACCAGTGTTATTGTGTACGTCGTTTGATTTCGACTGAGCTACATTTATTTGTCTTTAGTGATGAGACGATCAGTTCTGAAAAGATGTCAATAGATATTTCGAACACACTTTAATTAGTTATTTTGTGAAGAAAATGTCGGAACACCGATATGACATAAGAATATCGGAAGCTGTGTTGATCCGAATCCGTTAAGGGACGAAAGACAGGACCCAGACAACTTTCCCTGTTTGCAGACGCGGGAAAGGTGCGCATTGGAAATAGCCGCATATGTCTTTAAATTTAATAATCAACTCTGAGTATCTGTGGTATAACTTGATTATTTTGTATCAAAGGAATTCACTTTATGTAGCTGAAGATCAGTGGGATATATTTGACTTGCATTTTTCCAAAATAGGAATTGCCAATATTTAGTAAGTCATCTATATTATTATCTGTAAGTAGGGGTGAACTCTTCAAAAAACATCAACTTGATTATTGTTGGAGATCTCATAAAAAATTAAACGAATCTACAACAAGAGGAGCACAATTAGTACCCATAGCAATGCCTACGATTTCTCTATGCTATTTATAAGCACGTACATATTGGTAGTTCATTGGATCATGCTTCTTATCGCATTGTCGAACAAAAAAGGCTCAGGCAAGCCTGCGCAAATCAACAGAATCGCCAGAGCCCTCACTGCTCGTATACTCAAAATATGGACATATCTATAGGCTAAGACAAGAATTAAGACCTCCAGCCCGTCTGGATACGTCATCATGGGCGTTTAAGGAAGGACGTGTCGCATTTCAATCGGAACTGCCTCGACCAATTCCGTGGAATTCTGTGGAATCAGACCTCGGATGTACATCGAGGATCTACTTTGATAACGTGACGCTGACGGTACATAGTTTGCCGCTGACGTCAAAGAAACCATGTTATTACAGTAACAAGTGTGATTGCAGCAAAACAAACGGTTATAACTGAAGTTATGTTTTTTTTTTTCAATAAAATGTCGCTATAGCGATATTTATTCTGTTGATAAAACGTTTCGTATAATCAAAGTAATGGATTTTAATAAGACTGGACCCACATGCTACAGTACTATTTTTCCGTACGCCAGTTCCAGCTAACAAAATGGAGCTTTTCCATACATAGTACTACGCCTTACATACACCAGAGGCTTGATTCCCGAAATGGACCTCAGGAATTTCCGATTGGTCGCATATCATACCAAACGCTCACGCAATGACCCTAAGCTTATAAACTATGTCACACAGGTGGTGTCAGTTTACAAAATGCATCAAGATGGCATTGGGTTGTGTTTTGTGGTTGTTTTGTTTTCTTCTTCTTGATGTCTATTTCATCAATATCTTGGCGTCAAACTAACAGCGATATTAGCACGCAATATATCTATTTTATATACGGTAAGAGATGGACAAATAGCACATTGGCATTTCATTTCATTTCTGTATTGACGGACCGTTTAATGGAAGTAGGGCACGCATAGGCTTAGCTCTCTGAATGCCAGAAGAAAGTTTACTTAGACTGGAACACGCAAAATAGTCCCATGTCAGCCTGCTCCAAAAGATGCTGACTGATGTAGGAGTAAGAAAAAGGGCAAA
The DNA here is from genome assembly GCA_964019695.1 of Loripinus fragilis. NCBI lineage: Eukaryota > Metazoa > Mollusca > Bivalvia > Lucinida > Lucinidae > Loripinus > Loripinus fragilis. Next base: position 26,070,227 of record OZ026523.1, read on the forward strand.
TATCAGGAATCGATACAATCAAGCACCGCACCTGTCCCAGGATACCAATGGAAAAGTGACAACTTCACAATTCGACATCACAAAGGAGAGCCAAAAGGTCAGCCCTTTTCAAGCAGGTGACCGCAAGGGATCAATAAACAGACGCGCACGAAAGTATAACAAAAACAATTCAGAAATATCATAAATGATCTACAAAAGAAGCACCGCCTTGGAACGGTCAGTAAATAATGAGCTGGAATATTCCACTTTAGAAATTCAGCGCTTAAAGGGTATTAAGAATAAATATAGTTGCGTAACATTAATCCATGCCATGCTTATAATGTAGTCTCTATGTTCCTGTAAAACATAACCTATTGTGCCTAGCGTCATATCGCCAAGATTGCAAATAACCAGGGAAATGTTACAAAACAAAGCATCCCATCAGCATAACCTGCACGACACATATTATCATTATTATCCTTATCCTAGTATGGAAGGCGGCAAAGATCAGGAATCGATACAATCAAGTACCACACCTGACCCAGGAAACCTGATGGGAAAGTGCCAAAACACAATGAAACATCACACACAAAAGCCAAGAGACCAGCCCTTTCCCAGCAGGTAACCACAAGGCAGCAATGAACAGAAGCGAAAGCATGACATACACAAGACATAAATAACACAAATGATCCTCGAAAGAAGTCAATAAGTTTGTCCTGAAAATGTACTCTGCTTATTACTTCTGCTATACATACTCAAATGCACTCCAGAATACTTTACGCGTTGAAGCAAACATATGCATATGATTGAGCAGATGACAATTATCGTAAATGGCGGGAAATATTTAATACCATCTACAGTAGAACCTGATAACTTTAGCTCTGATAACGTGGATGTGGCTGTTTAACACAATACACTGAAGGACTATAAAACGCAAAACTTTTAATGTCTCAATTTAATTGGGATTTGGCAAAAAGGAACATCAATATGTCAGAAAAACACTTTTAAATCTTATGTCGAAATAATAAATAATGTTAGAGCAACAGTCTATCAAATAGCAATACCCTATGATTCTAAAGTTGCAATTTGAAATTTGTCTAGAAATTTGACAAGATTTTAAGTTATTGTGATAAAATATTTTACTAAAAAATCAGAAACAGATTACACTTGTAGACCTACTATTCGTAGGGCACTGACAGTAGCCGGCCGGAACGAATATCGTCGATGTAAATATCGTCGATACACAATCGACGTAAGTTGCCTATTATGGCCGGTCGTCATTCTTGTCTGACCAGACCTGCGTCGATCTTTAATTGTCCCAGTAGCCTGGTAACGATCTCTGAGGAACTATATAGTTGACGGATGGCAATTATGATATCTGGCGACGTCAGAAACACGCACGCCAGCTTTTAATATTCAAATTGCGCCAGATCGTCCATGGTCAGACAAACGTGGCACGAATAATATAGCTATAAAACTAAAGCTGCTGTGTTTTTATACATGTATACATGCAAGCTACATGTGAAATGATAAAATATTTTGCTTCATTGACTTGTGGGGACGCCATGTGCAAAACATAGTAAACCAGCAATGCGCCAGTGTCTTTAAAAACACTGGTATTTGGTAAAGATAGAAACAGAAGTGAAGCAGAGTGTCGTTATCATTCGTTTTTATCTGTTAAAGATGGCAAAAATGTTCTGGATGCGTTTTTAAAGTCCTTCAGTGTACCAGCCATGACCTAATACAGTAAAACCTGTGTGAACGGCCACTCTCAAACTTACCAAAAATTGGTTTCCAAGACCAATTATCGCTAAATGCATGTCAAAAGTACTTTCGACCTTCGTTAAGCTACCATTTGTCATTAAGATCTGTGTTTTGTCTATTAATGAAGGTCGAAAGTATTGCAGACTGCTCTAATGGGAGCATTTCGCAATACTTTCGACCTTAATCAAGCTACCATTTGTCATTAAGATCTTTGTTTTGTCTATTTTTGAGTGGCCGTTTACACAGGTTTTACTGTGTCTGTTTCTTTAAACGAATCACGTATATGGTCGGTCCATATATAGGTGGCTGTAATTTGGATATACCAATAAACCATTAAAACTGACAGAAGCATTTTACTGGGCATGATAAATCACCAATTTTATTGAGAATTCTCTCTAAATGATGACCCATCTTATCACAGGCACTCAATGGCAGTGTCTATACTAGCACTTTTTTAATCTCCGTCTTGTATTTGTCTCGGGTTTTGAGATTTAGTTATTTGTGCCCGTTCAAGTTTTGTAATCATAACGCTCAGGAAGAGAGAGCCGGTTACTTAAATTAGTGTATTCTTGCCTTTAAGCATGTCTTTAGTTATTAAGAGTGCGTACCAAAACATTCTTATGATTTGCTTATTTCTAAACCAAAACATATGTTGTGGGTACTCAAAATAACCGTCTCAATGAGACGGGTGTTTTGAGCATCCAAAACATATGTTAAAACGGATGGGTAAGAAAATATTAACAAGAATTTCTAGCGATAAGGCGAGCAATGTCCCTAAACGAGACGCTCGTTTTATTTTGTTGAAATAACGATTGGAGAAACTAGGCACATTCAACAAATATATACAGACGAGCCGTCGATGCACCATTGCCCCCGAATTTGTATATTTAAAACGGGGTTTCCTTCATGCATGTGATAACTCTACTTTTTATTGAATGATAATTTATTTCAATCATCAACTGTGCTTGCTATTCAGTAATTTATATGGGAACTAGACCGTTAAACAGGGAACCACGCTATGTACAGTAAACAATTTATACAGTTGATGTACAATAAAAACGACCATCTTGCAAAGTGGTCTATTTTTGTCAGATATTTAATGTCTTCTTTCGCTTATACAACCCCTTTCCCCCCTAGACCCAAGACGCCATTTACATATGTTATATATTTGTATAGCGACATTTAATTGTCCAAAGGGCATCTTGGGTCTAGGGGGGAAAGCATCTAAAAACAAACTGAAAGACGCCAGTTTCATCTTTTCAATGACAAACGTCACAATTTTAAGTATATTTCGTACGCATGCGCAGAAGGAATACCGGAAAGTTTTGGAAATGAAGGGCACTAATATCCTTAATATTTTAGCACTTTTACTTTTTGAAAACCTGCAAAGGATTTACTAAAACTATCGTATAAACGGCACCCAGTCTAAAGACGTAAAATGAGGGGTGGGAGTAGAAGGCGCAAATTTTCACGGCTTTGTAAATGATGGACCGCTTTGAAACCTATTTTGATGCTTTCTGTGCATATTTTACTACCGAAACAGTCCAATTTTAAAATATTAGGGCAATTTGAAAATTTAGGTTTTTTATCATGTCAACTAGGGAAAATATACGCCTTATCGCTAGAACTCCTTTACGCTCATACATTTTTTTTTATCTAAACCTATGTTTAAGTGAATGCCTTGGTCTTGGTTCTTATGTATCTTCCTCGTGGTGCCAAGAGTTGGTCTGTGATCCGTTCTAATGGTTTTACATTGTCATATTCACTCGTTTTTCGGGACCCTTGTCTTAAAGCCAATCAATGCGGTATTTAGGCTAAACCCTACGACCATTCACTTGTCCGTGTAAGTCAGATGTAAACTACAAACCCATATGAGCCGGTATCCAGAGTAAGATACATTTAAGTTGGCATGTACGTACAGTGAAGATTCAAATGAGTCTGCGCATCCGCACAGTCTAATCAGAGTCTTAGTTTTCTGCCTGAAGAAATGTTGTACCCTTGGCTCTACATAGAGCGCTCAACGAAGACTCTGATCAGACTGCGCGGATGCGCAGGCTGATCTGTGTCTTCGGTGAGCGCACGTGTCAACTTGTACCTTTTGCTTGACACAGCCTCCACGCCAGAGAACCACTGTACTCGAACAGCGCAGTCATCGCGTTGTGGTTGCAGTCGACGAGTGCACAAAATAGTGTACCTAGCTGTTAAAAAAGGGTAATATTTTGGTCAATATTTTACTTTTTTACAGATACTCTATTTTGTGCACTCGTCGACTGCAACCACCACGCGATGACTGTGCTGTTCGAGTACAGTGGTTCTTTAGCGTGCGCCTCATATAGGGAAACAGATAGAAGACCACGCGATTTGAGACTTTTTGCACGTAAATACCAGCTCTTTGCATGTGATAAGTGGATATATGAGGCAAATGAATAGGCATCATGAATTATATATTATCACAATTAGCATACTAGAAGTAAAAACATTAGCGCCTAATTAATGGATTGCAAAATCAATGTAGTCGGGTTGGAAAAGTCGATAAAATGTTTTGAGAAATGAAAGGTGGAAAAACATGGAATAGTTCTTAATTCTTTAATGCGTAAGCATACAGACTATAATATAATAATAACTTTTTACAATTACATCATACGTTACATCATTGTGATGTTGATATCATGACAAAGCCAACAACATGACAAAACTACCATCCGCCCAGTCCAAACTGTCGTGCCAACCAAGAGTGACAGTGACGCAATAGTTTAACACTAACGTGTACACTCAACTTGAGCTAATGCGAATCGATAGCTCACTTGTGTATTAATTCTATCCTGAGGATAGGATTAATACACAAGTGACCTATAAATTATAAGTCCCTGATAACTGTAAACAAAACATGAAGCCACTCTTAGCTGACAGGACAGTAGCTATGCATCCATGGACTGCATATGCGATAAGTACATTTTTCTCTAGGGCTACATGTAGCCATACAAGCATCCAGTTCTTGAAGACTTTTAAGTCTGAAATCTCGTATTTACGACATTTTGACAGCGCATTTGTGTAACTTTACCAGCGTTACTAGTGACTTTAATGACAAGTCCAGGATGGTGACACTGAAGCTTAGTTATTTGCAAGGGAGAAAGCAGAACAAGAATATGCTTGATTTGAAACTGTCATTTATTTTAAATGAAGGGATGGTGAATGAATGTGAAACAAATATGTTTGCCTGAAACAAACATGGTAAAAACAGTACATAAAACATCATGTTAACAATACTTTCGCTTACTTGCAAAAAAGGTGGCGTATAATATAGGCCGAAAAGACAGTAATATTTCAAGAAATATAAATGGCTGGAGCTACCAGTTAATGACTTTTAATACAACCATAAAATATATCATGTTAGGATGAAATCCCGGAAATTAAGACCTCAGTCATCATTTCAGGTGTTCTCTATCTCAATTGGTAACCATTTGGCAAAGAATTGTCCCTCTAATCTCGTTTACTGGACAAATAATTGCGTACAATGAGGAAACTCTTACACCGATTATATAGAGAATACTAGGTGAGTGTCTTTTGATATCAAGTTTACCAGGCAAGGCTTTGAGAACGCTTGTTGACATCGCGAGGCTTGCCGAGCGATTCAACACGCGTTCTCAAAGCCGAGCCTGGTAAACTTGATATCAAAAGACGCGAACCTGGTATTCTATTTATCAGTTTACCGATTGTTTCACTCTTCAAACTAGCGATTATGACGTCATTTTCGATTTGTATGTTGATTCAGCGTCATTAGCGACGTCATTCAAAAAGTGCAACGTCATCATGACCTGATAAAGGCATCATGCCGTGAGATAGACAACGTTTATCAGGCAACGTGCAAAAATGCAGTTGATACGAGAGGTAACTGATAAAAGGCTATTCCATTATACTGGACTTCGGTTGCCTTGGCTTATGTGCTCTTCTTTACTGATTAAATGTCTAGACAACTTATTTGGTAGCCTCGTTTTCAGATTATCAATTACCATCTGGATTGGTCATTTAGCGCAAAAAAGGAGTCAAATTATATTAAAGGAGTCTATCACGGGTGTGTGGTGAAAATAGGAATAATTCATGGGACCAGATAAACGAAAAATGAACCGTAGTCACGACCCAGATAAACGAAAAAATGAACGTAAAATTTAGAATTGTATTATATAGTTAATTTGTGTTCTCAAATAATTGTGTCATTGAGACGGTTGTTTTGAGTATACCCGCATCATATGTTAAAGTTCAGAAATAAGAAAATTATTTTTTAATAACGCATTCTTATTCAACTCTTGGTGCTGATCATTTTTGCAAACAGTTTGGAACCAGATCAGGCCCAACGAAACTTCATAAGCAAACATAGTAGAGCCTGATCAGGCAGCTCTTATAAGAGCTGCCTGATCAGGATCTGCTCTGTTTACAAAAGTGTTAAAAGGCGTCTCTATGAGGTTAAGCAAGGATAATATTTTATGGTTTTAAATTGATTTAGGTTATCTTAAAAATACATATATATCTCATCTTAAATCAACATTACCTGAAAGTATGGAAGTAAACTTTAACGTGAGCTGGGTTATATGCCACGAATCAGATGAAAGCTTTTTTCGTTACATGCCTTAATCGGAAGCTGTGCTAGGTACTAACATCACTTGAATCTATCTCTAATGAAACTAGAAAAAAAATAATAGTAAGCTGCCATCGCTTTTGGTGTTAACTTACACGTACATGTATGTTTTGCTGTGTGTTTTTCTAAAACCTTAGATATAAGCCGATTCTTCGATTTCAAACTTGGTGAATGCGAGAAGCGAAGAGCTCTGGCGGGACTGCGCGTATAGCAAAGGCCCATGACCTTCGCTGCTTGCATACAATGAGAATGGATGTAGCTGAAGGCTCAGACCCAAAATTTAGACATCTATTCACTCTGAATACGTTAGTATGAGCATTTATTAGAGAAAAGTATCAGAATTCCATGTGCTATTCACTCTGAATACGTTAGTATGAGCATTTATTTGCGAAAAGTATCAGAATTCCATGTGCTAGCTCAGATGCCATTATCGGAAGCTGTGTAACCGCCTGGTACTACCGTAACAGCACTTGAATCGATCACTAATGAAACTATCGCTCGTAAATAAAATATCAGATCAGGTAATAGGAGGTGCTTAATATAATACTTAAGAGATTGAAACGCGTGTAGAGTTGGACAGGTATATCAATATTGCATATTGGGACATATGGATATGGAATTAAAATATTTGGAAAATATAAATGGAAAGCGTGTTTACATCAGGTAATGTTTGATATTTGTTTGACATTGGAAGGTAACTGCACAATTTGCATGTTTCATTTTCAGTCTATCTAACAATGTACTGTAAAAAAGTAAGTATAAGCTAACACCAAAAGGGGTGGCAGCTGAGCTGCCATCCCTTTTGGTGTTAGCTAACATTTACGTTCCTACTAAAGCATCTGGAGACCAACATGTCTCCCGTGATAATTCCAGCTGAGGCCAACATTTCTCTAGTGATAAACGTTTTCAACAGTTTGTTTGGCCTTGAAAGTGACGTCTGCATTGAGGAACCACCCCTCCCCCGCACGGACTTTTAAAAAAGCTTTTCATTCCCTGTGTCAATTTGGAACATTGATACTGATCAAGATCAAAACCGTTTCTGGTAGTGTTCCTGAGAGACTTATTGAAAAAGTTAATTTTGAAAACAAAGTCAGAAGACAACAACAGCAGCATGGGGAATTCAATATTCCACAGAAGCTTGAAGTTTGGTCCTTTTATCACTTCTATAGTATCAAAACCGAAAGCTCACAGGCACACTACGTCATGACATTGTGTAGGCCTTTGGTTTTTAGGCTATAGAAGTAATACACTTTAAGCTCTTTTGGAAATTCGAATATTAACTTTAATTAATACAATTTATAAGACCAATGATTAGAATATAGAAATTACTTATTTAAGAAATAGATTCAAATTTTGGTCTGTTCTTGGAATTATGAACACATCGAGCCTTCTTGCAAAGTAAGTGGAGCCCTCGGGCTTCAAAATAACTTTGCAAGAGACCCGATGTGTCATGGCTTCATGAACTGAACAAAATTGAATTTATTAAATTATATTTACATTTTATTATGAATATCTAATGTATAGAAATTAATTATTTTAGGAAACAAAACAGTTTTGATGTATTATGCAATCGTATTAACGCTAACGGAAAAGCGGACCAGCCAATATGAGCGCGAACAGACAATGAATCAAACAAGGGAGTTGTTTTGCACATGCGAATCAGATGTTGCTCACTGTCAATCAAAACAACAGTATCACTTCTTTCGAAGCGTATTGCACGGGCAAGGGAGCTTGGCAGCTGTCAATCATATTTATGTCTTTCATGAGGTTATGAACGGTTGCAAAAAAAAAAATCTGAAGATTCATTAAAGGCTTGCTTTGAAAATGTAAATATAAAATTTGAGTTGTCTGGTTAGCACCGAAAAGAAAATGCATTTAGTTGTATTTTGTTAAAACCCTATCTTTTATTAAATAAAATGCGCCTCTAAGTTATTTCTTCACAAAAAATATACCCTCAATAATCTGCTTATTGATCATATTAATAGTACTACGTGATTATGAAATTTCAAGTGCGCATTTTGAGCGGATATGTAAACCATACGAATGGCGTTGTAAAATGGGTAGATGATAAAATAGTTAATTTGATTCTAAGTGATCCCAACAAGCGGCTTCATTAACTATTGGAAACTTTGAATTGTTATGTCAGTATGATAGACTTTCAATCCATCATAACGGCAGGGTACATGATATTTATAGGAACATGCACTAGATTCTTCAACTCTTTTAAGTTAGTGAATTTCTGACATGTAATCCTCCAGTGGTGATTTAGACTAATCCATTCTATTTGTCTTTGTATAAGCTTTCATAATGGTGGGTTCTGTAATCGCAGTCAGACGGTTACGTCCATTTCGCATAGTCATGCGTGCGATTGGAATAGTCTTCTCTTTAACCTGCGTTGGTTAGTGCTATGCAAAAATCTTTAGAATAGAAACAAGAAGGTCCATGGGCCCTGGATCGCTCACCTGAGTTCTTGTCACAAGGAGAGAATGTTAACCACATGTTATACCCCTATTCCACACAGGCCACGAATCGCCCGAATCGCCACGAATTGATTTTTTTGTTATTCGGGGAGATTCGTGAGGTTTCATTAATTTTTTTCTCCAATCGTGATGAGCTACGAGTCATTCCCGATTCAGATACGATGTCGTTACGAATATTCAGGGGAATCGGCTCAATACGGCTGGAATCGCGCAAGAATTCATTACGATTAGAAAATAACACTACTGTACGAAAGTTAAGGAATCAATTACGAATCAGTTAAGAATATGCGGAATGCAGCACGAATTGGGCACGAATTAACAGAAATCCGCGACGATTCGACACGATTCGCGAGATTTTCTCTCACGATAGCTATAAAAAACGCCCGTACATGCTTCGGGGCATCAGTTCCAAAATGAATGTTCCTCGTAAAGCAGCAGTAGAATTGATCCTGCAACTTGAGTGTTGAAAACGGCTTCTTATATAGCTAGAAGAAAACAACTACGTTAAAGTCGAGAGGCCCTGACCCGCACTTTTGGACTTGGAAAAATATGGCAGTTCGCCATTTGCAAAATCGCCAGCCAGGAGCTACTGACTGATTCTGATTGTGCTCCAGAATCTGCCAAATCTGTTTCAAATTCTAGGACTGCTCACATGCGCGAGACGGGGTAATTAACCTTAGGGAAAATCCTTCTGCTATCTCTTCCTTGGTTTTATTGCTTGGTTTAATCTCCCGATTCCCCACGAATGAGCTAAGAGTAGCTACGAATGCCCAAAACAATGCAAAATAAGCCCCCGAATCAATTACGATTCAGTTACGATATCCAAGAATGCCTTAGGAATTTGGTACGAATCACGCACGATTTTTAGAATCGGGGAATTCGTGGCCAAAGTTTTGAACAGTTCAAAACTTTTGAGCCGAATTCCCGATAGACCTACGAATTGCAAGAACTCACTATGGACTATACGAATCAGTTAAGGCAATCACGAACTGAGTACGATTCAGCCACGAATCCAAATATTTGTCAATTCGTGTAAATTCGTGGGATTCGGGGCCTGTGTGGAATAGTGGTATTAACCACAAGTTGTAAATCTTATTTCTCCTACACTTATGTCCATCTTTGGTATCACTTAGATCATAACTAAAGACTATCAATTCACTAAGGTCACTCAAAATATACTTAGCTGCAAAATTTCAATGTCGGACCTTTTTTACCCAGCCCAAAAGACAAAGGGTGTGCATAAGGCCAACTTTGCATTATGTCCTACTTCTTTCTCTTTAATTAAATATGCAACACGACCTTAAAAATGTTTTGACCTTTTGACATATCTTTTTTCACGTTTGTATTATGCTTTGTTTAAACTCGAGTGTTGGACTTTTTAAATTTCTGTAACCTAATAGCTGAAACTTATCCCCAGCCATCGATAAAGTGTTGATTTTTAAATATCTTTCATAATCTGGTCCTTGATCTGGCAGAAAGCAGAATGCGCTAAAGCCGTCTAGGGGCATTATGATTTTTGCGTTTTCCATCATCTCTCATGAACTCAGATGAACGTAAAGGGTCCGCTCTACTGCGGAAGTGTCCAACTGAGGGTAAGTAAGTAAAACATTCTTAAAGTGTGCGCGTAATTTTTTTTCTAGACCTTTGTATGGAAATTTAAAGAGAATTATGCACCAGTTTACCAATGTATTTGAACACGATATGTTAAAAAATTGTGTACAGCACAACCTGTGTAAAATGGCCACTCTCAAAAAGACCGAAAATTGGTTTTCAAGACCAATTATCGCCAAATGCAGGTTAAAAGTATTGCAAAATGCTCCCCTTCCAAGGGGAGCATTCTGCCATTCTTTCGACCTTCATTAAGCTATCACTTGTCAGTAAGATCTTTTTTTGTCTATTTTTGAGTGGCCATTTTTACACAGGCGTTACTGTATACTATCTGTGGACATCATCAAACATTTGGTAAAATGTTAAAATACACAATGGCAAATTGATGGTGTTTTACAAAAAGTATGCTGTGCCATTGAGAAACAATTTTTGTTTATGGTAGTGCACCGCTTTCTAGTTCAGCAATTCAAGTGTTTCCTATACTCTACTCATATCTCAATACCACCCTAGTTAGAGTACTGCAGTGTTATATTGGCTATGTTGACATTCTGTATTAACAATAATATTTACCAATAGAGTACTGCAGTGTCATATTGTCTATGTTGACATTCTGTATTTACAATAATATTTACCAATAGAGTACTGCAGTGTTATGTTGGCTATGTTGACATTCTGTATTTACAATAATATTTACCAATAGAGTACTGCAGTGTTATGTTGGCTATGTTGACATTCTGTATTTACAATAATATTTACCAGTAGAGTACTTCAGTGTTATATCGGCTATGTTGACATTCTGTATTTACAATAATATTTACAAATAGAGTACTGCAGTGTTATGTTGGCTATGTTGACATTCTGTATTTACAATTATATTTACCAATAGAGTACTGTAGCGTTATATTGGCTATGTTGACATTCTGTATTTACAATAATATTTACCAATAGAGTACTGCAGTGTTATGTTGGCTATGTTGACATTCTGTATTTACAATAATATTTACCAATAGAGTACAGCAGTGTTATGTTGGCTATGTTGACATTCTGTATTTACAATAATATTTACCAATAAAGTACTGGAGTGTTATGTTGGCTATGTTGATATTCTGTATTTACAATAATATTTACCAGTAGAGTACTGCAGTGTTATGTTGGCTATGTTGATATTCTGTATGTACAATAATATTTACCAATAGAGTACTGCAGCGTTATCGTTACAAATAAACAAATGTAAACATAGTCAAAAAATCTTGGCAGCACTATACATGTAGGTATGTTCAGCGATTTGATTTAACTATGTACTAAACATATTCCATTTCATTTAGGGAGTTTGATAACAAGTCGTAGTGTAATGGCAGGGCAGTGTACCATAGCGAAAGTTGATTGAAGCAGTTATGTTTATAGATGCATTGCCTCCTTGCAATCGCAGTTTCAGGTACTTGCCGACTGTTAAATTATTTAGATTTACAATAAAATCATTCTATTTCGAAGCATCCGAAGGGAATATATAGTTATTATACTGGCATTATGGCACTCAAATAACTGAACCACGTGAAATAGGCCGTTAGCCTCTAAAAAATCAATTGAGTTTTCAAGTTTTTATTTATCGGGAGTCGCTCCTTACATCTCAAAGTACCGGCTCAAGTTTAAGGATATATGAGATGCACATGGTTTATAGCAGATATATTCGTATCAAAAGCCATATCGCACATCTTAAAATTCGTGTAAGTTAACCCTTTTGATATACACTTACACTTGATTTTCTGCTTAAATAACCTGAGACCAACATTTCTCCAGTTAAAAGGTTAAACATTTCTACCTGTTATTGTTGTAGCTATTCTCCAGATCAAACTATCGCACAGAATATTTTTAAGTCCCATACATATTGATACAATAAGTATGGATATGTCCATTTTGCATTTCACTGAGTTGCAGGCAAAATTCCTATAAGATGATATAGTAATGTCCATGGCGATTGTTTTATCTTAGCAAACAGTGAAGACCCTGATGAAATACTGCAATATGCAGCATTTCATCAGGGTCTTCATTGTTTGCCAAAGTACCTGTTTACCTGTATCAGAATGAAAATGGTTGATCGACAGTCATGATAAGCCTGAACATTTGTTGAAAGCAATTGCTTTTTGTTGGAAAGGGATCTGTGGATATGTTTAAAGCTTCTTCTACAGCACTTCTTAATGCTTTAAAGCATACATTAAGGGAACGATTTATATTATTTTGGAAAAACGATTTGCTGAAGAGGAAATAACTCAAACATCACTTTGGCATTGAACCATACATGGAAACGATACATGACTTTAATATTAGGCCAAGGCTACTCGACCAAACTTAAAAGGATTCAATATAAAGTACATGTATATATCAACATAGACCATACAACCCTTTCTCAAATTGTGTAGCATGCGACTTTTGGAGTTAGAACCATTTCCGTTATGGATGAAACGGTCCAGTAATCATCGTGAATGTCAAGGGATCAGTCTAATCAGGGTTCATAGTACCTAAATTTATGCAGCAGACAAAAAACAACAACAATATTTTCAGGAGAAAAATGGCGGGGTGAGGGTTAAGGTTGCATTGGCTTTTTACGATTAATATTGCATGAAGGAACACCATGTCGAATTATTGATTATATAGAATTTAAATTATAGTTTTTGACGTCATTTAACATCACATACGAACGTCATACATCACTTCCTTGTGATATTATAGGAAATAAACTATTTAGCACTGAATAAAATTTGAAACTAGTTTGTAAAAGTAAACATTTGAGTCGTGCTGATTTTTCATTCCAATATTCAAAGATTATATATAACGAGTATAAGCTTTTCATAAAAGCTTATCATATTTCAGCACTTAACTATGGTGGGTTAAATTGTTGTCTGAAGCAAAATTTCAGTTGTTATTTCATACGAAAGTGATGATATTTTGAATGACACAACCACTAGTTGTGTCGTTATTAAAGTATTGACCCAATGAGACACTACATACATGTAGTTTTCACAGAAAGGGCTTGTGGAGATTGCGAAGAGCTGGATGTGTCATTTAAAAGTTGTGACACCATATGACACAATACATACAGCTAGTTTCACAGAAAGGGCTATCTCATACTTCACCATTAAGCCGGTGCTATCATACAGATTGCAAACTTATAAAATTCGAAAAGCATTTTCAATTCTACCACAGACACTCAGAGTTAATTGTTAAATACAACATTGGGTTAAAAACTCTCCTGCAAAAAGGCATATCAGAACCTATATTTTATGGTGATTTAGTTTATAAATTCAGAACCTAATTTTAGTGATCAATTCAAAAAGATTGTCAAACGTTATATAAAGGTTGGATATAATTTGGGTGTCATGCGACAGTCTGCATGCCTGGTTTTAAACCCTATCACGGTCTATAGCTATAGTATCATCTTTAATTACTTGACGGTGGGTCAGGCCTCAGACTCTATGACAGCTCTGACGTAAGGCTTTAATCGGTGGTTTGGTGCCTGTTAATTTGATTAGAGTGTTCTCCATCGTGATATATTGCATTAGTAAGAAGGCTTCCATGCGAGTTGAACATTTCTTGTGCTTCAACAACAGCAGAATCTAGGGCGAAGATTTGGTACCAGTAAAATGCATTTAACCCCCCCCCCCCCGTGGCTTAGGTTGATGTCCGTTCTAAGGAGGAGGTTTTGTTGTTGTTGACGTTTTGTTTATTGCTACTCCCATTGTGGGAGTCTGTATTTGTTCTATGTTTTGTTGTACTTTACTTTATGTCCATTCTAGTTTTGCAATCATCTTGAAGGGGAAGAGAGAGCTGGTTGCTTTGCTTAGTTTGTCTTCCTGGCGTCTCATGATGGTTGTGTGGCTCTTCTCCACGTTGCCATGGGTTTGTCTGCAGTTTATGATTGTAGTATTTCCTGATCATACTCACTTACTATTATTTTAGTCACTTATGAATGCCAACCTCAGGAGGATGGCAATAAAGACGTTTTTACATGGAGATGCTTATGCTCAAATAACTATTGATTCATCTTATTCAGAAAGCTTCTAATAGATGGCATAAAAGGAACAACCAGAAGATTGATTTTCTCTGTGTCCCATTCAATGTCCAATAAAAAGATAATATAGCTATTATTGAAAGTGAATTTAATATACTTGACGCGTTAATGATATATATGATGAGGACGGAATGACACTATGCGTTGTGATGATATAGTAAAACCCTTGTAAAACGGCCACTCTCAAAAAGACGACAAATTGGTTTAAGATATTTGTTTTGTCTATTTTTGAGTGGCCATTTTACACAGGTTTTACTATATCTGGTCGAGATGTTCTCCGTGTCCCATTCAAAATCCAATAAAAAGATAATATATTGTCTCATAAGTCAGAAATGGCTGGCCCTTTCAATAGGGGTGACACTATAATAAACAAGCACTATAGCTATTATTGAAAGTGAATTTAATATACTTGACGCGTTAATGATATATATGATGAGGACGAAATGACACTATGCGTTGTGATGATAATGTAAAAACTGTGTAAAACGGCCACTCTGAAAAAGACGACAAATTGGTTTTAAGATATTTTTTGTCTATTTTGAGTGGCCGTTTTACACAGGTTTTACTGTATTTGGGCGAGATTTTCCATGTGTCCCATTCAATGTCCAATAAAAAGATAATATAGCTATTATTGAAAGTGAATTTAATATACTTGACGCGTTAATGATATATATATGATGAGGACGAAATGACACTCTACGTTGTAATGATATAGTAAAAACTGTGTAAAACGGCCAGTCTCAAAAAGACCACAAATTGGTTTTAAGATATTTGTTTTGTCTATTTTGAGTGGCCGTTTTACACAGGTTTTACTGTATTTGGGCGAGATTTTCCCTGTGTCCCATTCAATGTCCAATAAAAAGATAATATAGCTATTATTGAAAGTGAATTTAATATACTTGACGCGTTAATGATATATATGATGAGGACGAAATGACACTCTGCGTTATGATGATATAGAAAAAAATAGTAAGTGAGTATGATCAGGAAATACCACAATCACAAACCGCAGACAACCCTGTGGCACCGCGAGGAAGAGCCGCTCAACCATCACGGGACACCAGGAAGACAAATTAAGCAAAGCAATCAGCTCTCTCCTCCCCATCAAGATGATTGCAATACTAGAATGGACATAAAGTAACGTACAACAAAACATAGAACAGTTACAGACTCTCACAATGGGAGTAACAATAAACAAAAAGTCAACAACAACAGAACCACCGCCTTAGAACAGACAGCAGCCTAAGCCACCGGGGGGGAGGGGGGGGGGGCTTAATGCATTTTACTGGTACCAAATCTTCGACCTAGATTCTGCTGTTGTTGAAGTACAAGAAATGTTCAGCTCGCATGGAGGCCATCTAACTAATGCAATGTATCATCATGGAGAAACATTCTAATTAAATTTACACCTCATGATGAAACAAAGAAAAGGGCTCATGACTCACAGATAGTCAAAGCTAAAGAAAACCTCAAGTTGAGCCACGGTGGGTCCAGCTACAGATAAGCATCAGGCACCAACCCACCGATTAAAGCTTTACGTCAGAGCCGTCATAGAGTCTGAGGCCTGACCCACCGTCGTGCAATTAAAGAGGAAACCATAGCTATAAACCGTGATTGGGTTTAAAACTAGGCATGCAGACTGTCGCATGATATTCAAGTTATATCCAACCCTTATATAACGTTTTACTATCTTATTGAATTGATCACTAAAATTAGGTTTTCCAACAATTCGTTTAAATTTATAAACTAAATCACCATAAAATATAGGTTCTGATATACCTTGTTGCAGAAGAGTTTTTAACCCAATCTTGTATTTAACAATTAACTCTGAGTGTCTATGGTAGAATTTAGAAAACGCTTTTCTAATTTTATGATATCTATAACCTTGTTTTGATAATTTAGCAGTAAATAAAAAGTTAATAAAACTTACGTAAAACGGCAACTCTCAAAAGACCGCAAATTGGTTTTCAAGACCAATTATAGCTAAATGCAGGCCAAAAGTGTTGCAGAATGCTCCAAGGGGAGCATTCTGCAATACTTTTGACCTTCACTAAGCTGCCATTTGTCATTAAACTCTTTGTTTTGTCTAATTTGAGTGTGTTTTAAACAGGCTTTATTGTATTTAGACGGGAGCACAGTTATCCCGCGACTGCAGCTGCGTTAAATGAATTAGCTTGTATGCTACACGTTACCGTACTTGTTATAGGCAGGGTGGATTATAAAAGGAAACATAAGCTTCTCTTTTACCACTTTCTCAATTGCCATCAAGCTGTTAACACATGCAGGAGGTCCTGAGGCTACATCTCCAATTTGATTGGCTAGTCTATTAATATATGAAAATTACTGGCACCTCTTATCAGCTCAGTGACCATATGCTTTTATCACTTGGGAATCGATTGGTTTTCGCTTATCAGCCAGATCATATGAGGTCAGTGACCTTATCTAGTCTGTAGCTAAGCTCTGCCCACTTACTACCTTATACATGTAAACATTTCTCTGCTGGGGGTACTGGATTCCTGTTTTTACAAAGGACTACTGAATACTACCCATAGTGATATCTGTTCAATACTTTGAATACATTTTTTGTTTTATGCAGGGGAAGCTATCCATAGATATGTGACCATGTTCAGTTTTCACAATCTCAGATGGGTTAAACGTTTTACATCATTTGATAGATTTACGATATAGCACTGTTAGTATATATCAAGGAAAATAAGTATCTTCAACCAGTTTCTTTCTTTCTTTTTTTATTTTGATTATTGGTCATGATCTCAAACTTCTATTTAGTTTTAATACTCTTCTTAGATATTGCATTATGTGTTTTGGCAAATTCTCGAAAATAAGATTTTGTTTTAAACAAATTCTCCAATAAAATAGTTGTTGAAAATCTCATGTTATTTTCATTTCATGGGCTATAATAATCCTTTTCAGAAAACAAACTAACAAAAAACGAAAACATCTGGGACTTCCATACTAATTACCTTTCGTGAGCGCCAAATTTCCCCCTTACCCCCATAAATGTCTACACTAAAAGTTCTGCTCGACCATTTCTGCCACTTTAATAATTCCATTCTACAAGTTTGAAGAAATTCAGCTTTGAAATATACATACTTAGTTTAAATAAAAAAAATTGTCTGAAGTAACATTTTTCTACTCCTATGTATTGATAAATTGCAATCAAGCCAACTAACAGAAGTAATTGAATGTAGCCAGGGTTAGAATGTTTCAAAACTTAATTTTGACCTCCCTTGTTGCAGAATAGTTTTCAAATCAACGTTATATTTAAAGATCAATTTGGAGTATCTACTAATGAGTTTAGAAATACTTAACGATGTGGAGGTTGTGTGATCAGACACTGCCTTAGCTATTTGTAACTAGATGCAAAATAACAATATATGAGCAAGTCTCTCCCTTTGAGCCTTACCTTGAAATTGACCTTTGACAGCTGCAATGTCTCTAACTACAGCTAAGGGTATAACAGCACAACCAATGGAGGGTCGGTTTAATAATCTAACTTCTATGTAAATGTCGCAACAGCTGACGTTGTGCCGTGCGGAGTTTTTAGAAATTCTCCCTGTAGTTCATATAGTGTTGATATCTTTCATATTCGATTTAGTTCCAGCGGAAAATAGAATATCGCTTAAGTCGATGCTAGTGGCGTGAGAGCTGTTACACTTTCCATTAATTGATAGACTAAATAAAACCGAGTCTGCTGTTTTCAGATTTTGTAGGTTCTCTCTATTTCTGAAGAATCTGTTTCCCAGATTAATCTACAGACTGCTCAATTGAGATTGCGAGACAGAATACTCAAAGTTCCGACCTGGCTACATACTTTTGTAGAAATTGACCATGCAATATACTTTCTAAGGTCGCTCTACTCTTTCCGCTGATTCAAGAGTTGCAAGCAAAAGTATGCGAACGAAGTACTGGTTAACCGCTTATAATTAGTCAAGCTTGCCCAGGAAAAAGTGTGGTTACGTGAAATGACCATCACTGTTGACTGGGACATAAACCTCAAACCAAATAAACGAATACTCAAAGTTTATAGCGCTTATTCCTTACCACTCATCATGTTGGGCAGTTGTCAGAGGCACAAACATGTGAAGCGAGCCCAGAAGCATTGTGATGGGATAATGTGAAAAATATGTCTGTCTGCCATTTGAAGGACCCATGGGACTGTGGATGCAAATAACCCTTACATAAGCAAACGCTAACTTTCATATGACAGGCTTTTATTGAATACTATATGATAATAAAGTCAAATGTTATACAGTACAGAAACTTAATTTGTAATCAAATATTATGAATAAATACAATTTACTGTTCCGCCAGACAATACTTATTTACATTGGCTTCCGGGAAACGTGCTTGGCACCTTGACTCGTTGTGTGACAGAACCGAATTACACAGACGGGAAAACCATTAGCAAACAAAATAGTCCCTGATCAGACTGCTCATAGAGCAGTCTGATCAGGGACTATTTGTTTGCGTTCATCAGCAAATGATTTATTGATCATTAGGGTGGATTTGTTGATATAATAGATTCCATACTTGAAATTCGACACTTTAAAGTGCTAAATCAAACAGTGGAAATTGATAAATAATTAACAACAGGGCTTGAGAAAAATCCGCAGAGAGACTGATGAGTCGAAGTTCCAGACAGTAAACGTTGAAATACGTCCCCATAATATGAACTACCCTAGACAACGTAAAACAAACGTGCGACGTATATGTACGTGGTAATTTATCATTTTTATATTGACATCAAATTGTGCGGATACAACCAAAGATATGAGGAAGTTTTGAAAATATGCACAATGTCATTATAATTAAATGAATCAATACTGAATGTTGTTCCATGCAAATCAGAAATCTGTTATTTGGGTTACTACTACGGTGCATCCCAACATTTGTCCTCTGTGCTGATAGAGCAATCTAATTATATCATATTATATTAATGAGCAGGCATCCAGCATAAGGTACAAGTTGGTATTTGCGCACAGCGAAGATTGAAACCAGTCTGCGGATCCTCGCAGTCTGGTCTGCATCTTAGTTTTCCATCTGAACGAACGTCAGGCCCTTGGCTATCCATAGAGCGCCATCAAATACTCTGACTAGACTGCGCGGATACACTGGCTGATCTTAGTCTATGATGGGCGCACATACCAACTTTTGCTGGAAACCAGTTCAAATTTTAAGTTTAAGCGACTCTTTGTGGTTCATGTATAACTTTAGAATAGCAGATTGTATCAGAACCAGACTAATCTAATTGTTCTGACACGTCTATCATTTTTAAAAATAATGGTAACTACTTTTTGTAAACCAACTCATAAGAAAACCTGTGAGCAGGTAAGACAGTCTGAGCTGCGAATTAGTTGTTTCCACACAGAAAAAACAGATGTTATCATGACTTGGCTTCACCATTAATGTGTCTTTTAACTGAATTGTCTTTTCTTCTACTTGTTTTTTTTATTATCCAAGAATCCTTTCACTCATCAAGCGCTTTTCCACCGAAGTGTGTTTTAATTCAAGTTTCTTTCCAGTGATTTAGTGATGACCTCTGTGTATTTTCATCAAAATGCCTTTTCATCATAGTGTCTTTTTATCCAAGTTATTTTCATTGATTTAGTGAACACCTCTCTGTCATTTCATCAAAATGTCATTACAGCCAAGTGTATTTTAATCAAAGTTTCTTTTCAGTGATTTAGTGAATACATCTCTGGCTTTTTATTAAAATGTCTCTGTTTTCATTATACTTACTGATTTCATGTTTCTTTCATATAGTAATTAGAAAGATCACCTCGCTATCTTTCCATTAAAATGACATCACACCCAAGTGTTTTTATCCATTTTTTTTAAGTGGTTTAGTAATCACATCTCGGTCTATTCTTTAAAATGTATTTCCATCATAGTGTCTATCTTTTGATGTGTCATTTTATCTAAGTGTCTTTTCTTCCAAGATTCCTTTCATTCAAGTGTCTTTTCAGTGATTTAATGATCACATCTCAGTATGCCTTTTAACCAAAAAGTCTTTTTATCATTTCTTTTAACCCCAGTTTCTTTTAGAAATTTTAATTTTAATAATATTTTATTTCGAAAATGCATAGCATGAGTAAATAATACACTATTATACATGATCACGTCTCTGCCTTTTCACCAAAGTGTTTTTTCATCCAATTGTCAGTTAATCCAAGTTTCTTTTTCAGTCATTCAGGGAACACCTCTCCGTCTTTTTCATCAAAATTTATTTTCATCGAAGAGTCTTTTAATCCAATTGCCTTTTAGCTATCGCCTTTCTGTCTTTTCATCAAAATGCCTTTTCATCAACATGTCTTTTCGTCGAAGTGTCATTTCATCCAATATTCATTACATCCAAGCGCACTCCATCATTGTGTCTTCTAATTCAAGTTTCTTTTCAGTTACTTACTGGACACCGCTCTGTCTTTTCATCAACATATCTTTTCACCCAAGTGTCTTTTTTATCCAAGTTTATTCTAATGCAAGTTCCTTTTTGCTGATTTAGTGATCATCACTCTTTCTTTATATTAACATGTCTTTTCATTGTAGTGTCGTTTAATTTATGTTTCTTTTCACCTATTTAGTAAACATTCTCCCTGTCTTTTCATCCCTCTGACTTTTCATCCACATCTCTTTTTAAGCCAAGTGTCTTTTTTTCAAATTCGTGATCATCTCTATATCTTTTCATCAACATTTCTTTTCATTGCAGTGTCTTTAGTGAACACCTCTTTGTCTTTTAATCAAACTGTCATTACAGCTAAGCGTCTTTTAATCACAAGTTCTTTTCAGTAATTTAGTGAAGACCTCTCTGTATTTTATTCAACGTGTCATTACAGCAAAGTTTCTTTTAACTCAAGTGTTTTTCAGTGATTAAGTGAACACATCTCTGTCTTTTTATCAAAATGTCATAACAGCTAAGCGCCTTTTAATCCACGTTTCTTGTTAGTAATTAAGTGAATATCTTCCTGTATGTTCATCAAAATATCATTATGTATGTAGTACAGCGAGGCGTCTTTAAATATACGTTTATTTTCAGTGATTAATTACAGTGAAGCGTCTTTTAATCCACGTGTCTTTCCAGTGATTAAGTGAACACGTTTCTGTCTTTTCATCAGACTATCATTCCATTGACCTTTCTTGTAATTCAATTATATTTCTGGTGATTTCGTGAACACCTCTTTGTATTTTAATTAAAATGCAACTACAGCACGGCGTATTATAACCCAAGTGCCTTTTCAGTGATAAGTGAATGTCTTTCTGTCTTCTCATCAAAATATCATTTCACCGAAGTGTCAGTCGTCGAATCCAAGTACCTTTTTAAGGATTTAGTTTTCTACCCTTCTATGTTTTCTTTTCATCCAAGTGTCTTTTAATTTTATAAACATCGCCTCTTTGTCTATTCATCAAAATGTCGTTTTCATCGAAGTTACATGTGTATGTTTTAATCTAAATTTCTTTTCAGTTAATGATTTTAAAATAAAATGGTATCATTAAAGAATTGTTGGTGTTTTCTGTTGTTGTTGTTGTTGTTGTTGTTGTGTGTGACTTTTTCGTCCATGTTTCTTTTCATTCAGCTGTCATTTCACAAATGGTCCAAGACGTGAGATTTTGGTACTTATCTCAGTGCTCAGGTGAGTTTGTGCCAGGGTCTTCAATGTTTGCCTACACAAAGTATGTGTGTAGATGAAGAATCAAACCAAACTTTAGACCTTTTGCCCCGCTCGTTAAGCAGAATGGGTGTTCATTTGAGGCTTTTAACGAAAATGTGACAAGTACAAAAAATATCATGTGCTGGCCCAAATATATGTTCAACAACATAATTGAGCCACAACATATGATTTCCAACCATGTGGCATTTGACAAGTGTAGATTCAGACGAGCCTGGGAAGCCTCCTTTTAAGCGTAGAAACTCCAAATCATGTATCAGTCAGTAGCTTAACAGTCATAAAATATTCAAGCGATTAGCAAAGGCTCTGATCAGACTGTGCGTAGGCGCAGGCTGGACTGAGCCTTTGCTGGTCGCAAATACCACGTTGTTGGAAATCTCATGTCGCGGCTCAATTATCTTTCTATGTCCAACTTGACTACTTTGATACGAAAATGCTTAAACTATTTGACTGACATTGCTCGATAGTATTGAAAATACTTGTAATTTGGTCATTTATTGTTATAAAAATGTTGTTGTTGTTTTTCAAATATTTTTAAGATAAAATTAAATAAGACTCCAAGGTCAAAGGTCTTGGGAGTTTGACATCAGACGGATTAAAGATTGGACGAGTCTACTAATTAGCATGTGAAAGGTTAATCGAATAGTGACGATTACTTCTCATTAAACACCTACCGTCCGTAATATCGATGTTGAGCTGAAAGCTAGTAGGCTATAACCAGAATTTTATTGTATTTCAAGAGCACGTGCTACATCATAGGCTCCCATGACATTTGATCCGTCTAAGATACATGTTATATTCCTTGATTGACAAGCTTGCACCAAATCCGGTGCGTGCGTGATTTCGTGTGTCTACATACGAATGTTAACAAATTTTTATCATAGCTTTCAAGATTTTACTTCACAAACACGATAGAAAGCGTCAATAAACATTTGATGAGTATCTTAGTTATACCTCTTGAGACGTCTAACAGCAGTTTTTGACAAGTTAGTATTGACATATATAAGCAGATATACGGCTGCTATTCTTTTCAGAAAAGATGGTTCCATGGGGAATATAATAGTCGCGACACATTCTCCCAATTTCCATTGAGTAATCACCTCTCTGCTCATAAAGCTATGCCAAAAACGATTGTAGCAGACGGGCGATTTACATGTTGGACATTGTGGAAAAATATTTGATAGCATTTCAGCCGAACAAAGTTGTTGCTGGTCATCAAAATATATTTCAGTGGACTTGATCATTTTTAGATATACGAGGGTTGTCCCAGTAAATTGTGGACTTGTGTTTTAAAACAAAACTGTGTATAAGGAATTCTGTGAATTTTGTATGACATGTTTATATACATGTGAGACACATTTTTTACAAATTTGAATGAAATCACAGTTTAGATAACAAAGTTATGGACCTTTACTTGAGGGTGCCTCAGTGTATGCGGAGCACGTCACAAATTATTTGCTGTATTTTCAGAGAGGGGTGGTCAAATTGTTTGACTATACTCTTTTTATATAAGCTGAAATGGTTACAAATATTGCCATCTATTTGTTGAGTAAGTCTCCCTGGTTCAATGAATGACTAAGTAGATAGTTTGGATATATTAAGCAAACAAACAAGCGGGATCCATTTAATACGAGACAACATATTTACCATTAGAATAACTGACAGAAAAATAGTATGTGTTCCGTTAAATTGACAAAAAGGAGCTTGTCTTTGTAGTATTACTAAAATAATGTTACACAAAATCCATTTTACGATAATAGTGATTGTTCTACCAGTCATTTAACATTAAAAGAACGTAGTTTAATGTGTTTAATTAGCCAAAAAGTATTGAAGGACTAACTTTTGCTCCGTACCGTTCTTATAACGTTAGCATTTTCTGAAAAATAAACATGTGGTAGTATGTAAATTATTTTATAAAATCAATATGAATGGCCAGAAAAGTTTCAATATTACAACTCTTTACCATGCATAGATACTAGTTGATGTGGCAATGCTATGTTTGAGATGCAACATCCAAGACTGATAAAATGTGCGCTACCATTTGGACTATATGAGTTTCATTACATAAAAATTGACGTGCGCCACTCACGCCGACATACCATCACGGAAAGGTTCATAAATTTGATATCTGAACTGTGATTCCACCAATATTTATACAAAATGTTACCCATATGTATATAAACAGATCCTTAAAATATCATAGAATTACTGGTACACAGTCTCATATTACAGCCAAAGTCCACGATTTACTGGGACAACCCTCGTACTTCGGCTTTTCACCAAAGCTATCAATGTGTATGTTTTATAGCGCCATTACGTTATGCAAAAATGAGGCATCCGTATAAGAGTACATATTTAAAAAAAAGAACGTTTTCTTATTTCTCAATCAAAACGTATGATGTGGATACTCAAAGGAACCTTGTTGTTGAGAAGGCTCTTCTGAGCACCCAAAACACATTTTCAAACAGGTGGATAAAGAAAAAAAATCGCAATTTTCCGATCAAAAATTGCTTATATGGACCTATGTAAAATGGGCGACGACATTTTGTTAAGATTGATGTGTTCTACATTCACTTTCGCGCTTATTTCCTTATTCTTCTCTCCTTTCATTTACTTTATTTGAGCTGTTAGACCCACTGTCTAAAATCAACCTGCATATAAAACGCTTCTGCATTAAAAGCACGTCTTCTCTTATTTTGATGTCGTGTGTCTTTCAAGCCCTTGTCAGCATGCTTCATTAAATAGACCCCGTCTTGAAAGAATCAGAGTATTTGCATGCAACCAGCAAAGGTGATCCCCGTTGCTGTAAAATGTAGCAAACCCCTTCCGCTAGAAGTATTTATACTTTATTAATTTTGATAAACCCTGTCCTAACTGTATGCTTATTCGTAATGATCGCGTTTTTCTGTAGAAAAGTAAAAATGGATACCTTTCATAATGTTTAACTTTTTTTTTTTTTAATTTTCATTTGGATGTAATTCCTGCGACTGTTCTGCATCAACATAATATACTGACGGACTTTAAAAACGCAACACTTGGATATCAGCTTTAATTTATCTCTCGAAAAAGAAGGCAGAACAATAATTTTGATTGTATGTTAAAGCTGCATACTCTGCAACTATGAACATTTTTCGAAAAAAAAATATTTTCTTTTTAAATCATTTGTAAAAGTAGAATAAAGTTATGTTGTCACAATAAATCTAATTTCTACAGCTGAAAACTGCATGGAAAAGTGAATTATCTTATAAAAACAGGTGTATTTTCTCTTGTTTGTAATTATTTGCGTCCCTCCAATTATTCTAGACAGTTAATTTTTAACATAAATGCTGTTGTTTTGGCACTAATAATTTGTTAATTATTACGAAAAAGGTAAAATGTATACCTGAATTTTAGTATTTTTACTGTGTTCTTGAAAAATAGAAACATTATTTTTAAAATGAGAATATCAAAAGTTACAGATTATGCAGCTTTAAAGAGCATTCATTTGTAAGTAAAATATGGAAAATTTGTCCAACTTAGACGAACTTAATGCATTAAAATGTAAACATTTTGAGATAGAGGTCAACTGTTTTATGTGACCAAATGTAATGAATGAAAGATTCCCTACTTTTCTAAATCAAGAAACACTAGAAGCATCACACTTGTATCATGGACTTTGCAGCTTATTTGCGCATATGACGTTTATCTGGGTGTACCCTTTCATTCAATAGCTTAACATCTCCTCTACTTAAGAAATGTTCAAATGGCTAAATTCATACGGAGCATATAACGTCGTCCAGTTTTGCTGTACATTTAAAACTTGAGTGTTTGCTGAAGAAGCCACTTCATGATGACATGTTCGAAGCAAAGGAAGTTTACATTCAGCAGTCTTTTGGAAGATAAAAGGTGAAGTTAGTGTTGCGTAATTAAAGTCCGTCAGTATATCTTCTAATGTGTAGATGTTCAGGCGTCAACTTTCTACGTTAGTCTAACTCTTTGCATGCTGTGTAATTTTTCATGCTGTTTCTGTCATCTACAGACCTTTATTTAAAAAAATACTTTTTCAAAACATTCTTTCAGGACCACTATCAGAGTGTCGAACAGTTTGAGTCCAGATCAGGCCCGACGTTCTGTCAGTTCTGATCTGGGCTCGAACTGTTTGTGAAGGTTCGTCAGAGGACAAAAATCGCCATTAGCAAGAAAAGAGATAGATGAATCCATATAGCTTCATGCATTGCAAACTGTTCAAAACTGTCTGATTGGCAATGTGCGCGCATTTGAAGGCCAAAAGGAAAAATAGTGTGTTATCCCTTTTTTGAGCTTATCAACTAAACCTCATGACTTTTAAAAATGTTCATATTCTTTTAAAAAACAGATGGGTCTCTGCTGTAGCAGAATATATTGGTCTAGTCATGAGCCTTGACAACCTGTGTTTGGAGTTTGCGACCATGTAAGGTTCAGCTACAGAGACAGGTAAAAATAATGAAATTTTGCGTGTATAAAGTGGAGTCAATATACAGTAAAACCTGGCTTAAGCGGCCACTCAAAATAGACAAAACAAAGGTCTTAATGACAAATGGTAGCTTAATGAAGGTCGAAATATTGCAGAATGCTCTCTTGGAGCATTCTGCAATACTTTTGACCTGCATTAAGCAATAATCGGCCTTGAAAACCAATTTAGTTATATTTTGTTTGGGCTATCTTGTTAAGATAAAATAAAATGCATACGATAATTTTTGCACAAGCTACTAATGGATTTGAAAAATCTTAAAAATCTCAAAAAAAGTGATATTTTAAAAAAAATGCGTAAAACTCTACTTTTTTAAAAATAATTCAAGGGTTTGGTGTTTTTTAAGCCGACTAGACTAGTCTATTACCAACTGAACTTTATTTGATATAAAACTACAAACAAAGCCATTTTTCTTCCAAAAAGCATATTTTTGCATTTTAACCAAAAACCGTGGATTGAAAGACAACTTTTCTGAAAAACCGCTAAACATTTGCCCATTAAACTGCACATTTATAGGCAAAAATTCATTTCAATGTAACTAGTGCTTGATCAGAAATAATGACTTTAAAAAGTGACCAATTAGAAAATTTTTCAGTGTACATTTTAACATTTATCAGCTTGATAAAAACAACATCTGAGTGTTTAAGCAGGATAAACATACGTTGAAATTTCATCCTCAGCTGAGTTGAGCATGAACAAAGTTACATAACCTTGATGCATGTACTTTTATAAGGTTGGTAAGGGTAAACGCAATTATTTTTACTGTTTGCCTAAATGAAATGGCATGACAGATTCCGAGGACGATAAGGACGCTGCGTGTCATTTAAGGAATAATTATTCAATTTCACAGTACGACATCAATAATGCATCAAACACTTTGCAGTATCTTTCAGACTTGTACCGGGAGACTTTGTCTTCTTGGAGCTATGTTCCTCAACGCTGTACAAGCCGGCTTTTACGGCGACTTGGCAATATCTGATTTCCAACTCGGTTGCCCGGGTTCGATCCCCAGTCAGGGTAAAGATCAATAGTGTTGTCTCACCCGTACATGTTTGATAAGTTGTGAATCTTTCATGCGAACCAAACATATATGTGTCTTGGTCCGCATTAGAATTGGGGGACGGGGTTAGTGCCATTAAGTATGTTTAAGCCTTCCAGTGTTTGTTTACTGACCGTTCCAAGGCGGTGCTTTTTTATGGATCCCTTTTGTTATTTATGTTTGACGTTTGTCTTTACCATACTGTCTTGTCTGTCCCTTGTAGCCTTGTGGTCACCTGCTGGGAAAGGGCTGACCTTTTGTCTCTCTTAAGTGTAATGTTTCCTAGTGCTTTTGTCACTTTCCCATATGGTGTCTCGGGTCAGATGTGGTACTTGTTGTATCGATTCCTGATCTTTGCCTTCTTTAGTTTTGAACAAAAAGACCGCACAAGTGTTGATAAACTTAGCTCTACTACATAAAGCTAAAACCAGCTTCTCCTATCGGTGGTAACAGAAACATACCAGGGATTCAACCTTTGGATACACACGTAAGGCAACGTTGTGCGTTTTAGTGGTCATTTTTTTGTTATATATACCCGTCTAATAAATTTGATTTATTTCAGGTTCGTTTATTATTGACGAATCACGAATTCTTTAAGTTGAATATACTGCTGAGCACACCCACCGTTTCAGCCAACCAGTGCCCCTTTCACAATTATAAGTCTGTGACCTAAAGCTACAATAACAGCACAATCATATATTTTTTCAAGCATCAGTTTTGCAGCGTTTGTCTGGCTGTTGTTCAGCTCTCAATCTTTGGCTAATGTTCCTGTGGGGGAACAAATATAGCGATGGCACTTCATTCGCGTGTTGATGGATGCATGTTTACTTTTTACCGGCTAATATAAGTGGGCAGACGCACTCCTTGTCTATTGCAGTGACCATTGGGATTGATGACTTAAGAAGACAAGCATGGTAAATAACCTTCAAAGTGCTACTTAAACGCAAAAGAAGACATTTATGAATATTCTTATCTCTTTTCTTAAAATCAAAAGAACATTATAAAATGTTTCGTCTGCTGAAGTCGTGGTGACTGGCGCTCCTGTGGCTAATTGTTCAGTGTATTATAAAGGATGTTTTACACTGTACAAAGATTGCTCTTCAGTGTATATGGATGTTTGTACAGTGTGTAAGGATCAGTGTATAAGGGTGTTTGTACAGTGTATGAGGATGACTGTACAGAGTTTAAGGCTCACTGTATAAGGATGTTTGGAGAGTGTATAATGATGTTTGCAAAGTTTATAAGGATGTTTGTAGAGTGTATAAGGATGTTTGTACAGTGTATAAGGATGCTTGTACAGTGTATTAGGATGTTTGTACAGTGTATAAGGATGCT
The DNA here is from genome assembly GCA_964019695.1 of Loripinus fragilis. Taxonomy (NCBI): domain Eukaryota; kingdom Metazoa; phylum Mollusca; class Bivalvia; order Lucinida; family Lucinidae; genus Loripinus; species Loripinus fragilis. Next base: position 26,099,305 of record OZ026523.1, read on the forward strand.
TGTACAGTGTATAAGGATGTTTGTACAGTGTATAAGAATGTTTGTACAGTGTATAAGGATGTTTGTACAGTGTATAAGGATGTTTGTACAGTGTATAAGGATGTTTGAACAGTGTATAAGGATATTTGTACAGTGTACAATGGTGTTTGCACAGGTTATAAGGATGTTATACAGTGTATAAGGATGTTTGTAGAGTGTATAAGGATGTTTGTACAGTGTTTAAGGATGTTTGTACAGGTTATAAGGATGTTTGTACAGGTTATAAGGATATTTGTACAGTGTATAAGGATATTTGTACAGTATATAAGAATGTTTGTAAGTATATAAGGATGTTTGAACAGTGTATAAGGATATTTGTACAGTATATAAGGATGTTTGTAAAGTGTATAAAATTATAAGGATGTTTGTACAGTGTTTAAAGATCAGGTTATAAGGATGTTTGCACAGTGTATAAGGATATTTGTACAGTATATATGGATATTTGTACAGTGTATAAGGATGTTTGTACAGCATATAAGGATGTTTGTACAGTGTATAAGGATGTTTGTACAGTGTATAAGGATATTTGTACAGTGTATAAGGATGTTTGTACAGTATATAAGGATGTTTGCACAGTGTATAAGGATATTTGTACAGTATATAAGGATGTTTGTACAGTATATAAGGATGTTTGAACAGTGTATAAGGATATTTGTACAGTATATAAGGATGTTTGTAAAGTGTATAAAATTATAAGGATGTTTGTACAGTGTTTCAAGATCAGGTTATAAGGATGTTTGCACAGTGTATAAGGATATTTGTACAGTATATAAGGATATTTGTACAGTGAATAAGGATGTTTGTACAATATATAAGGATGTTTGTATAGTGTATAAGGATGTTTGTACAGTGTATAAGGATGTTTGCACAGTGTATAAGGATATTTGTACAGTATATAAGGATATTTGTACAGTGTATAAGGATGTTTGTACAGTGTATAAGGATGTTTGTACAGTATATAAGGATGTTTGTACAGTATATAAGGATGTTTGTACAGTGTATAAGGATATTTGTACAGTGTATAAGGATGTTTGTATAGTGTATAAGGATGTTTGTACAGTGTAAAAGGATGTTTGTATAGTGTATAAGGATATTTGTACAGTGTATAAGGATGTTTGTATAGTGTATAAGGATGTTATACAGTATATAAGGATATTTGTACAGTGTATAAGGATGTTTGTACAATATATAAGGATGTTTGTACAGTGTAAAAGGATGTTTGTACAGTATATAAGGATGTTTGTATAGTGTATAAGGATGTTTGTACAGTGTAAAAGGATGTTTGTATAGTGTATAAGGATATTTGTACAGTGTATAAGGATGTTTGTATAGTGTATAAGGATGTTATACAGTATATTAGGATATTTGTACAGTGTATAAGGATGTTTGTACAATATATAAGGATGTTTGTACAGTGTAAAAGGATGTTTGTACAGTATATAAGGATGTTTGTACAGTGTATAAGGATGTTTGTACAGTGTAAAAGGATGTTATTATAGTGTATAAGGATATTTGTACAGTATATAAGGATGTTTGTACAGTGTATAAGGATATTTGTACAGTGTATAAGGATGTTTGTATAGTGTATAAGGATGTTTGTACAGTGTAAAAGGATGTTTGTATAGTGTATAAGGATATTTGTACAGTGTATAAGGATGTTTGTATAGTGTATAAGGATGTTATACAGTATATAAGGATATTTGTACAGTGTATAAGGATGTTTGTACAATATATAAGGATGTTTGTACAGTGTAAAAGGATGTTTGTACAGTATATAAGGATATTTGTACAGTGTATAAGGATGTTTGTACAGTATATAAGGATGTTTGTAAAGTGTAAAAGGATGTTTGTATAGTGTATAAGGATATTTGTACAGTATATAAGGATATTTGTACAGTGTATAAGGATGTTTGTACAGTATATAAGGATGTTTGTAAAGTGTATAAAATTATAAGGATGTTTGTACAGTGTTTAAAGATCAGTGTATAAGGCTGTTTGTACAGTGTATAAGGCTGCTTGTACAGTGCATAAAGCTGTTTAAATTGAACAATTTATTCTTTTATTTTCCAACAAACTTTAGTAAAGGAGTATTTTCATAGTGTCTAACCTTCTATTTTCATTGAGCACCTAAGTTAAAATTTTCTCAGCATTAGAGAATTCAGAAAATGCATGTAGTATATATTCCCATAATACAAGTACTACTGAATGATTACAAACATATCAGGAAATTAATTTTTATAAAAGTAAGTAAGGGTGGAAAGTTCAAGAATCGAAACAATCAAGTACCACACCTGACCCAGGATACCAGTGGGAAAGTAACAAACTCACAGTTAGACACCACAAACGAGAGCCAAGGGGTCAGCCCTTTCCCAGCAGGTGACCACAAGGCACATATAAACAGACGCGCACAAAGACATAGCAAATACAAGACAGAACAAAAACATAAAAGATCCACAAAAGAAGTACCGCCTTGGAACGGTCTGTAAAATATTTTACTGGAGGGCTTAAACCAGTTTAACGGTGTTTGTTCTATTTGAAAAGTTAAAGTTGTGTTGCTAAAATATTCCTGAAAAATATTTTAACTATTCAATAAGAAAACGTTATAAAATCAATCTCTGTACCCATAAAAAATATCGCTTGATATATTTTTTCTACGAAAGGTTAAACGTTCATTTTGAATCTGGATTCGAGACATCGATAACGTTAGTTCTCTGTATTTATTTCTTATAATTTATCTTCTTATATTTGCAGATGACTAGGCTCTAATCAACGCCATGGCTAAGTTTCACCGGTTCCTGAAACTCAACGACCGGTTCGATTCCCAGGTCTTCACGTTCGTCCTTCCAAGCAAAGCAGCTTCTGAACAGTCCAAGGAATCGTACACAAAGGACTTTATTTATGGCTACCACAAATGGTCTGCAACATTTGTGAAAACAGATGTGCACCTTGGAGCCTTCCTGAAGCTCCAGTCGGTGACACAAGGAATGAAATGTCAAGTAGATTTCTCCTTCACCTTACTGAACCGGGAGCATTATACGAGAAATGAGTCTTTCATCGAAAAAGGATGCGTATTCACATCCGAGGACAGTCAGCATGGCAGGAAAACCTTTGTTGGCCTTAATGATCTAGTCCAGCGAAACTTTATGCAAGACAGTGGCGAATATCTCGTTGAGTTAGAACTTAGAAAGATTAATTGTACATTTGAGTGTCATGTTAGACTTCCAAAGGAGGGGAATTCAAGGTATTCAAATGATTCATCACGAATAGAATCACCATACTTTTCATTTGGTTTGTTCGATTGGAGTGTTTCTATATATCCAAATGAAGGAAATGTCGAACAGGAGGAGAGCGTAGCTATGCAACTACATAGACATACAAGTTTTGACCATATCTGTAACGTCAGATATATTATTGGCCTAGGCGAGAACGGTGAATTCAATTCGGAAGAAATTGAGCAATTGGTCGATATTGCTGGCAATGGAGATATTTACGTCATAAACGCATCGTTATACAAGCTCACCAGGGGTCGCTCAACATTGAAGGTGAAGGTCACTATGGTTAGTGTAGTGTCCATCAGTGAAGTGACTCTGGACATTTCGAGCAGGTCTAAAAATAAAGCTCACTGTTATGATCGTGATAAGCAAGCGTGGATGCTACAGTCTGATGTCAGTACTAAGACTCTCTCGTTTAAACTGTATTATACTGATATCACTCATGTTCCGCGGAAGTACAGTAGATACGTGTGTTGGAATGTTATACTACTAACACGGTACCTTCCTGATAAACCAGTGAAGACACACTTTGGTCCGTACAGTAGATACTTTGTCCAACAAGATTTAGACGATGGCTATTACTTCTCTACAGGCATTCCTATTAATCAGGTAATTTTAACGTTTTTCAGACCAATGAATTTACCATTAAGCTAAATGTGTACACTATTGTCTGGCTGGTCCATTGTACATACCGAGTAACCACAGGTTAAACTTCCCTCAAAATGCTGTATTTCTTCTTCTGATGATCGATGTACGATGCGACATTTCATCAAGGTCTTTACTGTTTGCCAAAGTGCACGTTTTCGGGTATAAAGTATTAAAATATCGTTATCGATAGCTTTTGACTAACACCAAAACAATAGCATTCATACTATTATTCAAGCAATTTTTTTTTACTGGTCCAGTTACGGCTCATACTAGGTTTCTGGGCCAAATCTCAGACTTTTTTTTACTTTTGATTGACCTTCAAAGGATGTAAATCTATTCTTATGAACCCCATAAATACGAGGGTCATTTTTATGTTCGTAGAATCGGGCTGTATCTCCACAAATATAGAATTTACGGTACCATAAGTATATATATTTTGAAAGGTCTAGCTTCTGTCAACAACTGATATAAATTTTACATCATTAGCGAATAGTTCGGTCCAGATAATAGCTTTGAATAGGGCATGGTAACAACTTTTGAATAGGACATGATAAAGGACACTGGCCGAAATCAATGTCATTTTAACCACGCAACCATTAGGAAATAAGACGCTATTAAGTTCCATTCGCTATGGTAAAGTGCTAGTTATTATATCTGTTAAAATTACGAATTTAAACATTTTTTTTAAATTTCTTCTGGTTTTGAAAAGCAAACTATACACTTAATCATTCGTCAGCAGTTATATTGATGTATCGATTAAAGCGTGTATCTGGCAACTTCCGGAACTGTTATACCCCCATGATTTAAAAAGTGGGTGGGGTTGATCAACTTCGCGTAGAAAAAACAATTACAATCAGATCTTCACAATCTTCCTATTTGTCAACTTTTTACAATACAAGTTTATATGCCTACTGTACAATTTGCTGAGGTTCCAAATAAATCTTCCATATCCAACATTTGTTGCGTATATGCTATAATGATCATGTAATATTGTAGCACTTACTGTCCTTTATCTGCAGCCAAATTTTCAGTGTATGGCTATGGATCCATTTTTATGCAGTTTTTACCAACGTTCTTTCACAGACTAAGTCCATAAATGTCAAATTTTTACCACATTTCCAGTGTCAGATATATAGGAATGTCTTTGCCTCTTGGAAGTCATTGAAGTAATGCATTATGTAATTATTTTTAGGTCGCATGTATAGATAAAAGCTCAATCTTTCCATATATATACATGATGTATGCATTTACTTTCGTTGTTTTCATTAAATCTACCACTCTACAAACATAAAAACGTTCCTCGTATGTATGGATGTTAAAAACCACATTCATAATCATTGTAGTCGCATGAGCCTTTTAACAAGCAAAATTAGAAACTAGAAAAAGGGTATTTTGCAAAGTTCTTTATCAATATGCGCGTATGAAATCCTTTGAACCAATTTTTTGTCAACATGACTGATGCTATTAATTTGCAATGTAATATGCGTGTGTCTTTTATTTCATTCAAATACCATGATTATATATGAAAATCTATAAAATTTTCCCATGCATGTTGAATAGCAATAAAGTTTTTGAGACACAATCACTTTATCCAGTCTAAAATGCAAAATGCAATCATCTTGCGGAGGGAAAGAAAACTGGTTGCTTTAATTTAATAATGTTGTTGCTTTCTGTGTTCTGTGTCTCTTCCTCGTGATGGTGTGGGTTGGTCTGAAGTCTGTGATTGTGGCATTTTCTGGTCATACTCACTTACTTTTGTGTGATTTCATTTAATTCATAAATCATGATTCATGCAAGTGCATGTTAAGGTCACCATCACGGTACTGAAATAGTTATTCCACTTGTGTCAAATGGAACCGATTATTCTTACTGTTTAATGACGCTGCTATGACATCACTTATGGAACTTTCCTACTTAATTTGACTGCTTAATATGTCTCATATTGTCCATATCAGATGTGGAACGTGAAGGAACTGTTTGCTTATGTCCTATTTTATGGAGGCTATGCAAAATAATTGTGCATAGCCTCCATAAAATGGTACATTATTATGTTAAGGATTGTTTCTGCCTGTTGTAATTTCTGGGAGGCCTAAAATCTACATTTGATTCTATTTTGTTTATACTCGGTATTCATGCTGGAAATACTCAACCAGATACAACAAACTTTATCAGGGTAAATATCTAATTGAAGAGGCAGAGAAACTAAAGTTAGCGGAGCCGTAAAACGTGATTTTTGAGCGTATATCCGACGATATACCTTCCCGAATGAAAAATTTGAATATGGTTATCCCCATTCTAATGCTCCATTAACATTTTTCTTAAAAATACAGTGAAAATGTAATGGTGCGCCTACGTCCAGCGGCTGCCAGCTGCATAATATTGATTGCCAACTGCATAAAACCCGCGCCTGTCAGCCAATGAAAACCGACGTTACGTTTTTACATCGAGTTTGCGAGAGTATAAACGCAGGATATACTGTCTTTAATGTGTGTGTGTGTGTGTGCTCTTGTTTTCATTTGAGATTGTATACCTAATATGAGCGTCAAAATAAATTTGAGCCGTGACGTGAGATTTCCAACAATATGGTATGTGCGACCAGCAAAGCCTCTGATCAGCCTGCGCATACGCGCAGTCTGATCAGAGCCTTTGCTAGTCGCTTGAATATTCTATGACTGTTAAGCTACTTACTGAACACCATATGGAGTTTCTAAGCTTAAAAGGATGCTGCACAGGCTCGTCTGAGTCTACACTTGTCAAAATGCCACATTGCTGGAAATCACGTGTCACGGCTTATTTTTTGTTATAGCTGTACGACGAGAACAGCCCTTACATGGACCCCGAAGATCCCAGGATAAGTGTACACATCGAATGGGTTGATTCCCACCTACTAGCCTGTCCAACCTACCATGCCTTTGATGACGTCGATAAACTCCAGAAACATCAGATGTGGTAACTATACTGCTGATTTTTTTACCCATAAAGCGTCAATCTAGACCCATGCGCGGATCCAAAGGAGGGCAGGGGTCCGGACCCCCTAATATCACAAAGCTATAGGGTTTCTTAGCAATACTGGTCCAGATCCGCTGAACAATTACAAAGCTACCAAGCCAGGATTCAATGTTGGGCCATCATCGGTCCGCGAATAACCTGATAATGACCCACTTTTATTGGTATTTGGATCCTCTCTTCCCCTCATCAACTTCAAACAAAAAAGTCAGAGTTGGACCCCCTCTGACAAAACTTTCTGGAACCGCGCATGCGATTGTAGCAGACGACATATTTTATTATATCTACGAGGGTATCCAATTAAGAATGAGACGTTATAGTCTGAAAACCTGTGCATGCATTTAGTTAAAAGTCACCACAATAACAGTATAATATCTTAACAATTCAGGAATAGAACTAATATGTTTGTGATTGTGCAGTTGCCATAGTAACGGGACGCTTTGAGCTAGGAATTGAAGACGCATGGCCACGTTTATATTACTTTGTAAGTGAATGATATCCTACAAAACGTATGGTTTTGAGCAGCTGATCGTATATAAGCTTAAATGGACAAAGCCCTTTTCATTTAAATTGCCTTCGACCATTGGCTATTAACTTTTAACGTTAATAGGTCAGCAATAATTGCCTGACATTTCTTGAAACCTTGGATTAAAATTTGTTTCTATGGTAACAGTTCAATACTCTGGAAATATTATTTTCACCTATTGGTTAAAGACAGATTGCATTAGCATATATAGATATTAGTAGAAAAATAAACCATGCGTCTTAATCATTTGCCATGTTGACCACCTATAATGAGATGTACACGCACGTTTGATTAGTTTTCTAATGTTGCCTAACAACAAAAGTTGGAAATATGTAACACGTCGAAAATGGTACGTGTGAACAGCGGAAACGACATGTTAGCTTTGTAAGAGATTTCATAAGTCTAGTATGTGCTCTAGAGAAAAAGTCACATTATTTATTGGATGACCCTCGTATCTTGACTTTTAGGGAAATTAGTCCACTTCGTTCCTAAGGGTACTAAGTCTACTTCGTTCCATACACGCATATGTATGGAACGAAGAGGACTTACTGTCGTGCCAACCAAGAGTGACAGTGACGTAACATTTAGTTAACAATTGTTAAGTAAAACATTAGCTTGTACACTCCACTTGAGCTAACTCGAATCGATAGATCACTTGTGTATTAATCCTATCCTGTGGTAAACAAAACATGACATCACTGTCACTCTTGGCTGGCAGGACAATACTGTAGTACACTTGTATTGCGAAGTTAAAGTTTGTGATGTCAGCGTCAATTTCGTATTTTCATGGATAATCAATTTCAACTATTTTAAGCACTTTCACATGACCAGACGCCTTCAGCTTTATTATAAATCAAATATAAAGCAATTTGATGGGAAACTAACACAATATATAGAACACTTACGGGCATGATCGGATTATCTATTTCTGAAAGCTTTGCAACTCAGCATGTGAGAGGACTTAACAAGCACATAAATACAGGCGGCTCAATTCCTGAGGATGATTTTATTACGCAAAAGCAAATCAAAAATTTGAATGAAAAGGGAATTATGCTACCTTAGCGAGTATAGAAAAGTTCTGACTTAATATGCCACATTTACATGGGTTGTTATATAATTCAGTAGCCACTGTATGATAAAAAAAAGCCCTCACGAAATGACCTGTGCGAAGATTTACCCACATTACAGTGTTCCATCCAGCATTCAAGCTACCATCAATTTTCACATGCTCCCAAATGCCACAAAACAGTCCCAATAAGACAGACCATTTCCCATTAAGAGGGACAGATGCCTCAAGGCCAGCAGTCAAGCTAAAGAACATGCGATGATTTATGTTACAGTTTCATATAAAACAAATCTTCCTGCTGCATGCTGCAACGTACCATCTAGATGTAAAGTTTGATCGGGATAATCTACGAGCCTATCATCCCAAAACCCTACTATCATCCCAAAACCAAGACAGTACTTCTTTTGTGAATTATTTGTGTTATTTATGTCTTGTGTTTACCATGCTTTCGCGTCTGTTCATTGCTGCCTTGTGGTCACCTGAATGGTAAGGTCTGACCTCTTGGCTCTTGTTAAAATATGACGTTTATTTTGATTTTGTTACTTTCCCATTTGGTATCCTGGGATGGATGTGTGGTATTTGATTGTATCGATTCCTGATCCTTGCTATCTTTCTTACTTTAATACTGTAACCGATGCTTTTGGATAATCGTATATGGTAGAGTATTAATCTTAGACTATGGTTGTACTATATATTATAGAGTAACAAGTAAGAATGGGAAATATGGACTGATTCAAGTGCAGTGACCTGACTAGCAACTGGCCATTGAGTGACAGTTGCCTCAAGGTAACAATCCCACCTAACAGTCAGCCAGTGAGTGTCATTCTGGCCAAGGCTACACGGTAGCATCCAAGTTTAAGAACCAATGTTTACACCGTAAGGACCTTAGGATTACATAATCTCATATAGCTGCCCTGATTATATCTTGCATAAACATGACAAAAGAATGGACTAACACGACGGCTATCCAATAAATTACAGACCTAACAAACTAGGGTATGTCGCTTTAACTTAGAATATTATTACTTTTGCAAGACCTAAAAAGATGCAAACATTGGTTTTCATACTGCCCAAAGACTGTACTAAACACTTATCCAAAGGGAATTTCTGGTACTCTTTGACCACCAATGACCATTGATTATGGCTGGAGCCTTGGCAAGTACATTCCCAAAAAATAGTTGCATAGCTACCGAATTTTTATCCATGTCATATATTATTTCTGGCGTGATATTTTGGCATTGTAATCAGAAATTAACGTCTTTCAGAAGCAGTTACATAGGTATCAAACTATTTATATTGTATTATTTCAGGCGTGAGCTACTGGCATTACAAACAGAAAATTACGTCCTTGAGAAGCAGTTAATATGGTTACATAGCTATCAAATTACTATCTATATTATATTATTTCAGGTGTGAAATATTGGTATGACAATCAGAAATGTATGCCCTTGAGAAGAAGTTACTATGGCTACATAGCTATCAAATTACTATCTATATTATATTATTTCAGACATGAGATACTGGCATTATAATAAAAAAGACTTCGTTCTTGAGAAGCAGTTACCATCGTTACATAGCTATCAAATTACTATCTATATTATATTATTTCAGGCGTGAGATACTGGCATTACAATTAAAAAAACTACGTCCTTTAGAAGCAGTTACCATAGTTACATAGCTATCAAATTACTATTTATATTATATAATTTCAGGCGTAAGATACTGGCATCACAATAACAAAAAACTACGTCCTTGAGAAGCAGTTACCATCATTACATAGCGATCAAACTACTATCTATATTATATTATTTCAGGCGTGAGATACTGGCATCACAATAACAAAAAACTACGTCCTTGAGAAGCAGTTACCATCGTTACATAGCTATCAAATTACTATATTATATTACATTTGTATATTATTTCAAGCGTGAGATACTGGCATTACAATAAAAAAAAAATATGTCCTTGAGAAGCAGTTACCATTGTTACATAGCTATCAACTTACTATATCATATTATATTATTTCAAGCGTGAGATATTGGCTTTACAATAAAAAAAACTACGTCCTTGAGAAGCAGTTACCATAGTTACATAGCTATCAAATTACTATCTATATTATATTATTTCAGGCGTGAGATATTAGCATTACAATCAGAAAATTATATCCTGAGAAGCAGTTACCAAATAACTATCAATTTGCTATCTATACTATATCATTTCAGGCGTGAGATATTGGCTTTACCATCAGAAAAATACGTCTTTGAGAAACAGTTACCAAATTACTATCAAATTATTATCTATATTATATGATTTCAGGCGTGAGATATTGGCTTTACCATCAGAAAAATACGTCTTTGAGAAACAGTTACCAAATTACTATCAAATTATTATCTATATTATATGATTTCAGGCGTGAGATACTGGCTTTACAATCAGAAAATTACGTCCTTGAGAAGCAGTTGCATAGCTACCAAATTACACTTAGCAAAGGTAACTCCAATCAAAAACTCCAACGGGACGAATCTGGAGATCGTGAGCGGCGGCGATCACAACCTGAACCGATACGGAATGATCCGGAAAGACGACCTGAACGACGAGGAGAACGTTCATATAGATACAAGTGATGATCTGTTGAGTTTGGACAAGTGACACTTTGGGACTACATAAAATATGCAAATATGGACGGCCTAAATAAAGTATACAAGTGTCAGCACATGAGATATTGGTACTTATTGCAAGTGTACAAATAGCCTTCATTAAACGCACATGCTGACATATCGTCAAATAATTGTTCTGAGTCTTCATCTGCGTCCGGTTTTTTGTATGTGAGCAGCGAACGCTCGCCTGAGCATTCTTCCTGAGCTCGACAATATGATAGAGATATTCACACAGAGGTTGTTACTGTAAAATTGCAAATTTAGCGAGGGTTTTATTTTCGAGAAACTTTGCATACGCATACGCAAAGTTTCGTGAAAATAGAACTCTCACTACATGGCGAGATCACTCTGTCGTTTACTGATATAGGTAAATTATACTCTAGTCGCGAATTTTTAACGTCGTAAATTTGTCTTTTAACGCTATTTGCGAAAATAAAATTCTCACAAAAATTCTCGAATTTGCAGTATCTCCTGAAATACCAACCCAAGACCCCATTATCAACCTGAGTGCCTTAGCTCGAGGTCTGATATGGTTTCAAATATGCGATAAATACCAATATCTAATGTGTTGGGTCAATAAAAGCATTGCTACATACCACGTATGTGTTACGTTATTAGCTGTATGCTCTCCATTTGAGTAAGATTCTAGAATTTGGTCACGATATTCATCTTCCCTCGTACTCTGTGTGTGCGTGCTTGCGTGTGTATGTGTGTGCGCTTAAGAAGACTCGAGGAAGAATATGTGGATGCACATAGAGTTGTCCGAGTCGTGATCTTTGATTGTCGCACTTGTGATGAGTACCTAATTCTCATGAACTGATGAACAAACAATGCCAGACAAGACAGAACGCAGTTTCAAGTGAAAATATAAAGGGTAAAGTCGGCTAACTTCGGACATCAGGTAAATTCGGACATACATATGCAAACTGTGAAAATCCAGATGAGACAGCTCCTACTGAGCCGTCTCATCAGGATTTCACTGTTTGCTAATTTAATTTATTTTTTTTACAATAATTAAAATATGAAACAAACACGGTCGCTGTCAAAATTTAGTTGACCGTCCGAATTTACCCGACTTTACCATACTATGCACAATACATTTAGCAATTTCTTATGTTTTACATCTTATTTTGCTCATCTTAGTGCAGCTTCGAATAATTTCAATGACAATGGTCAGAACAATATTTTATGCAAACGAAACCACGAATAAACAGACGCCATCCTTTAAATTAGCATTTGGGGAGAGCAACTATTCCAAATGGGGTCAGTAGGCTAACTTCACATCCGTTGTAAGTATTGCAAAAATGATAAGCATGTGGACTTTCGTTTGGTGATCTTTCATTTCCTCATGCATCATATGCCTGTAAAACCTTTCGGTTATGTGACAGATGTGATAGAGGTTTTATGGTGAAAAAAATCAGCTGCTGTTAATGACGTAAATATGTACAGTTTGGACCCAGATCAGATCGTAAAAGCGATGTGATCATGTAATGTCGCCTATCGTTATATTCAGGAACATCTGGTGAGCTTTTACTAAAACAAAAAATGCGTAATTTAATGGTGAGAAAGAAACAATGTGTGACAAGGTTATAAAAAGAGTCCATCTGCAAGACTCGTGAAAGAGAAACGATAAACCTTGGGGCGGATTTTCTACTCCACCTTCAAACTCTTTATTCCCTCAAGGATAATTTTATCCAGTATATAAGAAAGACATTTACTTCCAATCTTTGTGAACCAATGCAAAAAAGAACACTTCTGTTGTGTCGAAGAGTTTTCTCCCGTTTAGCATTTAACTCTTTGCTTATTTGGTAATTTTGCATGCTTTTTTGTCGTCTGCTGATTTTTTTTTCTAAATCAACTTCTTCAAAAAAAAATTCAAGAATACCATTAGAGTGCCAAATAGTTTGGATCCAGATCAGGATCGACTTTCTGTCGGCTCTGATCTTGGTCCAAACTGTTTGCAAATGTAATCAGCAGACGACACTAGTATTAAAGCGCTGCATTAGTCAAGAGAATCCATCATACTAGTCCTGTGGATTTATCAAATTGAAATAATTCATGAAAAACATGACAGATCCTGATCACACAGCATACAGAAGGACTCTCACATCAGAATCAATATTGTTTGTAAATGTGACCTTAAGTCATACTTAATGGGATACTATTTAAGACAAAAACTTGCACACAATCTCAGTGTACTATCACTATGTAGTTCAGTTTTCTTTATCTGTTATTTAAAGTTATTTTCATTGCAACCTAATATGTTATGTGCTCATGCCATTATGCATTAAATAGGCTCTATATCAAACAGAGCATTAAAATTTTATGAATTAGTTTCATCATTTATCAACCAAAAACCAAGTATCACAAAGACAACACAACTATCATAAAATCAAAGCCTACCTACAACACCGAGTGAAAGAGAGAAATTGTATACAAGAGAAGATAAGATGAGTAAAGCAATCTGCTCTCTCTCTCATACACACACACACACACGCGCGCGCGCGCACGCACGCACACACACAAGAAGATTACTGCCAAACCAGAAAGGATCGATGAAGATTGCTAAACTGGAGAGCAGATAAGATCAGATAAAGATATCAGTGTCGAACTAGAAAAGAATCAAAGAGAGCATTGTCAAACAAGAAGGGATAGAGTGTTTGTCAAACTAGAAAGAATACAAAGAGGGTATTGCTAAACTAGAAATGATAGAGTGGTTGCCAAATTAGATAGAATACAAAGAGAGTATTGCTAAACTAGAAAGAATAGAGTGATTGCCAAATTAGAAAGAATACAAAGAAAGCATGGTCAAACAAGAAGGGATAGAGTGTTTGTCAAACTAGAAAGAATACAAAGAGGGTATTGCTAAACTAGAAATGATAGAGTGGTTGCCAAATTAGATAGAATACAAAGAGAGTATTGCTAAACTAGAAGGGATAGAGTGTTTGCCAAATTAGAAAGAATTCAAAGAGGGTATTGCTAAACTAGAAGGGTTAGAGTGTTTGCCAAATTAGAAAGAATTCAAAGAGGGTATTGCTAAACTAGAAGGGATAGAGTGTTTGTCAAATTAGAAAGAATTCAAAGAGGGTATTGCTAAACTAGAAGTGATAGAGTGTTTGCCAAATTAGAAAGAATACAAAGAGAGTATTGCTTAACTAGAAAGAATAGAGTGATTGCCAAATTAGAAAGAATACAAAGAAAGCATGGTCAAACAAGAAGGGATAGAGTGTTTGTCAAACTAGAAAGAATACAAAGAGGGTATTGCTAAACTAGAAATGATAGAGTGTTTGCATAATTAGAAAGAATACAAAGAGAGTATTGCTAAACTAGAAGGGTTAGAGTGTTTGCCAAATTAGAAAGAATTCAAAGAGGGTATTGCTAAACTAGAAAGAATAGAGTGTTTGCCAAATTAGAAAGAATTCAAAGAGGGTATTGCTAAACTAGAAGGGATAGAGTGTTTGTCAAATTAGAAAGAATTCAAAGAGGGAATTGCTAAACTAGAAGGGATAGAGTGTTTGCCAAATTAGAAAGAATACAAAGAGAGCATTGCTAAACTAGAAAGAATAGAGTGTTTGCCAAATTAGAAAGAATTCAAAGAGAGTATTGCTAAACTAGAAGGTATAGAGTGTTTGTCAATTTAGAAAGAATTCAAAGAGGGTATTGCTAAACTAGAAGGGAAAGAGTGTTTGCCAAATAAGAAAGAATACAAAGAGAGTATTGCTTAACTAGAAAGAATAGAGTGTTTGCAAAATTAGAAAGAATTCATAGAGGGTATTGCTAAACTAGAAGGGATAGAGTGTTTGTCAAACTAGAAAGAATACAAAGAGGGTATTGCTAAACTAGAAATGATAGAGTGTTTGCATAATTAGAAAGAATACAAAGAGAGTATTGCTAAACTAGAAGGGATAGAGTGTTTGCCAAATTAGAAAGAATACAAAGAGAGTATTGCTAAACAAAGGATAGAGTGTTTGCCAAATTAGAAAGAATTCAAGGAGAGTATTGCTAAACTAGAAGGGACAGAGTGTTTGCCAAATTAGAAAGGATACAAAGAGAGTATTGCTAAACAAAGGATAGAGTGTTTGCCAAATTAGAAAGAATTCAAGGAGAGTATTGCTAAACTAGAAAGAATAGAGTGTTTGCCAAAGTAGAAAGAATATAAATAGAGTATTGTTTAACTAGAAAGGAAAGAGTGTTTGTCAAATTAGAAAGAATACAAAGAGAGTATTGCTAAACAATAAAGGATAGAGTGTTTGCCAAATTAGAAAAAATACAAAGAGAGTATTGCTAAACTAGAAATGATAGAGTGTTTGCCAAATTAGAAAGAATACAAAGAGAGTATTACTAATCTTGAAAGGATACAAAAAGAGTATCGCTGAACTATAAAGGATACAAAGAGAGTTTCGTCAAAAGATAAATTCGTTTATTGGTACAAAGAGTTTATCGCAGAACAAGAGAGGATATTTGTAAAGAGATTATTGCCAGACAAGACGGACAAAAAGAGAATATTAACCAAACACGAAAACAACATTGATCATTATTTGAAAATTCCAAACTCACAGGGCATGGGCCAACCTATAGCACCAAAGGGAATAGACCCAAGAATATTGTAAGTATGGTTCCCTCAGTAGGCCCTATATTGAGATAAGAACATGGCACCAGTTTGGAATATGCTACAAGACCTCAAAGTACGAAATTTAGGGGGTTACTGTATTCATTTTTCTTCATTTGGACGATATACCTCTCCAAATGAAAATTTTGATTATGATTATCCCCATTCTAATGCACTCCTGCGCATATTTACCTTACAAAATCAAAACCCAACTCTACAAAGCATGGCAATAATTGGATAAGTGTTTGAACCGGGCAAAATCGGCACCTTTCAAATGTAAACAACATTACTTACATTGCTGGTTAGGTCGCTTGGAAGTGCAAGGGTCTTAATTTACATGGAATGACAAGCTACCATGACTCACACAACATTTTCTGAAAGCTTATTCTTTGTTCAGCTCAGACAAACTTAATAAAAAATGCTCACATGAACTGGCAGTTTAACACCACTTTAATTAATTGTGATCTTCAAAATACACAAAACAATGTTGATTGAAATAAGTTTTAATTTTTGTCATTCTTCGTGTTCAAAAACATTACTTAGCTTAGGAAATACTTAAACTTAAGTAACGATTGTATTTCTGTATCTGGGTAGGTGGTAAAGATAAGTAGAACTTATATCAAAGTTTTGATCGAATTTGTATTCACAATGCATCATTTTAATCCCAATTGAATGCAGAAAATAAAGATTAAGTAGTTGTATCCAGTTGTTGTATTCAAACATATGCTACAAAATGCAAATTGATGTGCAAATTGACAGTGCAGGGGATATTGCTTTTAATCGCACAGCTCACATTATTTTAAAGTACATACCTAGATTGTTGAATTCAACATTTTACCCTCCTTCTTTCATTCCATTCTGCTTGTGTGCACTGTAAACATAGGTGTAAATAAACACAAAAAGAGGCTGCAGCTAAGCTGCCACCTTTTTGGTGCAAATTTACACACACACTTTCCTACTGAAACATTTTGAGGCATAAACTATAAGTCTCAACAGTAAATCTAAAATAACTGGACCCTAGCTCTTGATTTTTATAACAAATGTACACGGGGGTAATACCAATTTCGCTATTTTTGCTAGCGACCGAGACGGTACTGCGTAAAGCTGCTATCGACCGAGGAGTACGGCTTGCGACCGGTCGGTACGGCTGTCGGTATAGGGGGTCACGAGTTGAACGCTTCTGGAGGGGTCATAGCGTAAGTTTTATCGTCTACACACGCTATAGAGTTTTTTCCAGAGGACATGTGCTATTTGTCTGATTAGTTATTTAGAGTTTGTGACTTAGAAAAACACTATAAATTACAGGTTCTCTCGAAAAATCCAGTTTTCATAGATTATCATTAATATAACGTATTAAGAATGGTGGGAAAACAAAGAAACGCCCTATATATGTTATTTGTCATTTGAGCTTCTTGAATCAAGTGCGAATGACATATTTTTTACACTATGGGAGATTTTATGGACCCTAGAAAAATGCCATGATACGGCTGTCAACTACCAGTGATACGGCTGTCGAGAATTTCATATTCTGAATGATACGGCTGTCGACGAGATATGAAAAATATCTATCATGCACTGGGCTTGAAATACAAGATTTATTCATTTGCTATAACTGAAATTTGTTTTTTTTTTCAGGCAGATTGGTATCTAAAAGACGCAACATTCACAAATAATAAATACATTCCATCTCTCCCATATATTTAAATCCACACATTAGGTCAGTGAAGCAAACTCATAGGTTAAGATAGACTTTGAGCGTAAAATTGTTAACATTTTCTAATCCATCAGATTTAAAATACGTTTTGGTGCTCAAAAGAAGCGTCTCAATGAGACGGCTATTTTGAGTATCAACAGCATATGAGCCGTGACATGTGATTTCCAACAATGTGGCATTTTGACAAGTGTAGACTCAGACAATCCTGTGCAGCCTCCTTTCAAGCTTAGAAATTAGAAATGATGTTCGGTCTGTAGCTTAACAGTAATAGAATACTCAAGCGACTAGCAAAGGCTCTGATCAGTCTGCGCGTATGCACAGGCTGGTCTGAGCCTTTGCTGGTTGCACAAACCACATTGTTGGAAATCCTATGCCGCGGCTAAATTATGTTTTGGTTGAGAAATTAGAAAAATATTTTGGTTATCCTCTATAAACTTAAAACTTGGCCCAGAATTACAATGCCTCCTTATTGTTAAGGAAGACTTAAGTTAAGTATTGATATTTCAACATGCTATATATTAAATGCTAAATAAATTGACAGGATCGATGCACTACTTGTGGTCAAAGATATCTTAGTTAGCTACAGAAAAAATGAAACTGTTTTGTTTTTACTCAGTTTGAAACGTTATTTTGTCATCCTAAACAATCAATACTAAATAAAACTGCAAAATCTATTATGTGTAGAAACTCTTGAAGAATGATGTTGGAAAAACATGGCACTTCAAGTTTAAATCCAAAAACGAAAGAAAAAAAAATATAAGGCTAGGTGAGCCATTTCGAAAAGTTAACGTTGGCGTAAAGCATTTTTGAGGGGGCGGGATGAGCACAGAACTTCAAGCTTTTGTGGAGTGAGCACGTTTCTCAACAAATTATCTCCTGCACAACACGCTTATTTTAAAAAAGCGAGCATCCATTTACAAACTGTAAGGTTAAAATAATTGCATACGCGGATGCAGATTGTTGCTTCAAGGGGAGGGGACCAGGTGTTTCGCTGGCGGACGGATGAATGCTGGTTGGACAGCTTTTTGAATTGTCGGGGAGGGGGGGGGAGGGGGTCAATACCTGTATTCGTAAGCAAACCTACATCCCTGTGATCTGCCAAGACGCGCGCGCGCGTGTGTGTGTGTTTGTATGTGTATGTAGGGTGTCCGGAACCCCATTCCCCTCCTTTTGATCCGTATATATTGGACACATGTGATTTGTTTGTGCTACAATGTCACATGCTAGGGATGTCGTCTTTAAGAGTGAAATTCTCGGGGTTGCGGTACATTCATGTGCGCTTCCAGAGGGGGGAGGGGTGCAGACCCATGGGAAATCACAATACTATAGGGTTCCTTAGCAATACTGGTTCGGAGCCCACTAAAACTCGCAAAGCTACGAAGTCAGCATTTAATGTTGGGCCACAATCGGCCGGCCAGCGAAACGCCATTTCATTGGCGAAACCGCTGTAGGGCCGATAATAGCCCGCTCTCCAGACAAACGTTTCTGGATCAGCGCATGACATTTTAAGAGAAATTTCTTTTGCAGTATAACGGAACTTTTGATATACCCACCTACAAGTATCAGCTTTTACACACAGAAAAATGGCCTACGCAAAGCTTATACAAATTGTTATTGTCTTAAGCAAGGGCAACGTTGGTTTATGTCAGACAGACATACATTCATCAATGCAGACAGGCTAGCCAGGACCTCTTAGAACCTGAACTACACCGATGGTCCAAAATCCCAAACACTTTCTTTCTTTGTATTCGACCATTGGGAATGACATTGGAACGAGTTGGGCAAAATGGTTTGTGATAGACAGAAACACAGACAGACAGGCAGAGGCATGGTTAAGTGATTTAACCAGCTAAGCTGCTCTCCTAGCTACCCCGGTGGTCTCAATTGTAAGACTATTTCCGCTGTTTACTCCCAGGGGGGGGGGGGGGGGGGGGGTACTCTCTTTTTTTCTGCATACATAGGCATCTGCCCTTCACCCAAAAAAAATATCAGGAATTTCAAACACCCTAAAAAAATATTTGAAATTTTAGCAACCCAAAAAAATATCCCCAATTCTGCACCTTGACCTTAAGAAAAGACCTTAAAATGCATAGAAATGACCTATAAATATAGTCCAATTTTGTGATGATCCCAAAAAAAATATCCAGAAAATTTTCATACCCCCAAAAAATATTTATTTTCTGAAAACCCTAAAAAATATCGAAATTCATAATTTTGAACCAAAAAAAAATGGACCGAGCCTACGTATGTATGAAAATATCAGAGTAACCCCCCCCCCCCCCCCTTGGGTGTTTACTCTGGTAGGGACTATAGGTATTCCCGCTCACTGTCCGTCCGTTCATCTGTCTGTCTGCTGTAATCTAGAACCTGAGATAACTAAAAAAAACTAGCTTCATGAAACTTGGTATGTAATTAAGTGGCAATATGCTAATTATGAACGTTATTTTTTCGCCGTTGCAAGAACAATGCGTTTACTATGGTAACAGAAATAGTCAAATTGTCAAAACAAACCTATCCCAGATGAAAGCTGGCTTGATGAAACTTGGTATGTGAACAGGTGCTGGTTATGCACGTCATTTTGACGTCACATAAAATTGATGGTGGTGTGGTTGCTATTGTAACAAAAAAAGCCAAAATGGTGTATCGGTAGGTGGTAACTCACGCGTTGGTGACAACACCTGCGCTTGTTTTTTTTTTTTTTTTTTTTTTTTTTTTCTTTTTTTTTTTTAAACCAACTCGGGCCAGTAAAGTAAATCAGAGGTCTAGGCTGATTTCAAAAGAAAAGTAGATGTCAAAAATCAAGATTGGCTACTATTTTGGTCAACCAAATGTAGGAATACTGGCCAACATGAAACAAATCAAGGGTGCAAAATTACATTGAGAAAGAGCTAAAAATGTAATAGAAACATATAAAACTTATCAAAACAGATCTACTTCAATGGTGTTCGAAGCTGTCTTTGTGAAGAAACTCTGTTCTGACGTCACTGTGATGAAAATATTCCAAATGCGAATAAAGAATATCTCCATGGCACGAGAAAATGCTAGTTTCACAAGGTATTATTATAAAGTAATTATCGGGGGGGGGGGGGGGGGGGCGAATTTACGTGTACAACAAGAAGCACGTGCGTACAACTCGGGCATCGTGGGACAGGATGCTCCATCAGGACCCTTGCATCTGCTGGTTCAAATTGTAGCTATACCACCAAAAACCCTAAAATGACACGAAAAGAAGAAGCCCAATCCTCCCCCCACACACACACACATATACCTGCACAGGCGCAATACACAAAGGCTCGGTATTTGAAAAATGCTTCCTATCAGAGGTAATCACCCCCATCACCCTAAAACACAAAATTGCCCCCTTATCCCCCCACAAAAATATATCAGACCCCCTACGTCCTACCCCCTCCCCCTCTGCGTGCTTTACCATAACATAGACTCGTCTGACCAATGGCGGGTCCAGGGGGATTCAGGGGGGTTCGCTTTGAACCAAAATTATTTCATTTTTATGAAGAATTTTAGGAAAAACTATCAGGTAAAGTTAACAATTCCCCCCCCCCCCCCCTCTATGAAAATTTGAACCCCTATCAAGAAATCCAGGATCCGCACTTGCTGATCTGCCTAGCAGGCACACATCGCTGACTCAACATAGAATCAACATTGATTCAACCCCATACATTGAATCAATGTTGGGTCAAGGTTATGTGCCTGCTTGGTGATCACCGGTATATACTCAGAAAGTCAACAGGAAATGGGATAACCGCGAGAATATTACGGTTTATAGAGGCTTTGCAGCATACATCATGCACAAACCAAGAAAAGGGT
Source organism: Loripinus fragilis (assembly GCA_964019695.1). Classification (NCBI taxonomy): domain Eukaryota; kingdom Metazoa; phylum Mollusca; class Bivalvia; order Lucinida; family Lucinidae; genus Loripinus; species Loripinus fragilis. The sequence continues at coordinate 26,120,667 of OZ026523.1, forward strand.
CATTCAGCGTCTCTATTGTCGCATGTTCAGCCCGAACAGGCAGGCTTAGATAAACAATTTTGGAGAGTAAACTATTATCTACCTGTTTAAACATACGTTGGTGCTTTAAATAACTGTCTCATTGAGACGGTTCTTTTGAGTACCCACAACAAATATTTCGATCGAGAAATAAGAAAATTAATTTTATGCTACGCAGTCTTAACAAGATGTCTGAACACTGGTCACATTGGCAGAAGTTTCTGTTTATTTGTTTCATTTGATTAAACACTTTTTCAGTTATGTCCGGACGGGTCTTCTTTGGTTGAACCATTACTAATCAAGGATTAATGTGACTTGCTCACGTTCACAACGCCAGTGAGGCTCGAACCCGCTCAGACTTTAGACATGCACATTACCACTGAGCCATTGCGCTCCCAGCAATTTCGGATGAGAATGTGCAAATGCACACACGTCTAAACATGTGCTGTGCTTATATGCAAAAACTGCCGTTTTCCGCTTTACATTTAACATGCAGAAGTAAGTGAGCATGGTCAGGAAATACCACAATCACATAATGCAGACTAACCCACAGCTACACGAGGAAGAGCCGCAGAACACAGTCACATGACATAGGCAAGACAATAAAAACAAAGCAACCATCTCTCTTCCTCGTCAATTTAATTGCAAAACTAGAAAACACATGTCTGATTATGCATATCAATAGTTTCTTACAAGCTGTAGTCCAATATGTTAATCCAAACGGCTCGTACCAATCACAGTGGCGGCTCAGATTGGTACAGCGTTGGACTGGGGATCGAATGGTAGATAGTTCGAGAGTCGTCAGAGACAGTGAGCTATTTCCTTGAGCCAGATACTATAACCGCTGTTTAGTGCTAGTTCAACCCAGGAAGACCGGAAATGGTCCAAGTATGACTAAAAAAACTGTTGACAGGGTCCTATAACATGACCACAAACAAAATGATGTAGAAAGTTAGAATTTTCAGTGTTAAACTGTTAATTTTCCAGCAACGAAATCGGTTTACATTCTCGTTGAATCGTCGACATCCGTATCCAGTAAACGGCGACAACCGTATCCATCAAATTTACAGTTGGTCGACAGCAGTATCACAAAAAATATAAAAATACCACAGAGGCATATAACAACATGCACATTCACAGATTAAAGGTAATCATGTAAGTTTATGATATATCTGCATCATATCGCCTCGATTTGCAAACTTTCTTGGGAATACTGATTTTAATTAGTTTTTGGTAAATATCCGTTGAAGCACGCCCAGCGTTAAAACAGTCTAATAGCCAGGCCTGCAAATCATTTAAAACAATAGCAAGCTATCCAAGAAACGGTTTAAACACCAAAATGTAGGAACACACACTAAATTAGCACACTTACCGTCGAATTTGATGGTTTGTTTATATGTCGACAGCCGTACCGACCGGTCGTAAGCCGTACTCCTCGGTCGATAGCAGCTTTACGCAGTACCGTCCCGGTCGCCAGCAAAAATAGCGAAATTGGTATTACCCCCGTGATGTACATCTTATCAATATCAATGTGTATGCAAAATTCGATGAAATTCCATTTGTGACTTTTCTGTTTTAACTTCATAATTACAAACACTTAAATAAATCTCTACTGTGATCAAGAAGTCAAGTGTCGCTGATACAGAATGAGAGAAATGTCATAATTATGCACATAAAATTTTAATATTCACTGTACTAATTTTATACAAAAGGGATTGAAAAGAAAGTCCACAGACTTTTCTTACCTTTTAAGATATTAAGAGGACGAACAACGCGAAAACCGTATACCACACTAAAATTCTGTCTGCGGGGGTATAATGATGCTGTCGAACATAAATGGCAAATCATTTGCCAAACAAAACACTTTGTTGAATGTTAAAAAAACTGAAACGGTTTATACCCTATTGATAACCCTTTTTGATGGAGTATACCACACGGGCCCCGGAGTTTGCGACCAGGCCCCAAGGTTATAAAACTTTTTTCATGCTCAGCTCATCTGAGCATGCTCATTCAAATTTTAATGCTGAAGAATAAAGATCAAACTCTATTTATCATGCTAATAAATGTTAAAATGCCAACAAGTGTTGGCATTTTAACATTTGTGAGCATGAGACATCCCACGATCATTTGAGTTGAGCATGAAAACGGTTTTAGAACCTCGGGGTCAGGTCAGATATTAGCTACAGAGATAATTAAGCAAGAGTATTGACAACTTGTATGCACAATATATTCAAGTTTAACTAAAATACCTTCCAGGAAGCGAATACCATGGGCGCTGGCTGAGTAGACTGCTCGGATGCGCAGGCTGACCTGCGCCTTTGCTGTCCGCATGCAAAATATTAAATCCGGCCAACAGAAGATAACATGCCTGAAGCGACAGATAAACCTTACCAACTGCTCTAGATCTATGATGCGTTGTAAGCTTTCGAATTTCATGTACATGTATATACCTTTTCCCAATTGAAAAATCAATCGTTGTCTTGTTTATACCCTCGCAAACTTGTGGTGCGCGTTGTCCGTCCGCCTCCGATGTATGATTTTTCCTTATGCTATCTTTAAATCCCCTAGTGTGATTATAAATGTACTTCACACTTATGTCCACCGCAATGATATAACTTCATAGTGTGTATTTCGAAGGGCAAGGTCATAACAGGAGGTCAAATGTCACATATACTGAATGTGTCTATATCTATTTTACCACTGCTCCAATTGTGAAAAATCTGAAAAATATTTCATACGCATGTCTGCCTCATTCAGACAATGCGTAGAGCAAATGTTAAAGACACGAAGTTTGAAGGTCAATGTCAAAGCAGGAGTTTAAAGGTCGAACGTGTTACTTACCGAACAGAATGAATAACACAGAAAGTGGTGTCTCACAATGTCTACAATGTTTACTTGCGAAACTCTAACCATTAACCCACTGATAAACATTGTAAATCCAGATTAACTGACTTTTTTAAAAGCCAGTTGATTAGGAGTTGCGTTTTCCCACTCTGTAAATACATGTACATGTTTATAATTGGAATCCTGGCAGTTAATTGGATAAAGTAGGTAGAAAAGTAGTACATGTACTTAACTTTCATTCAAACATCTGTAACTAATAATTACAAACTGTATGTTTAAAGACAATAAGGGTACGTAATTATAACAGTAATTAAGTACCTACGACCGTACATTTTTGTTTATCTCTCAGTTTACTGCACACAGAAAGCATTTGGAGAAACACGGTCCTTAATCATTAATATTCTTAACAAAATGACTTGCACAAACAACAATGAGAGTGAAATAAGATAGAAATGAATACAAAACTTTTGCCACGTATGCAAATGATTTCTTCACTTTAAGAAAACTAGTAAAGATGCGATGAAACCGAGTCTTTTGTTTTCAAATCGTAAACTTTAAGGTTCTCTGTATCGCGATTTTAAACTTGAAACTTGAAATGGGCCATCGTATCTGTACCAGTGAGGCAATACGTCAAGTTCTTTGTCAGAACTATATTCGCATATCGTCTGTGTGCAAGCAACAAGTCAGCTGGCGAGAATGCATATACGATAACTACGAGAGATGATCCTAAAGTTTTGATCCTGGCATGATATCTCCGTAACCAGCAATGCAGCATGTCTGCAAATTGTACCAAATGATAATATATTCTTTTTCTATACACCGCTTTGACAAGTTTTATGTAACTTGAAGGAGTGACCAGAAATCTACCCTGACACAGCCAGACCCTCAATGCACTGAGCTATCAAGCAGACTGTGCATATAAGATGCATCATAATTTAGACAAAAACTGTCTCAGCAGTTTGTTTTAATGTCTGCTTTATGTTCATCTGTAAGCTAATATGTTCTGCACATATGGCGAACTTTCTACATGAATTGGGTTTCCTAAGCCCTTGAATGTATGGCTATGCAACAGTCAGCTATAATCAAATTTTGGACCACTTGTAGTTTTGACTGGCCGATACTGTCGTAACAACAGATGTTTTCAAGCTTAAACAATTTTTCTGCAAACGAAGATGAACTGACTTTTGTCTGAAGCAATTATGAATAGTAGGTATCGCCAGAGAGTGATATTTAACCCACATGAGAATATCAAAACGAGTCAACAAAATAGGTCAATATTCGGAGGTACACAAATTTGCATGAGTATATCTAAAAATAAAACACAATCAATTGTCCAAAGGTGTGCTATATCGTAGAATGATGCAATATGGGATTAAACTGAGCACAAAGCATCCCTCTCAAACCAATAACAATTTTGAAAATTGTTATCTACAATCAATCATTTTTGGGTAAAAAATCAAACTTTTTACAATATTCCATTTCAGATTAAGATGTTTTGTTATCAAAATAATATTGGCATTAAATATTTTGCCGATATTAGGTTTGGCATGTTTTTAGTCCAAATTGATGGACAAAAATAGAATATTCTCCAAAATTGAAATTCCGCAATGTATTCAAAATGACGTAGTTGTCAATTTCAATGACGTCATAAGAATTCTGCATTGTGCTTTAAATATTGAATCAAAACAACCTGTCGCCATTCTAACAATTGAATGGACATCATTAGTAAGAAAAAGTAAAAATGTAAAGCTGTTTTATTTTGTAGTATTAAAGATACCAGGCCTGAAAGATTGAGATTCAAATATTATTATAATTCTATAACTTGAAAACAAGCCAGTGGTATGGAGTGGACCATATATAATGTGCTATATTTGTTAAACGAAACATTACAGCGCAAAACTATTAGCATCATTATAAAGGTAAAAACATGTTCTTTTGAATAGTGCGTAATTTGCCTCTCAAAAATATCTCTGGACAAAGCCACAAGGTAACGATCAGAACTTTAGGATCATCCCTTGTACTATGAGCTGGCATAAATTGAGAATTTTTCAAAGATTTATTTATGACCCTTTAACTTCCAATTGTTCCCTTGACTTGGTTAATAAATTATAAAAAGCTTGTGGGAAAGACTTCTGTTCCTTATGATTTCAAGACGAATATAAGTAGGATATAACATATACTTGTTAATTTGACAGTCTGCAATTGCAAAATGGTGGGTCAGGACTCAATGACACTACTGACCTAAAACTATTAAACTTTCATTGGTAAGTCGGTGGATGGTGTTTTCTTCGGCAAGGCTCACCATGGTTCAACAGGTGGTTTTGGGTTAACTTATGCTGTCTGTTTTATCTAACTTGATTTGATTTTGTTTCTCTGTGATGATACATTGTATTAGTAAGGGTGTTTTACTGCAAGCTAAACAACCTTTGTGCTTTAACAACATCTGGTTCTAATGCGAAAATTGGCAAAGTAAATATAAAGTGAATATGACCATATGTAAGTAAGTAAGTAAGTAACGACTTAATTAATGAGTGTAACCCAATTGACGAATCAGTCTTACTTGGGGCCCTCAAACATAAGGAAAATACATATATTAACAATATAGAACACTCACACCTCCACACACATATGCATATAATAAAACAACAATGAATGCTAGATGACCCTCTAGCTACAGTTGCAAGTAAGGCTTTGCACATTAAACATATTTATCTTTTAACCAGAATGTACAGTTTTGAATAAAAGAATTTAGTGTCAAAGAATTTTTTTATATCAAGTGGAATGCTATTCCAAACTAATGCAACTGAGTTCGATAAACTGTTCTTAAGCAAGTTAATTTTAGGCTTGGCCATCAGATTTTTTTTTATTACTTACTGATCGTAAATTTAAGATTTGAATAAATCAGTCAGATATTTAGGTGCTATATTATTCAAAACTTTACACATTACTTTTGCTTTCTGTAGAAACACACTCTCAGTAAATGGCAATATGTTTAGGCGATCCTGAGCTTCTTCTAAATTAGAGTGTTCACTTCTCAATATAGCTTACATGCTCTTCTTAGCATTTAAGTTATTTTATTTGTACTTGAACATGTAAATGATCCCCAAATAACGGAACAGTTATCAAAATGAGGGCGAACATATTCATTATAAAACAAAAGTCTGTCTTTAACTGATAGATATGAAGAAATTTGAGACAAGAGCCATAAATGTGTGGACACCTTCTTAACAATGTACTTATGACGTGAATCCCTAACTAAATTTTCATCTATATTTGCACCTAAAATTTTATTACCTTTAGTAAGTTTAAGGTCTATATTGTTGCACTTCAAGTAGAGTGAATAAAATTGTAAGTGAGTATGATCAGGAAATACCACAATCACAAACTGCAGACAACCCCGTGGCACCGCGAGGAAAAGCCGCCCAACCACCACGAGACACCAGGAAGACAAATTAAGCAAAGCAACTAGCTCTCTCTTCCCCATTAAGATGATTGCAAGGCTAGAATGGACATAAAGTAACGCACAACAAAACATAGAACAATTACAGACTCCCACAATGGGAGTAACAATAAACAAAAAGTCAACAACAATGAAGTATCATTTAAATTACATCTTTTCTGTCGACTGGAAATGAACATAACCTTAGTCTTATCAGTATTAATTAACATTCCATTTTCTTTATACCATTGTTGTAGCAGTACTAGAGATCTTTGAAGATTGTTTTCCAATACTTGCTTGTCATTTTGTATTCATATATAGCAGTATCATCTGCATACAAGTCAGTTGATGCTACAATATTCTGAAGAATTTTCGAGCGCAAAATCGCAATTATTTTCTTACACATCAGTTTAAACATGTGCTTTTTTGAGCTCTAAAGAACTGTCATGTTGGTGCGGTTCTTTTGATTACCCACTTCGTATGTTTTGGTTGAAAAATAAGAAAATAATTTAAAATACAACGTATTTAGACCCTTTGTATCTATCTGGATCCATTGCATTTCAAGAAAACCCATACCTGATACCAAAAACCAGTGCGCTACTACCTAAATCTGGCTATTTCTCACCCTAACAACGGTTAAATTTACGATTCGATATAGTATCGCTAAAATTATGACCCCAGATGTGACATTCTGTAGTGAACACGTATATTGGAGGCCGTGAGATATAACATAATTACTTATACTATAAAACGTTAAAATGTTGTCACTTGTTGATAAATTACTCGAAAAATGGAGAAATTAGCGTGTATTTTCTTATTATTGTTTTATTTAACACTGCTTGGTTATTGCAACTGTTCAGGTAAGTTATTGGCTCTTAAAGCGCCAAGAAAAAATGCATCTGAAAATGTCGTCTGCTGAAGTCGTCTGCTGCAAATAATTGCCTTACATTACTGACGAATTAAGTATAGAAGCAAACAGCGTGAACCCAGAACAGACTGCTCCCACAGGAGCAGTCTGTTCTGGGTCCTCACTGTTTGCCATTGAGGCTTCTTAAACATTTCAGCAGACGAGAAAAGCAGACGACTTTTGTTGCGATTGGCGCATTAAGGGTTAGTTTGTATGTTAAAAAGGGGGTCGGTCTGTTGTACGAAGTCTACAAAATGTGGACGGCTATCAAGCAGCATTTTTGGTTAATTTTTTTGGATTAATTGGAATCTTCCCGCAGATGATCTGGGCCCGGAATTACAATGCCTCCTTAAAGTTATGCAAGACTTAAGTTAAGTATTGATAATTCAACATGGTATATTAAATGCTAAATATATTGCCTGGATCGATGTGGCATTTGTTGACAAAGATATCATTGTGATATTCAGAAAAAATAAAACTATTTTGATTTTAATCAGTTTTAAATGTTATTTTTTGCATCCTGAGAAATCAATACTTATCTTAAGTCTCTCTTTAACTTCCTTGTAATTCCGGGCCCTGGACTATAAATGAATAATTTTGAACAGAAAGCGAACGAATTTCCCTGATCTGGCTGCTTCTCTAGTTGTTTTATTGAATACTTAGTACAATCGAATATTACAGTAAAACCTGTCTTGAGCGACCTCTTAAAATAGGCAAAACAAATGTCTTAATACAAAATGTTAGCTTAATGGAGGTCAAAAGTATTGCAGAATGCTCCAATCCAATTGGAGCATTCTGCAATACTTTTGACCTGCATTAAGCGATAACCTGTATTGAAAACCAATTTTTGTATTCTTTTTAGTGGGCGCTTAGAAAACATTTACTGTTCTCACGGCCCAAGTTTCGCAACACCTGAAAAATGAATTTATAATTGAACGTGCCCCGGTCATTACATAATTATAATGAATATTGTCGTTGGTTCACCTTGTTGAATTACAACATTTCAAAGGCTGACCGTTCATAAACCTATTTCATTTATAATCATGTAGCAGTCGATCGCCTCTAAATCTAAATCAGTATTAATAATCTTTTCGCTCAGTATAGATAGATAGATAGGGGGGTAGGTAGGTAGGTAGGTGGGTTGGAAGGTGGTGGGTGGGGGTGGGTAGGCTTGTAGGTAGGTAGGTAGGTAGGTAGGTAGGTAGGTAGGTAGGTAGGTAGGTAGGTAGGTAGGTAGGTAGGTAGGTAGGTAGGTAGGTAGGTAGGTAGGTAGGTAGGTAGGTAGGTAGGTAGGTAGGTAGGTAGGTAGGTAGGTAGGTAGGTAGGTAGGTAGGTAGGTAGGTCATAGAGGCTTATAAATAAGGAGAGATGAAACATACCCTTTGATCTACATGCAGCATGTGATCTTTTTCAGTATGTGTGATTCTCCTGGCCCATAATTTTTCAGACATAAAGGCATGATCGTACTCACAACTGTCCTGCCAGCCAAGAGTGACAGTGACGTCATGTTTCGTTTACAAAGCTATCAAGTACTTTCAATCGATAGGTCACTTGTGTATTAATCCTATCCGCAGGATAGGATTAATACACAAATGACTATTGATTCGCGTTAGCTCAAGTGGAGTGAACTGATGTTTCGAAGATGCACACTAATAGGACTATTCTATTTTTCATTGAAACAGGTAAATAACGGTAAATGTATCACTACAGTTAGAGGTAGTTTATGATTTATACCTGTATAAATCCCCCATTACCTGGATTAGCTCATATACTTTGTTTACAACGATTCTCATCTGTCTTTTAATCAACAGTACTACAAGTTAATATTTTACTTAACGAGTGAAAACAAAATATTACATCACTGTCACTCTTGGTTGGCACGACAGTAGGTAAATTACGATTGGTGATGCAATAACCACTTCGACGAGAATGAATATTAAAGAAACGGATTGGTGAACTTATTTCGTTTGGCAGGTAATTCCACCATTTTGTCTGCTTAATAATCTCACCTTAATCCATAACCTATAAACTGTCATAAGCCTCCTCATGAAACTGTTCAGCTACGAAATACATGTAGGTGGAAAGATTTAGATAACAACGAGTTGTTGTAACTGGAAGAAAGTTCATTTGGGCTCCATCGTCCCTCGGTGTCCCACAGGGCACGGGGATTAGTCCTTTGATGTTCGTATTGTGCGTAAACGAACGAAATTTCAACACATATCGGTATTGCGTCTGAAATAAGGCTTCATGCTGACAATTGCCGGTGTCTACTAGCATGGATTTTTTTAAATAAAATGATGGTATAATGAAACTTCAGAATAATATTGACCAACTATGATGCTTGGTCAGGAAATGGAATATGAGATTTCATGTCAAAAGCATTTATTATGCAGCTGACAAGAAAACGGACCAAATGATCAATGCTGACTTCAACTTAAACGGTACTGTCCTTCAAACTGTTAACAAAATTAAGATTAAATTCCTTGAGGAACTCAAACAGAGGATTTGAGATAGATAACACATATTAGCAATATTTGTACTAAGGTCTTTGAATTATAAGGCGCACCAAGATGTAAAGGAGGCTGCTTATAAAAAGGTAAATTGAGAATGTCCAAGCAATACAATGAAAAAAGCTGGTTAAGACATCTATCTATCTATCTATCTATCTATCTATCTATCTATCTATCTATCTATCTATCTATCTATCTATCTATCTATCTACCTACCTACCTACCTACCTACCTACCTACCTACCTACCTACCTACCTACCTACCTACCTACCTATCTATCTATCTATCTATCTATCTATCTATCTATCTATCTATCTATCTATCTATCTATCTATCTATCTATCTAACATCTCCTCTCAGGGACTACGTGCAGGTTGATTGCAGGTATGATTAAAAAAGAAAATATAAAAAGAGAAAGGGATAAAAGGCAGAAAAAGGGAGAAAACAGTTGTAATATTGAAACTATGGCACATCATTATCATGATCGTTAGTAGATTGTTGGTTACTTCTGCACTGAAGTGACCCTTTATAGGAAAAGCATGATAATATGAGCTGGCAATTTGTTCCAATCAATCAATGATCAGGAAATGCATGCGCGGATCCAAAGGGGGAGCAGCCCCCCCCCCTTGAAAAAATCACAAAAATATAGGGTTTCTTAGCAATACTGGTCCGGATCCACTGAAAAACCAAGGCAGCAATCAACGGTGGGCCATCATCGGCCCGCAAGCGAAACGCCATTTAAATCTACATGCAGCATGTGATCTTTTTCAGTTGAGGTGATTCTGGCACATATATTTTCAGACAATTATCAACATAAAGGCATGATCTTACCAACTAAGTGATGCCATAAGTACTTCAACGAGATTGAATATTAAAGAATTTTCAATTAGAAATTTAATACAAAGAAAAATATTATCAAACAACCATGGATTTGTTTAACTGATAAGCATAGCCCTGTTCATTAGGCTCAACAATTGAGCATCCATATCGTGTCCCACATCATCAGTTGAACCATATCTAAAACCGCTGACCACGAAACCATGATATTTTTTTAAAAAGATCGCCAAGTCATTTGTAGACGACCTACCACACTGTCCATTATGAAATCGTTTCAAACCTATAGTTAGCTATAGTTAGCTTAGGTCAATCTAAATTCATTTAGCCGTGAGCATTACAGCTGTCCTTGTATATAACAATAAAGAAGGACCAATAATGAGATTCCCAACAATGTGGTATGTGCGACCAGCATATGCGCAGTCTTATCGGAGCCTTTGCTAGTCGCTTGAATATTCTATGAATATTCTATGAATATTAAGCTACTGACCGAACATCATTTGGAGTTTCTAAGCTTAAAAGGAGGCTGCACAGGCTCGTCTGAGTTTATTCGTGTCAAAATGCCACATTTTGGAAATCACATGTCGCGGTTCATATATAAAAACGATCAAATAAATGTGTAAGAACCAATATTCGTATGCACATACTGAAACGACACCAATCGCATATGCGCTATGCTTTTCTTTACCTCTTTAAGTGGTGTTGACTGTTGAATTTCTACATGTGAGATGAGTTTTTCCATTGAACGATCTGACATAACAAATCAGGTGTATTATTTAGAGATCGTACAAATAGTCCCTGATCAGACTGTTACAGTACGAGCGAAACGTGGTGTCCTTGGTCTGACTGTGTGGATGTGCAGGCTGTAAGCAAAGGCTGGTCGTATACGCGACGAGAACATTTATTGCAATATTATGTCAGTTTATTTACATGGTGCCTTTTAGCCTGCTTACGACTGCTTATCTTAGAAAGAACTTAAAGGCATTTGCAAAAAGTGAAAGTCACTATCCCCGCCCATTCCCGTAGGTGGAGGAGCAGTGGATACAAATGACTGGTGCATTAAGTAAGAGGTGCCCTCCCATCTTTGAGCTGCAGTGGCGAAGCCAGAACGCTGAAAAAACTACGCACACCAAAGGGAGACTACTGTATCAAGCAATGCTTCTCTACAATTACATCCCTTTTCAAAATGGGAATTTCTCTTAAAGGAAAGAATTTGCTCCCAGAGGGAGCGAATTCTTTCCTTTAAGAGCAGTGCATTATTGTATGGAAACACACTTTTATCACATAAAGTGACATCCTTCAATGTTACTATTTTATTACACACGTGCGTAACCTGCATTATGGGCGCTACGTCAATAATGAGCTGCATGTTTGTCCTTTAATAGTTTTGATATTTCTGTAAGGCACGCGCTCGTATCCAATCATCCATTCGGGATGGAGCCATGCCTGCAACAACATGTGTTGACTACATTGATCGATTACTAAACAGAGTAATACACCAGTCATTTGTATCCACGCTCCCCCCCCCCCCCACCACCACAACCTACGGGAATAGCGGTGGAATAGCCTGGCTATGGTGGAGTGCAAGTACTTTTCGATTGTCCCGCAGTGCCGGGGAAGTGCGGGGTTATAACATTGGGACACTTACCCCAGTGAGATTTTCTGTAGTGTAGGACAAGGTTAAGAGTAGGGTTGTTACCATCAGCTTGTCCCCACAGGGCTGGGCTTATACCAGGGCTCGGAAAAAGTGAAAGTCACTATCCCCGCCCATTCCCGTAGGTGGAGGAGCAGTGGATACAAATGACTGGTGCATTAAGTAAGAGGTGCCCTCCCATCTTTTCATTTCATCCTAATCCGAGCCTTCTCTGATGTTTCAAAATAAAGAAAAGCCACCTGAACGTCAGAGAAAACTCTGACTCATTCCATCCATACAAACGACATAAAAGACACAACGAAATTGTCCACCGTTAATGTTTTTGCAAACCAGTGCCTTTATTACTCGTTTCTAGACAGTATCATAACTATACTTGTTGTATCCACGTGTTCAAGGATCTCGCTGGTCTATGTAGCTGAGCAGGTTGTTTGGGAGACTACCTTATAAACTAATAGAACAAATGAATAAGACTGGGAAATGACACACACATACGCTCACAAACGCGCGTGCGCGAACGTGTGTGCGCGCTGTCAGAAGCAGACTGATTTATGTACGTTCTCGCGACGCGCTAGCTGTTAAAATATGAGATCTTAAATTTGAATGATTTGCTTATTTAACAAAGTTCATCCATCTTCTTATTAACCGTGGGAAAGTTAAGCAAAAGGTCAACTCCAGCTAGTCAATCTTAATAATTATAACTCATGATTGTTTGATTTGATTCTTTACGTCACAGTCTACAATTTTTCAGTTATGTCGGGACAGGTCTTCCTGGGTTTAACCAGAACTAAGCAAGGTTAATGTGACTTGCTCAAGGACACAAAGCAGTGACGCCGGTGAGGTTCGAACCCGCAACCACTCGGTCTCGAGACAATCACCCTACCACTGAGCCACTCCTGATTAGATTAAAGATGCACACTAAAAAGGGTAACTTAACACCAAAGAGTTACGTGCATTTAAGGACTAATTTGGCCCCGTCAGAAGCCAAAAACTGAAAGTAACTTTTCACCATTTTCTGCTGATTGTTTTATTGGTGTTTTTTAACGTTTAACGTTGCTATAGTAACAAAAATGGCTGCCAGATTCAAAATAAATTGTCATTGGACCATATTTGAGGTTTTGGGAGACAGGTTTTTCAGTTATGTCAGGACGTGCCTTCCTTTGTTGAACCAGTACTAAGCAAGTATTAATGTGTCTTGCTTTAGGACACAACGCAGTGATGCCCGTGAGGCCTACTGTCAGAATTCTTGGTACCCAGCAGGCTAAGAGAATTCTCATTGCAAGATCTTCCGTAGGAATTGAAATTGTATTCTTTCCTGTGAAATACCAATTATACATATACTCTGCAAAAGTCACTTGTACCTTGATTAGTGCTACCTCTTCGACATTAACTGACCAAATAACGACAGTCTTCGGGTACACATAATAAAATAGTCAGGTAAACGGCATCCCTGCTTTTCTCCTTCATTACAAGGCTTACAACTCTTAACAATCATCCCTTGTATGTAGTGTGACCACTTATCATGCATAAGAAATAAGCATTATTCGATAAGTACATGATCCAAAATCACGTGCGCTGCTTAAGATGAAGATAGCGCACTCAGAGATGATATTACAAAGAAGTGACGTCGCGTCAGATGTTGGTGTTTTAAAATTTGTGTAACGTCAAAAGTTTTTTAAACACGCCAAACAATGAGATTTTCACAGATAAAAGAGGCGATCTTCCTTGTGTTAATATTTCTAAGCACACATGCCCAGTTGTAAAATGATCAGATGAAATATATATATTTAAGTTTTAAATGGTTTTATAAATACATGTTCCCGAGTAGAATTACGACCCAGGTAAGCACAATTATTTTCAGTAGTAAATGCGATTGGTCGGTCGGTGTTTATTATCTACATAGATTTATTCTCACTGCAGTAGACTTCAATGGACAGACGGACGGACAGACAGGGTGATTATAGGTCTTAAGGATATTTTCGATGCACACACCTTTGCATGTTTTATATTAAAATTAGCCAATACTTAAGCGTTTGGTACTTATCGCATTGTCCGGCAACTAGGACTCGCTCTTGGGAAAGTCTGTGTAATGGTTCAGGCTCGTCAGAGTAAAGTATGAATGTAGATGATAAATAGCTGTAGAATTGAGACCCCTATCACCGCTTGATATGTCAGCATCCACATTTTCATGAGGCTTTTGCGTACATGCGATAATTTCCAAAATATCGCCAAGAGTCAGTGTTGGCCCAAACATGTAGGCACAAATGAATGAAAACAAAACAAAGAAATTAATTTATTTGAGATTCGAGCACGTCACGTTTGAGTTTCAGACACACCCTTTTCATCGTATGGCTTCCAATGAGTTGACTGTTACTAATATCTAGCAATATGATGTACAGTCTCGTGACATGTAGGTTGTTTGCCACTTTGTGGCGTCGCCGCTTGAAACAAGGCCTTTCTAGAATTTTGTAAAATTGAAAAATACCATGACAAACTTAATGGGTTAAATTTTATAAAAAACTCACAGGGATGAAGAGCAAATAGAGAGTAGCAATATACAATACATGATTAAAATAATTACACTTTTGGTTCTCAAGTAGAACGCATTTAAAAGTGAATGTAAATTTGAAAATGTTACTATTCTAGTAGACGCTAACGTTAACGTCACCGAAAACTGTCATTTTAATTTGTGTTTGCGTTTAAATTACTACCATACGAAAAAAACAGAAACCGAGAAGCTACAATAAAAATGTTTATTGCGTAAATCAATTTTCTTTCATTTGGTACTTTTTTCAAAATTGTAGCTTCTATAGTTTTTGGACAATAATTTTTGCAAAACATCTGGAAATGCATCGGTTTAAGCGGCAACGTCACTGGGTAGAGAGTTGGTATGTCCTGTGGCTGTATATATACACAGGAGCTTGAAGTTTGGTCCTTACATTACATGTATATGCCTCATAACCAAAATCTTAAATGTCATCATTACGTAATGACATTATGAGCTTTCGGTTTGGGGGCTATAGGAGTGAATAAGGATCGAATTTCAAGCTCATATGATATATTTCCTAAATATTCCTGAAAAACAGGGGTAAAGGTCACTGAATATTCAGATTTCTCCGATTATTTCTGGCCAGTGACCTATTTTATATTACTTTATATAGGACAGTGTCCTACAAGACTATGCTAATGCATCAGTATATAAGTATAAGTTTTAAGAAAATGCGCGATTAAGTTTTTGGCATTTACGCATTTTATAACGCTAAAATGTTTCGTTTTACCGACGCGATTAGCAAAGTAAAAAAACGGCGTTTGTGACATTTTTGCTAGACAAAACATTTTAGCGATATTTTGTTCAATATTTAACATTTTCTCTTTATTTAAAAACAGCATAAAATATATGAAAAATGCATTTACATATCTTATTTAGAGAGAAATAAGTTTGAAGAAACATCTTTTCATTTAGTATTGAATTAATGTCTCATATTTCCGAAGACGCCATTTGCGTGAGTGTGACATTTTCGCTAGACATAGCAAAATAACAAATTTTTGCTCTAAATATAGAAAAAATTAAGAATAAAAGTAAGTAAGGGTGCAAAGATCAGGAATCGAAACAATCAAGTACCACACCTGACCCAGGATACCAATGGGAAAGTGACAAACTCACAGTAGACATCACAAACGAGAGCCAAGAGGTCATCCCTTTCCCAGCAGGTGACCACAAAGCACATATAAACAGACGGGCACAAAGACATAGCAAACACAAGACAGAACAAAAACATAAAAGATCCTCAAAAGAAGTACCGCCTTGGAACGGTCAATAAAATATTTTACTGGAGGGCTTAAACCGGTTTAACGGCGCCAACCTCACCCTTAATTCAGATGTGGATCAAGACACATAGATATTTTGTTTGCAAGAAAGACCCCTAACTTATCAATGCATCATCTTCTAAAACATATAAATCAAGATATAACAAGGAGATAAAGCAAGGATAAGGACTCAACAGTAAATTAAACTGAATAAATCCAAATTCTAATTCTATTTTGAAAACGCATTTTATTTTATATACTTTGAATTTAAAAAACACGAGGCACTAAAAAGTAATACATCAACATAAATACTCAGACCCCATGTTTTCAACGTTTTCTTGAAATCTCTACACGTTCCGTTTCTTTGCTTGGTTGGCTATTTCTGGTTAGTTTGCCAATTTACGCCAATTTCGCGCATGTCGTCGTGAGGATAAGCACAAAAAGTAGCTATGCGGGGAAAATTACAAGGTTTCATGCATTATAAGTTAAAACTTTTGGATTTAGAAACACTCCACCAAACGATTTCTGTTACGTTTCTACATGCAAAAAATCGGCAATTTATACGGAACATGTTAGCGATAACTTTTTCTTTGTATCTTAATTTGTCTTTCGTTTTTCATCAATGTAAAATATATTTGATAACCTTTTTTATGTTTGGTTTGTAAAAATGCATAATGGAATAAGCGAAATAGAGAACTTTCAATAGTGAGGAACCCTACGTTTTTAAAATTAACACCAACATTTGACGCGACGTCAATGCATTCCAGTGCTGTTAATTGAAGTGTATTGCTAAAGGGTGATACAAAATCAAGTGTGTCATTTTATTAAAATTCAAAATTGCATTTCTTATAAATAAATGATTATTATTGTTATAATGTCTAACGTTTCAGTCCGCGTCAAATAAAAACAACACCCCTGTTTACTTTCATGATATATGAGACCACATAGTTTAATGTTAGCATGGTAAGGCGAAATACTCATTTTATTTCTTTTATTTTACCAGTATAGTCCAGCAGAATTTGGGCGAATTTTAGGAGGACCTGGAACTTGATTTTAAACTTTTTTCTTTGTTGATTCTGGTAGTGCATATATTGTCCCTGAAAAATCCGAGTGATACCACTCTGGCATCATTGAGCATTTCGATATATTCAAGATGGCGTCCAAGATGGAGGCCAATTATTAGTGAAAAAATTGTGTGATATGGAAAAAAAAGTCTCAAACCCATTTTTTCCTTTAAATTAATAGCTATGAAGTTGGAATCTAGTTGAAGACACTTCGCTTCTAACAAAAAATAATAATAATGCAGAAAAATGGCCGCCAAAATGGCAGTTTATTACAAAAATATAAGAAAATTTTTCCCTGGGACAAGCAAACTCCAGGGAATTGCATGTAAATGCTGATTTTACTGATTCTTGATTTACAGACATCATCCTTGTAACATCTCAGTGATGCAGCCGGTGCATCACTCAGAATTTGATACATTCAAGATGGCGTCCAGGCTGGTAGCTGATAAGTTTTACAAACCCGTGGGAGCCCCACCTAACCTGTAGGCATGTCTAGTAACACCTTCGCGAAATAAATCATTTTACCTTTTACCTTCATGAAAGAACAGGAAAGGTGAATATTTTTGCAATTCGTCTTCGTAATAATCATAAATAATATGCTTGTGAATGAAACTAGCAATCCATTTTTTTGGCAAAATGAAAAATAAATTGTTTAACCAAATATGGCATTTGAAACCTATTAAAATATCATTGCGATACATTTTTATTTAAGCACCAATTAAGGGATGTAAAGCACACATCTATTAAACGTTTTGTTGACCCTCACGGTGGTGTCTGCGTTTATGCCAATAAAGATTGTATTCTAGAAGCAGAGTATGTGTCTTGATCCACATCTGAACTAAGCGTAAGGTTGGCGCCGTGAAACCCGTTTAAGCCCTCCAGTCAAATAGTTTTACTGACCGTTCCAAGGCGGTACTTCTTTTGCGGATCATTTGTGTTTTTAATGCTTTCTGGTCACCTGCTGGGAAAGGACTGACCTCTAGGCTCATATATAGATTCTACTTTTCTTTTACTACCACGCGTTTTCAAACTCTAAATAATTCATTGGCAAAATTAGCCTTTTATTAGCTTTTTCTTCCCCAAAACTTTACTGAAATATTATTTATTTTTCTGACCGACGTGTTAACTGCATATTGTTGCCAACTTGGGTCGATGCCATAATTATTTCACTTATGGTCTACTATAGGCCTCCACCATGATGCTTTTGGCATATACGACATGTACGCTCGGTAGACTTCATGGGTTTGAGTCTTCCTGATCTCCTGGTGTATTTTTATTTTGCACAGGCTGGTTTCTGCGAGAAACGATAATCTTTTTGTTTAATGCATATATTGCTGTGGTTTGTGATTGTTGCATTCCCTGGAAGTTTCAATGGCTGTCTCGAAATTTTAATAACTTAATTAACTACATGCAAATTACAATATTCAAGCTAGTCTCTTGAGCTTAGTAGGCTGGTTTAAGTATTACCTTGTCTCAAACCATGAGGAAAAGGTTGCTCACCACGAGGTCGTATCACCGACATATCATGTGATAGGTGTATTTGTATCATTGTTGAAAACAATAAGGCTCTCAGATGACAGAAGCTATAGAATTTCACAATGCCATAGAAATTCATACAATCTACGTGCAACTCAGGCTTAGGGATTTTTGTTTATCTCACTAAACGCTGTATCATTTTTAAACATCGATATTGGTTCGAAAGTGATACATTGTCTATACATGTGCACTGGGTTTTGTTTCTAACAGAATTTCAAAATTTGACTATAAGTCCAATTTCAAAAAGCACCCTTTTGGCAAAGGTTAATGATCGTATGATCATACCAATAGTTGTTTTAGGAGCCATGGGGCCTGTACATTCCAAACACAGCGAGAACTCACCAACACACAGGAGTTTAATCCCGGCCCGGTCCCATACTTTCGTGAAGATTGATCATGAAATAGTTTCTACAGTCATTCTCCTCCCTTCCGCCTATTCATTCAAGAAGGGTTGTTGTCAGTTACAAGCGAAAGTATGTGCACGAATTACTGGTTAACTGCCTTGGAAAAGTGTGGTTAGGTGAACTGACCGTCCCCCCAAGATCATAGCTGTTGACCAGGATGTAAAGCAACAAAACACACAAAACAACAACAACAACAGCAACAACATCATCATCTTTTTTGCAGAGAAGAGTTTTAATGCTTAGTTTTCTAGGTTTGATGAACAGCATAGCGATATATTATGCATTATGTTTAACAAAAATGGGAATTTTTTTCGAGACTTTTGTCTCTTGATGATTTTCTTCAAAATAACTTTTTCCCCAAAAAATATTTCAGTATAATACCAACAGAGTAACAAACAGTTTGGATCCAAATCAGGTCCTGTGTTTTTTTCAGGCCTGCTCTGGGTCCAAACTGTTTGCAAAAGGCCTCAGGCCTGATCTAGGTTCAAACTGTTTTTGACGCCGCACTTGCAGGTAAAGAGATAAATTTGCGACATTCTATTTGTTTTAATAAATTATATTCAGGAATGAATGTATGCGCAAAATCGTTTTTTTCTATCTCTACTTTCATCTGTGTTCATAATTTGTGTATGAGAGGAGGTTCTTGAAGGCTCTGCCCTTCACTGCTCGCCCTTGCAATAAAAATTAAAATTTCAAGAGCGTTGTAATCCAAATCACCGTTTCGGCCAATCTTCGATGAACCCTAAATTGACAATTCTAAAATCACAAAAATCTTTCCCAAAACGCAAGATCCTGCAATCGCACATTCACGTGTGACAGGGGCTATAGTATAAATACCCACTATGTAATGAGTTATGTAATGCCCAGAAAACTGCTAAATGTAGGCTTTTCGGACGTCACACAATTTTTGGAGGTTAAATGAAGCCATCAGAAAGCTTGTATAACTATCAAATGTATCTGTTTATCTCATTACTTGAAGCATCTCTCTCTCTCTCTCTCTCTCTCTCTCTCTCTCTCTCTCTCTCTCTCTCTCTCTGAGTATAGCAAGCTATTATTTGGCCATTATTGACTAGCAGAATAATGAAATATAACGTCTGAGACAACCATTTTGTGTCTCTAAAGTCAAATACATGACATGTGAGTAGTATTATATATAAACATCACAAGTGATGCAAGTTGCAGAAAAAAGTAAATCTCTCTCTCTCTCTCTCTCTCTCTCCCTCTCTCTCTCTCTCTCTCTCTCTCTCTCTCTCTCTCTCTCTGTATGTGTGTGTGTCCCAAAATCAAAATATGACTTCCATTTCTAAACCGTTGTAGGACAGTCACGCCGTTTTTACTTTGTCCTTGCGCAAGACCTGCTTTCTTAACCAATGCCATTCTCACTTTGTCCAGTCGATTCCTACTTGTGCACAAGAGGTAAACTTAATAAAATCAATAAAATATCCCTTGTGCTATCCTAGAATTGCCCTGTATAATTCTGGAATCGGCGGACAAAGTAGAAATTCTCACTTTGCGCTGAACATGTATATTAGCTATACAAATAAAATACGTTTAAAACCAAATCTATTAATTTGCCTTAAGTGCACATAACATCAGGGTAATCCAATATTGCTAAAATAGTATACTCAATAAAGGAAGGTTCGTTTGCTTTTTATTATTATTATTATTATTATTATTATTATTATTATTATTATTATTATTATTATTATTATTCCAGTGGCATCTAACCATGCGTGTAACAGGGTCTGTGAAGAAGACAAGCCAATGACGTGTGAATATAACTTCACAGTTGAGAATTATTTCGTTCTTTCCAAGGTATGTGTTCGTTTTTCTATGCTGGTTTGATTAGCAAAATGCATTAGGCCCATTAAATTTTTTAAGAGTTATAAGTGTTTTTAGTTAAGTTTTGATACTTTGACGTACTATTTCAAATGTTTATTATATAACCAGGCTCGGTTGTATTTCACACATGGTCAAAAATGCCAATGTGGTCTACAGAGTACACCACAAAAACTGTAGATTTTAATAATTAGGCCTCGACGCGACAAAACCTGTTTTCGTGGTTTCGGACAAAGCGAGACTCAAACCAGTCTTCTTAGCTACAGAGACTAGTTAGAAGAATGAAATGTCGCTTGAAGCAAGGTTATATATACTACTTTCCATAAAGCCAATAACAATGGCGCTGATCAGTCTTCGCGGATGCGCAGGCTGGGCTGCGCCTTTGTTGTTCGCACACCCCGAAGACAGGTTTTCTTGAGGCCCTTATGATGATCGAAATATAATATTTCGTATCCTAAAAAGGCAAAACTTAACATATAGGAAATACTTAACTTGAAGGAAGCGTTGAAATTCTAGACACTAGTTTAAATGAGTCTGTCCATTTGAGTAAACAAAACCTGGAAAATAAAATTCATAATTTACAAATGCACAATAATAAAATAAGTGTTTTGTCTGTCGATGTAAGGGTGTCTTATTGAAGATTAAATGGTTTATTCTTGGAATGTAACTCGTGGTAGCAACATGGTCTGTCAATGTAAATGTAACAGACCAGTAAGCGCAAAAATGCAACACGTTTTTGGATCAAAAAGGTTGCTACAATAAGGTTGCCTCTTCAATAGAGTTCGAAGAGACAGTCAATCTGATTTACTTCTTTTAAATTATGCATGTACTTGTTGCACATTTCGAAACAGAATTTCACTGGTCTTGGAATCTGTGTTTACAGGTGTGACCTTGCTTCTTAATATGGGCTAGAACACGAGATTTTGTCACGTATCGCATAATTTCCTAAATCATTCATGGCACACGTAAGATAAAACAAATTGAGAAAATACGTTGAAGAAAAGCATATTACTCATCAGCCTGGTTTTACCATTTTGATCAAATTTTAACGTGCATTCGACATTGTGAATGATGCAGTTTCATTCTTCATGTACTGTCAAAACGACTTCAATAAACTAACATTCATGTCTTCATCTCAAAAACTTTCAGATAAAAATGTTGCGCTTCTTTTTGTACTGAGTGTATATGGACCCCAGCATATGTAATTTTGGTATTTATAGCAACAGCAATCAGCAAAGGCTCAAATGAACCAGTGCATCCCCGTCTCGTCAAAACCATCACTGCAATCATTCACAAAATGCAGAAATAGATGAAGGTTTAGACCAACACTAAGGAATTTAGCTGTTGTGTATTCATGTGTAAAGAATTGCATTTAACATGTGCGACAACCAAAATCTCATGAACTGACCCAATTGTGTCACTGCTAGCATACAGTCTGGGCCACTATCGGCCCGCCAGTGAAACGCCAGCGTTTCGCTGGCGGGCAGATTGTGGCCCTTTTTCAGATGTTTACTGGATCGTGTTTGTTTCAGGCTTGTCATTTATGTCCATTTAAACAATCGGACTGCTTCAGACCCCACTGCGTATCAACAAATGGGTTGATGAGGACAGTAATAACCGTGAACAGACAGCTCCCTGGACCCAGTATTGAGGTATGTTATGACCCCTTTATTTACATAAACTGGTTCTTCTTTCTGGTTTGATACAATACACTTGGGATGGTTCATTGTGTATATAGAGGGGCACAGTATATGATTTCCAAATTCAATTGTAATTCTTTCTCTGAAGATCGTTATTCTCTTTGCAACAACAGTCATGAGAGAACTACATATACCGCGAGCATTTCATTTTTAAAAGGTGTAAGCTGGTTTCCCGCTACACACTTAAAGAACTCTTAGGCAGGGCATAATACAGATTCCAGTGATTTCGTCTCCTCAATTGCTGACTGGTTGGCAACTAGATCCGGACATGCTAATAATAATTGACCAAAATGGATATGTTATTTATTTCATGTTAAATATAAGTTAACCGTATCAATGATGGTTGTTATATCAATTCACAAAGTTTATCAAAGAAACAGTATAAGTGATATAAGAACCATCACAACGTATAACACAATAACAGTACCAGTGATGGTTCTTATATTTACTCATAATATGTATTTTTATTGGAAATAAAGAATATTTTTGATACAATTGGAAAAAAATGCCGCCCCCTATAATCCTAATCCAATGTATCCCAAATTCAATTCGACATATGCACGTACTTCGAGTTTTCCGAGTTCGATTTATGTAGTTATTTTGTATGCTGAGTCAGCTTATCAGCGATTTTATCACTACAAAACTGGACTTTTTTCAGGTATGTAAAGGAGATAAAGTGATAGTTTGGGTTGAGAATAAAATGGAAGACGGAAGCTCTACATCA
The DNA here is from genome assembly GCA_964019695.1 of Loripinus fragilis. Classification (NCBI taxonomy): domain Eukaryota; kingdom Metazoa; phylum Mollusca; class Bivalvia; order Lucinida; family Lucinidae; genus Loripinus; species Loripinus fragilis. Next base: position 26,143,945 of record OZ026523.1, read on the forward strand.
ATTCACTGGCATGGGCAGACTCAGATGAATTCCTGCCATATGGATGGTACTGGTATGCTGACTCAGTGTGCCATACCGCCCTACGAAGTGTTCAGGTAATCATGCAGAACTTTAGTTAAGAACGCGCACCAAAAAAAATCTTATTTCTCAACCAAAACATATGTTGTGTGTACTCAAAAGAACCGTCTCAAAGAGACGGGTACTCAAAAGAACCGTCTCAAAGAGACGGTTCTTTCGAGCACCCAAAAACACATGTTTAAACTGATGGAGAAGAATATGATCACAATTTTACCATTTTTTTTATTAACTGGCCCTAAAGGTAATGTATCTGTAATCGTACTTGATTTAAGTAGCTACAGTTTGAAAAAGAAAATGTTAATCTTTTTACCCTTTTAAGCCAAATGGATTTTCCTTATCATTTGGACAAGTCGATTTTTAAAAGGGTTTGATGGATGGTATTTTTGACTTTATTCAAATTTCAATATTACACTCGGTATGCAAACAGGGAAGGCTCTGACCAGAGGGTATATGCCAGACGTACCATATCAGACCTGTTTGATGCGTTTCAACATCTTTCAGTCTCTCAAACAAACCGTAGTTATAAGAAACGATACCTAAACTATAACGTCATGTTGTTTGTCGTTTAAAACCGTCTATCTAATTGTGGTTGCTCTCATAAGAACCACCCGCAGCATATTTGTAAATAGAAAATATATAAGCATGATTATTCGAATGTGTCGCAAATTACAGGTAATTCGAAGTATCACTTATGCTATCACATGTCTAGTGTTATATAGTGAAAATTACAAGTGAGCCGTGACTTGTGATTTCCAACAATGTGGTATTTTGACAAGTGTAGACTCAAACGAGTCTGTGCAGCCTTCTTTTAGGCTTAGAAACCTAAAATTGTATTCAGTCAGTAGCTTAACACTCATAAAATAGTCGAGCAACAAGCAAAGGCTCTGATCAGACTGCGCGTATGTGCAGGCTGATCTGAGGCTTTTCTGGTCGCACATACAATTGTTGGAAATCTCATGCACGGGCTCAAGTAAAATTGCACTCTTTTTTATTTCCTTTTACATGCAGGTATGAATTCATCGCCGACCCGTCCGGTACTCACTGGTACCACTCTCATACGGGTCTTCAAGTCGGAGAAGGTCTGGTAGGCGCTTTTATTGTTCGAGAACCGGCAGCCAGTGACCCAAACAGCCACCTCTATGACGAGGATTTATCTGAACACGTGATGGTAATCAATGATTGGCTAGACACTACACAGTTATACAGATATTTGGAAGAAATGCACGATCTCTGGGAAGTTAAGATGCCTATCAATGGTAGGTAGAAGGCATGGGCGGACCCAGAGGAGGGGACAGGGGGTCCATACCCCTACCCCCATAGAAAATCAAAAGTTGCTATAGGTTTTCTTAGAAATACTGGTACGGACCCCACTTGAGAAGCAATTGAACCCACGGGGTTCAATTGCTACTCAAGGGGGTCCGTACGGCCCTCTGTGAAATACGTTGATGAGTGAAAAAAACAGTTTCTCAGGACCCCTTATCACCATCACCTGACGGAATTTTCTACATCCGCCCATGAAATGTCACTGATCTGTTTACATGAGGTGTTTTACGTTTACTTGAAATCATTTGAAATTGTCGTAACTTATTTAATTGTTATTATATTTTGTAATATTTTATTTACATATGTCATTTCGATCTCCAGACATGCATGTATACTCATTACGAAAATAGTTCTTTACGTAATTTGCTGGTTTTAATGTCTCAAAATGAAAAATCGATGTTTTAGCGTTTATAAAAGCTGTGTAAAACGAAATGTTGTGAATCTTTCACTTGAAGAAAGTTCTTGTAATGTTTTGAGAACATTTGTACTTAAATGATTGAAGTGGGTTAGAAAACAAAGCTTTTCGGTTGAATATTTCCTTTTTGGATGCAACTTAAACATCAAATTTTAGGGTTTACCGTTGACATGACAGCACAAAAGTGTATATAATATTTAGTGCTCAGTTTTATAGGTGATATATTGACCTAACATGGGTACTTGGAGAACTGGAGTCATTTCTTAGTTTTTGGAATTTGTTTTTCAGATCTCATCCAGGAAATGTTCTTACAAATAATACCCATTTGGGCACTTGTTTGGCAGAATTTATAAAGCCTAGATGTCAAGCAAAAGCACACACTTAGATATTGTTTTTTTCTAATATGGTACTGGACTGAGTGTTTCTCTAAACTTGAAAGCAAATTGCACATTTAAGAACACATTTTCAATAAAGTAACGACCGTTTTAGCTCTTTAAATAACGTTTATAGGAAGGTGGGTATATATTTTATGGTTCTGTATCATGATTAATCTTTAAATTGTCATTTGACTACAGAGGGTTGTATAGGGGGGTGGGGGGTACCAGTATCATATATCCCTGGAAGTGAACATGAAAGTATCCTATATTCCTTTAAGTAAATTGGAAAATTTCCCCTTATTTAAATTTCCTGAATATCCTGTATCCCTGGAAGTAAACAAAAATATCCCTGAAATTACCAACACAAAATAGAACTACACGTACGGGTACAGAAACATTTTTCCAAGCACATACTTAATATAATGGTTTGTGTTCTATACCTTTGCGCACTCTAATTGCTATTGAGTGTTCTGTTTCATCGACTTAGCTTTTATATATACGTATTCAAGTTAGCAAAACAGACACTACACATTGATCCTTTTAGGTCATCATCATTTTTTGACTTCAAAATGTCTTCTTCCAGTTGCAGTATATCAACCTAACAATTATAAGCTTATATGATCCGAAGGATCAAGCGAGGCTTTAGAATGGTAATGGTCTGGCCTCTTTGGTCCATTTAAATTTTGAAGAAGTATATTTCTAATTGTGATCAAAGTACATGTGTATAATGGGAAAGGTTACATAAGTTTTATGCCTGCTTGTATTGGACATATGGTTGCCATGTCAACACAAAGCTTCCATAAACTTGTGATGGGAAATCTTTAAAATTCATGCCATGATGGCAAGCAACTCACATATTTAGCATGTAAGAGAATGTCGGCTCCAATATGAATCGTGCCATCAAGTCCCTTTTATTAGCTCCAATATACTTTTTATTGAGACAATTTTAAAACATCTCTCAAACTGCCATGCTTACAACAATTAGTAGTGGGTCCGATTGTAGATCCAGTAGCCATGATTTTGATCCTGGCCTGGTCCCATACTTTCCTTGAGTTTGATGATGAAATATTTTCTACCATCATTCTCCTCCTTCTACTAACTCAAGAAGGGTTGTGTCAGTTACAAGCATAGGTATGTGCACGAAGTACTGGCTAATCTTGACCAGGAAAAACTTAACTGACTATCCCGACATGATCATAGCTGGAGCCTAAAATCACTAAACAAATCTGAATAAAAACAACTTAAATATTTACTTTGTAGTAATGTTTAGTGGTCCCCTACATAAATCCTGCCAACCATGTCCTTGGAGTCCAAATTTGCCACATCTATTCAATAAACTTAGAATGGAAATAACTTACAACTAAGTGAAGCCCCCAGTTTGGATAATTAATTTCTAGCAATATCTAGTGGCGCCCTTCATAAATCCTGCCAAAAATGCCCCTAGAAACTATAGTGGTCTTGCCCCAAGGATCAACTTCTATTTCTGTTGTATTGCTTACACGTTAACGCTGCTAACACATTTCATTTTGTGGGTTTTGTATAATGCAGTTTCAGGAAATTATAGTCTTCAAAATCCCCCTGGGGGAGCGGGGTCTATAGCCAGCTCGAAGTCTATTAGTGGTACCCTTATACAATTCCTTCCAACCATGTCCTGGCTGCGTATTAGTTATGCATGGTACATACATTCTCAGTTTGATCATGGCTGTGATCTCGACTTGAGACATATTACCAAAGAGCTTTTATACAGCACATTGTCTTGTTATGCTAAATGCTAAGATTTAATAATTGGTCGAAGGCTTTGCAAATAATAATCAAGCAACAAATTTTCAACAGCAAAAATGACCTGTGACCTCAGCCTTGGACAGATGCGACACATCGTCTTGTCATGGTGGACACTTATTTGAATAGGTTGTAGGTATGAATATTTCAAGAATTGTTATCGTGGCCTGTGACCTTGACCATACAGACTAGGGTTTGTACACGACAAATTTATCATCTTGTTATCCCTGTGCTGTGATAATTAAGAGAAGGATTATACCCATGCGCTTATCCAGGAATTTTTTTCAGAGAGGGGGGGTCCAGGCCCGACGGCCAGAAAACAGTCTGGACAACGTTTTTTTTTAGTCCTCAACTTATTTTACAGTTTCCAGAGGGGATCCAATGGTTTTATTACATAGAAAACTAAACTTTTTCAAAGATCCAGGGGGGTCTAACATTTTCCAAGAGGGGCCCAACTTTTTCCAGGGAGGGGGGCTAAATGCTAATCTCAATAGAAACCCATATAACTTGGCATTTTCCAGGGGTGTCCTGACCCCCTATCACTCCTCTGGATCCGCACATAATACCCGCTCAAACAAAATTTCCCAATTAAATTTTCCTTTTGATATTAGCCTGTTACCTTGCCCTTGGCCTTATATTGTCCACTGGTTATGTTGCACACCTGCGCAGTGATATAGAAATCGAACGGAGGATGTGACCATGACCTTGCCAGAATCAGAGACCGTTGATCATCCTCGGAAACGTGAAGAAAAGACACAAAACACAGACAGCCATAACACAATTAAACTATCTAGCAACCAACTCAACTATAAAGGACAACTTAACCACACCACAATACAATTAAGAACTCAACATAAAACACCACACAAGTCTGAGGAAAATCAAGCAATCGATAAGGAAGTTTAATCTGAATAGAGTCCACTATATAAAGTATGCGGTCACCACCACCTCCTTCAACATCTTTGGCGAGGGAATATGTAATAAGTACATTCGCGCTTCATGTTATACTCTGTCTAAAGGTCCCGGTTGAGATAAACTTGCCATGTCGTGTACATACAGCTTTTCCTCCTTAGTGGAAAAATTGAAATGATTTTTATTTATGTTATTGGTTTTTCTACTCTGTATTTGTATAGTTTGGAGGAAAAATAGAAGTATCCCTGAAATTGAACATAGTATCCCATATCCCTGGAACTAAAATGGAAAGTATCCTATATCCCTGTAAGTAAAATGGCAAATATCCTGTATCCCGAGAACCCCTATACAAGCCTCACTATATCAGGTACATTTCCTGCGAGTGTACACACTAAAGGACAATACTATAAAGATCCATCATGAGTGTGATGATGGGATAGAAAAATCCTTTCCAAGGAGCACTGATTTGCATCACGGGTCTTGCTGAGTGATGACAAACAGTGATCAGGAGGGAAAGATTTTTCCATCCCATCCTCACACAAATAATGGATTCTTTTTCTTGCTCACTACTAAATACCTCATTTTATATTGGAAAACATGAAAAAAGCTTCAGAAAGACCTGAATACAATGAGATGCGACATGATGACGTCATTTAAACATTACAATGACGTCACGGATCGAATTGCGGTCAGCGTGCAGAAGACATGTGGCTGTTCGATTTTTTATCTTTCCCACTGGCTGGTATGGTAATGTGAGATAGAATTATCTTTTATGGGTAAAAACAACGGAAATCACAATCTGGTATGCGAGAAAGGATAATGACTACTTTAATTTATAGGGACTTAATTTGTTTCAGCCCTTGTGAATGGTAGAGGAGAGAAACATCTGGTCAAAGACGAACACAATTTAACCCAGTCAAACACAGAAGCAAAACATACACCTATAGAAGTGTTCAATGTTGACCCGGGAAAGACATATAGATTTAGAATGATATCAGCTGCTCCTAGGTGTTTTTTCAAGGTCAGCATTGATGACCATGAACTTGTTGTCATAGCAACCGATGGCGCACCTTTGAAACCTGTGAAAGTTCAAAGTTTTATTATACATACAGGTAAGATATACGCTGTCTTCGTGAAAACAAAACTTCTCTACCTAAATTATTGGAACAAATGGTTGACTTAAATGTTGGAAAATGATCCTAAACTCAGCATTATATGTCTATAGCATACGGGGGCAGATTAAAATAATCTAACCCGACCTCACATGCCTGAAAAAACGTTTGCTGTCCATCCTAAATTGTTGTTCAAATCATGCACACCTGTAAGTCTAATATTAAATGGTTGTTGATTTGTTTGTTTATCTGTTATTGTTTTTGTGTTGTTGTTTTTGTTTGTTTGTTTGTTTGTTTGATTTGATTCTTTACGTCCCATCAACAATCTTTCAGTAAAACAGGGACGGGTCATCCTGGGTTGAACCAGTACTAAGCTATGATAAATGTGTCTTGCTCAAGGACCACAACGCAGTGAGGCGGTGAGGCTCAAACCTGTGGCCCCTCAGTCCCTAGTCAAGCACTCTACCACTGGGCCACTGCGCTCCCTGTTGTTGTTTTCAAATTGAGCAAACTTCAACTTGACTGCTCTATTATAAATATCCACCATATTTTATTTTTTGAGTGTAAGAACCAAATTTCTCAGACAGAATTTGTAATCAAAAAAGTTCCAGATCACAGACTATTTGTTAGCTGTCTTTAACAAATTGTTTATTGATAACGAGAGTTAATAAGTAAAGAAAATCAACTTTAATGTTCTATTTAAGAACTTAATCACCTGAAGAGTTGATTTGGTAGGCATTGTTTTGTTTTTGCTTGTTCAATTTTCTTTGTTTCAATATATAAAATGTTAAAAAAGTGTTTATGATTTGCAAACATTCTGCATTCAGAGAATTTTTATACATTTTTAAAATACTAAATACTAGGTTAAATATTTTAAAAACAGTTTCTTAACTTTTGAGCAAGTCCATTAAAGTGAAAGTAGACATTTTTCATTTGCAGTTGAAAAGTCATATAACAAAACAGTGATTCACTTCAAAGTCGGTTGACATAAGGATTTATCTACCCTTAAAAGTGATGACCTCGGCGAATATCACTTTTTAGGGTAGATAAACCCTCATGTCTACCTCATTGAAGTAAATAATTGTATAATATCAGCTAATTGCTCATTATTTATCTACAGTAAAACCTGTCTTAAGCGGCCACTCAAAAATAGACAAAGCCATTTAAATATCTTAATAACAAATTGTAGCGTAATGAAGGTCGAAAGTATTGCAGAATGCTCCCTTTGGAGCATTCTGCAATGCGCTTGACCTGCATTAAGCGATAGTTGGTCTTGAAACCAACTTTTGGCATTTTTAAGTAGCCGCTTTAGACAGGTTTTACTGTATTTACTTACTTAATTATACAAGGGGAGAGATATGACTTCATTGTGTCTGCGAATCAAGCGCCTTGTAACTACTGGATCAAGCTTCAGGGTCTCTGGGACTGTCTCCCTAGCGACGGAAACGGATACGCCATTTTACATTACAACAATTACCAAGAAGACACGCGACCTGCTGGAAATCCAACAGATTATTCCTCACTCAAAGGCGTAGTAAGTGATATATCATAATTTCATAAGTTATTTACCTTATTCCTTTCAGACATTGGGAAGAAAATTAAAAAGAGTATCTTATATGAGTGCTCATGTTTTATTGAATTTATTAAACGAGTTTGGAAAAAATATAAAATGCGAGGCTTGCTGAGCATTTTTTCTATTTTTCGCAACACGTTTTATAAATAATTCAATCATACGTGAGTACGAATGATATATCCTATTTATCATATGACATAAAGATTACTTTGAACGTTCTTTTCTGACGTTAAAAAGTTATAATTTTGTCATTATTTACTCAACGTTGTTATGGACGTAAAACGTTTACTGAGAATCTGTAATCCACTAGTGGTTTATCCATTTCATTGCTTGGCGTTATTTCTCTCCCAGACGCAACGTCATATGATATAGTAAAGTAACCAGCTCAAGATGATTAAAAAAAAAATAGTGCATAACAAACCAAGTAACAAACCAGGGTTACCACTTGATATACATTTCAGAATTCGCTGACTATTCACTGACCTTTTCTTGGCTTTTGACTGTTGTCCAGGATCTTTTGAAGGCCAATTATAGCCATTTTCTTCGATTGAGAATTCATAAAGTATACAAATATTTCTGTATGCTGATTTTATCTTTAAAGAAAAAAATAAACCATGAATATTAGAAGAGTTACGTTTCTGAATATAAATTGCTTTCAATTTATAGGAAATAAAAAATTCAGAAGCCTGTTGACTATCGACTATTTTGGAAATCGTTTAAATTCTCTGAATTTCTAAATTTTCCTAACCTGAAAATGAAATTTCCTGACTTGCATTGTTTTCATTTTCCATACGTTTATTTCTGATTGTGGCAACCCTGTAAACACATGACCCCTACAATTGGAGAAACATTAAACAATAAACCTACAACAACAGAACCACCGCCATAGAAGAGTCAATAGCCTAAGCAGCTACTGAGTGCACCTTACTGGTGGTTTTCGTGAGAAAATCTGTCTTCAAGGTTTCTGACAAAGTGAGATTCAAGTCAGTCTCCTCACCTACAAAGACTAGCTATAAAATCGAAATTTCGCGTGTGGCAAGTCTAGGTATGATTCTTTCCAAAAAGCGAATACCAAAGGGGCTGATCAGTCTGCGCGGATGCGCAGGCTGGTCTGCGCCTGTGTTATTCGCTAACCCTTGAAGACAGGTTTTCTCGCGCCAAGGCCCATTTAGCTACCATGGAGGCTTCCCAGCTTATGCAATGTATCATCACAGAGAAACAATCTAATCAAATTGATACTCTTTGATGAACGCAGAAAATAGCTCATGACTTTCAGATAGTCGTAACTAAAGACTATCTCAAGTTGATCCAAGGTTGGCCCAGCCAAGGCCAAGCATCATGCACCAACCGTCGGATGAAAGCTTTACATCAGGACTTTCACTGCGTCTATTGCCTGGCCCGCCGTCGTGTAATTAAATAGGAAAACATAGCTATAAGCATTGATTGTGTTTACAACATGCACCTTTGTGAATTTTAAAATTCTGAAATTATATTATTTTAACTATTATACAGGTTTTAAACCCTACCCCATCTGAGCCTCATAATCCAACTGATATTCTACAGAGAGAACTACGATATGGAGGCGAGGAAAATTATGAAGATGAAGTTGTTGATATACAATACTATATAAGTGAGTATTTCACTATGGTGAGGTGACCAGGTAAATAATGACATAATTGTGGTTGTTCAGGTGAAGATAATATTCATTGTTATATGACTTGAGAGAATCCTGTCTCCTGATTGGCCCCATTTGTTTTCATAAATCTCTATGTCTACCTTAAAACTGGTCTAAACTGGCTCAGAAGGTGATATAGGATGAAATCCAGCTCAAACTAGTTTCCAGAAGTTAATATTTTTGACACTTCTGCAATATCACCCTCTAGAGAGCTAAAAATAGCATGATGAGTATAAAACTAGCATGTGCTGCATGAAATTGACATGATTTGCTGTTTCACATCCCAACAGGTAAACTAAAGACTTTCATGAATTTTAACGACTATTTTGTTATGTTTTGTTTGTTCATTTATCTTTGTTTGAATAAACAAAATGTAAAAAAAAGTTTTATTATTAAATTTTACATTCCACATTTAGAGAATTAATATACATTTCAAATTGCAAAAAACTACATTAAAATATTTTAAGAACAGTTGATAAACTTGTTAGAAAGTCCTTAGGTTGAAGGGTGACTTCAACAACAAAAGTGAAAGTAGAAAATTTTCATTCTAAGTTAAAAAGTCATATAACAAAACAGTTATTGACTTCAATTTCGGTAGACATGAGGATTTATCTACCCTTAAAAGTGATATTCACCTCGGCCTAGCGGCCTCGGTGAATTATCACTTTTTTCGGGTAGATAAACCCATATGTCTACCTCAATGAAGTCAATAATTGTATAATATCAACTGAGTTCCAAAATTTATATCTGTTTCATTATTTTTGTTTTTTAAAATATCATCCAAAAATCTGAATGTTATGTAAAAAAGCGTCAGAACTGATCTGACGCTTTTTACATTTTATTTAATGATTTGGATGATATTTTAAACATAAATAGTATTTATTTTGACAATATGTTCAAAAAAAATTTACCCTGCAGAGCTTTAACTACATAAAGCAAATACCTCTGATACTGAAGCCACGTTTTTGGACATGTATTTGTCCATTTCTAATGAAAATCTACGATAAACGTTAACTTTTGATTTAGAAATTTTCAACTTCCTATTTTCAGATGGTGATGTTCCTCGCAATACATCCTACAGATTTTATATATCTCAACTCATCCAATTTGCAAGAGCATCTAGCCCTGTTGCTGACTTCAAAACTCACAATAAACTGTTAACTCAAACAGTATCTGTTTAACAAACTTTTTCTAAATCTTACCGCCGATACTATAATTTAATATCTGAATTCTATGTTGAATCTAAAACTTTAATGAAATACAGGAAAATATTGATTAAATATAATGCACATATTTCACAGCCGTGAAAATATAAAAACTTGTATTTTCACAGCAGTGAAAATACAAGATTTGATATTTTCACGAGAGAGAAACCGTAAGATTGGAACTACTTGTTTTCTATTTTCTCAATAAGGTCTAAGGGATCTAAGGGAGGCAACTCTTTATGGCATATCTGTTTCTTTTCTAAGGGAAACAACTATTGGTGTTTCGTCAGAGTCGCTTAGAAGCTTAATAAAAGAAAGAATTTTTATAAATTCGTCTTCTGCACCTAACTTCTCTTTACCTTAAAAGATTATTGGACATTTGTAGATAATAAAAAGAAAATTCATATGTTTTTTGTTAAATATGCCTTTTATTTCACTCGTGAAGTGGACAATAATTATATTTCATTCGTGGCTTAGCCACTCATGAAATATAAATATTGTCCACTTCACTCGTGAAATAAAAGACATATGTAACAAAAACATTTGAATATTCTCTATATCTTGCAACAGGGACTTTCAGAACCTGAAATATATGGTGACTTAGTGTATAAAGGATCATTGACGGTTTGGGCATTATACGCCTATTTTTCTGATTCCCAGAACGCTGCTTTTGAGCTTCTGGTGTGGTGCATGTAGTATCAGTGCAATAGGTGAATCTTATGGTAAGAGCCAGCTAGCAAAATATTTTCAAAATTTCTAAGCACTCGAGAATTATGGCGGGTAGAAAAGGGAGGGGGTCTGAAATTTCATTACAATAAAAAGTGCTTTAAAAAGTGATTTCTGCACGTTTTCTAGATTTATTTGTTAGGCATGGTGATATACATTGAACATATCATATGCAGAGTATTAATGAATCACGATTATTGATGAAATTGTTTTAAAAACAGAATATGTTTTGTAATAAAATGATTTTGGGGAGATAATTTTGAAGTTACCTGTACATATTTGACTATATGTACCGTAAATACTACAAAACTGAAAGCTCAACAAAAGAAATAAATACTTTTGAAGGAATGAAAGTGACCCATTTAGCATTGGAAAGTAAAACTGATTCTAACTAGATCCCTTGAAAATTATTCTTGCTTTGTTTAAAGAGCATAGCATGTCAAATGTTTTTAAAGTGCCTGAATATTTATGGTATACATATACATGTTGAAAGCTACCTATATGAGACAATATATTGAACACTAAAGTATTTACCTGTTAAAACTCTTTGCACGCCAGCGGATAATTTCGTCGTCTGCCAATAGCCTTTTGCAAACAGTTTGAACCCAGATGAAGACCAACAGAATATCGGTCTTGATCTGGATCCAAACTGTTAGACACACCGATGGTGGTCCTGGGTGGTTTATTTGTAAAAACTTAATTTTGAAGAATGTCAGCAGACGAAAATAAAAACACGAACAATTCCGTAGCATGCAAATAGATAAGTACATGACATTTGCAAAAGAGTGTGTCATTACAGAACAGTGAGATTTTTTCTTATGAAAACATGCATAAACCTTGCTAATTCTACTTTTAATCTTTAAGTACTTTATGTTAAACTAGCACAGAATACAAAGCAATTTAGGAGGTTGGTTCTAGAGAGCTTGATTACTGTCATTAATTTTATTATTCGGTAGAAAAGGCATTTTATGGGCTAAGGCCCTGGGTTTTTGGGCTGCTGAACATCTCCCCCCCCCCTTGTGCCAGCAAGCCACTTCCAGACAATGTGTAAAATATGGTAATACATATACAGGCAAAAGCTTTAGCTGGCACACGGGGGGGGGGGGAACGATATTTTAAAAAATGTTTTCTGATTTCTATATATTTTAATGTAAAACTGATTGTTCTACCCCAAATTTTACATCTTTGAAGCATTTAATATCGAAAATGGATTTCACTACCATAAAGTACTCAGGTCAGGGTAGCTTCAAGGTGAAGAAAGGGACGATTGACAAACTGTTAATTTTACTGAAAACCATAGGTATTTACCCATAGCAAGTGTCAATGATCCTTTAAGAAATAATTTTTCTGCACAGTGTATAAAAATATTTTCTGATTATAAAAAGATTGGTTATAATATTACTGTATTGCAACAGACTGCATTATTGGTGGTCAACCCGGTCATGGATGGCAACTTTGCTTTACTCTTTAATTGCACGCAACTGGGTCGGACCTCAGACTCTATGATCATTAAGACTTATAGACTTATCTATAAATGAGAATGTTAGGGCCTGATGTTGTGTCTGTGGTTGGGACTACCAGGGTTAAACTCTTGGATTTTTTTTACTCAAGTATTCAGCTGTATGTACTGTTAAGTCCTTATCTTTGTATATCTCCTTTTTATATTTCGATTTTTATGTAATAGGAGATGATACATTGATGAGTTAGGGTTCTATCCAAATATTAATCTGTCTTGATCTACATCAGAAATAAGGGTGATGTTGGTACCGTTAAACATGTTTAAGCCCTCCAGCATTTTTGTAACTGACCGTTCAAGGGGGTGCTTCTTTTGTGGATCTTTTTTTCATTTGTGTTTTGTGTGTGTCTGTCATACTGTATCGTCTGTTCCTTGCAGTCATTTGGTCACCTGCTGTGACATGGCTCTCTTGTATGTTTTTTCTTGTGTTTTGTCACTTTCCCATAAGTTGTCCTGGGTCAGGTGTGGTATTTGATTGTATTGATTACTCATCTCTGCCTTTTTACTTACTTTTATTTGTATTCTTTACTGCATGTTCGTATTTGATTACTGGTCAAAAATTTCACAGGGCCTTCTGTTTATAAACTGTGGTTGAAATAAGTCCAGACACTATGAATTATCAAGTGAAGAAAACCATATCACCTAGTTTTGTTTTTGTTTGATTTGATTCTTTACGTCCACTCAACAATCTTTCAGTTATGCGGGACGGGTCTTCCTGGGTTGAACCAGTACTAAGCTAGGATAAATGTGTCTTGCTCTATCACCTAGTGCAGTCGATAACGTGTTTGAATACAAATGCATGTCTGACTGCATATCCAGTGGTCACGAGTTGGATCCCGTCCCCAGTCCCATACTTTCTTGGGATTGATTTTTGCGGTCGTTTTCCTCCCTTCCAACGATTCATTCAAGAAGAGTTGTTGTCAGTAACATGCGAAAGTATGTGCACAACATACTGGTTAATGGCTTGTTCAAGCTTGCCCGGGAAAAAGTGTGGCTATGTGAGCTGACCATTTCAACATGGCCATAGCTGTTGACTGGGATGTTAAGCAACAAACCAAACCAAATGAAGAAAGGCAAAGTGGCAAAGCGACTATATTTGTATGTGTCTTGGCTTGTCTCTGCTCAAAATTCTCTTCCCCTTGGTAACATAGGCTAGACAGAATCTGTGATTGATTCAGTTACTGTCATATTTGGGCCTCATCTTGACAAAAGCTGTCTCAAACCCAAAATATAGCGCAATGATTGGCTCCTTGTGAACACGTGTCAGCAATCAGTCAATCATTGTGCTTTATTTTGAGTTTGAGAATGAGGGTTTCTGACTGAGGAAGACTTAAACCATCCTGCTCCGCTACCTAGACAAACTAAAATATTGAAATTCTCCTTGAGGTAAGTTTATATTGCACACTTTTATATAAGCAAATAGCAGATGCGCTGATCAGACTGCACAGATGCGCAGGCTGATCTGCTGCTTTATTGTTCACATGCAACAAAGTAAAGTTTTCTAGCATTGCAGCCCATCTATATATTTCTATAACATTTCAGGTCTACAATTTTTACCCAATGACAATACAAGATACAATCACCCTGACTTTTATTCTGTCCATTCACTTCCAAAAGTAAAGGAACATATCACTCCCGTACTCAATAACGTATCCTTTTAATTATATGAAACTTATAATCAGAAAGTATCATATGTAGTGTGTGTAAAATAATAATCAGAAAATATCCTTTGTTACTGTATGTTTAGTTATGTAAAATTCAATTTGACCCTTTCTCACGTGCCACTCATGAAACAATTGTATAATCCCAGAATTCGCTGATGTTGGGCAATATTTATCTCACATCGCTGGCTAAGTTTATAAAACGGGATAAGGAAACCGATCTATTTGAAACAAATGTTTAAAACTGGCCTCGAGGCTATAAAACTTGAGTTCATTCTCAAACACAAATAAAGCACAATGATTGGCTGCTTGCAGACGCGTGTCGCAAGCAGCCAATCATTGCGATTTATTTTGGTTTTGAGACTGTACTCAAGTTTTATAACCTCGAAGACTGATCTATTTTTCCGCCAGTCATGCTTAGTGAAATAATCGTTAACGTACCTGGCCAAATTGTAATTTGTATGACTGTGAGAAAAAGAATTGATAGTTGGTGTTCAGTGGAAGCACTGAAATCCCAGGTTTCGAGTTATTTCTATTGAAAACATGATCAGCCTCGTTTTCAAAATAAACTGGGCACCCTCAGGTTGGGATTTAACACCAATGACATGTTTTATTTTTATTTGTTTGTGTTTTTCAGGTTTGCTATATTTACCCAATGACAATACCAGATACAACCACCCTGATTTTTATTCCGTCCATACACTACCATCAAGAAAGGAACATATAACTCCCACTCTTAATAACGTATCCTTTATTCAGATAAATCTACAGTAAAACCTGTCTGAAGCGGCCACTCAAAAATAGACAAAACAAAGATCTTAATGGACAATGGTGAAAATCGGTCTTGAAAACTAATTTTGGTCTTCTTCTTGAGTGGCCGCTTAAGACAGGTTTTACTGTAATTGGAATCAGAATATAAAACACTTTTTGAGTTTCAAAAGAATTGTGTGGAAGCAACCCTTCCCTGATTAATTCATAAACATGCGTGGATCCAGATGGGGATGGACCCCAGCTGAAAAAACACAAAGCTATAGAGTTTCTGAGTAATACTGGTCCGAATCCCATGAAAAATCACAAAGCTATCAAAGGTAGCATTTAATGTTGGCCTACATTGGCCGGCCAGCAAAACGCTATGTAAATGACGTTTTGCTGGTGGGCCAACGATGGCCCACTTTTAATGTAAAATGATGGGCTAAACAGCCATATTACCAAATTGCCTGCATGCCGAGTTATAAAACTAACAACAATAACGGTGGGTTAAACATAAGATACAATGATGAATCACACCTAAGACTTTCAAACTTGGAATTGTGTGTGATGCTGGCTCCATCGTGTCTCAAAAGCAACAATATCACTGTACTCAAAGATAAAAGAACATTTCTAAGATTTCCTTGTTCTTGCAAAATTCAACTTTGACAAGGACCTCGAACAGTTTTATGGAGGGATGCCCATAGCATGGCCAGATACAAATTTCAAAGAAAATGACTTTTATTTTTTCCATTGAAAAGGTAGTTGGTCCAGTGTTGAATTATCCTCTTAAAGGATTTTTCTCATTGGTCAAGTACTGATTACAAATATGGATAAAACGTATATTTCTGCTATTAAACATATAGGAAATAATACAATGTTTGTAAGCTGACTCCCCTTTCCCTCCTTTTGCATACAGTTGTAGTTTTAGGTTATGCACATCATATAAAAATGATATGCTCAGTCGAATGGGGTGGCTGTCAAAATGCTCAAAAACAAATTAGTTGAGTTTTGACTTAACATTGCTGGCCTCGGAGAGCTTGCTGTATGCCATTCTGCAGACTGTCCCTTTATAATTATTATTATTTTTATTATTATTATTATTATTATTATTATTATTATTATTATTATCATTATTACATGAATTATCATTATAGTGCGAATCATGTTTACTGTCGTCGCCCTGGGCCCAGTCACCTGTTAAACTAACGGTTCCGGGAGCCAACTCACGACAGTAAACAAGAAACGGATTATATCAGATCAGGTTGGTATTATCTTAAAGTAAGAGAAAAGGCAAAGATCAGTAATCGATACAATCGAGCACCACACCTGACCCAGGACACCACATGGGAAAGTGATAAAACACAATAAAACATCACATACAAGAGAGCCAAGAGGTCAGCCCTTTCCCAGCAGGTGACTACAAGGCTGTAATGAACAGACCAGAAAGCATGACAAAAACGAAACATAAATAACAAAAATGATCTGCAAAAGAACCACAAAAGAAGCACCTCCTTGGAACGGTCAGTAAAAATACTTTAATAATAAACAAAAGCAACACTTCTTGATATGAAGTATTGGCAAGCTAGTAGCAATGGTCAAACGACGTTCAACCTGCAATGACAAAAAGTGGTGCGGTACCTGTCACACTGAAAACTTTAATTTCAGAGACATTTGCTCACGCGTCATTCACCTGTCAGAATTCAAATACGTTTTCATTTGTCTCTTTATTATCTTTCACATGGTCCATCCCAGTACTAATTTCATTCACCCATCTGCTATTACCCCTGTTATGATCATTGTAAGTTTTTCTGTGTAATAAGAACTGGGGATTGGTCACGCTGAGGTCAGTGGATTTTGTTAGTTCCCCTGTTGTGTGTAGGGGTTTTGTACATGCTTAGTCCTGGTTTTGTGAGGTTACTGTAAATTCGGAAATATTTGCGAGGGTTTTATTTTCGCGAAACTTCGCATGCGAAGTTTCGTGAAAATAAAATCATCGCGAAATGTCGAAATTGCCCTGCCATTTACTGATAAAGGTAAATCATATCATAGTCGCGAAATTTTACGTTGCAAATATGTCTTTTAACGCTATTCGTGAAAATAAAAATTCTCGCGAAATTTCCGAATTTACAGTATTATATGTGCCCACTCCAGATTGCGAATCATCGCATCAAGGGTATTAAAGCTAGCCGCTTCGTTTACTGTTATTGTGCTTATATCAGATTGTCCCCCAGTATGCACATGATGTCAAACAAGATCATATCAGCGTCTCTGCGACGTCATGACGTCGCCTCGATCTTAGCACGACCTTGTTGTGCCTGCTAGGTCATGTGCCTGTTTGGTTATATCTGTTTATAGTAGTGCTTTATTCTCCTGATGCTTTCAGTTGTTGGTAGTTGTTTGTTTGTTTGTTTTGTTTGCTGTCCCCATTGTGTGTGCAGGTTCCTTGTTAAGTCACTGTTTTGTGATGTTGTTCTTTATCTTCTTTCTTGTTTGGCAAGCATTATACTTGAAAAGAGAGAAAGAGCTTGCGGTTTGGATTATTGTATGTGTGCGTGCGGATGCGAGTGTGGGTTTTACTTTCTAAGTGATAAAGGTACCCATTAAAAGTGTAGAATAATCGGACAAAACCTGGGCTAGCTCCTGACCAGAAAATACATTACGCATTTGGGTTAGGTTGCTTTTTAAACAAGCAGCTACAGCCATCAATGGGACCAAACATCTTATTATATAAAAGTAAGTAAGGGTGCAAAGATCAGGAATCGATACAATCAAGTACCACACCTGACCCAGGATACCAATGGGAAAGTGACAAACTCACAGTTAGACACCACAAACGAGAGCCAAGAGGTCAGCCCTTTCCCAGCAGGTGACCACAAAGCACATATAAACAGACGCGCACAAAGACATAGCAAACACAAGACAGAAAAAAAACATAAAAGATCCACAAAAGAAGTACCACCTTGAAACGGTCAGTAAAATATTTTACTGGAGGGCTTAAACTGGTTTAACGGCGCCAACCTCACCCTTAATTCAGATGTGGATCAAGACACATAGATATTTGGTTTGCATGAAATACCCCTAACTTATCAATGCAACATCTCCTAGAAGATATAAATCAAGATATAAAAAGGAGATAAAGCAAAAATAAGGACTCAACAGTAAATAAAACTAAATACCGGCGCAAAAGAAATCCAACAGCATGCAGCTCTTTCATATGTGGATTGCTTGATTATGCTATCTCCCCATAACCGTTTGTGTGGTTTCAACCGTTTGTGTGCTCTCAATAATGTTTTCAGAAACAATAAGAAATACAGCAGTCTTAATAGAACGATTATATTGGGTATTTTTTCTGACTGAAGCAGATAACGCTGTTTCGTCCGCCAGTGCCTCTGGTCACTCAGTGGGACGACGCCAAGGACGTTCCATTCTGTAACATGAGCAATACTGACACTGTTAATGGATGTAATGACAACCTATGCTATTGTACACACATGCTGGATGTAAAGATTGGCCAGGTAAGTAAGGATATTGATCACACACATTCTCGCGAGACCTGACGATGCCTCATCTAGATCTCTCGCATTTCGCCATTTGCATTATGGGTAACTAGCGAAATTTGGCTAGTCCAGTTCAATTCTCGCACTCCTGTAGTGACAGAATTTATCGTTAAAAAAGCAAAAAGTTAAATTTTTGACAGTTTATCATTTCTCTTTTAGTCAATATTTTCTGAATGTAAAGCCCTGAGTCATGCAAGCAGTGATCGCATAATATATTTTTAATAAAAATGACGGTTCAATCCCAGTGTGCACCCAGCGAAAGGCGACAGTTTAGTACGTGCTAGCGTGCATCCTGTCTGCGACAATGGGTCACACATGATTGTTCATTACTTACAACCACGCAAGTACCAGCTAAACAAAAGCATAGTTCATGAAATCAAATTTGGTTATATATCTGTCATGTAAATATAAACAAAATTTGCCATATAGTGACAGATATTTTAAAACTGATGTTTTTCAAGAGGCAAAGCTAATGAATATGATTCTTGATAAATGTATATTTAAAAATAGGTTTATTTGTTTTCAGTAGGATATGTTGCTGGTACACATTAGAATTGCCTTATAGAGGCAATTCAAATGTGCACCTACAACATATTTCCATTCAATGAATTAGTATAATCCACCATAAACGTTTTTCACAAACTTCTCAACTACTGTTTTTCTGTTTTAGTGTAATGAACAAGTTTTCATGTTGTTTGGTATACACCTGGCTGACAGTAATAGACTACAAATATTACGTTATTGACCTCTTATCTTGTGAGGTTCAGTATCACAAAATGGTAGTTGCGTGGTTGTATTGCATATGCGCAGAAACCTCCTTCAAACGGCCATGCAGAGACATCCAGCAAGGCTAGAGGTCTAATATTTGGTCTGAAACTTCATCCATACGTTGTGTATGCCAGAAGCGAAGGCTCTGACAAGACTGTGTGTATGCACACGCTTGTCTGAGCCTAAGCTGCTCCCCATTGCCATCATAGTGTCAAAATCTCGCATGCTGGACCGTGAAAATCTAGTGAGATTTCACCAATCAGGTGTATGACAATGCCAACAAAATAACACGTTAACCAAGCAATGATTAAGCTCAGTCGAGACACCTTAAGTCGAATTATCAGAGTATTCACTGTCTGAATGAATAAACCGTGTTTCCTTAACAATCCAATGAGTGTGTGGCAAATTTTCTGATCTGACTGAATGATACACTTTGAATATTGAAATTAAAAACACCTGAATAGAATCTATATGTTGAGGTCATTATAAAATGTCTCTACTGCCCAATATCTTGTTAAAAAATAAAATACATACCATAAAAGGCTTCACTCTCTGGCATTTCATCTGAAGCATCGCTGTTTACGAATGAACCCATTTAGGGATTTCCAGTGCACAGTTACCATAAACATTGCATTTGCCGCTCATGATATTTGCAAACTTGGTGAGTGCTTTGAGTCCATCGAGTGTTATGATTTGGACAACAATTCGACAATGTTAATCGTTGATACCAGATATTCCTGAAAGGTTATTTTGGCAAACTCTATTCTCAAAGAAAGATATCTGTCAGTTTGTTGGAATTTTAACCTTTGACCCCTCAATATATGCAATGGACCATCCTGACTTTATTGTATGTAGCTTTATGAAAATCACATTGTTCAAAAATGGGTTGAAACTGGTGTATATTTGCTTCAGGTTGTTGAATTATTTATGGTTGGATATTCCAATGATCCTCACGCTATGCATTTACATGGAATGCGCTTCAGGGTAGTGGGCGACGGAATGGTAAGTTATCAAAGATTGTAGAATTGTTAAGGTAAAGTTGGGTAAACTCGGACAGTCAACCAAATTCGGACAGCAACTTTGATCGTTTCATATTTTAATTATTGGACTAAAATATCAATTATCTAAGCAAACAGTGAAAATGCTGATGAGATGGCTCCTTATGAGCCGTCTCATCTGGATTTCCAGTGTTTGCAAATGTATGTCGGAATTTACCTGATGTCCGAAATTACCCAACTTTACCTAATGGCTATGAATTCCAATGATACTCGCGCTATGCACCTAGATATACATGCGTTTACTGTTACAGTGTAGTAGGATATGGAATTGTAAGTCATAAAATGTTGTAGAATTGTTCATGATTGTATATTCCTATGATTTCACAGGATATACATTTAATTAGACAACCTTACAGGGTAGTTGGAGGTGGAATGGTGGAATGTTAAGTCATTAAATATTGTAGAATTGTTCATGGTGGGATACTCCAATAACCCTAACACAATGCATCTTCGTACTAACGCTTCACGGTAGTATGAGATTGGATGTTAAGTCATAAAGAATTTTGAATTGCTCATCGTTGGATATTCCAATGATAATCACGTTATGCATTTACAAAGACAATGTTTCAGGGTAGTAAAAGATAGGATGGTAAATCATTGAAGGATTTAGAATTATAATTGGGTAGATATTTAAATCAAACTGTATGCTATGTCTCTACATGAACAGCGCTTCAAGCTAGTAAGAGATGGGATGGTCAGTCATAAAAGAATGAAGAATTGTTTATGGTGGGGTTTTAAAATCAAAACTTTATGCAATGCATCTACATGGACAGCGCTCCAATGTAGTAGAAGATGAGGGGGTAAGACATAAAGCGAATGAAGAATTGTTCATGGTTGGATATTAGAATTGAACTTTGTGCTATGCATATACAGTGTAGCAGCAAATGGGATGGCTATAAGACTTCTATATGACTGGATATCAAAATTAAACGTTATGCTATGTCATGCTATGCAAATACAAGGTAGTAGGAATTTGGATGGCTATTAGACTTCTTTATGGTTGGATATTAAAATAGAACTTTATGGTAAGTAGGACACACGGTAAGTCATTAAAGATTGTAGGTTTATTCATGGTACTGAGTGGTAAGAGATTCAATATTGAGGTAGACAACGCCACCGTTGCTTTTCTTATTCTAAGAGTGGTACCAATATGAGGTCATCAGTCAGCAAATCCACTAACAGCGTTTCTTTTCTAACAATATGATTGGTATTAGATTGGTTTACTGGCACTTTTGTTTTCATTTTCTAATATAATTCCACGTCCTTGGGGAGACGATTGTAGTTGCTAGACAAGGGACTTACAGTACCACACATCAATTTTAGATTCAAAAGCGAAAACACACATAAACAGAAAGCTGAAGAAGGGACATTAACCCTTAAAGCGCCAAGAAAAAATGCATCTATAAATGTCTTCTGCTGTAGTCGTCTGCTGCAAATAATTGCCTAACTTTACTGACCAATTAGGTATAGAAGGAAACAGCGTGGACCCAGAACAGACTGCTCCTATAGGAGCAGTCTGATCTGGGTCCACACTGTTTGCCAGGGTGGCTTCTTAAGCATTTCAGCAGACGAGAAAAGCAGACGACTACAGTACATTAAGGGTTAAAGCAATTGACTGAATTGAGCATATTTCATAAGACAATTCCTGATGTTGGTTTACAAAAATCACGGTCTCAGAAAATCTGAAAAAACTTACCCAACCCCTTTGCTGTATATTTGGCAATAAAATATGTTTAAACTAAATGCGTTACATTGAAGATCTTAAGTGAGTGGTTGTGTTGTATTCAACAAGTTGAGGAAATGCAATAAAATGTGAGGCCTGTCGAGCATTTTATTGGTTTTTCGCAATGAATTTATAATTAATGAATTCAATAATGTTATGACACAAAACATTGTTTGAAATTGCGTGTTTAGCGTGAAAAAGTCAAGCCCTTCAGTAAAAGTATTTTTACTGACCGTTCCAAGGCGGTTCTTATTTTGTGGGTCGTTTGTTTTAGTTATGCTTTAGGTTGGTGTGTGTTGTGCTATTGTGTCTGTTCCTTGTAGCCTTGTGGTCACCAGTTGGGAAAGGGCTGACCTCTTGGCTGTTGTGTTTGTTGTGTTTTGTCACTTTTCCGAATGTGTCCTGGTCTACATCAGAATTAAGGGTAAGGTTGGCGCCATAAAACTGGTTAAAGCCTTCCAGTAAAATATTTTTATTGACCGTTCCAAGGCAGTACTTCTTTTGTGGATCATTTGTGTTATTTATTATATGTCTTGTGTTTGTCATGCTTTCGCGTCTGTTTATTGCTGCCTTGTGGTCACCTGCTAGGAAAGAGCTGACCTCTTGGCTCTTGTTTGTGATGTCTTACTGTGATTTTGTCCCTTTCCCGTGTGGTATCCTACTTGATTATAATGATTCCTGATCTTTGCCATCTTTCTTACTTTATACACGCGACGTTCTTATTAACTCATAACAAAAAGTTACTAAATCTGTGAACCACTAGTGGTTTATCAAGCTTAATACATGGCGATATATCACTCCTAGACTCGACGTCTTATGATGAATTAGCATATTTTAACTGAATAATATGTTTAAATCCTTAAGACGGAGTGATAGCGGTAATATAAATCATATGTGAGGCATCCAAGAACCTTAGCTGCTAACACAAAGCAAAATTAGATATATGAAGTTTTACACAAAATTATTGACTCTCCCAGATACTAAATAAGTCCTTACATATGTATGAGGCGTGGCATGAGATTTCCAACAATGTGGTATGTGCAAACAGCAAAGCCTCAGATCAGCCTGCACATATGCACAATCTGATCAGAGCCGTTGCTAGTCGCTTGAATATTCTATGAGTGTTTAGCTACTGACTGAACATCATTTGGAGTGGCTAAGGTTTAAAGGAGACTGCACAGGCTGGTCTGAGTCTAAACTTGTCCAAATGCCACATTGTTGAAAATCACATGTCGCTGCTCATATTTATTTCAGCTTGGTGAAGGATACAATGATTCCAAAATTCCACAAATCATAGCCAGGGACCGAGCTGGAGAGTTTCCACGAATTCTAGTCAACCCCATGCATAAAGATACGCTTCCAGTCCATGGGATGGGTGGCTATTCAATTATAAGATTTAAAGCTGTAAATCCAGGTAAGAGGACATTTAATTTGCCATTATTAGTCATTAAAATATACCTGTGGCGGTCATTCCATTGTAGAAACTGTACATTATTTTTCAGGAATGGCCAGTAAAATGTACATTATTTTTGTGTAGAAAGCATGATCACTTTTACACAAAAAGAAATGTAAACTTTCTGTTACCCGTCATAATTATTGTACGCAAATGCAGTTTTCTTAAACTGAATAGACAGAATGCCTTTTTAAAACACATATATGCGCAAAAATGGGCGTTCGATTCTCATGCCACAGGGGAGATAATTCGTGTAATTATTTAATTATATGCTACTTCCCAGTGTATTACTGTCTTTTTCGCAATGCCAAGAAAAAATGCATTTTAAAATGTAGTCTGCTGAAAGTGTCTGCTACAAATAATTGCCTATAATAATACTGATTAAGTAAGTATAGATGCAAAAATATAAGGCCCAGATCAGACTGCAGGAGCAATTTGATCTGGGTCCACACTGTTCCATGTCATACTCAGAGAGTATTACACAGTTGCAGCAATAGTGTTTACAGAATACAGTTGAACATGTATTCATATCATTTATGCAAGTGCATTTTGCTGCCTGCTTTTATTTTCGAAGTCATCTTTTTGGAAAAATTCTTTCAGGAATACCATCAGTGTCGAAATTAGGCCCGCCCTGATCTCGGTCCATTACGTTTGCAAAGGTTATCAGCAGACAACACTAGTTAATAAAGAGTTAACCTGGGCGTTGGTTTTGGAAATGTTAATTGATAGAGTACAAAATTGGATGAAATATATTTAAATATTGAAAGTGCTCATAAACTACTAAATAATTTCATGTGTACCTCTCTCTCAATGCAGTGATACTGTCTTTTACCCATTCTATAACAATTACTTTTGCGTATGCGTTTACCCCGGACACTTCTAATAAGACCAAGGAGTTTATGTGATTTTCACATATTTGTCTCAAGAAGAGCCTATGTTTCATATCTTGGCAAGAACTTTAAGCCAACACTGGAGATAATTATCACGTTGACAGTGGCCCTTTTATGCTTCCGCAATTTTTTAAGAACATAATAATAGCTATAGGCATGATTAACATCATTGAGAGGTATATCAATAGTTTTATTAATGTAAATTTAGAAATTTTCGTGAGAATTTTATTTTCGTGAATAGCGTTAAAACATATTTGTGACATTAAAAATTCGCGATTATGGCCTGCTTTACTTAAATCACTAAATGACAGAGTGATTTACTATTTTGGGAGGGTTTTAATTTCACGAAACTTCGCATCTGTGAAGTTTCGCGAAAATAAACCCTCGCGAAAATTTTCAAAAACCTTTTCATTCCAGGTATATGGTTCTTTCACTGTCACAATGAAGGGCATTTGATGCAAGGCATGGCGTTACTTATTAAAATTGGCAGTCCTGAAGAATTCCCAAAGCCTCCACCTTATTTTCCCAAATGTGGGGGCTACACATATAGGCGAACAGGCGATGATACTACTTCACAGGCCACAGAAACGAAATCAACTTCTCTACTAATTCTTTGTACAGTAGTGATCATGTGCCTATTCATTAGTTAAAGGAAGCAATTGTACGTGTGTATGTAAATACATAATTTTATTGAGAGCAGATATATCTTTCAGAACATTTTGTCAGAACACCAATATCTCAATTTATTATATACAAAGTAATGAAATACAGCAAAATATTGATTAAATATAATGTATTTTTGAAAGAATTATATTTCACAACCATGAAAATATAAAAAGTTGTATTTCACGGGTTAAATTACATGTCTTCTGCTTTCTCCATTGACTTCCTTGAACCCACTTCAGATTTTCAAATGCCTATAACTTTCTTATAAGTCGACAAAAACACAAAGAGTGGGTACTCATTTTCTTAGTTAGATGCAAGGAAAATTTTGGTGATTAAATTGTCGGGTGCTGAAATTTTCACTTTCTCTATTCCTACTCCTGTGTTTTCAGTTTTGGCCAACATTGCACATTATGTAACGTCATCATTAATATGACGTAATGTGCAAACGTGTATGACGTTATTTAGTGTAAAAAATATGTCAGGCTTAAAATTGTATATAATAACAAGAAAATTCAATTTTTTGTCATGAATAAGCCATTTATTTCATCTCGTGAAGCTTCGCCACTCATGAAACATGCATTTTTCGCTTCACTCAATGAAATGAATGGCTTATTCATTCCAAAAATTTAAATATCCAATAATTTATCCAATGTATTGTGTATGTAGATGTTAGTTTGCTGTATTTACCTTGAGATGGGCATGCTAAGATGAAAATGAAAACATAAGAACAAAGTGCATATAATTTTTTTTGTTTATTTTAATGTTTCTAGCATAAGTTTCGTGGGCCTTGTTGTAATAAACCGTGTCCTAATTTTGTTTTATGTGAATTTCAAAGGCACATACCAGTCTGTATACTAACACAACCAGATCAGTGTCTTTCTTAGTTACTCTCTGGAACGAATACTTAACTATATATATGCAAAGTTTCATTATTCTAACTAAACTTACAAACTGAGCAGGCTGGACTTAGTAATACCTCGCCCCCAGGTTATTTTTTTTTTATTATTCTCAACTCTTCTGATTATGAAATTAATTCTGCTCATAAATGTTAAAATGCCAACAAATGTTGGCATTTTAACATTTATTAGCATGACAATATTTCTCTGAGACTTTTTAAACACCAAATACTTTAAATTTATTTTTTAGCATTTTACTTATTTGAGGAGTTGAAATTTTATACTAAGTTGAGTTGAGCATGAAAATAGTTTAATGACCTTGGAGCCTGTTCATAAACCTCTAAGACAGGTTTTCTTGCACCAAAAACCATTTGATTTTAATTACAATTTATTTGTGAGTTAAAGCTTATCTTAAGTAAAATTAAAAACCAGATATTGCATTACACTTAAATGCTGTTTTCTAAATAAAGCAACTAATATATAGCTGTAAATATTATATATGTATAAATATTTGATAAAAGCAAAATAGCATAGTCAGAAATTTCTTCCGTTCCGTTCAGAAAACTTACAGAAATCTTAATATTTACTTGGAGCTAGTCCAAACTTGCCTATTGAGGTAAATATAATCCCAGATAGCATATCGATACGCCATTTCAATAGTTCACTGTTGTTTCCTAGCTGGAATGCCAGAAACCAGAAAAAACAGTTTCAGATAGTTAATACCATGACAGGTGCTTGACAAGTAGAAATATGCAAAAGTGATAGCTTGATTTTTAAGATTAAATGTATCACTTTTAACTATTTCAGATATCAATATAAAATATTTGTCAAACATATTGACCTATCGAGAGTGCTCTAGTCTATTTGCTCTATTATAGCTACCTGGGACCCCAAAAGACAAGTTTGGACTAGCTCCAAGTAGACACAATGATTTGTCCACGTTATCTAAGCCAGTCAAGAATAAAGATATTTCAACCCTAAAAAGTGATTTTCTTCTCAGCCGTAGGACCCAGTGAATTTCACCTTTCCATGTTGGAAATCCTTATTTCCACCTCATCAATCGATGTATAACATCAGCATGCTTACTTGATTATGACACCATTGCAATGTTGTCTTTGAATGTTGTTTTTGCTCGACATGGCTTCAGATGACATCAAACACACATGGCGTCACGAGAGAAGATGTCTGACAGATGTGCAGAACTTGACTTGAACATCATAAATACTTATTCTAATGCACTTGCAAATGCAACGCGACGTCTGATTGGATAACGTCATAAATTTGCGACAGTATATCCTACGATATACTGTCGGAAACCCGACGTCATTACGTAACGTCGCTTTTCATTGGTTGACAAGTGAATATATGCAGCTGGCAAGCGGTTTTATGCAGCTGGCAGCCGCTGGACGTATAGGCGCAACAAAGTACATTTTCACTGTCTTTTTTAAGTGAAAATGTTAATAGTGCATTAGAATGGGAATAACCATATTCAAAATTTTCATTTGGGGAGGTATATCGTCGGATATACGTTCGGAAATCACGTTTTACGGCTCCGCTTACGCGTCGCCGTAAAACTAAATTTCCGTCCGTATATCCGGCGATATACCTCCCCAAATGAAAATTTTGAATACAGTTATCCCCTAATTGATAAGTTTTGTAAGTGACTAAAATTTGTATAGCTAAATCTATATGATAAAGATGCACTTCTGAGCATCATTTGATATCCTTAGAAGGCCAAATATTCACTGATATCAGTGCAATAACCCTTTGACCCTTTACCCCATAGAGACTCTTTTAACGATTTTGCAAACAGAGCAGACCCAGATCAGGCAGCCTGATCAGGGTCTACTCTGTTTGCTAATGTAAATATGTTTAGATATTATCATACACTAGTGGACCTGATGAGTAATTTTTTGTTTTATGTTTTGTTCTTTGTTCTATTGTTTCTAAAGTTTATTTATATAACTATTCATAGTGGGTGGACCCTAACATGAATCTTCATGAAGTAAAGGGTTAATTAAAAAAAAGAAAAGCGAATATGACCAGGAAATGTCATAATCATAGACTATATATCAATCTATTTCAATTGAAAAGAGTGTGAAATACTATTTACTATTCTCTTTAAACACTATATAAAAAGTATTGCACTTGAAACATGCATCTTAAATTGTAGATCACAAACATACTGTAAACTTTGTGAGAATATGAATCCAGCATTAAATAGTATAACAATATTATGAGACACGCATTGAGAAAACATATCAATGTCACATGCAAACAACATCCGTTTTGTCAGTGTGATTTGAGTGTGATCATGAGATTTTCGTCGCATATGCAAGTAGCGAACACTCAGACAAGTCTGCGCAAATTTTCAGTTCACTGTTGGCACAAACAAAGTTTGGACATAGATAAAAGAACAGGCAAAATCAGACCAATTAAAGTACAAGCGACTAATACCAAATTCTCAGGCGTATTTCTGTTTCTATTTGCTGTCCTTATACTACATCAAGCTTAACAAGATTTTTTGGTAGTCTATGTAGCTAATTAGGCTGATTTGGGGCCTCACCAGGAAACACACTATTCAGACAAGCTTTCTCCCGATTTGGGTTTATGGCAACAGTTGAGATCATAGCAATATTATACAAAGCTAGAGATTCAACATTCTAAGTTCATTCAGATCAATCAAACAAATATAAAGTAATAAATATGCGCTGGTCATCATGAGATTTTGGAACTTACCTCATATACGTTGGGTCATTTTTGAACCCATTTAAGCCAAATGGACTTTCCTAGCCTTATCAGTAAGATGAGTCCATTTCCAATGTTAGGTGTTTGGTTGTTGTTGTTTTTGTTGTTGTTTTTCTTTTTTTTATTGTTTTTAGAACATTATGCTCAAACAGTGAAGATCCCGATCAGACACCGCATTATGCGGTGTCTGATCAGGGTCTACACTGTTTGCTAATGTCCCATAAGGACGCTGGGCTTCAATGGGTGAATTAAACAGACAAGAGCAGCTGTCTATTGGTACTAGAGGCATTACTTTCGACCTTAGCTTACTGCTATGGTATTGAACTTTGTGTGTGGGAGCAACCATTGCTCTGGCGAGACTGTCAGACGTCCAAGCTCCTCTAAATCTTCGCCATTCATTTATCATATGCGATAAATACCAAAATCTCTTGTACTGTCCCATATGTTGAAAAATATGTAACTCTGCTTATTATATGCAAACGAAATACAAACTTTTTATGTACAGTATGTTATAGTATACAGTTATTTCATGCCTGTTTGTAGTATAGTCTAAACTAATACCCCCAGGTGCAGTGGAGGATCTGAGTAATATACTTATATCGGCCTCGTGCAATAGTGCATCAGGTCGTCCACGGTACCGAGTGGTACAATGCTACAAAACAGGCATGAAATAGCCTTTATTACCCATCCCTTTTGATGAAATACTTAGCAGCGTTTCTTGAATGGAGTTGCTCTAGACGAAGTGTTTTGTTGCAAAACATAAAATTTCACCAAATCTGCTCAATTTTGGTCTCAAAATGTTCCGCTCGTTCTAACTAAGAAAACAAGTACCCACACATTATGTTTCTGACCATAAACAACGAAGCTATTGGAGTTAAAGTTTGCCAAAGCATGGTTCATTTTCACCTGTGTTGCACAACGTCTCCTTTCATAAAGGAACAGAACTTGCATCGCTGTAGCGCATGTCTATAAGAATGTGTGTGTTTTTAACAGCGAAGCATGAAACCTGACCATGGTATAGTACCAGTCAATAGTCAAAAACATTGACTGGGCAATATTTCATGGACTCATGACATAGCAAAAAAAAAAAACAATTACAACGTATATAGACAGTTGGGTAATAATAAACGTTATATCAAAGCATTTATCAAAATCCAATTCTCATCTTCTCTTAGGTTTAAGTCACTACAGTCGTCCAAAGTAATGTTTTTTTCTATCTGACACAAATAATTAAATGAAAATTTGATTTTCTATATAAGTTCATTGATAAAACTACTGGATTCATGGTACATAAGGATCAGAAATCCGGACATTCCTTTTTGTTAACCCCTATCCTAGCATAAATGACAATTGTCGTCTGCTCTCTCATCTACTTACATACATTGGACCCAGATCAGACAGCTCCTTTATGAGTTGATTTGATCAGTAGTGTGATCAAGACATATTAAATGTTTCATATAATGTTCCCTCCCTAACTATAGGCATGCAACGATAAAATCCTAACAATCATACAATATAGTAACTACATGCACAATACAGTAATTAAATTTTATGTATCATATGATGTTGCGTCTGGGAGTAATATAACCATTTATTAAAATCGATAAACTACTAAGAGAATTATCGATTTTTGTAACGCTATGAAATGACACCCATATCATTGACGTTTTCACACAAAAATGCGATTATAAAATAACATAAACGTCCTATGATAAATAGAATCTAACCTTCGTGCCCCTTTATTATTTGATATATTTAACTTGTTGCAATAAAGCGATAAAATCCTTGGTAAGCCTCACATTATATCATTTTTCCCCAACTCGCTTATTTCAATAAAACATGATCACTCATGCAAGATCCTCAATATATATAGTTTATATATTTAAAACACTCTTGAACTATAAAAATAACCACACAAAATTGTGTAATAAAATAAATGACCTCTAAAGGTCACACGATATCACTCATTTCTTGCAGAATCCCTATAAACAATACATCAGCTTTAAACATTTATTTTGATAATACATGTATTATCAAATTAAATGTCCTAACCAGATGATTATTGCAATTTCAACCCATGTGTTCTATGTAAGCATTAAACAAGTAAGAAGATACGCACACATTTTTCAATCGAATGTATACCCACATAAAATATCTTCGCAAATTATTTTTATGGGCATCAAAATAGCCAGTTTTGGGCAGTTTAAAGTAAAAAGGTGGTGTGATACCAAGCGTGTTTTTTTTCAATTGTATAGATAAACAAATGTCTCGAAACAAATGATATGCACATATTACTCTATCAAATTTCAAATGAATGGGGATGAGTTTGTTGCTTAGATAACATTTAAATTCTCTGTACACACTGTTTAAGAAATTTGAAGTACGAAAATAATTAACTCCAGCACTGTATTTGAATATGGATAAATCAAAAAGTAAAATCCATTTGATAACAAAAAAATGACACGTTTATTCCCTTTTGCACGAAAATGTTGGCAATGTTTTCAATGATAACTAAAATGTAAGATGTGTACTTGAACAACGATTGATTGGGAAAGACACGGTTTCTTAAATGGTCATAATCGCATATGCGTCAATTCATTTTTTAAATGTGCAAGCCAAGCTATCCAATGGGGCTAGAGGTGTATTTTAGGTTTACACTGTCATCTACCGACATACTTTTGCATGCTGGCAGTGACCATGGAGAGACTGTGATTGCCTAGACTGAGCTTGTTTAAGAAATGAATTCAATTTTTGGAATGTTCATGGAATCATGAATACTTCGGGTCTCGTGCAAAGTAAGTGAAGCCCGAAGGGCTTCACGTTAACTTTGCAAGAGACCCGAAGTATTCATGATTCCATTAACATTCCAAAAATTGAATTAATTACTTATATTTACATTTTATATTATCAGTCAAGTATCAATTTTCAATTTTCACCTAACTTGGCCGGTTTTCCATATATTTTGAATTAAATCAGACATAACGTTGGGTTTGGAATAGCCAAAACGCCGAATTTCCGCGCTTAACGTCATGGCGATACGTGTTCAACGTCACGCAAACGTCAGTAAACAAGCAACGTTATTGGATGGACTTGACGTTAGCCCGCTCAAATGGCGCGTATGTGGGTGTGGCTTAAATCGATTTGTTCATGAAGGTTTGAACCACATCTCAAATGTAAAGGTTCATTTAAAGACTCGCAGTGGAAATGTAAATATATATGCAATAGGTCCCAAATTTCATGTGATGTCTCATATTCTCATTTAACCCATTTATGCCGAATGCATTTTCCAATCCTTATCAATTGGACGAGTCCATTTCAAATTCTAGGGTTGTTGGGTGGTATTTTTCATTTGTATCTAAAATAGAACATACTGTAAGCAAACGGCAGAGACCCTGATCAGACGCAGCGTTTTCAGCGTCTGATCTGGTTTTGCACTGTTTGCCCATGTCCCACAAAAAGAACGCTAGGTTTATATGGTTTAACGTTAACAAAGCTATAGAAACAAATCAACAACAAGTATAATTCTATAAATACTATAAAGATATTTAACACAACAATGTAGCACAGCAGAAATAAATAGAAGATGGTGATGAATATTTATAAACAACAGGATACTGATCCAAGGAAAATTAATCGCACTGGCAAAGTTTGGAAAAATTGCCAGGCTTCTATATATGAGGGTCTGGATTAGGATTGATTGATAAAAAAATGGGCCAACACATAGGATTTTTGGTATTTATCGCATATGCGCAAATGCTTATGGCTCACGTATCCAGCAAAGCTAGAAGTCTTAATTCTGTTCTGAGCCTGAATCTACATCCATACTCTGTTTATGTGAGCACCGAAGGCTCTGGTGAGTGTTCAACTATCGAAGACTCACCCGGGTCTTCAATGCTCACTGATGCAATAATTACCAAAACCTCGTGTACTAGCCTTCTTGAGAAAAAAGCGAGCCAAATACTTGTAACAGTTAAATAGGGGCTTGAAATAGAAAAATCTTGAAAAATCTGTTTAAGAATACATAAAAAGTAAAATCAACTGATATGTGATCATTTCAGTATTAAGAAAACGTTTAACAAAAAATGACTTTTTTAAGAAAAATGGGGGAAAAATGAGGGGAAAACAGGAGAAAATGAGCTTTTTTTACTAATAACCCATAGCTTTCAAATCCTTGTTCTGAAGTATCTTAAATCTATGTAAACAATAACACTATACACAAACAAAACATAACACAATCACCAAATGGCTTAAGTTCTAGTATAAATAATTTGAAAGGGAAATATTTCTAAAACAGATAAAAATCTAAACATTGTCTAAAGCATAGAAGCAACTAACGAGTGATATCCAGTACCATAAAAACACTAATTAAAACAATAATAAAAAATATCTCAACATCATTATACAACCATACAACTATCAAATTATTTAGCAATATATTTCAATCAAATGTCTCAAGATAAGTTGTCCAAAGCGTTTAAATAGGCAGACTATTATTGTCATCCAGGTGCATGATATACTACACGAAAACGTGTTCGTTTCAACATGCACATTTTACTGAAACATATATAAATGTAGTTGAGAATTGTTCTGTGAAAAACTCATTTATTGAAAAGACATATGCTGTTTAGTTTACATTTACCAAGTATCATGTCCGCTATATATGCCTCTTTTAAACATCTCAAACTGCCAATCAGTATTCAAAAAACATACCTGTCACTATACAACAATTTGTTCAAATGATATTTGAATGACAGCTACAATGTATATCTCTAAATTCGAGTTCATGAACTACCTACTTGCTAACCTGTTAATTGTACGGTTGTAAACATAAATATTTTTTTACCTTTTAGTGTATATAAAATGTAACAGTTTGTAGGCTAGAAATTTATCGTTCTGCAACAGTAGCACGAGGATATGGGATAGAGAGCTGGACCAGTACTGCCCACTATGGAAAAACAGTTGGCACATGCAATGCTGAATGATGCAATTTATCTCAAGCGAACAAAAATCATATTAGATTCAGTTTTATCTGCTTTTCACCTTACAAGATGTTTTTGCATTTCACCTTAAAAGCTGTGTTTTGCATTTCACCTTATGCAAACTTTTTTTTCATTCAACAGCTGTTGTTTTTTTGTGTTTCACTTTAAAAACTGTTTTTGCATTTCACCTTACAAACTGTTTTGCATTTTACCGTAACAACTGTCTTTCGCTACTCACATTTATTAAATATATATAGGCTGATAAAGACACTGGACCACAAGATAAGAGTGCGTAAATAAATTTACATTTATTTTTTCTCACCCACTATATATGAACATTGCGGGTTCTCAAAAGAAACGGCTTTTTGAGTACCCTCAATACATTTTAAAACTGATGTTAGAATTTTAATGATTAAAATTGTGCACTCAAACAAATGTTTGCTTATCTGAAACTACAAAGATACTGATGATTCTCTTATTTTTGAGAAGCTTTCGCCTAGTGTCGCGATTCTTTCTACTTGAAAACTCAACATCTCACAAAAAAATCTGCATACGAGGTAACAAGGAAATGGCCTTGCTGTACACGGCCTTAACGACAGTCTTCATACATTTTCAATGTAAAATTTATCTTATACTTGCGGACAAAGGATTACCCGAGCAGATCTGTCCTGCTTCAGAGTCCTGTGTGGATGCCTCGGCGGTAATTAGCGCATTTCATGATTGTGCAAAACATGTGCATGCTTACATAACATCATACATGCATGTATTAAGTATGCAAAAATCATGTGTGAGATCCACTGCTCTGAGATATGCTCTCCTCATATGAAGGTGGGCGCACAAGACCTGTATTATCAAACTCAAGCCTCGTTTCTGGATTGGCCTCGTTTTGGTCTTGGCTTTGTTCAGTCGTACCACCAGGAGCAGATGGAACAACGCTGAAGTGATCCGAGTCAAATCCTATGAACCGTTTACATATAGCTGAACACTGGTGAGTTTTGAAAAATTCTCTGATCCCATTTTCACCCATGTCCGTTGAACCGTATGCCAAGCTTCTTGAATGAAAGCATGGAGTTGTAAGGCAAAATGTGTTTGGATTATCTTCGTGATCATGTCCATTCTTAACTCCCTTTAGGTTGTTCAGAAGATATTCGCCATTGCTTGAATGGTAGGAAAAATGACAAAAAGCGTCGAGAATTTCAGATCTGTTATCCGTCATGGTCCCTCGTTCGTCTATGAATGTTTTGAAATCTCCTTGGATTAGCTCTTCAAAGGCCACTACTTCATCTTCGCTGAATCGTTTGTTGAATTTCATGAGCAGACGTGTCACTGTCATTATGTCGGAAATGTTATCCATTACAGCAAATGCCGGCATGCTGAATCGAACCTGAAAAGTATCAAGTATCAAGTAACACATTTTTAGTCGAATAGAACCTGATTTCGCCCTACTGAAAAGGCCTGCACACGAGATATTGGTTCTTATCGTATATTCGCAAATGCTTTTAAGGCCAAATAAAAAAATAAGTGTGTTTCGGGTAACGGGTTTGAAAATTTTAGGCAAGATAGGTGCAAAAAAAATCTGGAAAAAAATACAATTTTATGCATTTTGAAAGGCATTCCGCCTTTCAAAATGCATAAAATTATATTTTTCTTCCAGAAATAAAAAAAATATCTAGGTTTCGCCAGTAAATTTAGGTGGGGCCAGGTTACCCCAAACACAGGTATTGTATTTGGCCTAATAAAACGTCTATGCTGTCGTATCCAGCAAAGCAAGCGGTCTAAAATTTAGTCTGAGCCTCCATCTACATCCATACTTTGTGTATGCGAGCAGCGAAGTCTCTGGGTTAAATGGTCACAGGTAGAATTTTCTAAACTATGTTGTATTTCTGTCCCTGAAGGTTGTTTTAATATTCACAAACAGTGCAGACCCTGATGAAATGCAGCATTATGCTGTTTTTCATCTGGGTCTGCGCTGTTTGCCAAAGTACCCGTTTAGGGGTTTCCAGTATACAAAGGGTTAAGCTACAGGTTTATAAAAAAACAAGTGACTTGATGATCTTTTGTCATATAATTTGTTTTTGAGCAAATGATAGCTTTCCACCTAACTTACCCCCACCCCTTCCATCACAACCCACCCGCTCTACCCACACTTTCAATGCAAAACTACAGCTGTATGCAAAAGTATTTGCCTAATCAAGGTGGGTTCACATCTTTCAAAAAGCATTTTTTTTATTTCCTATAAGTTGGATTGCAGACCTATATTTTAATCAGTATGTGTCCATGTGAAAAAAAAACTCTCCATGTTTTTTTTTTTTGTTGTTTTTTTCATTTGCTTTTAATTTTTTATTTGTCCATTTTATGGGCAAACCATTAAGATTCGGCGCGTCCTTCAGTGCTCTTTTACGTTTTATTTTTTCTAAGATTGTTTATATTGCGGTTTCATCAAGGTGACTTTGTTTGCTTGTTTTAAAGGGGAATAAATAGGCATTACTTCATGTTTTAATTTTATGTGATTCCACAAATACAGAAGATGTATGTACTTGATTTAACCTTAGTTTTGCAGAATGCCATAAACCACAAAAAAGTAATCTTATTGTGTTGTTTGCATTGGCGATAACGTGAAGTTTAGTCATTTGACATCAAAATAACTTTCAAATCACATTTTAGTGGGCAATGTTAAGACTACCCTGAGCTAAAACTTTTCATTGGTGGTTTGGTGTCTGATGCTTTCCTTTGACTCGACCCATCATGGCTCAATTTGTCTTTTTCTTCAGATCTGAATGCCTTTTGTTGTGAGCCAATTTCTTTTTTCATCAGTTAGTTTTGGCCTGATTGTTTCTCCGTAATTATACATTGAATAGGCTAGGAAGTCTCCATGAGAGCTAAATAGTTTATGCATTAACATATATAGCAGAATCTATGGCAAAGATTTAGGCAGTAAAATGTATTTTGGCATCGTTATAATTTATTTGCATGTCGTTACACACTTTTTGTTTTGTTCTTTAATTTTGAATGCAACATCATCTTAGACGAAGTTAGTTTTTGACAAGCATATACTACACAATAAGGCCACTGAAGCGGTAAAATGCAAAACGTCTCAGCTTATTCAACGTAAACTGTTGGAGAAATTATCTCAGCTTCGCAGGCCATTGGGTCTAAGTCCATTTCGTTCCATACGCATGTGCGTATTGAACGTAATGGACTAAGTACCATTGGCCTACGAAGCTGGAATTGAGCCAAATTTATGTTATATTATCTTCAAAGCGGCAGTAACTCATCAAAATTTGGCTGACTGTAACATCCATATAATATGTGCTGCACCAGATCATGGTCTTAAAGTAAATCCACTAGGTTTCAGAGGTGGCGGATAAAAACTGAAGAAGGAGTTATCCAGAAACAAGCCATTTAGGGAAATGACTGCGTTAAATAAATGGTTAACTCTGATCTTACATGTACTATCCAACAAGTTCCAACGAAATTTGGTAAAATTTGAATAAACGAGTTTACAGACAGAGAGATGAACAATGTCACCATGACACTATATTCTGATGTTGTTGTTGTTGTTGTTTTTGTTGTTGTTGCTGTTGCTGTTTGTTTGTTTGTTTGTTTGTTTGTTTGTTTGTTTGTTTGTTTGTTTGTTTGTTTGTTTGTTTGTTTGTTTGTGTGTGCATATGTGTATAGGAATTATTTGTTTGTATTAAAGGTTGTTGTTGGTGGTGGTGGTTGGGGCTGGGGTCTCCCTTTTTGTCTTTTTTTGTCTGGGGATAAATTAAAAGGAAAAACACCATGCACTTCATGGTTATTTGTTAAGCGGTATTTACGAAAGATTGATACAGTATGCACACACAAGCATGTTGTATGTCTATCTCACCTGTAATTGTATTCCAAGGGTCGCAAGCAGCTCGTTAAACGAATCTGCTAGTTTACGGGTGCGTTTCTCATTATAAGCCAAATAATGTGAGCCCTCTCTGATAAAAGATGAATGATACAATATGCACATACAAGCATGTTCTATGTCTATCCCACCTGTGATTGTATTCCAAGGGACGCAAGCAGCTCGTTAAACGAATCTGCTAGTTTACGAGCCTCGTTTGCACATCGTCTGAAGTCTGACCAGTGTTGGTGTGTCGCACCAGGGTCCTTGAAGGTCCTCACCACTACATCCGTTTTTGTCAACCATTCTCGCTGGTGGTGTGCTACCCCCTGAAATACAGATCAATGGTGTCATGATCCCCAGGGTTCACCCTGCCATTAGCCATTGTAGCCATTTGCTACTAAAATGTAGAGTGGCTACAAATAAATAAGTCATTGGCTAAAAGTACACTCTAAGTGGTTCAAAAATTACGTATTTGAAAAAAAAATGTATTTAGGTCAACTTAATTATTCCTTCACTCTTTATTATTGTGCCATATTTTACTCTTTGGATGCTGGATTTTTGCAATACCATCAGGGTGTCAAACAGTTTGGATCCAGATCAGGCCCGACGTGTTGTCGGGCCTTATCTGGGTCCATACTGTTTGCAAAGGTTATCAGCAGACGACACAAGTTGCCACTAGCTGGCAAAGAGTTAACTTAATACTACTTCCTAGCTAAAACCTTGGCTAAAGTCAATATCATTTGGCTACAACTTTTTCCATTTGGCTAAAGTGTTGGCTACATCAAATTCTGAGCTAGGGTAAGCCCTGATCCCATTAACTCTTTGCCTTCTGGGTTTTTTGTCGTCTTTGCTATTTTTTTGGTATTCAAAATCAAGCTTTTTGACTAATTCTTTTGAGTACCATCAGAGTGTCAAACATATTGGATCCAGTTTCACTGCGGTTACTCTAAACCGGCACTTTTGGTCTCATCGCCTCAAATAGAGTCAGGGTAAACATGCATACAGTATCTCTAAATTTTGGGAAAACTCGAGTTACTGCGCGTTTGCATTTTATTCAATGTCGTTAATTTTGAATAAAATTATCATTTAGGTAAAAGATACCTTTGACAGAATTTTACTCTTGAGTCAGCTGGAAACAGATATTTTTTTCATTCCGGATTAGTCACAAAACAACATCGATAGATGACGAAACCGGAATATTCAATTTCTTGTTTCACATTCTAATTGTTATAAAAAAAAAGTATTTTCTACTATATAGTTTTGAAGGAATGATGAAATAATAGTTATTTATCGAGAAATATCTACCAGAAAACGTATTTCTTTGGCTTCGCTGGCTGTCTTGATTTGAACAACTTTCACGAACGCCGATTGGGATGACGTGAAATTGTTATACGTATTGCATTTTGGGCGAAAGCCTCCAATACACACGTATTCCCACCTATCCTATTTTGGTCTGAGTCTTCATCTTCACCCATACTTTGTGTATGCGATCAGCGAAGGCTCTGGAGAGTCTGCACATATAATCAGACTAATCTGAGCCTTCGCTGCTGGACAATGCGATCTTATATACTTGCCATTGAATTTAATACTTTTTAGAAAAACACCGACAACTTTGAGGAACGTCGTGAGAAAATAAGGGTCTTTGGCCAAGTAAGTTAGTTCCCATTTTTACTGTTTTTTGGCTGAAATTTTTGTAAGAGGGGGTGCAACTCTGACAACGTTTTTTTGGGGATTTTTTTGCTATGGAACCCTATAGCTTTGTGCTTTTCCAGGGGGTCCGGACCCCCAGCTCCGCTGGATCCGCGCATTTTGTTGTTGTTTTTAAATATCAAACTTGGGTAGTTTCTAAGAAACTGTATCATATTAACCATATCAAGTGTCAAACACTCATAATATAAATTACATAAACAAATTGATACAATTTTGTCAGTTCGAAACAATATCAAATGTGTAAAAAGTGAAACAAACACTCCTAAAATAAATAACATCACCAAGTTGATACAATTTTATCAGTTTGAAACAATACCAAAACGCCAGAAAGACAGGAAATAACTTGTTGAAACAATCTTATTCAAACAAAGGTAGTGTTTTCAAGGGCATTGCCAGCTGTCCTTGGACCAGAATGATCTAGTTCACGAGATTTCGTACTAATATCGCATTTGCATGAACTCCTTAAAACGTGCCTTGAATGCGCATCCGATGCCTTTTATTTGGGATGAGCCTTCATCTACGTCCCTACTGTGTGTGAGCGAGCAGCAAAAGCGCAGTCTCGCCAGAGCCTTCGCTGCTCTAATATGTGATTATCAAAATACAGGGACCAGCACGTGATACTATGCCTTACCGTACCCGCAACCATAGAAGGAAAGTGATTGCAAATTTAGGTCGACAACATATTTCAAATGATTTTAAAACCTGGTTTCATATTGTATGCCATTGGCGTAGCTTGACCTCCCTAAAATTAGGAAAGTTTCTTGTATTTAATGCGTAAAAGTTATGAAACTTTATCCATGTATGCCATTGTGTAGGCTTCATTATAGCGTCCTTTTTGAAGGGCATAGACAAAAACTGCAGACCCAGAACAGACGCACGCCGCAAGACGCGATGTCTGACCACAGTCTTCACTATTTGCATTGAGAATAATCTATTAAGATATGCATAAAGATAAAAACAAAACCGAACAACTCTAAAACTGGAAATGGCCGGACTTGTCCAGTTGACATGCATGGGAAAGTTCATTCAGCTTAAATGGGTTAAAATCAAGTTCATCCGAAATCTCAAAATAGGAAGTATTCAGGAGAATGTACTTAAGATTTGAGTAAAGATATAGAAAAAAATACCACCCAACAACCCTTAAATGGACTAGTCCAGTTGACATGCATGGGAAAGTCCATTCAGCTTAAATCAGTTAAAATCAAGCTCATCCGAATATTCACAAAATGGGAAGTATTCAGGAGAATATACTTAAGATTTGAATAAAGATATAGAAAAAAATACCACCCCACAACCCTTAAATGGACTAGCAGGGCTTTAGTTAAGAGTGCATACCAAAAAATTAATTTTCTTATTTCTCAACCAAGACATATGTTGTAGGTGCTCAAAAGAACCGTCTCAATGAGACGGTTTTTTGAGCACCCAAAATATATGTTAAAATTGATGGGTAAAAAATATTCACAATTTTACGCTGAATTTTTTTGTTTATCTAAACCTGTGAAAATTTTATCAAACTCACCCGGAAAATGTCAAAACGGCTACCTCTCCACTCTGGATAGAATTCAAAAGAGCTCCAGTACGTCAGTCCGTTTTTCCACGGCCCACTAGCAATTGTGGAGTTCTCGATCGTCATGTTAAACAGACCCATCGCAGAACCCCCAAAATCTGAAAAGAGACGGGGGAAATGAATAAGACAAAAAAGACACACAAACACCTCTGATTTGAGAAACACGTTGGCTTACCCGAGTTCTTCTGTCTCACACCGTACAACCAGATGCTGTACAGTTGAATGTTTTTCGTGTCAGGAAAGGGGTAGGTGAAGAAATTGTGCAGGCAAATTAATAAAAGAAAGCATTCGCTATTAGATGGAGATATTATTTAATGGTTGAAGGTGTAAAGCTGATTATTTCACAGTCGCATATGCAAACCGTTCTTTTAGGCGGTTCTAAAACGTACAAACAATAGGCCTTGAGCTGCCTATAGACCCCCCTCCCCCCCCAGGGGGAATTTTGTACACTATGATTTTCTGAAACTACATTATATAAAACACAAAATAAAATATGTTAGCCCTCTGAGAGTGGCAGCGTTAACGTGTAACCGCACGTTATATATGTTACCCCCCAAAATAGCATTAAACGTCCCTGATAATGTCTCAACCATGACATGTTCGTACATATATGCATGCTGACACAAGTTTATTAACTTCTTATAACACAGTTACATATTTTTAGTATTAATTTTATAAATGTCTTCAGTAACTACCGTTGTATACGTTACTTAGTGTTTCCTGCGTTATTTCCGAGTATCAGTATGGTATTTAGTGACTATACGTGTGTTACATCTGTCACAGAATATAGTAACTCTATAATGCTGCTACTTAAATGATTTAAAGTTCTTTATTATGGTCGCTTACACTTTTTTTCAGGTCCATGTTATGTATGTTACCTTCAAAAAAGCATTAAACATTTAAGTTAATGTCTCTAACAAGCCCTGTTTATACTTATTTGCATGCTTGCACAGGTTTATGTACTTCTTTTAACAAGGTTTACCTATTTTAAGTATGCTTTTAATAAATGCCTTGAGCTTTAACTGTTATATGTGTTACCAAATAATACATAAGTTATTCTGAGTATCTGTATAGAAGTTATTGACAATACATGTATAAAGTCTGTCAGAGTATTTTGAAAATTTATAAGGCTGAAATAAATTGAAGTTCCTTTATACATTTATGGTGACTTAAACTAATAATATAATGTGATCTATCAACCTAAGCTGTTTGCTTACATAAACAGTATAGATACCATGCATTCAAATCAGATGTTCTGAAAGACAGTCACTGTGAAACAGCTCAATTCTGGGCAAGGTATATGGCTATGATTCAGATGGTGTTACACTCATAAGGGCTACAAGGAAAACAACTTTGAATTGCATGTCATCTCTGTTTGTATGCCTTGTTCCCAATGTTCATTGCAAATGATCACAACAACTACGCACAATATGTACCTGTGTAACTGATAACACTCATAAATTTGATACACATCGCAGATGCAAAGAACTTCTCGAACAAAATGGGCTTAGTGTGTCACAACCATTGGTTCTTTGCTTGAGAAACGCTTTGGACATAACTATCAGGCAAACAATAAAGAGGTATTATAGGCTGATGAAATATTCAATCTGCTCAGATGCAAAGTAGAATGAGTACTAGAGGCAGTTTCAGGCCTCACCAATCCTTTTAGTTCTAGTTTTGAGGACAATGAACTGTACTTTTTGTCTTTCAGTACGCCTGCTAAGCCGGGCATAGCTAAGGATCTTATTGAGGCTGATGACATTGGCAGGGAGGCTGTTGCAGACTCCATTGACTCACTTTTAGTTTAAAAAAATCTGTCTTTCACATCCCCCATAAAATGCTACAAGCTTATAAAGTTTTGATGCTTGCGAGGTCAAGCAAGAAGAAATTGCCCAATTTACAAAACATTAACAGCCACATGAGAGCTTAAAGGAGCGTCT
The DNA here is from genome assembly GCA_964019695.1 of Loripinus fragilis. Taxonomy (NCBI): domain Eukaryota; kingdom Metazoa; phylum Mollusca; class Bivalvia; order Lucinida; family Lucinidae; genus Loripinus; species Loripinus fragilis. Next base: position 26,186,876 of record OZ026523.1, read on the forward strand.
TTGGTCAGCATGACCTATCTATTGGACATAATGTTGAGCTTGAGTTGACACTGCCATTCCTTCTGGGACCTTTACTATGGTCATTGTCAACTTCTGATAGAATTTCCACCAAAACTGACAAGTCCAAACTTCAGCATGGCTTGCAATCACACATTAAACCAACATTAGATTAGCCATGTAGTGCTGCACATATCGTTGATGTTAGTGCCGTAACTACAGAGCATAATAGCTTTACCTATCACATTCATGGATCTGATGGCACCAGTATTCAACCAGGCACTAAAGGCAGGGCATGTTGGTTTTGTCACTGATACATATATACAATGTATAAGCGGCAATCTATAGTCTTACAAACATTCTCGCAGAGGATAACCTGGGTGTTTTGCTCAACAATGGTTTATTCAACAAAAGGTGCACCTTCTGAATGTCAACAGCATTGGCCAGAATATGGGGAAGAGATCTACAGTAATACACTGTTTAACAGATTGTGACACTACCAATGTGCCGATGTGTTAGTACCACGGAAAGGTTATTCCTATCAAACTGATAGAGAACCCCTCCCCCACTAGTTCATCAACATTCTAAGAAGGGTAGGAAAACAAATAAAGAATTGCTCTAGGCACTCATCAGTGATATGAAGCCTTAACATGTGCTATTTATGTAATTGTGAATAAGCTGCAGTACAACATGTTTCTGAAAAAAGTACCTAAGTCATACTCACATACTGACTATTTCAAATGGCATGAACATGAGCTTACCTCCACCCTGCTTTTCTGAATTAAGATGTACATACAAAGATTGAACTATCAAGTCTTTCCCATGAAAAGAAGTGGGGCTTTCCAGATATGGACAAAATGTGTGGAAAATAAATGGGAAGGAAATTGAGTACCTCTGGGTGAAAGAAATCTTAATTGTACCCTAACAAAAGAGCCAAAGAATTATATTTCACATTTTGTGTGATATGGGGTTACCATGTTCAAAACTTAACAACTCAAACCTTATAAAAGATAGAAACATAATATTTGCAGCTTCCAAAAGGTACATAAACATTCTTTAATACAAAATGAGTAGTAAGCACATTCACATTAAAAAATATCAAACTATATTAGTTTCATAAATCATTTATATAGGAATAATGAAAAAAAAAGTAACATACGTAACACTTTGAGGTGCATATTTGTTTTCAAAGGTCCATATCTGTGATGCAAAAATAGCCTACTTGGATGATATAGTCAATTTGGAAATCTTACCTTATGGTTTGCACTTTTCAGAAGTCATTTACTAAAATTATCAAAGATGTTGATGGGTAATATATGTAATTGGCTGTTACAGGGTAATGGTGCCATTGCCAGAGTGCTGGCATATTGCAAAATCCTTGCAAGATAAATCTGATAGAGGAGTAATAAGTTGTTTAGGAAAATTCTTTACAACCCTTGGATAAAATATGAAGATTTGCTCTAGACCTTCTACCTGATGAGTTTTTTTTTTATCTTTTAAGTTGTTACTCGCACATTGCACTGAATGTTACAAACTTTCCATGAGTATTATGTCAACTATATTTGAAGTCTCTATAAAAGAAAAGAGGGTTTATGTAGTGTACGTTCTGAGTTACTTCTTCAGCAAATGAGCCAGAGTAAAAAGAAGTACATGGACCTGTGCCAGCATGCAAATAAGTACAAGCAGGTCGTGTTGGAGACCATATCTTGAATGTTTAATGGTATTCAGAGAGTAATGTATGTAACCTGGGCTGTAAAAAAGTGTAAGTCACCATAATAAGGAACTTTAATTCATTTGAATAGCAGCCTTATAAATTTACTATATTCACTGACGGATGTAATACATGTATAGTCAATAACTGCCATACTGATACTTGGAAATAACATATGAAACACTAAGTAACATATACAACGGCTAAAACTCAAGACATTTATAAAATAAATGCTAAAATTATGTAACTGTGCTATAAGAAGTTCTTAAACCTGTGCCAGACCTTTAAACAAGTGTGAATATGTCAGGTTGGAGACATTCTCAGGAAAATTTAATGTTATTTTGCGGGTAACGTACGTAACATGATGTTACCCGCTAACGCTGCCACTCTAAGAGGGTTAACTTATTTCATTTTGTGGCTTATATAATGTAGTATCTGGAAATTATAGTGTACGAAATTCCCCCTGGGGGGAAGTGGGGTTTATAGCCAGCGCGAGAAGTGGAGAATTACATTTTACATTTTTCTGTGATATGGGGGTACCATGTTCATCATCTAATAACTCAAAAAGTATATAAGATAGAAACGTAATGCTTGCAGCTTTGAAAAGGTAAAAATACATTCTTTAATGTAATGCCACATTAATGAGCATAAACTGGTTTCAATAAAATTTAAGACAAACTATATTAGCTGTATTTATCATTTAAAAGGGGGTTCAATGAAAAAATGTAACATACACTACATCGGGGGTGACTAAATTTGTTTTCAAATGTCATTATATGTGGCCCAGTAACAGCTTATTTAGAAAATATAACCAATTTGGAAATCTTACCTTATCTTTTGCACTTTTCTGAAGTCTTAAAAAGAATTTTAATTATCAAATATTTTGTAGGGTAACGTATGTAACAGGCTGTTACAGCTTAACGCTGCCATTGTAAGAGGGCTAACATGTTGCAAAATCCTCGCAAGACATTGGGTTTCAAGAAAAATATGGTCTTCAAAATTCCCCCTGGGGGGGGAGGTAAACCATTTCCAGCCAGTGGCCTACAATCAATATGTGAGGAAAGACTTTAAATTCGGAAATTTTCGAGAGCGTTTATTTTCGAAAAACTTCGCATATGCGAAGTTTCGTGAAAATAATACCCTCACGAAATGGCGAAAACTCTATGCCCTTTATTGATGAAGGCAAATCATGCCAAAGTCGCGATTTTTAAAAGTTGCAAATATGTCTTAACGCTATTCGCGAAAATAAAATTCTCGCGAAAATTTCCGAATTTACAGTACACTAAGATTTGGTGTGTAGGCGGGTTGCTGATACCATTAGCTAAAAGTACACGGCAGCAAATACAACGAGTCGTCCTTAAACTATGGGCCAAGGTAAGCATACCTTCTTATAAATGAGGCAAGTAAATGAAGGTGTATATAATTCACATACAATGATGCAGACAGTTACCTGGCAGAAAAACCGACTTCTTATCATATATCTTAATTTAAAGATAAAATACCTTATATTTTATTAGATGAATGTACAAAACTAGATTTTTCCTCCAAAATTTCAACCTTTTCATAGAATAGTTTTTTTTATTTATATCCGTATTTCATAACTTATATGATAAGAACGTGGGCTCAGCGGTATATAATAGCTCTAGACTTTAGATCGATGTCACCGGCGACACTGCGTTGAGTCCTTGAGCAATACATTTTGTCCTCTATTTAGTACGGCTACCCCAGGAAATGTCTCAACATGACTGAAAAATCCATGACTGGGACGTTAAGCATTAACTAAATCAAACAAATGCATAACTTATACAAAGAGCACTAACATGATTTACGCGCAAGTACATTATTATTTAGAAGACATTTGTTTAAAATGTATTTCTTACGTAAGATGCAGATGATCCAATCGAAATAACTTTGCTTTACTGCACGATGTTGACTTAATAGTCAGCACAACGCATTAATATCGATATTTTGTGTATGACGTAATGATAGATAGATAGATAGATAGATAGATAGATAGATAGATAGATAGATAGATAGATAGATAGATAGATAGATAGATAGATAGATAGATAGATAGATAGATACGCACACACACACACACACACACACACACATTCGTGCGTGCGTGCGTACGTACCTACCTACCTACCTACCTACCTACCTACCTACCTACCTACCTACATACATACATACAAACATACATGTGGAATCGTACTGAACTGAATCGAACGGCTTGCAATAACAATAAGAATTTCCTCATAAATCAGTAAAAATAAGAATTCCTCCCTCTCTCTCTCTCTCAATTCCGGTGCATGTACATGATTAGATCGATTCGGGGAAAATAGTCGATACTTATGAAAATTCAAATCCACGAAGTTGATTTCATGTTTACAATTACAATATGACCTTACCTTTTCATTTATTCCATGGTTATACTTTAAGACAAATTAATAAAACGGGAACATCAAACAAACTGTATACCTAGAAAATCTGACGTCTGATGGCGGATCCTGCAGAGAGTTATCGGGGCAAATTCATCGAGTTGCTCGCGCTTGTAAAATACAGGCCTCAAAAATTGTTTTCATTTCTCAGCCCAAACATATATTATGGATACTCAAGAAAACCGTCTTAATGAAACGATTCTTCTGAACACCCCACATATATTTTTTTAAACCAATGGATATGAAAATAATAGCAATTTTACGCTCAAATTTTTCTGTTAAATGAAACCTGAAAATACATCCGAGATTGAAAGTATCATTGATCGTACAACGTAAATTACATGCCAGTAAAATTACTCATTCCAAACTTTGATGTGTCAAAGGTTTAATTTGAATTGGTGGAAACATTTTTGCACAGAAACTAAATTTCGCGGTGATGTTGATGATGTTATTGTTTTCCCATTTACTGTTAGTCTGGAAACTTAGTCTTTTTCAGAACTCAGATGTTTGTACATGTATTTCCCTCTTTCCTGCTGATAATTTTTAAACAGCTCTCATAACCCCACATGCTGTTCGTCTCAGTCCCTGTTTTGGAAAGTTTACTACTATGTCATAAGTGCGTTATCTTCCCTTTTACTGTTTTTTATATAGCTATATTGAAAATTATGTAATCTGTCTGACGGTAATCAGAGTAGACTGAGACGGGGTTGTACCTGCATATTATATATATTTGTGCATACATGCATATTTATATTCAAAACAACAAATTATAAGTATTTATGTTCCATGGCGATGCAAGGATAAGGCAAATTAATTATATTATAGGAACTTATTTATTTCAAGATGTTTTTGATATACAGTAAAACCTGTCTTAAGCGGCCACTCAAAAATAGACAAAACAAAGGTCTAAGTAAAATGGTAGAAGTTAATGAAGGTCGAAAGTATTGCAGAATGCTCCAAGCGATAATCGCTCTTGAAACCCAAAATTTTGTGTATTCTTTTTGGGTGGCCGCTTAAGACAGGTTTTACTGTATGCTTTTGCGATTTAGGACCTATGTCCTAGTCCTGAGACTGCGTAACCATTTTCACGTGGAGTGTTGGTGTTATTTGTTTTCAGTCGCAGACATGGCGCTGTTTCGTTCCCTCGCGAAACTCACGCTAGATACGCAATCGATTTCTCTCTTCCTCCGTTCCAGGCAAAATCGTTACCTTATCGATCAAAGCACACAACATTAATATATTCGGCATAAATGTAAACAGAACAAGAATATGCTAGATTTTTTTCACAACAACAGCTGGTGAAGCTTTTTGCCAGATAATTACACGATTTTACAGGTATATTTCGGTTACCAAGGTGCGCTACGTACCAGAAAGTACGTTTGCCATTATAACAGCAGGCATAGGAATTTACTTTTGGCCTCGGTTCCATATGTGATCAAGCTAATATATTACATGCACAATAAGTTTAGCAATTTCTTATGTTTAGCCTCTTTATGTGCTCATCTTTGTGGAATGTCGAACAATTTCAAATGCAATGACGAGAATATGATCCTATGCAAATGAAACCACGACTTTACAGACGCCATCCTTTAAATAGGCATTTGGGGAGAGCAAGAATTGCAGGAGGGGTCAGTAAGCAAAAATGACATCCGTTGTAAGTAATGCTAAATGATAAGCATGTGTTTTTTTTCGTTTGGTGGTCTTGCATCTTCCTCATGCATCATACGCCTATAAAAACTATTGGTTGTGTGACAGAAGTGATAGAGATTTCATGCTGAAAATATCAGCTGCCATAAATGACGTCAAAACGTAGTCATCATTTGATTACACTTCTAATGTTTATTGGCGTGCCAAGTCAACAGAGACTCAGTTTACAAAGATGGCATAGGCTTACAATGTAATTGATCTTATGGTTGATTAAAACCTTAAATTGCCGGAAAATGGTGCGACGCATTTGCGAGATAATGGTGACGTTAGATTTTATCTTTCGGCTCGTGCTCTATAGCAATAAAGATGTTTCATTCAACATTATTTTCTGAAAGTATTGGAAGGCATAAAACAGTTTAACTTGTCAATTTGTTTAAGAAAACCCGAATAGAATCATCGTTTAAAGGCGATAACGTAAAAGCATGAATAAAAACGTCACAATGTGAAAACTTGGTCCTTTATTTCTCTTAGACAGTTCAGAAAATTGCAGCATTTGCTATGGGTTTTTTTTGTTTCAGTGACCAAACAATCGCTTGAAAATGTTTTTGGCGTCCCTCAATGATCAGAAATACACATGTTACCTGCTAGCCTTAAAATTTAAGGTCACTTTAGCACGGCCGCTGCGTTTGTTTATTCCATTTTTTTTTTTAATGGAAATTCTTGTCAGATGTTCGGCGCTTGTATCTTCATGACGGCAAATGAAACTTGAGATCTGATGTGGATGGGCTCATCCATACAAAACAATTGCTAAACTTATTGTGCATAGTATAATAATGGCTTAAATATTTAATCGCTTCTCGCATCACTGAGTTGATAGATTTCCCCATCATGACAGTTGCATAAAATAAGGATGGGTTTGTTCAAATTTTCAAATGGTTATGTACATCAGTCCCTGATTTTTTTTATCAAAGCAAACAGTGCAGACCCCGATAAAATGCAGCATTATATCAAACAGTGCAGACCCTGATGAAATGCAGCATTATATCGGCAAACAGTGCAGACCTTGATGAAATAGAGCATTATATCAAACAGTGCAGTCCCTGATGATATGTCGCATTATATCAAACAGTGCAGACCCTGTTGAAATGTCGCATTATATCAAACAGTACAGACCCTGACGAAATGCAGCATTATGCTGCATTTCATCTGGGTCTTCACTGTTTGCCAAAGTACCCATTTAGGGGTTTCCAGTATACAAAGTGTTAAATGTATGGGGTTAAAACTAATTTGACTTTGGTGCCCGTATGGAGGTCAGTAAAGCTGAAATAATGTTGTGAAGATGCAAACTGTGGGTCACTGTCCAGGGTGGTGGTGGTGGGAGGGAAGGGGGCGGTATCCTATTTTTTCTTGATGCGTAGGCTTCGACCCAACATCTACTGTTTACCCCCCAAATAATGTCAGGGATATCAGGCATACCAAAAATCATATTTAAAATTTGGCAACCCCAAAAAATATTCTAATTCTTTACCTTGACCTTAAGAAAAGGTCCTAAAATGTATATAAATGACCCCAAAAATAGTCCAGTTTTGTGATGACCCCCAAAAAATATCCATAATTTTATCATACCCCAAAAAATATTCATTTTTCTGAAAACCCCAAAAATATTGAAATACAAAACTTTTAACCCCCCCCCCCCCCCCCCCCCCCCCACACACACACACACACACAAAAAAAAAAAAACGGTCCGAGCCCACGTATATACGAAAATATCATAGTACCCCTAACCAAATAAAAAGAAATGAAAGATGTAACGCAGAATTGCGAAATCGACCCATAAAACATACAATACCATTTGCTGTATTGTGCAGTTTAATTCGTATGTAAGACTACCTGTACGTAGACTGTTAACATAAACAGTTAAGATCTGGATCAGCAGGTTTTGAAATCACTTGAAATCTGAAGTGGTTTTACTTTAATTCAATAATTATTTATTTTAATGTATTATTTGTAATTTTGCGAGGATAATACAATAAATAATCTATTCAGCCGAACAATGGCCAGGGTAGAATTCAATGAAATCAGGGATTCCTGTAACATTTCGCAATAGGCAAATTAAAATAAAAGTGGGGAAAATTAGAATAAAAAATTCCATTGAGTATAAACCCTGGCCCAAGTCTTTAAAATATTCTTGATGAAATGCACTTTAGCGAGTTTTACCCATAAAAGCATAGGGCCAGTTAAGCAAAATTAATTTGCGTAAAATTGCGATTATTTCTTATCCATCAGTTTAAACATGTGTTTTGGGTACTCAAAAGAACCGTCTCACAGAGACGGTTCTTTTGAGTGCCAACAACATATGTTTGGGTTGAGAAATAAGAAATATAATTTTCAGTTACGCACTCTTATCTGGAGGCCTGATAAAAGCCTAGCGCATAGACAAACAGTGCAGACCCAGATCAGACGCTATTTGCTTACAGAATGTTCTATCAAAATTTGATAAGAAATGAAAAAACCGCCCACCAACCCTTAAAACGGAAATGGACTGGTCCAATTGATAAGAGTGGGAAACTCCATTCGGCTTAACTTGATTAAATAATTGACCACTAATGCTAGTACAGGAGTTTTTGCATTTAACCCTTTGTAAACTAATGGATTTTTCCATCTGGTTTGATTCAATGAATCTGGGACGATTCATTGTGCATAAATATTATCAAGGGTTCATAAGTTAATATTTCCTAATTAACCCATATTAGCCTAGCGTCCTTTTATGAGACATGGGCAAATAGTGCAGATCCAGATCAGACACCACACAATACGATGTTTGAACAGAATCTACATTGTTTGCTTACATAATTTTCTCTCAAAATTTGGAGAACAATAAAAAGAAAAATACCACCCAACACCCCTAAAATTGGAAATGGGCTTGTCCTACTGATAAGGGTAGGCAAGTTATTTTTTTTATTTATTTATTTTATTTTATTTATTTATTTATTTTTTGATGAGAGGATCCAAATAACACTATAAGCGGGCCATCATCAGCCCGCCAGCGAAACGCCATTTAAATGGCGTTTCGCTGGCGTGCCGATGATGACCCGACATTGAATGTTGGCTTGGTAGCTTTGTCATTTTCGGGGATCCGAAACAGTATTGCTAAGAAACCCTATATTTCGTGATTTTTCATGGGGGTCCAGACCCCCTCCCCACCCCCTCTGGATCCGCCCATGTACTGTAAATTCGGAAATTTTTGCAAAGGTTTTATTTTCGCGAGATTTCGCACGAAATTGTGAAATCACTATTTACTGATGTTGGTTACTAATAGTAATAATAATAATAATAATAATAATAATAATTATAATAATAATAATAATAATAATAATAAAATAATAATGATAATAATAATAATAATCCCAAATTTTTAACGAGGCAAATACGTATGTCTTTTAACGCTATTCGCAAAATAAAATTCTCGTGAAAATTTCTGAATTTACAGTTATCTTTATTTTATGTTGGTATGCTGCTATAGCAGCCTCTAATTGTATTTGTTCCATTTGTTGGTTTTTGTCGTCATTAGGTGTAAATGAAATCTGCGTATTTGAAACTTTTGTATTCTGGTGGATTTTCCCATACATATTGATACAATAAGTACGTGATTGCCTATTTCGTATTTTAATGGGTAACAGTAGAAGTTTCTAAATGATGATGTATTTTCTGTCCCTGAAGGTTGTTTTAATCTTAGCAACCAGTGCAGACACTAATGAATTGCAGCATGATGCTGCATTGTACCTGGGTCTTCTCTGTTTGTTTAAGTACCCGCGTAGTGGCTTCCAGTATACAAAGGGGTTAAAACTGATCTTTTAGAATGGTAACTTTCCATCAAGGACTTTTTAACCCCAGTATAATGTTTATATTCTTTAACATGTCTTTTCTTTGAAATAACTTATTCAGTTTTTTTCCATGAGAAATTCATCCACCGAACAAAGCAGCTGAATCTCATAAACACCTAGGTGTAATATTTGATCTAACCGCAGAAAATTTACATAATATGAAAGGCATGCAATTTTTCACAAGGTCATATTCTTCAACATTTCTTGGTATTGTAACAAAAAAAGAACATCGAGTCTGCGCTATGAAATATTTACATTTTCAATGTAAGCCTTCAATATTTACATTTTCGAAGCAAGCCCTTAATAAATCTTAAGAGTTTTGCAACCGCTCATAACCAAGAGCTACGTGCATTAAGGGGCTAGTTTGGCCCCCTTTGGAACCAAAAACTGAAAGTTGTTTGTCACGAATTTCATCTTTTTGGTTGTTTAGACATGTTAGAAGGATAACCCAAGCGTAAAAGTCTGGCCTTAATTGAACTTTTACAATTTTTGCAATAGTAACAAAAATGGCCTCCAAAAAGGGTTAAAATAGAGATATTGCCATTTTGGACCAAATTTCAGGCTTTGGGAGGCCAGTCTTAAAGAATTAAATCAGCATAGCTATATATCCGAAAAAAAACTTTTTAATATGCTGTATGCCGTGATAAGTCTAATCATCTGTTAAAATATCTTTTAAGTATTTGCTTGTGCTCTATGTTTTCTCTGTCAAGTGTCTCAACGAGTTTCCCATTTTCAGTAAATTTTGGCGGCCAATTTTGTTACCATAGCGACGGTAAAGTCAAACTAATACCAGACCTTTACACTCGGGCTATTGTTCTAAAAAAGAAGAATTTGGTAAAAAGCATTTTTTTGCCTAATGGGGGGATAGCTCTTTAATGCACGTTACTCTTTGATTGACAGCTGCCAAGCTCATTTGTTCGTGCAATACACTTCCAACATCGAATTCATTCGCCAGATTTGATTGACAGTGAGCCAAACCTGAGTCGCATGTGCAAAACTAGCTTCTTGTTTGCTCCTTTAGTTAAACACGGTTCTAGGTCATTTCGCTCCACAACAGCCAAAATCTGGAATTATCTTCCTCAACATCTCCGTGATATCAGCAGTTTAAATGTCTTCAAAAACCAAATAAAATCATGGAGCGGGGGGTCCTGTTCATGTTCATTCTGTTCTGTTGGTTGAACTGTTTTTACCATTAGTTTGTTTATTTGCAAAATTGTTATGCTAAATTTTTATTATTTTCCAGCGAAGACATATGTTTTGGATGCTCAGAAGAACCATCTAAATGAGACGGTTCTTTTGAGCAACCAAAACACATGTTTTAACTTATTAATAAGTTATCCTTTCATCTATTTAGAATCATCAAAGATCCATAAATATTTAATTTTCATATGCATTTTATGATGTAGTAGTATCTAAATTTTAACAAAATTGTGTTTTTACACATATATGTTCTTTTCAGTGTACTAAGCTTGCAGGCAACATTTTCATTTTTAGGCGATTGTAAATAATAATTTTGTGATATGTCATATTTAAATGTGCTAATGCTTTATACCGTGATATTTGTCCTATATATATCTTGTCGTCAAGTTACTTATACTAGTCGGTAAACAGCTATACATAGCTAATGTTATCTCTGTTTATACTCTCCGACTTTAAATAAAATTTGTCTTTGTCCGTGTTCATACTGGCTATTCCGCTTTTCTGTTTAACACCCCAACAAAACGGTGAATGCGATAACATATTAAATACAAATCTGTTTTGTTTCCTTTATAAATAATTTCTACATGTTAGATATTTATGATAAAATGTTAACATAAGCCATAAATTCAATTTTGGTCAACTTATGGAATCATGAATACTTCGGGTGTTTAGCAAAGTAACCACGATGCCCAAGGGCTTCACTTCCTTTGCTAGAGGCCCGAAGTACTCATGATTCCTTGAACATTCCAAAAATTGAATTTATTTAAGAAATCAATTCGATTTTTGGAATGATCCTGGAATCATGAATACAATCTTTACTTTCACATTGTGATATTTGAGTTAAAATAATTCTTTAGACTGATTTTGTCCGATTCCACATAGTACCGATTACCCTTGAGAAATCTGTGCAGTGACTTCATGAATGGCCGTCATGATATGAGTGAAAATTTGTTAAAACCGAAATAAATCCCCTAAAACAATGCACACCCGCCAGTCCGATACGAATAATTGATAACAAACTTGAAATATCAAAAATCTTTTGCACTAAAAATAGTGTTCCTTATTGTTTTGTGATAAAATTATCTCTCTTTGGTCATGTTGGTAGACGCAAAAGAGTACCTTGAATAATAATATTCAAAAAAAATACGATTCTTCACGCAAAAAACAAGTGTTTTTCACCAGGACTTCATTAGATGTAATTTGGGAATTGTGATTTTATAGACAGCTAAAGTCGTTTATCATTTTATCAAATGTATGCACGTTCAACCTCTTCTCTTCAAACTCTCGTTTTAACAATTTTGATTTTTGTCCAACAAAATGATGCCTAATAATGTACCTCCGCTAAAATCAACCAATCCTTAAGTCCTTTTGTAGCTGGTTATTGTTATGTATTCTGTCTTTCTGGTTGTATCCAACTGACATTTTACGAAATTAACTTATTGTCTTCAAAAATTCTTTCAGGAGTACTATCAGAGTGTCAAACTGTTTGAATTGATATAAGGACCGACGTTGTGTCGGTCCTGGCCTCGAGGTTATGAAACTTGAGTTCATTCTCAGACTAAAAATAAAGCGCAATGATTGGCTGCTTGCGGACACGTGCCCGCAAGCAGCCAATCATTGCGCTTTATTTTGAGTTTGAGACTGTACTCAAGATTTATAACCTCGAGGCCAGGTGTGGCCCCACACTGTTTGCAAATGTTATCAGCAAAGAACAAAACTTGCCGCTAGCAAGGAAAGATTTAACTGTTTTTATCAGCCCATTATCATGGTTTTCATTTTTGCATTTAATCGAAAATCACAATTATACCAAAAAGTAAATAGCATGAGAGTTAATATATGGTTTGTGCATCTGCATCAATATATTGCCTATCGTCTAACACACATGCCTTCGCACGCTGAAAATTGTGAGATATATATTAATTTAACATTAGAATATCTTGTGTATGTGTAATAATCAAGCTTATTGCATGATATATGCGCCACTTTTTATACTCGAATCTGAGCTACAAAGTGGTGCTACTTTTTACCTTTAATCATGGGGCTCTGGTGAGACTAAGCTCAGTAGAATCAATAGCCTGTCCATTACAGGAATCTTGAAAACGTTTTCGTTTAGAGCAAAACAAAATATATTCAGTTTTTCCAAGATGCATAAAAAATAGTGACAAGTAATAGTTATACCATGGGTTGTCCGCCTGTACGTGGAGATAATCCACGAGCTTTAGCGAGTGGATTATCTTACGTACAGGTGGACAAACATGGTATAACTATTTTATACCACCTACATCAGTGTAGACCTTGCACATCGCGAGATATTCCGTGCTAAAGTTGGTAAGGGTGGTATAAGAGTATACAAGATGTAGTGACAATTTATTATCCACCAACCATGAAGAACAATATTCTAAAACCTTCCCAAGCTTGTTTACAGCAGGATCCTTGTGGGAGAATAAAATGGTACTATCATCTGCATAAAGCAAAAGGCTACACTCAGGGTCTACACATATAACCATGTCATTGGCATAACATAAATCACAAGTGGTTGTATCTGGATCAGACTGAGTTATTCCCACAGTTGCAAGCTGTTTTGTCTTGTAGATAAGACATAAACCAATCAGTGTTATCAATAGCCTTGGGTTTTCTTGATTAACTTATTGCACAGGATATGATGGTCAGCAGTATCTTGCAAATCCAGTAAAACCATTTGCAAATCCAGTAAAACCGTTTGCTTACATAATATTCGAGTAAAATTTGAATAAAATGAAAGTTACCTTCCAATTACAATTAATGGAAATGGGCTCGTCTTATTCATAATGTCCGCGAGGACGAGAGGCAGTATATGGAGAATAGATAGGGTGGGAAATTCCGTTCCGTTTTAATTGTAAAAACCGTTGACAATATAATAACTATTGTTGGATCTTTCAAGTGCATTAGAATCACATTTTAAATTTTATTCCAGCTTACCAAATATTATTCCGTTTCGATCCATGAAGAGAAGTATATACAGTATATCGGAGAAGCTAACCGTCTAAATACCTTCCTGATCAAGATATGGGATACCAGTGATAACTGGGCCTTGTCGCGAGTAAACCTGTCTTCTGGGCCCTCCCACCAGTCAAACCAGTCTGCTCAGCTACAGACTCTAGCTAGAATGCTAAAATAGCAGAGAGTTTGGATACATTGAATAACAAAGGCGCTGATCAGACCCTGCAGATGCGTATATGTTATTTATTGTAACAAAGTCAGGTTTTCTGGCGTTGATCCTAATTATTTTGCCAGCTTATCAAACTTGTCACGTATTACATAGATGAACAGGCGAAGCCCAGACGAGCCTGTGCGTCCGTAAAATACGGCCAGATTTTTCGTTAAGCGCATACACATAGTCAATGAAAATTTCCCCCAAGATCGTAATGAAAAAGTTTCTAAAGAAGTCTTGAAGAAGACAACTGAGGACACAGTAAGGGAGAAAGCAAAAATCAGGAATCGATACAATCAATTACCACACCTGACCCAAATCCTATTATAAGAAGTGGTGTTAAAGGTCTACTTTTTGCCTGGCCCTATTCAATACTTTTTGTGTAGTGAATGTCCTGGCAAGACTGCTCGACGCTCGGCTCGGCGACGCGTGCCGATGTTTTCTCTGTGGTATGTATCAAAACCTAGACATTAGCATGCTTAAAATATCCATTTTTAGAGCACATCACGTGCAAGGGGCATTCAAACTTGTCGATAAGGCGAGTATTCTTCAATAGAATGTATGTGCAATTTAAATATTTTAAATTGTCTTGAAAAGTAGGCGTTATATTTTGTAACCTGTGTTACAGTCATGGGTGTCGCTTTAACAGGCCCCCAGATAAGAGTGCGTAACTGAAAATTATTGTTCTTATTTCTTAACCCAAACATATGTTGTGGGTACTCAAGAAAAACGCATCACCCAGATTAATTCCTTTATTTCACAAACCCTGAGAATGTCAGCGAGATAATTGAAATTGCATATCATAGTCTGACCAGCTTGTAGTGTATTCTAGATAATTTATGGTTGTAAATTTACTCTGAGGCATTAAAAAGTACATGGGTGGTCGATTTTGAAGGACACACGCGTTAGTTTTGATTCCTGACTCAACAGATTTGCGTTCTTTGCTTCTTTCACGATTGCGCATTCATCATTGAATGATTCGAAATTAATTGACAGTTCGGTATGCTCAAAATTACACCCCTTTAAAGATGCCAACATACCTCACCCAGCCTGATTACTATAGTCTAGTAATAAAATTCAGCGTTTTAGGCCTTTCAAAGTTTCGATTTTTTACGTCCGATTTGTTGGAGGAGGCTAAGGGCATACACAAATGACAGAAAATGCATAAACTACGCTTGTATCACGTGTTTTTTGTATTGTGCAAGTGACGTTAACGTATTTTTTTAAGAAGTTCTCGATCAAATCACGGCAGATCTCCTGCCGTGATTTACATCAAAACGTCTTTCCCACATGACTGTAAGTGTATGTAGTCAATATCAGTTATGAAAGCGTGATGAAAGGTAATTTATGGAGATGTTTCTAAAAAGGAGCTATAAATTGATGTTCTAATTTGGCGTTAATTTTCGAAATATTGAAGTTATCAATTACTTTTAATTATAAAAAGTTTATAAACTGTTTTGCTGATATGGTATCATACACGCCACATAAAAAATAATCAAAAAGCTTCATTTAAAATTCTGTGCAGAAAGGTGCTGGATGCTGTATGTACCCATGTGACGTCATGAGCAGCGTCGCGTGAATTAATGACTGATTCATACCAAGTCTGGGTTGCACATTAAAACCTGCGAGTAACTTTTCAATCGCATATACGGCTTGCAAGAAAAGTGCAAAAATATGGTGATGCGTTTTCAAAGTCCTCTAGTATATGCTACAGTAGCAGTATGGTCTGGCTCAACACTGTTTGTCGAAGATTTCAGCAAACAACAAATGGACGACTTTGTTGTGATGACAACACAGGAATTTCGGTTGGAAAAGGCTACCATTTCCTTGTTATCTGCGTAGAATGCTCACACCGGATAGGCGACAATCGAAAACGTTAATACTATCGACGAACGTAGATCAAAAAAGGTAGTAACAGAGTTTTCGATTGCCAAATGGCAATCGAAAACACTGTTTCTTGCTATATTTGATCCGCGTTCGTCGATGTTAAGAGCGTTTTCGATTGCCGCCTATCCGGTGTGGCGCTCTGACAAAAATTGTACAGAGCCGTTTAATTTTATTTTCTTTACTTACTTGACTTGATTCTCAGTTGACTTGTGTCTGCACGAACGATCTTTTCTGGATTCGCTGGGCTCTCAATGATCAGACAGACGCAGGGACGGACAGCCAGAGCATAGCAACTCAACACCCATCTGAAACAACAGAGTATATTGTGAAAAAAAGAACTAGAAATAGAATATATAATTTACTCTGTTTAAAATTTTCGGCAAATTGGTCTTTCAATGAAGAAACAAATATACTCATGCTAATAAAAAGAAGGCCATCCAAATTCTCCGGAAATACAGACATAACATGCTTTATATATAAATTTATATATTGTAAGTCCTATTTTGAATGACAACCACCTTTAAGAATGCATTCTGTGAGGCTTGTGCGCATGCTCAAAATAAGCCTGAGGTTGTCTCCCACCTCTCGTGGAATGCATTGGCATTGTTCAATTATCTTGTGTTCAAATTTAGGAAAGTTGACAGATGGGTTGCGATACAACCATGCATCTGCCAGCCTAGAAGATCCCAGGTTGGCCAATCAGAGATTTATTGAGACCTGAAAAGCCAGTCAAGGGGGTATGATATGGCCAGCTTGCAAACAGTTCCTTGCCATATTGCAGGTATGCTGGTATTGTCTTGTTGGAAGAGAGAAATGTTTCTAACAGTCTGATAAATTTGCAGGACCTGTGGGTGAAGGACTTCATCTTCATAGCGTTGGTCTGTAGTGACCCCAGTATTACTATGTAAATTAG
This sequence comes from Loripinus fragilis, assembly GCA_964019695.1. Taxonomy (NCBI): domain Eukaryota; kingdom Metazoa; phylum Mollusca; class Bivalvia; order Lucinida; family Lucinidae; genus Loripinus; species Loripinus fragilis. Next base: position 26,203,746 of record OZ026523.1, read on the forward strand.
ACAACCTTACACAAAGCTCACGGTGGCCTTTATTTTAGCATGATCATATATAATTATTTGCATTCCAACTACATCGTCATTTGTAAGATTAAAACTAACAAAAGATTGTCTTGCGAAAGAGGATGTAGATAAAGTTCAAAAAAAGTATATATTTATTGTAAGAAAAGTAAGAAAGAAGGCACAGATTAGGAATCGATACAATCAAGCACAACACCCGACACAGTACACCACATGGTAAAGTGACCAAAGACACAATAAAACATCACATACAGTAGAGTCAAAAGGTAAGCCCTTTCCCAGGAGGTGACCACAAGGCTGCAATGAACAGACAAGAAAACAAGATTTATAGCAAAAATGATCCACAAAAGAAGCACCGCCTTGGAACGGTTACTAGAGGGCTTAAACTAGCTTCACAACAAACCAACAAACAATTAAGATGTAGCTTGATGCAAATATGTATATACATTTATTGTAAGATAACCAACAAACAACCAAGATGTAGTTTGTTATAAGATAATCAACAATAATTTGCTGGTTATCTTACAAAGGAAGGTGTAGTTTTAGTGCAAATATATATTTGCCGTAAGATAGCAAACGAAAATCTGACGGTTATCTTAGAAATGGAGGTGTGGGATTAGTACAAAAAGATGCAGTTTTAGCGCAAATATTATTGTTTGTTGTAAGATAAACAAAAATGTGTGAATTATTATATACATTTAAAGGCCAAGCGGTCGAAAATTTGAAACAGAGTGGAAAAATATATATTTATATTTTAATAGTTTCCATTGCACGGGTCTGCACTATAATCACTATGTAAGTCTGTCCATCCATCCGTCTGTCCATTAGCAGTTAGTGAAAAATGCTCATAACTCTTGAACCATATGGTTCATTTTGATCAAGTTTTGCATACATTGCATGTCGGTCATCCATTTATTATCTATTATTTATTCAATATTTCAAGAGGGTGACATATTTAGCTCGATAGACGGCCAGTCTACCATATGGTCCTCTGAACATATAACTGCTATATAAAACATGGAAATAAACGAACAGTAATATGTACATATATACAGGCATGCATGGCATTGCTAAAAAATAATGGATAACAATGCAGTTTAAGACAAATTAAAAGTATCACACAGTCTTACGTCAGGTGGCACATTTTTTGTCTACATTGTACATCCGATGTGTTCTGGTGGGTATATAAAAAAAGTGTGTTCATTAGTAAAATTGCAGTCTCTAAAATGAAATAAATTCTATCATAGCTCATCTAACCACTGGCATGTGTAACCGTGAGCCTTTTTTTTTTTGATGGACGAGGATTTCCTGAGTATCATTTCAGCCGACTGTTGTCAGTTAGTGAAAATGCTCATAAATCTTTAACCCCACGGCATATTCGGATCAAATTTTGCATATTTTTTAGTTTTAACATTGTCTAGTCATCGGTATGCAAAATGGTGACGAAGCTTTGCAGAGCATTATTTTGGCTGGTTGAGGTCTTTTAGTGAAAATGCTCATAACTCTTGAACCGCACTATATATATCTTGATCTAATTTTGCATTATATTTATTTTGTTTGTTTTTTTTAAATTGGCAGGGAAGAAAAAAATATATAAAAACAAACATTGCTGATGCCAGTATTCGAACCACTGTGCGTCAGGATGTTGGGTTAAAGCAGTGGCCTATATATACGTCACTACTTAAAGTTATACTATAATATACTAGCAATGGGTTTCCATGGTTTTTGAATGCGTAAATGGTGGCTTCAATTTCACTGAACAATGAAGCCTCCATTGGCTTAAATTAAAACTAATTGTTGTCACGAGCTGTTACATGGAAATATACCTACGAATGTGAATAAGCCAGGCCACGAAATTTAATGAAAAGTGCAACAATTATCAAGCCTTTGCACCGGCTATTTATGAAAATACGACGGAGAGCCAGTCAAACGTATAGCCCACTAGATAGCTGGGCATGCCTGTTTAAAGTGTGAAAAGTACCAAATCTCTAGAGATTGCACACGCGTAATTTTGGTGACATGCTGGACTTCGTCTGGTTATTTTCTGGATCCTGGTACGGTTGGTGAACTCTTAGCATATTGGGTAATTATCTGTGCTTTCGTTATCGTCTGCTGACTTATTTCTGAACTCCCAGGAACTAGTTCAGCGTTTTTTAAAACGATTTGGACCCTATTCTGTCGTTCCTGATCTGGGTCGCAAAGGTTATCAACAGAAGACAAAAGTCGACGCCAGCATGGTAAGAGTTACTGTCGTGCCAACCAAGAGTGACAGTGACATAATATTGTGTTTAGGATTGCTAAGTAAACAAATAACTTGTACACGCCACTTAATCTAACACAAATCGATAGATCACTTGTGTATTAATCCTATCCTGAGGATAGGATTAATACACAAGTGATCTATCGATTAAAAGTCCCCGATAACCTTGTAAACAAAACATGACATCACCGTCACTCTTGGCTGGCAGGACAGTAAGTAGTACATTAATTGGTTATAGACAATACATCCGACATTTAAAGTGATTTTATTCATTATCTTCCTTAATCTTTAAAATACCAATCACAACAAAAGTTGTCTGCTTTTCTCGTCTGCTGAAATGTTTAAGAAGCCTCTATAAGAAACAGTGTGGGTCCTGATCAGATTGCTCATGTGAGAGTACGATCTGGGCCCTTGTTGTTTGCTTCTATACTTTAATTCGTCAGTAATAATAGGTAATTGTTTGCAGCAGACGACTTCAGCAGACGACATAAGGGTTAAAAGCCAGCTCTTATCACATGGACAGCCAGCGAAGAAACATGCACTGTCTTATCCCAGCCTTCTCTGCTCGCACACACAACGCGGGAGATCAACACTAATCTGGATCGCCGCTGCATTGGCTGACGTCAAGAAGCTGGTGCATGGCGACAGTTATAGTGTTCATCTGCCTACTTGTGTCAAGTAAGTGCCTTGGTGTTGAACGTTATAAGGACATGCAACAATGAGGCAATTGACTTAGATCTTTTCATCCGCCATAGTTTTGTGAACTTTGTTTTGATCAACGCCACTTAATACCCCTTTCACACTCAGCCACGTTCTTACTACGTCCTTGAAAAATTGGATGAATGCAGTAAGAACTTGTAGGACGTAGAAAGCGATAAGAACCAAGTACGGTCTTCATGTGCGTGAAGGACGTGATCAAACTTTGAACATGTTCAATACCAATTTCGCTATTTTTGCTATCGACCGGGACGGTACTGCGTAAAGCTGCTATCGACCGAGGAGTACGGCTTGCGACCGGTCGGTACGGCTGTCGGTATAGGGGGGTCACGAGTTGAACGCTTCTGGAGGGGTCATAGCGTATGTTTTATCGTCTACACACGCTATAGAGTTTTTTCAAGAGGACATGTGTTATTTGTCTGATTAGTTATTTAGAGTTTGTGACTTAGAAAAACACTATAAATTACAGGTTCTCTCGAAAAATCCAGTTTTCATAGATTATCATTAATCTAACGTATTAAGAATGATGCAAAAACAACGAAACGCCCTATATATGTTATTTGTCATTTGAGCTTCTTCAATCAAGTGCGAATGGCATGTTTTTTGCACTATGGGAGATTTTATGGACCCTAGAAAAATGCCATGATACGGCTGTCAACTACCAGTGATACGGCTGTCGAGGATTTCATATTCTAAAAGATACGGCTGACGACGAGATATGAAAAATATCTATCATGCACTGGGCTTAAAATACACGATTTATTCTATGGCTATAACTGAAATTTGTTTTTTCAGGCAGTTTCCACTAGCAGCAATGAACAAAATTGTAGGTTTTATGCGGATTGGTATCTAAAAGGCGCAACATTCACAAATAATAACTACATTCCATCTCTGCCATATATTTAAATCCATACAGCAGGTCAGTGAAGCAAACTCATAGGTTAAGATAGACTTTGAGCGTAAAATTGTAAACATTTTCTAATCCATCAGTTTTAACATACGTTTTGGTGCTCAAAAGAAGTGTCACAATGAGACGGTTATTTTGAGTACCAACAGCATATGAGCCGTGACATGTGATTTCCAACAATGTGGCATTTTGACAAGTGTAGACTCAGACAATCCTGTGCAGCCTCATTTTAAGCTTAGAAATTCCAAATGATGTTCGCTCTGTAGCTTAACAGTAATAGAATACTCAAGCGACTAGCAAAGGCTCTGATTAGTCTGCGCGTATGCACAGGTGGGGCTGAGCCTTTGCTGGTTGCATAAACCACATTGTTGGAAATCCCATGCCGCGGCTCAATTATGTTTTGGTTGAGAAATTATAAAAAATATTTTGGTTACCCTCTATAAACTTAAAACCTGGCCCAAAACTACAATGCCTCCTTATTGTTAAGGAAGACTTAAGATAAGATTGATATTTCAACATGCTATATATTAAATGCTAAATAAATTGACAGGAGCGGTGCATTACTTGTGGTCAAAGATATCTTTGTGAGCTACAGAAAAAATGAAACTATTTTGTTTTTACTCAGTTTGAAACGTTATTTTTGTTATCCTAAACAATCAATACTTGATAAAACTGCAAAATCTATGTTAAAGGTATAGGATTGCAAAAAGGTGTAGAAACTATTGAAGAATTATGTTGGAAAAACATGGCATTTCAAGTTTAAATCCAAAAACGAAAGAAAAAATATTAAGGCTAGGTGAGCCATTTCGAAAAATTAACGTTGGCGTAAAGCATTTTTGAGGGGGCGGGATGAGCACAGGACTTCAAGCCTTTGTGGAGTGAGCACATTTCTCAACAAATTATCTCCTGCACATTACGCTTATTTTAAAAAAGCGAGCATCCTTTTACAAACTGTAAGGTTAAAATAATTGCATACGCGGATCCAGATTGCTGCTTCAAGGGGAGCGGACCAGGTGTTTCACTGGCGGATAGAAGAATGCTGGTTGGACAGCTTTTTGAATTGTCGGGGGGGGGGGGGGGGGGGGGGGGGGAAGGGGGTCAATACCTGTATTCCTAAGCAAACCTACACCATGTGATCTGCCAAGACGCGCGCGCGCATGTGTGTGTGTGTTTGTCTGTGTATGTAGGGTGTCCGGAACCCCATTCCCCTCCTCTTGATCCGTATATATTGGACACATGTGATTTGTTTGTGCTACTATGTCACATGCTAGGGATGTCGTCTATAAGAGTGAAATTCTTTGGGTTGCTGTACATTCATGCGCGCTTCCAGAGGGGGAGGGGTGCGGACCCATGGGAAATCACAATACTATAGGGTTCCTTAGCAAAACTGGTTCAGAGCCCACTAAAACTCGCAAAGCTACGAAGTCAGCATTTAATGTTGGGCCACAATCGGCCGGCCAGCGAAACGCCATTTCAATGGCAAACCCGCTGTAGGGCCAATAATAGCCCGCTCTTCAGACAAACGTTTCTGGATCCGCGCATGACATTTTAAGAGAAATTGCTTTTGCAGTATAACGGAACTTTTGATATACCCACCTACAAGTATTGTCTTGAGCAAGGGCAACATTGGTTTATGACAGACAGACATACATTCAACAATGCAGACAGGCTAGCCAGGACCTCTTAGAACCCGAACTACACCGATGGTCCAAAATCCCAACCACTTTCTTTCATTGTATTCGACCAATCGGAACGTTTTGACATTGGAACGAGTCGGGCAAAATGGTTTGTGATAGACAGAAACACAGACAGACAGGCAGGGGCATGGTTAAGTGATTTAACCAGCTAAGCTGCTCTCCTAGCTACCCCGGTGGTCTCAATTTTAAGACTTCTTCCGCTGTTTATTCTGGTAGGGACTATAGGTATACCTGCTCACTGTCCGTCCGTTCATCTGTCTTCCGCTGTAATCTAGAACCTGATATAACTACAAAAAAAAACTATTCAAACTTGCTTCATGAAATTTGGTATTTGATTAAGTGGCAATATGCTAATTATGAACGTTATTTTTTCGCCGTTGCAAGAACATTGCGTTTACTATGGTAACAGAAATAGTCAAATTGTTGCGAAAACAAACTTATCCCAGATAAAAGCTAGCTTGATGAAACTTGGTATGTGAACAGGTGCTGGTTATGCACGTCATTTAGACGTCACATAAAATTGATTGTGGTGTGGTTGCTATGGTAACAAAAATTGCCAAAATTGTATATCGGTAGGTGGTGACTCACGCGTTGGTGACAACACCTGCGCTTGTTTGTTTTTTTTTTGTTTTTTTTTTTTGTTTTTTTTTTTTAAACCAACTCGGGCCAGTAAAGTAAATCAGAGGTCTAGGCTGATTTCAAAAGAAAAGAAGATGTCAAAAATCAAGATTAGCCTTTATTCACATTCATATTAATAGTGTTTTGACTAGAGGCGTCCCTATAAGCAGTCACAAATGTGGCAATACCACACGCGTCACACTTCCAGTTACATGCAAACGAGCCAAACTTCGATAGTATCACAGCCACTGGGCGTAGACAACGATATCCTTGTAAATTAGGACTGATTAGATTGATTTGCATTAAAATAATTCTCATTCCAAGACCATTGTTCATGTACATGTTTGTTATCCTTCTTCTTATTATAAAGCTTGACTGATTTGACATCTTCCCGTTAATTGTGTTTATTGCTAAAATAATAGGCTAGGCTTGAAACTGTATAGTTTGCGTCTAATTATATTTCTGTTGTGTTCTGTTCTGTGTCTCTTCAGGTTAAAGCACTAGTTGTGCACATCCCTGGATTTTCGGTGACTTACTTGGCTACTATTTTGGTCAACCAAATGTAGGAATACTGGCCAGCATGAAACAAATCAAGGGTGCAAAATTACATTAAGAAAGAGCTAAAAATGTAATAGAAACATATAAAACTTATCAAAATAGATCTACTTCAATGGTGTGCGAAGCTGTCTTAGTGAAGAAACTCTGTTCTGACGTCACTGTGATGAAAATATTCCAATAGCGAATTAAGAATATCTCTATGGCACAAGAAAATGTTAGTTTCACAAGGTATTAGTATAAAGTACTTTTCGGGGGGGGGGGGGGGGGGGGGGGGGGGGGGGGGGAAGGGGGGAGGGGGGCTTATTGACGTGTACACCAAAAAGCACGGCGTACAACTCGGGCTGCGTGGGACAGGATGCTCTACCAGGACCCTTGCATCTGCTGGTTCAAATTGTAGCGATACCACCAAAAATCCTAAAATGACCCGGAAAGAAGAAGCCCAATTTTTACTCTCCCCCCCCCCCCCCCCCACCCACACACACATACCTGCGCAGGTGCAATACACAAAGGATCGGTATTTGAAAAATGCTTCCTATCAGAGGTAATCACCCCCCATCACCCTAAACACAAAATTTGCCCCCTTATCCCCCCATAAAAAATTATCAGACCCCCCCTACGCCCTACCCCCTCCCCCTCTGCGTGCTTTACCATAACATAGACTAGTCTGATCAATGGCGGGTCCAGGGGGATTCAGGGGGTTCACTTTTATCTAAAATTATTTCATTTTCATGAAGAATTTTCAGGAAATACTATCAGGTAAAGTTAACAAATCCCCCCCCCCCCTCTATGAAAATTTGAACCTTTATCAAGAAATCCAGGATCCGCACTTGCTGATCTGCCTAGCAGGCACACATCGCTGACTCAACATAGAATCAACATTGATTCAACCCTATACATTGAATCAATGTTGAGTCAAGGTTATGTGCCTGCTTGGTGATCACCGGTATATACTCAGAAAGTCAACAGGAAATGGGATAACCGCGAGAATATTACGGTTTATAGAGGCTTTGCAACATACATCAGACACAAACCGAGAAAAGGGTCATTCTGCGTCTCTATTGTCGCATGTTCAGCCCGAACAGGCAGGTTTAGATAAACATTTTTTGGAGAGTAAACTATTATCTACCTGTTTAAACATACGTTGGTGCTCTAAATAACTGTCTCATTGAGACGGTTCTTTTGAGCACCCACAACAAATATTTCGATCGAGAAATAAGAAAATTAATTTTATGCTACCAGTCTTAACAAAATGTCTGAACACTGGTCACATTGGCAGAAGTTTCTGTTTATTTGTTTGATTTGATTCAACACTTTTTCAGTTATGTCCCGACGGGTCTTCTTTGGTTGAACCACTAATCAAGGATTAATGTGACTTGCTCAAGGACACAACGCCAGTGAGGCTCGAACCCGCAGCCCCTCAGTCTCTAGACATGCACATTACCACTGAGCCATTGGGCTCCCAGCAATTTTGGATGAGAATGTGCAAATGCACACACGTCTAAACATTTGATGTACTTATATGCCAAAACTGCCGTTTTCTGCTTTACATTTAACATGCAGAAGTAAGTGGGCATGGTCAGGAAATACCACAATCACACAATGCAGACTAACCCACAGCTACACGAGGAAGAGCCGCAGAACACAGTCACATGACATAGGGAAGACAATTAAACCAAAGCAACCATCTCTCTCTCTTCCTCGTCAATATAATTGCAAAACTAGAAAACACATGACTGATTATGCATATTAATAGTTCCTTACAAGCTGTAGTCCAATATGTCAATCCAAACGGCTCGTATCAATCACATTGGCGGCTCAGATTGGTACAGCGTTGGACTGGGGATCGAATGGTAGATAGTTCAAGAGTCGTCAGAGACAGTGAGCTATTTCCTTGAGCCAGACACTATAACCGCTGTTTAGTGCTAGTTCAACCCAGGAAGACTGGAATTGGTCCAAGTATGACTAAAAAACTGTTGACAGGGTCCTAAAACATGACCACAAACTAAATGACGTAGAAAGTTAGATTTTCAGTGTTAAACTGTTAATTTTCCAGCAACGAAATCTGTTTACATTCTTGTTGAATCGTCGACATCCGTATCCAGTAAACGGCGACAACCGTACCCAGCAAATTTACTGTTGGTCGACAGCAGTATCACAAAAAATATAAAAATACCACAGAGGCATATAACAACATGCACATTCACAGATTAAAGGTAATCATGTAAGTTTATGATATATCAGCATCATATCACCTCGATTTGCAAATTTTCTTGGGAATACTGATTTTATTTAGTTTTTGGTGAATATCCGTTGAAGTACGCCCAGCGTTAAAACAGGCTAATAGCCAGGCCTGCAAATCATTTAAAACAATAGCAAGCTATCCAAGAAACGGTTTAAACACCAAAATGTAGGAACACACACTAAATTAGCACACTTACCGTCGAATTTGATGGTTTGTTTATCTGTCGACAGCCGTACCGACCGGTCACAAGCCGTACTCCTCGGTCGATAGCAGCTTTACGCAGTACCGTCCCGGTCGCCAGCTAAATTAGCGAAAATGGTATTACCCCCGTGAAAAAAAACGTAGTGAGAACGTGATCGGATCAGCCTAGCAAAGGCGTAGTAAGGACGGCAACGTAATCAATGCGTATTAGGAACTACATTAACTTATACGGGCGAGCGTGACGATTTCTAAGTGTTGCCACTACGCTCTCAAACAGGTTCACGTCTATGCACGTTCGTAGTAGGTTCTCACTGCGTTCAGACACTCAACCCTGTTAAAACCACGATACAGTCAGTATTAACCCGCAAAAATCAGAATTCTTACTGACACTGGTTTCCTTCGGGGACAACAGGCTCTGCTTTGTGCATAGGTCGGCCTTTTTGAAGGTGGGAATGGACTAGAAGAAGACCCAGATCTTGCTTGCGCTCTTAACTTTCGACTTTTGCCGGGCTGCTGGCAGAACAACATGTGTCATAGTATGAAGGACACAGTGAAAACACGATATAATAAGCCTCTTTGACGTAGCGAAAGAAAGTGGTAAGAACTACCAGAGTAAGAACATGGCAGCGACGTAGTAACAACGTATTATGAACGTGAAAACTTGATAATACATTTTAACTATACTTAAGGAAACTTCCAACGCACTTATATAATTGACAACAAAATTACGAAAGACCGGTGGTGACTTCACACTTCACAGTTCAGACTTCATACTTCATACTTAACACTTCACACTTCATAGTTTCATACGTTATTCGATGCATGGAAAACAATGGATAGTGCCAGTTCAAAGTTCCAAATTCATACTTCACAGTTCAGACTTCACACTTCATAGTTCATACTTCGTACTTCATACTTCACAGTTCTCACTCCACACTTCATACTTTACAGTTCAGACTTCACACTTCAGACTTCACAGTTCAAACTTCACCATTCATAGTCCGTACTTCACAGTTCACACTTCATAGTTCAGACTTCACATTTCATACTTCACGCTTCATATTTCACACTTCACAGTTCAGACTTCACACTTCACAGTTCAGACTTCACACTTCATAGTTCAGACTTCACACTTCATACTTCACACTTCATACTTCACAGTTTCTAATTTTTAAACATGTGACTGTGGTATATTACTAATACAAATTGCGTGTGTTGGTTTTATGGTCCGTTTTAATGATTATTGCTAAATGAAAAGTGCTAATTGCTAATTGCTAATTAACCTCTTGTAGGTGTTGCCAAAGGATAACCCAGTTCCTATATATGGAACAGTTTTAGGCAAAAAATCAATTAGGCATCTTTGACTGTGTTTAGAGTTTGACCTTTCATTGTGCAAACCGCAATGCCCAGAGGAAAGATACAGATGCAGTTCTGATTTTTTTTAAGTTTTAAACCGTGACATCGAAATATGGTTTTGTATTATGAATTTAACAAATATTATGACAACGGTACCGAAATGTCGGCAATTAGTATGTAATTAAGTCTGAACTGTGAAGTCTGAACTATGAAGTGTGAACTGTGAAGTATGAACTGTGAAGTATGAAGTGTGAAGTCACCACCGGTGTTTCGTATAAAATGGTTTAATATTCTGTTGTTAAACAAAATTTCAACATTATTCACATCATGTGTAAAAATTTCAGAACAATATCTTTAGTATTATGCAAAAAAGCTTTACCAATTCGAAAGGTCAAAACCGAAAGTCACAAAAACATTGGACTTTATTCCAGTGGGACAATGTTAATTTCATTTGTCATGCTGAACAAACGTCAATTCGTAATAAGAAATGCATGAAATTCACGGTGGGCAGACTTCAAGCTAAATGACTAATAAAACTTTCATCGGTGGGTCAGTGTCCATGTTTGTCTTTGGCTGGGCCCACCGTGGCTTAACTGGGGATTTTCTTTAGCTCTGACTATCTGTGAGTTGAGAGCCATTTTCTTTGCTTCATCACAGTATGTTTATAAATTTGAGTGATACATCAGATTGATACATTGGCTACGTAAGGAAGCCCCCACGTGAGCTTAACTCTTTTTTTCTGGTTTGACAGCAGCAGAATCTAGGGTGAAGAGTTTCCAGTAAAATTAATTTAAGCTAACAGTGACTTCGTTGAGCGTTCTAAGGTGATGGTTCTGTTGGTTTGGATTCATTGTTTATTGTTTCCCCCATTGTTTTGTGGGGATTTATGTTTGGTCCTTGGTTTGTTGTGCGTTACTTAGTGTCGTTCCTAGCTTTGTAATCATCTCGCTTGGGAAGAGAGAGGTGGTTGCTTTACTTTAATTGCCCCTTTAATGCCATTTGACTGTCAGTGTTATGTGTCTTTTCCTCACGGTGCGGTGGGTTGGTCTGCAGTGTGGTATTTCCTGGTCATACTCGCTTACTTTTTCATGTGGTTTTGCTCAGTTCAATTTTAAAAATCCACACTGTACATAAGTACCATCAGCAGGGCTCTGCTGTAAGCTAGCAGAATAAATCTTCTATAATGGCCAACCTGCTACCCTGATCGAAACCCAATCGAGCACATATGCGGTATGATTGTCAGGAATTATTAGATTACTCGTGTGTGCAAAGTCTGCACATTTTATAGGGGTAGAAGATAGAAGTTGGATGTTTCTTTTCTTATTTTACGGATATGAGAATGCAGACTGACTCACCTTTAAAAATAATTCATACCTCATAAATAGAATGGAATACATTGACAAATTGCTATTTGGTTTTCCGTATTGATTTGTTTGAAAAATTGAAATTTTGCTACTTTCGTTTTTTGAAGTTTTCAACTCAGACTTCAATTTTTCATATGTTTTGAGTCAGTTGTCTCTGAAACCGGATAACATTGTTCTAATGTATCCCAAAGTACTTTATATTCGAAATTAAAGTTTTCTAGAAATTGCCAAAACAAACGTGTATGCGTTAGAAGATTCCTTAAGTGTAATTTGACCACGCCCCCGTTGCGCTCTAATTTTACAGGGCGTGGTGTGGTCTTCGTCTGAGTGTGAAAACTGTCCTGTCGATGACGTCCAAATTAACTTCCCAGCGGACGTGCAGGATGCACCATCGCCCCGTCAGCGGGCCACCATTCGAAAAGCGTTTCGCTGGCGGAATGACGGTGGCCCGACTAAGAAATTAAAAAGCACTGAACTCACCTTTTCGTAAAAGGGTTCGGATAAATTTCAAGAAGGGTTCAATATATGTCCATATTTTTCCTCGAATACACAAGCACAGTATTTAGTAAGGTTATTAGTTTTGATTGTTTTCTAATACACTAATAGGTTAATACTGACTGCAGGTTAATAACAGCAGGTCATTATCTATGATCAGAGTTAATTATTGACTAATAAATTCAACATGTTGCCTACTGTTCGTGAGTCGATTTGGTTTATTGGAAATGTATACAGGGACCTCATCGCGAGAAAACCTGATTTTGTTGCGTGCGAACAACTAAGGCGCAGATCAGCCTGCGCATCCGCGCAATCTGATCAGGGCCTATGTTATTCGCTCACTGGTAAGTATGATAGCTTAACTTGCCTCACGACAAAATTCAGTATTCTTACTGGTCTCTGTAGCTGAGCAGACTCGTTTGAGCATCACCTGGTCGCAAACCCCGAAAGACAGGTTTTCTCGTGACAAGGCCCACACAGCCTTCACGCCAGAAAATGACACTTGCAGATGCTGGCAGCAAAGTACTCGACCAGTTAGCATTACAGTCTCAGGCTACTTTCGACCCCGTGCGAAACGTCGAATACGCTAGCAAATATAGCAATCCGCTTTTACATGTTTATTTGAGAACAGCCCTGTGAGGCTGATCAGGTCCTTTGATGCCCAAACAACCAATCCCTAATCATAGAGCCAATGAACATGCACCAAACTGCTGTCCATGGACTATGGAACGCGTAAAGCTTAGCACGGCCCTGAATGAAAACAACAGCTGATATGTGTGCAATGTGGCAACAGTAAGTCCGTCTGTCGTTTTACCAAAGAACAACAGCTCTTGTTTGGATGCAAAGCTTTTTCGGTTTATATGTGTACGAGTTGTTAAGGCTCTGGCGATACTGTGCGTATGCAAGGCCCACCTCGTGTGCCTGAGCCTTCGCTCGTTATCTCATAAACTAACACAACAAATAAATAGTATTATAATCTTTTACTTTATCTTTTCTTCACGGAAGTTGCACTAGACTGTATTATTTATTCCATTTTTGTTGCAGTTGATAAAAAATCAGCATCAAGGCCCAAAAACATTTGAATTTAGAAAATGACCACAAACTAGTCCAGTTTAGACGTGAGACCCCCCCCCCCCACACACACACACACACAAAATCAAAAGTTTGACCCCCAATAAATAGGCCAAATATATGTACATAAAGTATCAGAACACCCCTTAGGAATGGAGTCATCGATGTGAGTTATGTTCTCAATGAGATCTGCAAGATGAGATAAAGTATTGATACGAATTATTATACTTGTATGGTGCATATCGATAAGTTCATTCGAATGTCGGTTTCTGCAACTATTCCCGAGAAATTACAACGGACGTAATCTCTATCGATCTTGGATCCACTGTTTACATAGAACCAATAAACAGTGAGTGCATCAGCATTAACCCTTAAAGCGCCAATCACAACAAATGTCGTCTGCTTTGTCGTCTGTTGAAATGTTTAAGCCTCTCCGACAAACAGTGTAGACCCAGATCAGACTGCTCCCGTAGGAACAGTCTGATCTGGGTCCACACTGTTTGCCTTTATACTCATTCAGCTAGTCAATAAGGTCAGCAAATTCATGCAGCAGACGACAAATGCAGACGACATTTTCAGATGCCTTTTTGCAGTAGTTTTAACATTGAATATACATATACATCGAGGGGCCTTAGATATGTTATGTATTGTTGATAGAGTTAAATCAATACAGAGTGGGTGGAGGCGGTGGTGTGCCCCCTTTCTCCCCCTTTCTTCCTTCCCACCACCCCCAGCACACATGCAAACATACTTTGCCTTCCCATAAGAAAGATTTTTTATGGAAGTGTTTGCTCTATAGATGAAGTGCAGAGCTCTCACGAACTGCTGATTTATTATTATTATTATTATTATTATTATTATTATTATTATTATTATTATTATTATTAACAAAGTTTTCAGAGGGTAAACACATTTAGCCTATCGGCAATTCTGACATGTGGCCCTCCATAAAAAACATTAAATATAGATTTGCAGTCATGAACTCCCATTTTTGGTGCTGGGACTCCTATTTTTTGAAGGAGGCAGTATATTCTTTTGTATGGTGGGACTCTCGATTGTTTGGCAAAGAGGGCTCTGGGACTGCTGTTTTCAAAATCCTAGTGAGGATGCTTACCGTATGCCAAGAGCCTTGACCCATTCCATTAGGCGCATAACTTATGCGAGCAGTGAATGCCTACGCACCCGAAGTCTCACAAAGCTTTCGCTGCTAAGCCCTCGTATAAAATGTTAGGGCTGGCTCTGTCGACGTAGTTGACCGTTCGACCAAGTCAATTGGGCAGCATATCTGTCCAAACCTATCACACCGAAGAACTGGCGGGCTCGATCCAGACCAGACACGACATTCTGTTGGGGTTTGATATGAGTCCAAACTGTTTGCAAGGGTTATCATCAGACTACAGACTAAAATGCTTACCAGATTTCTCCGAAGCTGTGTTAAAAGATTTCAATGCTAATGGCGTCACGTTCCCAATGCGTCTGTCCTCTGCTTCAGACAGGCCGTTACACGCTGGTAACGTCAAGCGCTGCTATAGAAATGCCGTCTTTTTGACGTCATTGCATTGTGTCATACGAAATTGGTAGACAGATTCTTAAATCAGACAAGATAACTGGCTGGCTGGCTGGCTGGCTGGCTGGCTGGCTGGCTGGCTGACTGACTGACTGACTGGCTAGATGGATGGATGGATGGATGGATGGATTTGTCGGTCGGTTGGTCGCCGGATAGATAGATAGATAGATAGATAGATAGATAGATAGATAGATAGATGGATGGATGGATGGATGGATGGATGGATGGATGGATGGATGGATGGATGGATGGATGGATAGATAGATAGATAGATAGATAGATAGATAGATAGATAGATAGATAGATAGATAGATAGATAGATAGATAGAGTGGAACTTGTTTATACTAGGATGAGTCTTTTCTCATTTTCTCGGGGGATTCCGATTTTAATTGTCCGAGAATGCCAGTCTTACTCCCTGATTCATAGTTATAGTTCCTGATAATTTTATGGAAAACCGTCAACTTTGCTACTTAACAAACCCGTTTAGCTGGGATATTCTAATATTCAATCTGAGTTGCAGCTTAGAAGGGAGATTGTTTGTCCAGTAAGAGTAGTTTACATTATTGAGCTAAGTGTACACTTTCAAATTGTTCATGTAGGTTTCCAAATAGAACTGCCATGCTCCAGGACTGGACGCACCAGTACTTTGTAAGCTGATTCATTTGCGTCTTGGGGACAGGAATATGATTTTCGCTTGAGGAAACCAAGGGTTCTGTAAGCATTGCTTACATGCGTATCCCATCTCACATTCTCTATACGATGTAATTTTGTCAACATTTTGAAGAACGGTACCCTGTAAAGTGTACGAGTAGTCAGCATTGACCTTTTTGGTGTTTCCTTGTCAGCTGCATCATATTGCACTTGACGGATTGGAATTGTATACCCCATTTCCTTGTCCATGCTCCTTGTTGGTCTGGAGTTTTCTTAAATTCATGGTAGCAGACACGATCATCCACAAAAAAGCCTTATTTCGGTCGACTCAAAATATGATGAGATGTCGTTAAGAACAGCAAAGGACCAATTTTAAGAACGGTGCCGAATCTGAGTTCACTCCGTTTAAGCACAGAAAAGAGTCTATCTAAACGTTGTTTCGCCTATTCCATGGCTGAACAGTTTACTTTTAAGGAGTTTATAAGGGGGTTATCGAAAGTCTTTTCAAATTCAAATATGATTGTATCCACCTGTCATTTATTGTCAAAATTTTAGCCCAATCATTTATGAACGTAGGTAGTTGTGTTTCACCACTATGTATTTTCCTAAAAACATGTTACCTGTCTGAAAGAAGCTTATGTTCATCTAGATGAGCCATGATATTTGAACACATAATATGTCAAAGCATATTACAAGGTACATAAGTGAAGGAAACTGGACGATAATTGCACGCAAGATGCCCTGTCATTTTTCTTGGAAAGTGGGGAAATAATTGTGAGAGGTTACTCCTTTGGGATCACGTTCACCTGTGTCTATTGACTGCTGAAAAAGATGAGCAAACACTGGAATTAACTTGGTTGCTAACTTCTTGAGAACTCTGGAATGAAGCTGGTCAAGTTTACAGCTTTTGATGGGTTCAATCCTCTAAGACGTGCATTTGCTCCTTCTTTGGAAAACAACTTTTGTCCATGAAATTGGTAAACCTACCTAGAAGAGGGACTTGGTTATGTCCGTATTTGTTGAACACGTCCGTGAACTGACCATTAAATTCTTCTGCCTTTGCAAAGTCCGACTGCGGGCAACTTAACTTTCGCTTTTTTCAAAGGTAGAATACTTTCTTCCCATTAATATCCAATAGAAGTACTTGGGATTTGCCGTTGCATCACCAACCAAGTTATTCACATACAAACCATGTTGTTTCAGAAAATCAGCATTGATTTCTCTTCTCAATGATTCAAATTGTGATCGAAGCGTTGCTTCAGATCTCCTACTACCTGTCTTTTTTTTTGCCTTTGCGTGAGTTGCGTTCATCTTGCGAATCTTTCTTCTTATTTTGGGGTTATCCATGGAAGTGAGTAGACGGAGCGGCTAGTTATTGATTACTGAATCCTGAATAAACGATGTAATATGGTTGAAGTTCTCTTATACCGACCGAGAATATGAATTACCATTGAAATAGTTTTCTTTTGCGAAGGCTGAACTAACGTTTTCTCGAGATTCATAGTCACCTTTCTGGTATTGGTATACCTTCCTCCGAGATTTCTTTTTTGGGATAATAGTAACTTTCAAAGTTCCCGCGAAAACGTCATGATCAGCTGATTTGTCCGAATTGTTTATATCTTGAAACTGACTATATAGGTAGGGAAGTGAGTATACAATTCAAAGTGTTCCTTTGACGAGTTGGGAAGTGTTCAAGTTGTTTCAAGCCATCATCATTCAAAATATCAATCGAGATTTTCCCTCTGACTGACACAATGCTGCGCCAGATTTGTTGAGTTTGTCTGGCCAGTCAATATCTTTGAAGTTAAAATATTGTAGTACATTAACCGGGTGGCCCTCTTTACCTTTCTATGTTGCTTACTACTTATTTGCTCTAGCTAGCTGGTCTCTATTAATAGCGGCTGGGTGGCTTCGCTAGAACATGCACCATTAGGTATCCAATACCAACTTGGGAAATGGATGGCCCCTTGGCTCTTGTGTGTTATGTTTAATTGTATTTTTGTCACTTTCCCGTGTGGTATCCTGGGTAAGGTGTGGTACTTGATTGTATCGATTCCTGATCTTTGCCGTCTTGCTTACTTTGCAATGTAGTGATACGTTTCGGGTTTGATCTTACGAGGGACAATCACCGATATCAACAAAGGGGCGGATCCAGGATTTTTGGAAAGTGGATTCATATGTAAAAAGGTGCGGGGGTTCGCTTCATTTTTTTCTCAGGGCCGTAGGAATAGGGGGCACGGGGGGCCGTGCCCCCCCCAATAATTTGCACAAATATGCCCCCCCCCCCCCATAAAAAAAAAATTAAAAAAATTTAATTTAAAAAAAAAAAAAATATGTGTGCCCCCCCCCCCCCCCCCCCCCAATTTATGTGTGCCCCCCCAATCTGTAATTGCTTCCTACGGGCCTGTTTCTTAACTATCCCATGCAAATGAAATACAAATTATTTCATTTTTATAGGAGGTTTTAGGAATTCCCAAAGTGACGTCATTTTCGCGCATGCGCAATCCGTGGCCGTCAACGGTTCGTCCAGCTCTATGGAATCTGTGTTAAATGTGGGTTTATATTTTGAGAAAATGGGCTTTTATAGCCAATGTCATATCAAAACTTGTTTGTATTCTTTGATATACATTCAAAGTTCATCTTACCGATAAATAATGGTTCCGAATAACAAAGTTTAACGTTTATCCATTTAAAAGACAAAATATGAGGCTGCGGAAAGTCCAGAAGTGTCGAGCAGAACGCTGATATTTTCTTCCAATATAACCCATAAAAACTTTAAACATGTAAAATTTTGGTTTTATGATGAACAGAGTGAATCCACCTGCTTGTTTGCCAGTTCTCTCTCTCTCTCTCTCTCTCTCTCTCTCTTACGCATTCGTGATATCATCTCAAAACCAGTGATTATTGACAGTCCAAAAGTAGCTTAATTAGGCTAAATAAAAACTGTTAACTTACGATTAATTTGTCCCAGAGAAATAACTAAAATTCCAAGTTAAAATATTTGTTTTCACAGTTGACACCGTTCTAACAGATCCGTTTTATCACCCTCTGTTGAATAATTGAACGACACGCCCCGCGGACTGGCGGAATCAGAGTGTTTTCACAAGCTATTGTCATTGGTGTAATAAAAGAGGGGGTCATAAAAGATCTTAAAGGATGCCGACATGCTGGACCCAAAATTATTGGGTCCGAGATTATAACACATTTTAACAAGTCTGACATAATGCAACGACACTGAATTCGTTCTCTATCAGTTACATTCTAATTCTTGGTCGTGTTTTTGTATAAACACTAGCTAATATATATTGTCTGTCCGCCTGTCTGTCTGTCTGTCAGTCAGACGGGCCAGTTTCATTTTAATTCATTGCCTGTTTTTTTTTTTTGAAAAGCACTAGCTAATATATAATGTCTGTCTGTCAGGACATGTGTATTTATGTTTCTATCTGTCTGTCTGTCTGAACATGCACACGGAAAGGAACATGCATGTGCATGTTCAGACAGACAGACGGATACATGTGCATGTTTTGTCGTATAACTGTCCACTTCTTCTTCTGAATATCCATCTTCATCTTACTTATGCTCCCGCGAATCTGCGCAGGCTCACCTAAGGCAATGCAACAAGTTGACATTGTGCAGTCTCAAATGAGCCTTCGCTGTTCGAGAGGAAATTGTAATTATGTTTTAGCGCCATCGTTTGCGCATTCGCTACTCGAGAAGAAAGTCAACATTATATTTTTCTATTTTCAGCCCTTTGTTTATGTCCACAATCAAATGTACAAGTGTCGACTGCTGATAACCTTTGAAAACAGTTCAGGCCCGACAAAATGTTCTCGCGAGAATGCCTGCATGTGCAGACTCGTATCAGCCTTCGCTGCTCGAGAAAAAATGTTCAGTTTCTTTTTCAGCGCCCATTTGTGTCCTTAATCATCTGCTACTATTGTCGTCCGCTGATAACCTTTTCAAACAGCTTGGACCCAGGGCAGACCCGGCAAAACTTTCTTGCGAAAATGGCGCGCATGTGAAGTCACGCATGAGCCTTCGCTGCTGGAGAGGAAAGTTTTTTTTTATTTTTTAAGTGCACTTTTCTGTTTTTCTTTTCTACAACCATCTATTCAGTTTTGTTGAAATAGCTGTTTTAGCAGTGTGTGTTCTTGCGAGAATGCACACATGAGCCTTCGCTGCTCGAGAGGATTTTTTTTTTTATTTATTTTTGGGTCGAGTTGCCCTGCACCCAAGATGAATTCCTACACGATGCGACATGGTGAAATTTCGTACATGCAATTAAATAATGCAATGTTCATATATTTCAAAATGTGTTCCATTTGTAAGTTCTTTACAATAATAGTTGAAAATATCTACATTCGGTTTCAGAGTCTAGTTACATAAAATAAATAAAAAAAAAAAACAAAAAAAAAACAACCGCCTTGTTTATTGTTAGCAACCACTTTTTAAAGAAAATAAATGAAGTGTGTCATTGACAAAAGTTCGTTAATTATCAAAATAGTTGCCTTAAAATGGTTAATTTTTGTTGTGTTAAATTGAATTGAAAAGTTTAACGGCTCCCGATTTATTCATTTCAAACGCAACGACAGACAAATTATCTCAATAAATGTTAATATTATTTGACGTAGTATTTCTATATGCATTCAAGATGCATTTACAATTCACATTTATATAAATTAAATAGCAAATTGTAACAAGGGAACTTAAAATCGATGGAAAATGTTGAAAGTTCTACTGATTTCCCTATCTAGACAATACATAGTTGACGGCCAGTATATCCCAAGTCTATTTATAGAACCGGAAGTACGTCACGATAAAACCTCCTATAGGATATTCAAAAACGGGGGAGGAGCGGGGAGGGGTTCATGCGAACCGCCTGAACCCACTCTGGTTCGGCCACTGATCAATATACATAATACGATAAAGCCATACACGCACACATGTCATAAGGCATATGGCACGAGTGTCGAGCAAACATACACGGATGTCATACGACTAGTAAGCATAATTTTCATGGCGCTTGTTTTGATTTTCTGTTGAAAATTTTGTTGTAGATCTATGCTGAGCAGTACCTTGTATCTTGTTTTATGTTATAAGAAGACAGCATGGTCTGCACTTACAAATAGAAAGTTGTTATTAGTTTAAAGTGGTTTTAGAAAAGCTGTTCATCGGTATTTATGCTAAACCTTTAACATCCCCTAAACAAGTATAAGCTTTCACAAAAATGGTCTTTTTGCCAAGTGACTATGTGGTGGGTCGTTTCGGCCATTTGGAATATTAATGCAAAATTACACTATTTTTGAAACCAAATTGTCTGAATCAATATTCACCCAGGCCTTTAAATTTATGGTTGGTCTGGATCATAGTCCAATGATTTCAAAATATGGCAAATCACTTTCCATCACCCATCCTTTTAAGCCCTACGTATTATAATTTTATTTCGGTGCCTAGATTTACTGGAAAGACCTGAATTACCGGAAAGACCGAAATACCGGAAAGACCAAAGAATAATAGGGAAACATTGATTGGTGATTATTGAATGATTAATGAGATAATAAAAAATATATGTTCAGGGCTCCAGATAAGAGGGGGTAAAGGGTATTTCAGCATTGATTTTTTAGAATTCAGCATTGAAAATTAAATTGAAGGGTGAAAATACCCTTTGCAGTTTGAGGTTTCAGTGCTGATATTCAATTTATGTGGGGGTGTTGCAGTATTAGTAGATAGATAGATAGATAGATAGATATACTAAGTAACAAAAGCTAATTAATATACACCATTTGTATAAATCTTGGCAGTTTTCCTAAAACACAACATGTATTTGATACAATAAACTTTTCTTTAAAATATGTTAAGCAAATATTGGGTCTTTTTACAGGCTTTGCATTTTCTGCAATTTGATATTATAAATATGGAGTAAAATACTCATTAAATTAAAAAGTAGGGGGTGAAATACACATTGGTCCAAATCCTTATCTAGACCACTGTATGTTGTTTATAATTTGATATAGATCTATAAACATTTTTACTTGTACATTTCTATATAGTGGACATTACAGAAATTTGACATTAATAAATTAAAATCTAATCTTTGAATACGAGAGTCATACAATAAGTTTGAAAAATATATGCAGTCAACTATTCACATACTGAAATGTCCACCTTTACTTATCATTTACATTGATTGGGTTGTTAGTTCTTTGTGTAAACAAGGGTCCTTTAATTAGGCTGGATAATTCCCTCCCTATTGACACGTTGATTGGTATAATAAGTTCTCAGAAGGGATTAACAAGGGTCCTTTAATTGGGCCTTAATCCAATTTATCATTTCTTTGAATAAACAAGATTCGAAGAGAGGGTTAGATATTTAAAACGATACAATTATATTAGCAATAAACATACAAAATACGTTTCGCCCCAAACAGGTTAATACATTACTAGGATAACATATTTTAATTCTCTATTATTCTTTGGCAGTCTTTCTGGTAATTCGTGTCTTTCCGGTAAATTTAGGCACTCATTTTATTTTTGGTAATGAGTGTATGGTATCACTTCCCAATAAACTGAATATTGCTGGAAACAATTACAAAAATGGAGGAAATTCAGAAAGAAAACAACATTTCTTCGCCTCAACTCTTAGGAATCCAGGTCATTTCGGTTTGGTTGTTTCTGCCAAATTTTGTTTACCCACTAATAATGAATCCAGGTTGTTTCCAAAGAATTTTTGGGTGAGTCTATTCGGCTCATACTGGTGGGTTGTTTTGGCCGTGAAAACAATCTGACATCCCTGTTACAATATTCAGATATTCTTGTGCAATTATATAGGGAATCGCTGTTGTTATTGATGGCAGGGACCAAGCTAGGGGGCGAATAGGGCGAAATAGTCGCCCTAGGGCCCGAAATTTCGCCCTAAATGGGACCCAGGGAGAAGTGGGAGTCTCCCTAAAAAAAAAAAAAAAAAAAAAATTTTTTTTTTTTTTTTTTTTTTTTAGGGAGACTCATTTTCATTCTGTCACCACACAAATGCAAGCTGTGGTGACATTATCAGACAATCTACTACCACTGCATTGTGTTTCTCCTTCCATTAAATGGCAATAGTATGTGTAATGGCTAATATGCTTCTAAATTGACAGAAAATGCCGTAATTTTGCGCTATAACATCTCCCTATCTGACTGTCACTTCTCCCTAATTTTCCTGCAGGGAGAAGTCACTTCTCCCTAAAATTCTGGGCAAGCTTGGTCCCTGTGATGGGTGATCAAACTGTACATGAAGACAGCAACAACGTGACCTGTTTTTAAATACAAGTATAAGCTTTCATAAAAAAATTGGCTAAGCCAAAATTAATACGTGTACGGATTAAAAATAGCTGGTACGGATAAAGTTTCATCAGGAGCACTGTTTTACCCGGATTAACAAGCGATTAGACAGATTATTGGGGGAAAGGAGACCCAAAGCCAATAAAAATATCAGGCATTCCCAAATAAATATTTGAAATTTTGTTACCACAAAAAGATTCCCATTCTGTACCTTGCCGTAAGAAAAAGCCATAAAACGTATAAAAATGACCCCCCAAATCAGTCCAGTCATATAATGTCCCCAAAAAATATCCACAAAATCTTCATACTACATAAAACAATGTCTTGGCCAGAGAAGAATCGAAGGACAGACACTGTTCAGCTGCTGAAATAGTTTCTGCGTGAAAATCAACAGTTTTGACTACCAAAAATATTTATTTTTCTGAAACCCCCCAAAAATATTGAATTTCAAAATTTTGAACCCAAGAAATGGTCCAAGCCATATGTATATATATGAAAATATCGGAGTACCCTCCCTTACAGAAATATTTGGTCTCTGGCTCATACCTGCAGCACTAGAGCTGCAATATTGCCGCTCTAGAGCCGCTACTACTTGCGGCTCTAGAGCCGCATTAAAGTATTTTGTATGCAAATTAGTTTTCCTGCTCTAAGTTGTGGCATTGTTGTGGCTAGAAGGCATGGCTTAATTGGTTGAAGGTAGTAGTTGTGGCTTTATAGCGGCAATAAAGCCGGAAGCTGTGTTGTGGCTATAAAGCGGCAATAAAGCTGGAAGTTGTGTTTACACTTATGCATACATATTATTTGTATTGATAGAGGAATCAAGCTTATCTTTACAAAACATCATTTTAACAGCTTTTTTTCCTATTTCTATTGGCAATCCTATTTTTAAAAGGAATAAGTGGAAAGCAGAGCCCAACTGCTTCAACAGTTCTGTACATATAGCATATATCTAAGAACTAACAAATTAAATGGTATAAAATTAAGTAAAGTACTATATACACAATTATTGCTAAATATCTTCAATTATAAACAGCTTCCAGTCTTACTTCTTGAGGTGGCTCTATATAAATATGTAATTGAATAAAAATTATTGCATGCTGAATACCCTTGTGAAAAATAGTGGGTGGGGTGCCTGATGAAGTAAACAAAGAGTATATTAGCTCTCCCAGATTAAATCAGTAACATACTATCAAAATGCAGACCTACTTTTAGTCCTAAAATGTGCAGTAGTCATTTGAAGCCCACATTAATCCTTTTTATTTAGAATTCCAGAATTCCAAACTGCTTCCATTATATGTAATCATCTCTTTCCCTCCAAAACTTTATGTTACACACATTGGTCACATGATTTCAAGTTCTGGCTTGCTTCTGGCAAGAAGAGCTGCTAGAGACTGTATGTTTTTGTCTCTATATTTAACTTTTGAATTGTGGCTAGTGTCTGGCAATAAGTCTCTCCTATAATAATAATGTTTGATTTGTGGCAAGGTTCCGGATCATAGAGCGGCTAGCCGCTCTATTAGCCAGTAGCGGCTAGTACTTGCGGCTCTAGAGCTGCAATATAGCTGCTAGCCGCTACAATTGGCTTTCTTCTGGCTAATACTTGTGACTCTAAAATTTTATTGCGGCTCTAGAGCCGCAATATTGCAGCTCTAGAGCCGCTACATTTTCATTTCTGTAAGGGCTCCCATATCCTCCCTGGGGCATTTCGACCAGTTTGAATATTCATGCAAAGAACATTACACTATTCACCACATTATAGGTAAATGATAAAGTTAAGTGAAAATCCACTTTTTATTATTTGGGCCGGCCATCTTAATTATGTTGTTTATGGCACTTGTGTGATGTTATAATTTAAACATGCATTGGCAGGCATCATGATCTAGTGGGACCAGATGCCTAGATTTCGGCCAATATGTTATTCCAAGTCCCTACTCTGTGTGTGCAGGCAGCAATGGCTCTGAAAAGATTGCATATTTGTGCTAGCTCAACTAAGCCTTTGATGCTTGCTTATATGCATGCAGTACGACATGTACATGTACTATATGGCTTGTAAACATTATATCATTTGGGCCATCCCATGTGACTTATTGCACATGTGGTAAGTCATCCTTTAAACATGCATGTGCAGCCATCCAATGGGGCCATTGCAGACACCTAAAGTTTGGTCCATTTACATACTTTTGTACTTTAAAGCAACAAAGGCTCTGAATAGGTTGGTATTATTTGTATGGGTTTGGGTATGTATCATCATCTTTTTTTTTAACTGTGTAGGATCCTTTTGAGACTGCAGCGCTACACATGCAAGTATGAAACTTCATAAATGAGAACTTATCATTATGAGCTGTCTCATTTGTATTGTAAAATATGGGGGGTGGGTTGGGGTATATCGGTCCGAAACAACCTAACAAAATAGGCCAAAACTACCCACCCTAAATCAGGCCGAAATGACCAACAGTGGAAACCACCCACGGCCGAAACGACCCAAACCACTGGTAGGGCTAATACAATGCTGTCTGCACCGGCTGTGCAAATGTATAATGTTTTAAGGACATATGCTACTAAATACTTCCCACATTGAAATATTTTAAATACTTTGCATACAGTTTGTTTTATGCATGGGCTATCCATTTATGAAATAAAAAGGATATGTCACCGTGCTTATTTTTTCAGAATCTCATATTGAAGTTTACAGCATTTGACCAATTTTCTAGAAATATAAAATAATAATATTAGTCCTAATTATTAGTCTGGTAGAAAACAAGAATGACCTGGAACTTGATTTTAAAGTTTTTTTCTTCACGGATTCTTGTTGTTCAGACATTGTACATGATGAATCCAACTGATGCCACTCTGGCATCATTGAGCGTTTTGAAAAATTAAAGATGGCGTCCAAGATGGCCGTCAGTTATGCTCCTAACACCTATCTGACCAACAGGTTCGATAAAAAGAGCTCTAATTTTGACTTTTTATGGATGTTTAGAGGTTGAATGATACAGACAATTAAAATGGAACTTTGATTCGATTCAGAATGTTGAAATATTAAAGATGGCGCCCAAGATGGCCGTCATTTAGTCCCCTAAGACTTATCTGACCAAAAAATGCAATAAAAAGCATTTTAATGTTATTTTTGTATGGCTTTTTAGAGTCTAAATGATACAAATGATTAAAATGGAACATTGTTTGATTCAGGAGGTTGAACTATTTATGATGGTGTCCAAGATGGCCGCCATTTTAAAGCAAAATCCAACTTGAAATCAGAATCACAGTTAATAACCTTTTTTCTGATAGTTTTCAACAGTAGTTACATTTGGCGAATTTGACTGGCATGATGTTGTTGAGTTTCAGCATTGTAAAATATCCAAGATGTCGTCCAAGATAGCAGAAATAGCAGGGTGTAGATTGTGGAATCACATGGGTTTTTATTATATACTGCACTGAAAAAAAATAACAGACTTATTTTTTCATAATGGTAATGTTTTTTATGTGTCTTTGTTTTGGTAATCATATCCATCAATCCATGCACTACTTTCAAGACTACTTTTGGCTGGATCTGATAATACAAACCTTAATATCATGTTATTCACATAAAAGTTCCTACTTTGGGCAAACATTTTGTCGAGAAATAATGAAGTGATAAATGCCAGGGTATGCTGAACGAACGATATCACCGAAAACTCTGTGACAGCGTGCTTGCTCAAAGCACACACCTTTTTTTAATCAATATGCATAAAAAAAAATCAGCTTGAAAGTAGTTTAAAGATGGATTGCTAAAAAATAAAATTACCAAAAAAAAAAGGGAAATACTATTTACTAATGGAGTGCAGTGTGTCAACAAACCAACGAGTAAGAGATATATCTGCATGCTGCAGATGTTAATTACCATCATGACTGCTGGTTGGGTGTAACCATTAAATACATTCCTGCTGCTTAGGAGAAACTGTAAAATACAGGCCTGTTGGTCCGATGCAGTTGTAACAACCATTCCTACTATACTAGTCTGGTGCAAGTGCAACAGACAGCACAGATGGTTGGATATTTCTATAACAAATATGAATACTAGTACTGGTCCAGTGCAAGTTTTTCAGACATGCATGCGTGTAGGTGCAAGTTTAAAAGACATGACTGCTGGTTAGGTGCAACTGTTAAAGACATGACAAATGGTCGGATGCAATTGTTACAGACATGGCTGATGGCTGGGTGTAAATATAACAGTCATGGATGCTGATAAGATGAAACAGTAAGAGACATGCATGCTGATTGTTTGCAACATATAAAGACATGGCTGCTGGTCAGGTGCTTCTGTAACATACATGCCTGATAGTCCGGTGCAATTGTGCTTAACAACCCATTGGTCGGGTACAAGCATAGTAGACGTAACTGCGGGTCTGAGGCAAGTGTAACAGACATACCTGCTGGCACAGCCCCACAACTACAAATGTGTTTGCAAATCTTACAATCTTACAAATACTTGTATTTGATGTGACAAATACTTGTATTTGATGTGCCAAATGGC
Organism: Loripinus fragilis; assembly: GCA_964019695.1. Taxonomy (NCBI): domain Eukaryota; kingdom Metazoa; phylum Mollusca; class Bivalvia; order Lucinida; family Lucinidae; genus Loripinus; species Loripinus fragilis. The sequence continues at coordinate 26,231,301 of OZ026523.1, forward strand.
CGGATGCAATTGTCACAAACATGCCTGCTGTTTCAGAGCAAAGTTTAAAGACATGGGTACTGCAACAGGCCTGATAGTCTCGTGAAGTTGTTACATATATAACTGCTGGTCTGGAGTCTTGCTTTCATACATGTGTGCTTAATCAAACATGGAAATGGTAAAGATGTCTACTGACCCTGTGGCAATAATGGCCGGGTTGCTGGTCTGGTACAAGTATAACAGACATGCACACTGATCCAACGCATGAGTACCCAGCATTCCTGTTAGTCGGGTGCAATTGTAGCATACATTATTGCTGGTGTGATGTAACAAACACACATGCCTGCAGATCCTGCGTCTTGGCAACAGGCATACATGTGTGCTGTTTCAGTACCACATAATTTGCATGCGTGCTGGTAAGAATGTCTGATGTGATGGCCTGGTGGCAATACATGGATGCCGTTCGATGAAACTTCAAAAGATATGCCTGAGAACTTGTTACCATTCAATCAGACATGTCTGCTTTGAAAATCAAAGAGACAAGCTGCTTGATCGATGCCCCTCCATCAGACATGCCAACTTAAACTGTGAAACTTTAGTAGGCAAGACTATTGCTACGTTGTCGATGGAAGATACATGCCTGCTGGTCCAGTGAGACTCCATTGCTATGTTGCTGCAGCTGCAACAAATATGTATTTAGCCTAGTGTAACTTCCACAAACACCACTGCTGTTCAAACATGCCTACTGGTTGAGTGATGTGCAAGGTGGGTGCTTGCTGGACTGTTGCCACTCAATCATTATGCCTGCCGATCTTTTACCACTCAATCAGTATGCCTGCCGATCTTTAACCACTCATTCTTGCATGATGGTTGGTGTTATGTATCTCTATTTGCCATACCTGTGTGTATGGTGTCTCACTATCAGCCATGCCTGCTGGTGTGGAGCCTCACTATAGGCCATGCCTTCTGGTGTGGTCCCTCATTATCAACCATGCCCATTGGTGTGGTACCTCACTATAGGCCATGTCTGCTGGTCAGTTGCCACTGCAACCGACATTTTTACTAGTTGAGTGCAAAATGAAGGATGGCTACAAATATGGTGCTACTTGTACAGAGGTGTCATCACATCAGACATGTTTGCTGACCTGGGCCCAAAATTACAATGCTTCCTTAAAGTTAAGGACGACTTAAGCGAAAGAATGATATTTCAAAATGGTACATTAAATGTTTAATAAATTGCCAGGATCGATGCAATTCGTATGGTCAAAGACACCATTGTGATCTGCAGAAAAAAAGAAACTATTTTGATTTTAATTAGTTCGAAAGGTTATTTTAATCAATACTTAACTTAAGTCTTCCTTAATTTTAAGGAAGCATTGTAATTTTGGGCCCTGGTGCCATTTTCAGATATGCCTGCATTTACAGTGCAACTCTATTTTACACGCATACCAGGTTTGTTTATTCAGATATGTGTGTTTGTAAAGGCATCTGGTCTGTTACAAATCCATCATTATGCCTACATGAAGGGTGCCGCTCCCACGGGTTTGAAAAATTTGTTGGCTACGATATTGGACGCCATCTTAAATATGTCAAATGCTGAGTGATAGCATCACTGGGATCACAAGGATGATGCCTGTAATTCAAGAATCAGTAAAATAAGCATCATGTTTGCATGCAAATCCCTGGACTTTGTCGGTCTCAGGGAAGATTTTCTAATACTTTTTGTGCTAAACGGCCATCTTGGCGGCCATCTTGTCCGCAATCTTATTTTATTTGGTTACAAGCAAGTGTCATCAGTTAGATTCCAACTTCATAGCAACAATTTAAGAAAGAAAATGGGTTTGAGACATTATTTTCTGTATCACACAATTTTTCTCTTATAATTGTCCTCCATCTTGGACGCCATCTTGGATATATCGAAATGCTCAATGATGCCAGAGTGGCATCACTCGGATTTTTCAAGGACAATGTATGCACTACCAGAATCAACAAAGAAAAAAAGTTTAAAATCAAGTTCCAGGTCCCCCTAAAATTCACCCGAATACTGCCGGACTATATCGAGCTAAAACGGTTGTAATCTTCACCCAGCTTCTTTCTTTTAGCAAAAATTACTGCCCATGACCTCAAACTTTTAAGAAAATGTGCATGTTTACTTGTTACCCCATGCTGTGACAAGATACTGCATGATATATTTTGGCAATTCGTCGAAAAATGGAATTTGTTTTTAGAATAAATCATGTATTAAAAAATCTGACATTGAAAATCTTGAAAATTTATTTTTAATTCATGGACTATTATAATACCTTTCAGAAAAAAGAATAAAAATCTGGGGTCACCGAACTAATTCTCTTTCTAGAGGGCCAAATTTAACCCCACCCCCATAGGTTTCATGCGTAATTCAATATAAAAAGTTCGGGGATGACCATTTCGGTCGTTTTGATGATGCCATTTTACTAGTATATGAAGTAATTTAGCATTAAAATGTTAAAAAAGAAAGAAAAAACACACTGAAAATATGTGCGCATCTGGGAATCGATCCTGGTTCTCTGGCTTTGTAGCCAGGCGCGCTAACCACTAGGCCACGAGGTCAGGTCGTGCGCCGCTCTAAATATCCATACAAATAGTATAGACTCGGCCACTATCGTATTCGTAACCAGGGTTATTGTGTACGTCGTTTGATTTCGACTGAGCTACATTTATCTGTCTTTAGTGCTGAGACGATCAGTTCTGAAAAGATGTCAATAGATATTTCGAACACACTTTAATTATTTATTTTGTGAAGAAAATGTCGGAACACCGATATGACATAAGAATATCGGAAGCTGTATTGATCCGAATCCGTTAAGGGTCGAAAGACAGGACCCAGACAACTTTCCCCGTTTGCAGACGCGGAAAAGGTGCGCATTGGAAATAGCCGCATATGTCTTTAACAGAGTTTTCAGTGGGAATTTGATTGGATTGCAAAAACAAAGATCACACATGACGATGTTTGTTTCATAACATTTTTTTTGGCAGGTCCCTCAGGAGATATATGAACACTCGGCCTAACAATAGGAAGGGCAGTGGCTCAGTGGTAGAGTGCTTGACTTGAGACTGAGGGGCAGTGGGTTTTAGTCTCACCGGCGTCACTGCGTTGTGTCCTTGAGCAAGACACATTAATCCTAGCTTAGTACTGGTTCAACCCAGGAAGAACAGTCCCTACATAACTGAAAGATTGTTGATGTGATGTAAAGAATCAAATCAAACAAAAACAAAATTGGCCTAACAGTCTTTCTCAGAAACAGCTTCCTGGGGACCTGCCTAATGATATTGCATGAAAAAAAAACTGTGATACCCATATTATAGAGCTCATACATGCAGTGACGATGTGATTTCTATAGAGTACAAAGGATCATTGACACTTGCTATGGGTAAATGCCTATGGTTTTCAGTAAAAATAAAAGTTTGTCAATCGTTCCTTTCTTCACCTTGTAGCTACCCTGACCTGAGTACTTTATGGCTGTGAAATCCGTTTTCAATATTAAATGCTTCAAAGATGTAAAATTTTGAGTAGAACAATCAGTTTTACATTACAATATATAGAAATCCGAAAATATTTTTTAAAATATCATTCCCCCCCGTGTGCCAGCAAAAGCTTTGGCATGTATATGTGTTACCATATTTTACACATTGTATGGAAGTGGCTTGCTGGCACACAGGGGGGAAAGATGTTCAGCAGCCCAAAAACCCGGGGCCTAAGCCCATAAAATGCCTTTTCTACCAAATAAAAAATTACTGACAGTAATGAAGTTCTCTACAACCAACCTCCTAAATTGCTTTGTATTCTGTGCTAGTTTAATATAAAGTACTTAAAGATTAAAAGTAGAATTAGCAAGGTTTTATGCATTTTTTCATTAGAAAAAATCTCACTGTTATTAAATGACATATTCTTTTGCAAACGTCCTGTACTTATCTATTTACATGCTAGGGAATCGTTCATGTTTTTATTTTCGTCTGCTGACTTTCTTCAAAATAAAGTTTTTAAAAATAAACCACCCAGGACCACCATCGGAGTATCAAACAGTTTGGATCCAGATCAAGACCGACATTCTGTTGGTCTTCATCTGGGTTCAAACTGTTTGCAAAAGGCTATTGGCAGACGACAAAATTATCCACTGGCATGCAAAGAGTTCTAACAGGTAAATACTTTAGTGTTCAATATATTGTCTCATATAGGTATATACATGAATATATATACCATAAATATTCGGACACTTTAAATACATTTAACATACTATACCCTTTAAACAAAGCAAAAGTAATATTCAAAGGATCTAGTTAGAATCAGTTTTACTTTCCAATGCTAAATGGGACACTTTCTTTCCTTCAAAAATATTCATATCTTTTGTTGAGCTTTCATTTTTGTATTATTTACGGTACATGTAGTCAAAAAAGTACAGGTAACTTCTAAATTATCTCCCCAAAATCATTTTATTACAAAACATTTTTGTTTTTAAAACAATTTCATCAATTATCGTGATCCGTTGATACTCTGCATATGGTATTTTCAATAGATATCACCATGCCTACCAAATAAATCAAGAAAACGTGCAGAAATCACTTTTTAAAGCACTTTTTATTTTCATAAAATTTCAGACCCCCTCCCCTTTCTCCCCGCCATAACTCTCGAGTGCGTAGGAATTTTGAAAATATTTTGCTAGCTGGCTCTTGCCATTAGATTCACCTATTGCACTGATACTACATGCACCACACTAGAAGCTCAAAAGCAGCGTTCTGGGAATCAGAAAAATAGGCGTATAAGGCCCAAACCGTCAATGATCCTTAGAGAAAAGGCATATATGTTCAAGCCTTTGGTTAAGAGTGTGTAACAAAAAATGATTTTCTTTTATCTCAACCAAAAATATGTTGTGGTTATTCAAAAGAACCTTCTCATTGAGATGGTTCTATTGAGCACAAAACATAATGTTAAAACTAATCCATGGATATGAAATATTTACAATTTCACGTTCAAAATTTTTTGCTTGTGTTAACCTGTGTTCATGATAAAACATATAACATGTATTTTCTTCAGGTGAACAAGCAAGAATGGCACAATCCAACTTCAAAACACCAAGAACCTTGATAACAGAGTATCTTGAAACATCAAAAACTCAGACAACGAAACCAACACGTAGTAGAGAAAGGGTACTGAGGACACCAGATGTGGAAAACAGGTCGCCTGGGCGTCACATTCAGGTACATTTGAAACTTCTTCTACAGGCCCCCAGATAAGAATGTATCAGAAATTATTTTTCTTATTTCTCAATCAAAACATATGTTGTGGGTACTCAAAAGAACCGTCTCGGTGAGACGATTCTTTTGAGCACCCAAAACACATGTTTAAACTGACGGCTAAGAAAATATTCACAATCATACGCTGAAAATGTTTGCCTATTTGGACCTATGTTCTAGAATCATACATGTAGTCTTCATTCATGAAGTAGCTGTATTCAAAAACTGACAGCAAGAAAGAGATAATTACATGGGCAAAAGTTTTCAGCATTATATTCTTGAATTCAGGATTTATTCTTCAAACAAAGTTTCCACGAACCATATGTCAGGATTGAGCCAAAACTTGGTAGGAGCCATCAGATTCAATATTGTTTCGTTCCAGTGTCCAAGATGGCAGCTATAATAGCCATCTTGAAATCCTTCAAATAACATTTGCAGAACCATATATCTAATTGAAAAAATCTCGGCGATGTTTTTTTTTTTTGCTCACCTGTCACATAGTGACAAGGTGGGCTTTTGTGATCGGTCGTCGTTGTAATCCATCTGTCCGTTCACATCTCCTAAATTACTGGCTGGATTTTGACCAAGCTTGACAGGAATGATCCTTATATGGGCCGCCCTCTTTAATAATTGTTCAAATGTTTCTGGTCCATTGCATATCTAGGTCACACAGGCTAAAAATAGATTTTTGAGAATAAAAAAATAAATCTTCCTGTCTGAACCACAAGGCAAAGAGCCTTGATATTTGGTGTGTAGAATCACCTAGTGGACTTCTACCAAGTCTGTTAAAATTATGCCCCTGTGGCCAAAAATGGGCCCACCCCTGGGAGAATTCTTTAGACGAAGAATAGCAAAGTTGCTGATCAGACTGCAGATGCATATGCTGAATCGGTGATCTGGCTTTTGTTGTTCATACATCACATGATGTGGCTACAATGAATTTGATGAGAAGCAGCATTCATTTAGGATTCCAACTAATAATTTAGTAATGTACATGTATTAGACTGAATCTCTGTCTTGTTTTTTTCAAAAAATGCAAACTCTTTTACCGAGTGTTATATCTTATTTGCAACATTTAGGGGATAACTGTATTAAAAATTTTCATTTCGGGGGGTATATCGTCGAATATACGGTCCTAAATTTAGTTTTACAGCGACACTTGAGTGGAGCCGCACAATGTGATTTCTGACCGTCTATCCAACCATATATCTCCCCAAATGAAATTTTTAATATGGTTATCCACATTCTAATGCCCTTCTGCAGTCTCATCTCAAATTGGAGCGTTGCAAGTCACATAAAGCCTCAGGTCATCCAACAAAATGTGACGTAATTAATGACGTCAAACTATTTTAGAAAGTATATTGCAGGAGTCAGGATATACTGTCGCAAATTTTGATGTTATCCAGTCAGATGTCGCGTTACAAAAGCAAGTGCATTAGAAACGACTTTTAGTTCTTTTCATGCTGGGTAATTTTTCATGATATTTTTTATGTCGAAAAATTCTTTCAAGATATCCATCAGGTCATCAAACCGTTTTGAATCCAGATCAGGCCTAACATTTGATTTTCACTTATTGATTTCTTTCTCGTATCGTTGATGTTTTTCAGCATGATCGTGTGTCCAGTCTTCGAGGAAAAAGAACTAGATCTTTATCTAGTCTGACAGATGAATTCACCCCAAGGCAGCTGGTAAGACCAAAACAAAAATGAGCCAGTACATTTTTTGAGGTACTTATTCGTATATAAATGCATAGTCATCTTTTAAACATGCATGCACAGCTATCTAGTGCAGTTAGCCCGTAGGGGTGTATATTATGGCCTGAGCCTTTGTTGATGTTCCTACTTTGTGTATTCAAACAATGAAGGCTCTGGAGAGACTGGACATCTGCATGTACTTGTCTGACTCAGCTAAAGAAAACCTGTCTTACAAGTTTGCAAACAACAAAGGTACAGACCAGCCTGCCCATCCACGCAGTCTGATCAGCACCTTTGTTATTCACTTATTGGAAACTATCATATCTTAACTTGCTACAAGCAAAATTTCAATTTTCTAGCTAGTCTCTGTAGCTGAACAGGCTGTTTTGGGTTGTTGATTTATTGTTTAATGTACTTCCCATTGCTTGTGGGAGTTCTGTGTTTGTTATTGTTTTGTTGTGCATTGCTTTGTGTCCATTCTGGTTTTGCAATCATCTTGAAGAGGAAGATGGTTGCTTTGCTGTTGTTGCCTTGCAGATGTGTTGTTGCTGTGGGTGTTCTGTTGCTCTTCCTCACAGTGCTGTGGGTTGGTCTGCGGTGTGTGATTGTGGTATTTCCTGGTCATGCTCACTTACTTTTTTGTCAAAAACAACTGATCTATTTCTTTAAAAGTTGCAATGTTTTCAACACACTTGGTGAAATATTTTAGTATGCTCCTAAAATAAGGTTAATATCCTCTATATTTCGTATAAGGGATTTGAAACTCATCTGATAGCTGTTTATAAAAGCACAGTCTAGGAGGTTCAAAAATTACATATTTGCAAAAAAGTGTATTTTGATCAGCTTTTGGATTTTCCTATATTGCTTTTATTATTCCTTCACACTTATTATTGAGCCATATTTTATTCTTTGGATGCTGGGTTTTTTCAATTTCGTCAGGGTGTCAAACAGTTTGGATCCAGTTCAGGCCCGACATTTTGTCGGGCCTGGTCTGGGTCCAAACTGTTTGCAAAGGTTATCAGCAGATAACAAAAGTCGCCCCTAGCGGGCAAAGAGTTAAATACAAGACTTGTTGATACTACTTTCTGACAAAAACCATGGCTAAAATTAATTTCATTAGGCTCCAACTTTTTCCATTTGGCTAAAGTGTTGGCTACAACAAATTCTGAGCCAGGATAAGCCCTGTGAGGGTTTACATCTCATCCAATAGCTGTTTATTCTTCACCCTCAGATTGAAGGCTATCTGGCAGGGGAGGACAGCGCAGCACCAGTCATTCGCCGTACAAAGAGGACCTCACAAGCTCCCTACTCAGCAAGTCAACCTGTTGGGTCCCCGAGAAGATCAAACTTACCACTTTCCAGGTCTTTCACAAACACTGATCCTAATGTTGAATCTCCAAGGACACTCATCCAAAACTATCTGAAAAATGGTAAGGATTGGATTGTTCCCCTTTATAGCCAACAACAGCCACCAGTTTTTTTTTGCCACACCAGAATTTGGCAAAATCACATCATCTTTCTAGTGGTGCAAAAGACTCAAAACCACTAAAATACAAAAATACAGACATAAGGGAGCAAAACATATATAATTATGACTAAAAAAATATATGCCATCATAATGAAAAAAATGGTCAAAGTCAAAAACCCCGCGGGGTTTTCCAAAAACCCCGCGGGGTTTTTAAAACCCTGCGCGGGGTTTTTCCCCCACATTTTCAAATGGGGGAAAAACCCCGCAGGGTTTTTTCAAAAAAATAAATATCAAAATAAGTTCAAGAAATAAGTTTGTTTGATTGTAATTATTTCAGAAAATGATTGGTAAGGCTTAATTCCAACCTTTAATTTCCCCCGCGGGGTTTTTCTCCCATTTCAGATTGTGGGGGAAAAACCCCGCAGGGTTTTTTGAAAAAATAAAAAGGTTTGTTTTTAATTGTATTGCTTTACAAAACGATATAGAAGCTGAATTGAAGTTTTTCTCATCATTTGAAGCCTTTCAAGCAAAATAAAAAAAACCCCGCGGGGTTTTTCCCCCACAAAATGAAATGGGAGAAAAACCCTGCGGGGTTTTCACCAAAGAGTGATTATCAGTTTTATTAATGATTGAGATCAGTTATACATTTAGAGCTCATATTATTTAAGTTTTTACAGTAATTAAAGGCCATAAAACAATTCTCTCGATGACCCCTCCCCCCCATCCCCCCCCCCCCCCCCCAACCCTTGTCCGCAACCCCCCCCCCCTCGTCCGCCATGCACTGCATCAGCGGTGATCACTACCAAGTTTGCACCACCGAACGGCCCAAAAAATATTGTTAGGTAGCACTGATATTATTTGTTTAGCACATTTCATTACATCCCAGTCAACCATTTATCAGTCATGTTAGGATGCGTCTTATGGGTTGAAACAGTTCTAACAGCAGATAAAAGCACTAATATTAATAACGGCCATTGCAGTACCTGTCATACATAACTGCAATCTTATAAACTGGTTAATATGTAGTACATTGACAGACAGTGCAGACCAGGATCAGATGCAGCAGAATGTAGCATCTGATCACGGTCTTCATTGATTGTTTAGGAATCATAGAATGGGCTGGGCATCAAGAAATTTGGGTCTTTTCTACAACCCTGTGTGTATCCTATAGAAAGATCCTGGTCTAAAGCAGACCAATTTCACAGATCTTAATTGATGTACCTATTCCGGCTACACAGTGTCTTTCATGCATCCAAGGGTCCATGACGGGGGTCGCGCCTATAGCAATGCACCAAACTCCTGGGGAGTGTACAGGAAGATAGAGTACGGATTGGGTAGTTAAAAAAAACTAAGATGGCAGATTGATGACATGCTATTTTCTACTAGTTACAGAGGTATAGTGAGATTTACAAGAAAAGTATTACTGGAATGTGCTCACTTTGACAACTAGCTGATGAAAGGTAAATTGATTTTGCCTTGTCAATTAGTTTTTAGCTACTTTCATTTTGCCTACAAGCTGACAAGTTCCCCACCCCCTGGGCCTGCCTCTGTAGACAGAAAATAACCAGTGATTAACTGTGATTTGCAAATAAATTTGTGTTGAGTTGAGTGAAAGAGTTGACTACTTGCGAGACAATACAGTCAAAGGGCTGTTAATAACAATAACAGCTTACATAAACTTTTGCACTGTCACATTTTTAAACAACAATTTTTAAGCCGGTACAGACAAACCATTGGCAGAACAGATAGAACGCGCCGACTGGGGACCGAGCCTGTTGTGTTAAAGTCAATTGTGACAGTACAATGTATCGATGTAGATGTATATGTACAGTCGATAGTAGTGGTAGGCCGATTTATCGAGCTCATCGATCATTGGTCATTTTCAGTGAACTGATTAATTGATCGGTAGTTTTTCAATAATCGATTACTCAGTATAGACCTTCTGCTTCATTGGCCTTCAATTTTTAGCTTGGTGTATTTATTTAATATGACCCTTTTATGCATTTTCAGTTTCTGGTATGAACAGCATATGGTTCAAATAATGTACATAGCTAGGTTTAGATAAACAAAAGTTTTGAGTGTAAAATTGTAAATATATACCGTGCTGTAGGCTAATTTGGCGCACCTAAGAGTTTGAGCTGAATTTGCAAATGTTAACTGGTCTACTCAGAATTATTTATTATATCAGAGTGAAGAAAAATCATTTTTCAGCAAAAGGAGCAAAACTTCACGAATTTTTTTAAGTAAATAATAGAATAATAAGCGTTCAACGTCATTAACCCACCTGTTTCAGAGTCGGTAAAAATGTCTGCTAATGTGGCGCACCTATGTCTATTTTCTTGGTTGCCTTGAACATTAAAGATTTTTGTTGGGTTTAATACAAGTTTTTGGTTTCTACAATCAATGCAGCACATAATCTTGGCAGTATTATTACCATCAATGACAAAACAACCTTCTAAACACCAGATTTGTGGAGAAGGGGTCTTGGGATTTAGTGAAAAACAGTTTTTTCTAATTATTTTGATATTTAATTTGTTATATGATACAAAATGTTATTGTCATATACCTATTAATGTGTTTCATGCTATGAAACCACAAAATAATGTTTTAGAGTTGTTTGGGGAATAATATTGGAGTGAGTCAAATTAGCAGATGCGCCAAATTAGACTACACAAGTGTACTAATCCATCAGTTTGAACATATGTTTTGGGTGCTCAAAAGAACCGTCTTATTGAGATGGTTCTTTTGAGTACCCACAACATATGTTTTGGTTGAGAAAATTAATTTTTTGGTACACACTCTGAACACCTAACATGGCTGGTCAATCAACTTGACCCCGCAAGGCATCTTAGACATACCTGGCATGATATGTACCATATATAATATGTATTTTATTTTAGTCGATTAATGATTGATCATTGGTCACTTGTTATTTTCAATGATCGATTATAAAAATCCAGCCGATTCCTACCACTAGTCGATAGAACCTCACAACCAGAAGAAATGATGCTGCATTCTCGGGACCGCCGTGACGTCACAGCCTTAGCGGCACATAAACAAATGTTGGTTGGTTGGTTTTGTTGCTTTACGTCCCAAGTCAACAGCTATGGTCATTGCGGGACGGTCAGTTCACCTAACCACACTTTTTCCTGGGCAGACTTGAACAAGCGGTTAACCAGTAATTTGTGCACATACTTTCGCTTGTAACTGACAACAACCCTTCTTGAATGAATCAGCGGAAGGGAGGAGAATGACCGTAGAAGTTATTTCATGATCAATCTCCACGAAAGTATGGAACCGGGCCGGGATCGAACTTGCGACCCCTGGATCTGCAGTCAGACACGCATCTGTAGCCAGACACGTTACCGACTGCGCTACGCGGCCCGGTATAAACAAATGTACCGAGGTGAATTGGACAGTGAATTTTAACATTACGGGTAACAGGAAAATGATGAAAAACGTGCTGCATTCATTCAAATTCTCTGATTTTTTCACCAGTCTGCGCTTAATTCGAAGGAAAAACATTGTCTTTTGTCCCACCATGATTAATTTAATTATAATTTCACCGATTATTCACAAATTATTGAAAAACTTGGATGTGGGTGGGGTGAACGGCTATCGGTTTGCGATCATTTAGATGCGATCTCTAATGTCTTAGGAGCTTTAACAACAGTAGAACACTCAATGCCTTTGGTACAATATGCAGCCTGTCATAAAAGCTATCCTTTTCAAGAAAAGTTCCCAGCTATTGTTATAAGGAATTCGAGCATATTCTCAAGATTTGTATCAATAGGCCTACATGCGGGGATCCAGGAATTTTCGTCAGGTGGGGCGTCCAGGTTTATCTGTCATAAAAAGATAAAAAATCTTAGACAACGTTTTTCTTTGGGTTTTTTATGCCCCTGAAGGAACTTTGGGAGGCATATAGTAATTGCACAGTCCGTCCGTGTGTCCGTCCGTCCGTCCCGCTTCGTGTCCGGTGCATATCTCCTAGATTCTTTGAGGTAGGGATTCCAAATTTGGTATGTGGATACATCTTGGGATGGCGGAGTGTCGCATACCATTTTCGAGTCACTGTGACCTTGACCTCTGACCTAGTTTTTAGAATAATCATGTCCGGAGCATATCCCTTACATTATTTGAGGCAGGAATCTCAAATTTGGTGTGAGGATGCATCTTGGGATGACAAAGTGTCCCGTACCATAATTGGGTCACTGTGACCTTGAACTTGACCTCTGACCTAGTTTCTAGAAACTGCAATGAGTCTGGTGCATATCTCCTATATTCTTAGAGATAGGAATTCCAGATTTGGTGTGTAAATGTATCTTGGGATGACAGAGTGTCACATATCATTTTCGGGTCACTGTGACCTTGACCTCTGACCTAGTTTTAAGAATTATTGCGGCCAGAGCCTAAATCCTAGGATGTGGATGCATCTTGGGATGGTGGAGTATTGTTTACCATTTTCGGGTTACTGTGACCTTGACCTAACCTAGTTTTTAGAATAATCGTGTCTGGAGCATATCTCTTATATTATTTGGGTAAGGAATCTCAAATTTGGTAAGTGGATGCATCTTGAGATGACGAAGTGCCGTGTACCATAATCGGGTCACTGTGACTTTGAACTTGACCTCTGACCTAGTTTTTAGAAACTGCATTGAGTCTGGTGCATATCTTCTATATTATTTGATGTAGGAATCCCAAATTTGGGGTGATGATTCCTCTTGGGATGGCAGAGTGGTGCATACCATTTTGGGTCACTTTGACCTTGACATTGACTTCTGGCCTCATTTCTAGGTTTTTCCTGTTTGGAGCATATCTCCTATATTACAGCTTACTTTCCTCAAATGTGTCTTATGCTAGACCTATTCCTTTGGGGGCATTCGTCATGTGTTTGTGACATTTCTTGTTTAGTCCTCAACTTATTTTACAGAAGTCCAATGGTTTATTTTAAAGAAAATTGTAATTTTCCAAGGATCCAGAGGGGGTCTATCATTTTTTCCAAGGGGAGGCAGGGGCGTAGCTTGGCTTCAATTAATGTGTAGGCCTAATGGTAGGGGGGTCTGGGGGCTTGCTCCCCCAGAAAAATTTTCGGTCCTAGACTGTCCAAATATGTATTTTGCGATTATTTTGCACTTATAAATGTGTTCATGCGATTGTTAGAAATTACAGGTAGTTATCACCATCATCGCCCATATGGCCTAATATGCTTATCAAGTTTGATCAACTTACGGTGCTGAAATGCAAAAACAAAATCATCGACCTGGGAGTCAGGGAGAGGTATCATACTCTTTTAACCATTAAATGGCCAATCACTACAAAAGTAGTCCGCTTTCTCATCTGCTGAATTGTTTTACAAGCGTCTTTGACAAACAGTGAGAGATCCAGATCTGGGTCTACACTGTTTGCCTCAATACTGACATTAGTCAATAATATTAGCAAATATATGCAACAGAGGACTTAGGCAGACGCGTCTTTCATTTGAAGTTTTTGGCTGGTGCTTTAGGGTTAGAAGGCTTATAGGAGCCTACATGGTTATATAGCAAGAAGACATGTGACATTGTAATGATCATCCCAAATAAAAGATACAATGTACTGTACATGTATGTTGAAAAACAAGCGACATCAAGTTTCAATATCTAAATGCAGGTAGCAACAAAACTATTAATCACAAGCCAACTTAGAAAAAAAAACTAATTTTCTGCATTAAATTTGTCTGACGCAAACATGTTTATCACCCTGTCAACATCAAGTGTCTGTAGATCATCGCTACGAAGGACAGCCTGGTAGACATCATTGTTGAGCGCAAATAGTTTTTAATTCTTTTCATGCTACCTTTGGCATGTTGCGGACGTCAGTGGCATGGTCAAAAGGACTCCAATTATGGTGAAAATGCAATTATACAGGCTGCAAAGCTTCATGCGATGGTTCATTTCCTATTTGGAAGGCTAGCAACATCACGTGACAGCTCGTCCTGGAACGCAAACAACCGTTCTTCTATAGTGGGTAATGGGTGACGTCTGATATCAGGATAATTTGGAATATCTTTCTGATTTACTCACCCCCTACCCCCTCCCCCCTCCATTTTATTGCATTTTTGGCGTTTATATTTTTTTACTTTCTGAAAAAGTGTAGGCCGCAGCCTACATGGCCTAAAGGAAGCTACGCCACTGGGAGGGGTCCAACTTTTTACAGGGGGGGAGGAGGGGCAATCGCTTATTCCCTATACCCATATCAGCAGTGTTTCCCCGAGAGTGTGTTTCTTGCGTTTTTGACGATTTATATTTTGTCATTTATAAGTTTCTCTAAAGTAACCCTTCGCCCGGAATATAAATTCGACAAATTTGTTCGACAAATTTGCCTTGATTGACTTCTGTTTGGCCAGGCGACACATCAGATTCTCGGAATTCTAGTGTTTTTTCCTTATCTTATTGTTTCAAGCTGTATATACCATACATGTACAAATTAATTTGAATAAAATATAATATTTGATCCAATTGAAACCGCTGATGGGTGATTTAAAAAAAAATGCATCCGAAGTGTGACATTGGGGGTCAAATTTAAAAATTGCTCCATCATTATCTTTTTTACATCCTCTTAACCAGGGAACATCAAAATTTCAGAAACAAATACTGGTTTAAGAATAAAATTTAGGACAATGCTTTAAATTTAATACTTTAATCATTTTTCCTTATTTTTTTACAATTCTATAAGCTATACTTAGCTTGATTATAAACAACACAGGTATGCAGAATTGTAAATATTCTTTCATGAACTGATGAAGTAGTTATGTATACACATTTTCAAAGTGAAATTTAATCTTTCGGTCAAAATTTGCACTTGTAATAAAATTTTATGTGAAAATACACCCCTGGATTTTCACTGTGTAGAGGAAAAAGTTTTTCTAATTTAAATAATAAGCATGATTTTTGTTAAAAATTGTTCTTAGATAACAAGTAGGGTATATGAAAAACATAGAACAAATTTCATTTGAATATATAGGATATAAAACATATTAAACACAATAACATATGTTGGTAATGGAATGTGTTACACTTGTGACAAAATCAGAAGAGGGAGTTTCTCCTTTGAATTTTTTTATCTCTTATAGATTTTTTATAGGATGAAGTGAATTGGCTTCATGGAAATTGATTAAAATGTATCAAAACATAAATCAATTCCCTTTTTTTAGCACAAGACTTTAAAAAATGAACTATTCAGATTTGTTTATTAAGCATAGTAAGGAGTTATAAAATGTTAATGATCAGAAAACAGTTGACAGCACTCATTGTGGGATAAAATATCAATTGAATGATTTGATTGATACCATTTTTGCAATTCTAAAGAATCTGTAACAAATTTAAGGCTTAAATAGAAAGAAAATTAATTGTGTTACACTTGTGACATTACAAAGGAACTGATTATGACCCTTTTGTCCTTTTTATCTCTTATACTTTATGTAACCTACTATAGTATGTACAACTTAGCATCTTTTTTGGTTTATGATAAATGTGATGACTTTGATTTTGAAATTGTCAATTTCCCATTTTTAGATGGTGATGTTCCTCGTTCTACATCCTATGGAGTCTATATCTCTCAACTCATTCGTTTTGTTAGAGCATCTAGCTATGTTGCTGACTTCAACACTCGCAATAAATTGTTAACTCAGAAACTTCTTAAACAAGGCTATCGGTATCATAAACTTCGCAAAACATTTTCAAAATTTTATAGACGATACTATGATTTGATTTCTAAATTCCAAGTTGGACTTAAATCTCTCTTGCGCTAAGGACTTTCGGAACCTGATTTCTATGGTGACTTGGTGTATAAGTTGAAGAAGATTGTTGGCTCTAATAATTTTTCAGCGCAGTTCATTAAAATAATTTCCCATTATAAAAAGATTGGCTATAACATTAATGTATTGCAACAGACTGCATGCTTGGTAGTCAACCCAATCACGGTTGGCAACTTTGCTTTCCTCTTTAATTGCACGCCGGTGGGTCGGACTTCAGACTCTATGAAGGTTCCGACTTAAAGACTTATCTATTGATGAGATGGTAGGGGCCTGATGCTTTTGCTGTTTGTCGGGCCCACCGGGGTTTACCTGTTGGATTTCTTTTGCTCCGGTATTCAGTTTAATTTACTGTTGAGTCCTTATCCTTGCTTTATCTCCTTGTTATATCTTGATTTATATGTTTTAGGAGATGATGCATTGATAAGTTAGGGGTCTTTCATGCAAACCAAATATCTATGTGTCTTGATCCACATCTGAACTAAGGGTTAGGTTGGCGCCGTTAAACCGGTTTAAGCCCTCCAGTAAAATATTTTACTGACCGTTCCAAGGCGGTACTTCTTTTGTGGATCTTTTATGTTTTTGTTCTGTCTTGTGTCTGCTATGTTTTGTGCACGTCTGTTTATATGTGCTTTGTGGTCACCTGCTGGGAAAGGGCTGACCTTTTGGCTCTCGTTTGTGGTGTCTTCTGTGAGTTTGTCACTTTCCCATTGGTATCCTGGGTCAGGTGTGGTACTTGATTGTATCGATTCCTGATCTTTGCACCATTACTTACTTTTCTTCAATAAATTCCTGTAAATATTTTTTGAATTGTGAAAAAATACCTTTCCCTCCTTGTGAGTGCATAATTTTATCCTTTTTGTTTACACCATTTTGTGTTTTCTTTGTATCGAAAGAGTGAATAACTACCCTAAATACCAAAATATATCAAATTAATTGTTGAATAGATCATCCTTTGACCAAACACAGGAAAAAGTGAGATGAATTCAATCCATAATATATGTTACACTTGTGACACAAATTACATTTTAAAGTCTACCTGTCTAAATCAAGTTATAGTCTGGTTTAAGATTGTCTGATTTCTTCAGTGTTGAATTTAATAGATTCCTATCCCCGAATGTAGCTCAAGGATGGCCAGCTTCATAATGAAACTAGTATGAATGGGCTTGAGGAAGTATCTTTCCTGCTGGACCGTAACTAGTATTGACTACACATTTGGTGAAGTTGTTGACTTTTTGTTGTGTTTAAATTATATTTATGCATTCAAGAATTATTAAAAAGACCAAATAAGATATATTTCATTTAAGATTTGCCATGTATATGCATTTATCACATATTCCTAAAATGTGTTACACTTGTGACATCAGTTAAAATCATGCCACAAAGTCAGCAGCTTAAGGATTTCACCACAATTCCTCATAATGTTTTTTGTGGGCTCCCTTGACCAGAAAAACAGAAAAAAAGCTATGAAATGCAAAACAAATTGAAATGCTGATGGTTGAAACCTTAAATGTTACACTTGTGACATATCTTGGTGGTTTTATTCAGTACTGGCTACATAAAATCATACTTGTTGTTTTATAGGCAAGTTGGTTCCTTTAGAAAGCTTAAAGACAGCTTGTCATTAAAACAGCATTCCTTTTGTGGATCTTTTATGTTTTTGTTCTGTCTTGTGTTTGCTATGTTTTGTGCGCGTCTGTTTATATGTGCTTCGTGGTCACCTGCTGGGAAAGGGCTGACCTCTTGGCTCTCGTTTGTGGTGTCTTCTGTGAGTTTGTCACTTTCCCATTGGTATCCTGGGTCAGGTGTGGTACTTGATTGTATCGATTCCTGATCTTTGCAACCTTACTTACTTTGTATATTTTATGAGGCAATTCACTTTACTCCAATCATATGAAATTCTGTATGATAAAAATTTGAAAGGGTGTGTTTATAAAAGGTTACAAATTTCCGATTTATCTGGTTTAAAAAAGATGAAAAGATTGTTTTCCTACAGCTTAAATGCTATATTTCAACTGCAATTCACCATTTGACTATACATGAATAGTGTTTAATACAATTTACAGTTGAATTGAAGGTAAGGGAAAAAATGTCACAAAAAAGTGTTACCCTTGTGACAATTTGGATGACATTTTTCGATGTAAGTTTTGAACGGAACATTCTAAAGCGATGAAACTTGGCATGATGCAAGAAAAACATTAATTACATATCTTAAAATTAATTTTAACAATAAATCTGCTTTAGATAGTCTATAAACATTGATTATAGAAATGGATGCATTATTTTTGAAATCACCCTGATCCATTTAAGATTTTCATAGCTGGATATTTGGCCTAATAATACTTTTCCATTGTTCAATCTTGGAAATCTGGGTGATATTCATTTGATTTCACGTGATAATATAACTCAATATTTCCCCATCCACATACAATGTAATAGATGGCCCACTCTAGCTTTTCAGCAAGGGGTCAAAGGCTTTAGATTGAACACTGTTTTCCCTGACCTAATATAGGGCCTTGTATATTTTCAGACTGAAAAACAGTAAGGATTTTGCTCGGATAGCTCCACAGACACCAGCTGATCTTAATTGACAGTACATGTATTTGAAAAAAAGGATAAATCCAGACTCAGCAGGACTTTGTTTATATTTAAATGTTCTTCAGAGCATCAACATGCAACAGCTGCCATCCAGCAGTCCAAGTCATTCCAGAATTGCAGGATTAGAATGGCTATCAGTAGCCAGGAGGCTGTAGAGGCTTCGATGATGAACACATACTTCACTGACAAGAGGGACACCGCAGGCAGTTTGGTCCCTCAGCTGAACATGCTGAATGGTGATAAATGAGGTAAGATTTTGACCTTAGTATGAACAGTAAATTTTTTTGCGCTGATGAGATTACTGCAATACATTGAGAGACTGACCCAGAATCTAGGTAGCTGTACAATTATCTAAATAAGTAAAACAGATGTGTTTAACACAAATCCCCCACCCACATTGTTCCAGAGCACTGCAAGTCACCAATTGTTATGTACTAAGTACTACTAGTCAATTGTATAGGCTCAAGGTGAGCTATTGTGATCATAGGATGTCCGTCGTCCGTCAACAATTTCCTTTAAATAATGTCTCCTTCTGTACCACTTGGTGGTATTTCACCAAACTACACAGAAATCCTGCTTCAAGGCACTTGATGAGCTATTGTGATCGTTGGAAGTCAGTCGTCGTCTGTGGTCAACATTTGCATCAAAGGACATTTCCTAAACTACTAGCTGGATTTTGGCCAAACTTGGCAGGAATGATCTTTATATAGCCCTCTTTGATAATTGTTCAAATGATTTTGGTCAACACAGGCTAAAAATAGATTTTCAAGATGAAAAATTAAAAAATGTTCTTGTCTGAAACCACAAGCCATATAGATTTGATATTTGGTATGTGCATCATCTAAGTGACCTCTACCAAGATTGTTCAAATTATGCCCATTATGCCCATGGGTCATAAATGGGCCTGTCCCTGGGGTTACATGTGATACATAGGCTTATATAGGGAAAACATAAAAAAATATTCTTGTCTAAAACCACAAGGCATAGAGCTTTGATATTTGGTATGTAGCATCACCAAGACTAGTGGACCTCTACCAAGTTTGTTCAAATTATGATCCAGGTCCACCAAGTTTGTTCAAATTATGACCCTGGGGCCAAAAATGGTCCTGTCCCAAGGGGCCACATGTTTTACACAGGCTTATGGAAAACATGAAAAAATCTTCTTGTATGAAACCACAAATCATAGAGCCTTGATATTTGATATGAAGTATAACCTAGTAGACCTCTACCAGCTTTGTTCAAGTTATACTCCTGGGGCCAAAAATGTTCCCGCCTCAGTGGTCACATGATTTACTATTTTACATAGGCTTTAATAAGGAAAACTTGAAAAAATATTCTTGTCTGAAATTACAAGGCTTAGAGCCTTGATATTTGGTATGTAGCATCACCTCACATTATGTCATAGGCTTATAAATATAAAATCAATTTTTTTCAGAATATAGTCATGTTGCATATTAAATTTAAGGGAATGAAGCATACAATTACATGCTAGCTAATATTTTGTGCCAACACACACCCTTGACCCCTGGGGTGTGGTCAAAAGATCATTTTTTTCTTTTCTGAAATTACACACTGGGTAGGCGCAACAAGAATACAACCGAGGAACTGTGATCAATATTTACATTTTACAGCCACCGTTTTGGGTAAGTTTAATATTTTATTTTTTTCATTGGAATGCTCAGGTTTCAGTATAAGTAAGCATTATATCAGTTTTAGGTAAGATCAAAGAAATGTGCTTGGTGTTATATTTGTCCAAAAAATGTGTGAGAGTTGGCTGAAAAATAACATTTTATTTCTGATCATTACTTATTTCAACTTAAAACTGAAAAATATGTATATTTTTTCGCATTCATTGTCGTATTTCGATCTTTCAGAAACAGAAGGGTAAAATTAAATTATTGGTGGATATCCTGTGTGTATTCAATAATTTCTATCTGATAAGTGAAAAGCGCAGTATCTGTTTTAAAGGATGATGGTAATGATACTAAGGCAATCGAAAACTTCATTAATGGCAATCGGTTATCGATAGCAATCAATGTTTTTGGCAATCAATGCGCAATTTTTTGTTTGCTTTTGTCCGATATATATATATATCCGAGCTTTATAAGTATGTTTTCTGTTTTATATTGATCCATAAACTCAAATCGGACCTGGAAGGCTCAGGATCAAACCCTATGTCACATGCCTACTGTGTGGCCCGACAGTTCAGTGGTAAACATACACCCACATTCTGAGAGGGTCCTGGGTTCAAGTTCAGGATGGGTCATGGGGGGGTGTGTAGATGACACATGTGAAGAAAAAGCATATGACCAGATGGGGACTCGAACCTGGGACCTATCACAGACCGTGCAAATACTCTGACCACTTAGCTAACGGGCCACACGATGAGCCTGCCAGTTCTACAATATATATGGCAGAGTAGTTGTACTCCTTCCAAGGTCTGTTTGGACATCACCAGACACATCGAAAAAAAGGTTTTCCTGTGACGGAGCTCGTATGAAAGAAAGCTAAGAACCCATTGTCTGCGATCGGCCGACTGTAAGTTCATTTTACTTGTTTATCAGAAACAACACCTGCATAGAACAAATCATGATTCATTTCAGAATAGATAGGCGAAACCAATTTTATTAAAATACTGCTATGAATTATAAAAAACCCCAGATAAACTGACTTATTTATAACAGCGGCTGTACATACATGTATTGATCGCAGTTCCTCGATTGTGTTCTGCGTTCGATGTTGCCGCCTACCCGGTGTGAATTAGTTGTGTTGCATATCAAATTAAAGGGAATGAAACAGGGTAGATAATCCTTATGTCTACCGAAGTTGAAGTCAATAACTGTTTTGTTGTATGGCGTTTCAACTAAGAATGAAACTTTTCTACTTTTTGTTTTGTTGTTTAAGTTATGTTCAACCTTCAGCCTAAGGACTTTCTCATAAGTTTCATCAACTGTTATTAAAATATTTAAACATAGTATTTTGCATGTTGAAAAGGATACTAATTCTCTGAGTGTGGAACGTAAAATTTAATTAATATAAAACTTTTTTTTATACTTTTTGTTTTTTCAAAACAAAGATAAATTAACAAACAAGATAATACAAAACTGTTTTCAAAAAGATCATGAAAGTCTTTAATTTACCTGTTGGGATATGAAACAGCAAATCATGTCAATTTCATGCAGCACATGTTAGTTTTATATTAATCATGCTATTTTTAGCTCTACAGATGGTGATATTAGTGTCAAAATATTAACTTCTGGAAACTAGTTTGAGCTGGTTTTCATGCAATATTAACTTGTAGGCCAGTTTAGACCGGTTTTCAGGTAGACAGAGATTTATGAAGACAAATTGAGCCAATCAGGAGGGTCCGATGATTAACCGAAATCAGCAGAAATCACCAAGAAATCACCAGATAAAAATAAGAAAAAACTACCATTTTATTGTTAGTTTAATGTCATAATATAATAAGAATTAGTATAATAAGCTTATTTCTACTTTGATTTTAAAAAGAAATGAAAAAAATGTTACGATTTCACTTTCAAATTCAGTGCACAGTGAATTCACCGAAATCACCAGATAAAAATAGGAAATCACAATTTTATTATAAATTTAATGCCATAATTGGATAGTAAGTAAGTAAGTAAGTAAGTAAATAAGTAAGTAAGTAAGTCTTTATTTAAAGAGGGTGACAACATTTAGTAGCATGAGGCCCTCAAAATAAATAATATTTACACACATAAAAAAAAAACAAAAACAAAAAAACAACAACTCTACACAAACTATCAAATTAAATTGTTTAACCCTGTACTGCTGAGCAAATATAGCTAAATTTTGGCAAGACCGTAAACTGAATGCAAAACTGTGGATCCCGATCAGCTGATCAGTTTCCACACTGTTAGTGTTTCCAAAAACAGGATATATCTAGGTTCAGCAGGACAAGGGTTAATTTGATATTTACACAAGTGCATTTATTATAATATAGTAACCCTATTTATCTTGACAAGCATCCGTTTCTATTTTACTCTGCTTGCTGGAAATTTTTTGATATTTTTGTCATCTGCTGTCTTTTTTAAAATTAATTTACTACATAGTTCTCAGAGAGTCAAACAGTTTGGATTTAGATCTGGCCCAATATTTTGTTGGTCCTGATTTGGTTCCAAAACTGTTTGCAAAGGTTATCAGCAGACAACAATTGCAGGCAGAGTAACTTCAGCAGTGTTTATTTAACCAACTTGCAGGGTACCACTTATTTGTATGCCTTTGCAAGCAAAGTAGAAAACAATATACATCCTGATCAGCTGGCTTCAGGACCAGGAAAATGTTTAGGTATTTTGTCATCTGCTGTCTTTTCTAAATCAATTTACTATATAGATTACCATATAGATCACCATCAGAGAGTCAAACAGTTTGGATCCAGATCAGGTCTGACATTTTGTCGGTCCTGATCTGGCTTAAACTGTTTGCAAAGGTTATCAGCAGACAACAATTGCAGGCAAAGAGTAACTTTAGCAGTGTATATCTAACCAACTTGCAGGGTACGGTAAGCGCAATGTTTACCGCCGTCGCCCTGGGCCCTGTTATCTGTTAAACTAACGGTACCGGAGCAAACATTGAAGGCATTATACCACTTATTTGTATGCATTTACAAGCAGAGTAGAAAACAATATACATCCTGATCAGCTGACTTCAGGACCAGGCAAATGTTTAGGTATTTTGTCATCTGCTGTCTTTTCTAAATGAATTTACTATATAGTTCCTTAATGATCACCATCAGAGAGTCATACAGTTTGGACCCAGATCAGGTCTGACATTTTGTCGGTCCTGATCTGGCTCTAAAACTGTTTGCAAAGGTTATCAGCAGACAACAATTGCAGGCAAAGAGTAACTTCAGCAGTGTATATCTAACCAACTTGCAGGGTACAGTAAGCGCAATGTTTACCGTTGTCGCCCTGGACCCTGTTACCTGTTAAACTAACGGTACCGGGAGCCAACATTGAAGGCATTATACCACTTATTTGTATGCATTTACAAGCAGAGTAGAAAACAATATACATCCTGATCAGCTGACTTCAGGACCAGGCAGATGTTTAGGTATTTTGTCATCTGCTGTCTTTTCTAAATGAATTTACTATATAGTTCCTTCATGATCACCATCAGAGAGTCATACAGTTTGGACCCAGATCAGGCCTGACATTTTGTCAGTCCTGATCTGGTTCTTAAACTGTTTGCAAAGGTTATCAGCAGACAACAATTTCAGGCAAAGAGTAACTTCAGCAGTGTATATCTAACCAACTTGCAGGGTTCCACTTAATAGTATGCATTAACAAGCAGAGTAGAAAACAATATGCATCCAGATCAGCTGGATAACAATTTGAATAATAAGCTTATTTCTACTTTGATTAAAATATGAAAAAAGATGTACATTTCAATTTCCAATTCAAGGTATGCCGAAATCACCAGAAAAAAAGGAAATATCCATTTTAATGTTAATTTTATGCCTTTATATGATATAAATGATAGTAGAATAATTGATATGTTTACAAAAGGCTTATATTTTAATGTGCCAGCAAATAAATATTTCAATAAAAAATATAGCAACACATTATAGCAATTTGAAAGTGATTTTTTTTATCAACATATTTTTAAAAACAGACTAGAAATAAGCATATTATACTAAATCTTATCATATTTTTGCATTAAGTAAACAATAAAAAGGTGATTTCTTACTTTTATCTTGTGATTTTGGTGCTTTTCTGGTGATTTCGATGATATCTGTTGATTTCGGTTAATCATGGCACCGAATCAGGAGATGGGATTCTCTCCAGTTATATAACAATATGTCATATTGGTTTGTGCAATAATTTTTTCAGGGTGAACAGCATCTCACAGATAAGATAGTTTGGTCTCAGAGAAAGTCCAGTTCTAAGGAGTCCATTGACCACAGTCACCAACTTACAGCAATATCTGATGTGATTCAAGGGAATTATCATTTTAATGTTTGATAAGAGTACAGATTTGTTACTCACTGAGCCAAATTTTAACTACTCAGTATGGTCTCAGCAAGAGTTGAACATATAACATCTTTCTTGGCCATTAGGACTCTATTCCAATATTGAATCCCTAACCCAAATTCTGGATGTGATAAATATGGAACAAGTTCTGCTGGACAAACTGATTGGCTTGTCGAATGATGGCCAGTGATGGGCAGCTTCAATGTCAGCAGGAAATCAGGAGTGGTACAAGACACTTTAACCTGAGACTGATTGGTACTGGTTCAACACAGAAGACCCATCCCCACATGACTGAAAAATTATTGACTGGTTGAAGAAACAAATCATCCATAATCAAACACTTTGGATCCAGATTAGGACCGACTTCAGTGTTAAATCCATTAAATTTTCAGTGGTCATTTTCATGTGATTTCAGATGGAAAAACACTGTCTAATATTTGCCCATTTGCATGATGTTGATGATGGCCAACTCTTCCTTTAGCAAGGGGCCATTTGATACAAAAGGGGGCCACTTAAAGGGGGCCATTGACCGCCTCTAGATTTTGCAGAGGTAATCAGCAGACAACAATAATAGGCAAAAAGTTAACTCATAAAGTGCCACATACAATTTGCAGCAGACGACAATTGCAAATTTTGCTGCTTTTTCAAAGAATAAAAAAACAAATAAGGCACGACGTTTCATGAGAATAGTCTGCTGGCAGACGATTCTCATGAAATATCATACCTTATTTTTTTCAAAAATTAGGAAAGTTGTCGCCATATTTGTCATCTGCTGCAGTCGTGATTGGTGCTTTAAGGGTTAAATAGAAAAGACTGAAGAAATAATCAAATGTCATCTGTTTTAATAAAATGCATAATTTTAAGCTGTATAACTTTTAAATATTGAAATAGATGAGTTTATATGTACATGGAGTTTGGTCTAACATAAGTCCAGATAAGTGAACTTTTATTGACAAAATTGTGAGAACTTATGCAATTTTTCAATCATTTGAACATTTGTTTTGGGTGCTCAAAAGAACCGTCTCATTGAGACGGCTCTTTTGAGCATCAAGAAAATTGTTTTTTGATATGATTTTTAAGCACATTCAACTGGATACCTAAAGTGTATTAGCAATTTTCTATAATGGACTTAACTGATAAGAGACTGCCTGCAGCCAAATCAAGGACAGGTGCCATACTGGGAATTTAGTCATACAGTACACAGGTATAGGTTAACCGCTCAATAGCCCTTCAAAAGCCTCTATATCACCAAATGAGAGTTTTTATCTAAACATCCAGAATATCTGTTCTGGTTGTTTTATTTTATGTGATTCTTTACATCCCATGAACAATCTTTCAGCTATAAAGGGATGGGTCTTCCTGGGTTGAACCAGGACTAAGCTAGGATTAATGTGTCGTGCTCAAGGACACAACGCAGTGATGCCGGTGATGCTCTAACCCGGGGGCCATCTGTCTCGAATCAAGCACTCTACCACTGAGCCACTGCACTCCTGGATTTGGTTTTGAAATAACAATTTGAAAATTATTTTCTTATAAGCACTTTCATCTGGAGGCCAAATAGTGGATTTGGAATTGGACATATTAAGTCACCTGGCTATTAAGTGCTCAAGTTGAGCTATACATTTAAAATTGCCTTCAAATATGTCTGCAAGATGTGAATGGTGTGTCTGTCATTTGTGTGTCAAGACAAGAGGCCCTTCTGAACACTAAACTTAGCATGTGCATTTTCAATTGACAGCACACCATGAGGTCAGGTCATAAATGTTTGCATGCCGGATAGTTTTACAAGCTTTTGTTGTCCTCTGCTGATCAGTGCCTTAACCCTTGTTCTGCTGCATAAATATGAATATGGCACATTCACTTCTGTTTTCCAGTGGAATCTTATGCTGTCTGGAAAGCAGTCAGATCTAGATCTCATGTCCACAGATGTGTTCACTAGATTTAGCCAGCTGATTCTGGATTTACTCTCTTTTCTAAAGATGACATATCCGGTTTCAGCAGGACAAGGGTTTATCCATCATTTTATGGGACATTGGTAAACAGTACATAACCAGATCAGATATGATAATGTGACCTCTGATCAGGTTCTGCACTGTTTCCTAACATTACATACTTTTAATATTTGAGTGTAATTATAATCCCAACTGGAGATGGATGCATTCAATTGGAAATTCAATTTGTGACTGGGGAGGAATTATTGAAAATTTACAAGCCATTCTTTGTGGAAGTATGTATTAAATGGGTTAGTGCTATTATGTCCCCCAAAATGTTTGTTCCTGAAATGTCTACTGTGCCAAAATGTCTATTCCCATGATGTCTACTATGGCAACTTGCAAGACCGGGCGGATGTCCATGCCCGTTCAGCAATCTCCGATCCCCAGTATGCATCGTATTAACCTTTTTACCTGCTAGGGACAATTTGAAAACAGTTTGGATCTGGATAAAGACTGTCAAAACGGTAGGCCTGATCAGAATCCAAACTGTGTGCCACTCTGATGGTATTCCTGAAAATTCATTAGAGAAAAATATGACAATGGTCATCATGTTAACCCTCTATCTGCTAGTAACAGTTTGCAAACTGGTTGTAACCAGATCAGGAACATCAAAATGACTTCGCTGGGTCTGATCTGGATCCAAAATGGTTTGACAGTCTGGTATTCCTGAAAAAGTCATTAGAGTTACTTCAATCAAGGGTTATGATTGAAGCACTATCATTTAATTTGGACACTTTAATCCTTGCATTAGTACTGGTGCAATCCAGGTAGACCCATCCCGCCATAACTGAAAAATTATTGACTGGGGCATAAAGAATCAAATCAAATCAAAAAAAAAAAAAATTGGAGAAATCAATTGTAATGATGGAATAGATCTTTCAGGAGTATATTGGTAAGTAAGCAAGTAAGTAAGTAAAGTCTTTATTTAAAGAGGGTGACAACATTTAGTGGTACAACTTATCTTCCATGAGGCCGTCAAAATAAAGAATATGTACACACACAAAATAAAAAAAACAATTCTACACAAACTATCAAATTTAAATTGTTTAACCCTGTACTGCTGAGCAAATATAGCTAAATTTTGGCAAGACCGTAAACTGAATGCAAAACTGTGGATCCTGATTAGCTGATCAGTTGTTTCCAAAAACAGGATATATCTAGGTTCAGCAGGACAAAGGTTAATTTGATATTTATGCAAGTGCATTTATTATAACATAGTAACCCTATTTATCTCGACAAGCATCCATTTCTATTTTACTCTGCTTGTTGGAAATTATTTAGGTATTTTGTCATCTGCTGTCTTTTCTAAATTAATTTACTATATAGTTCCTTCATTATCACTATCAGAGAGTCAAACAGTTTGGATTCAGATCAGGTCTGGCATTTTGTCGGTCCTGATCTGGTTCTAAAACTGTTTGCAAAGGTTATCAGCAGACAACAATTGCAGGCAAAGAGAAACTTCAGCAGTGTATATCTAACCCACTTGCAGGGTTCCACTTAGCAGTATGCATTTACAAGCAGAGTAGAAAACAATATGTATCCTGATCAGCTGGTTTCAGGCCAGCTGACTCAGATCTATACTGTTTTCCAAACAAGTTAAACCCAGGTACAGCATGGTATGGGCCATTTTACATTATTTACAGGTCATCATATTTCTGTAATTTTTATTTTTGTTAATTTTCTCCGAATTTTATGCACATAAAATTCGACAAAAACACAGAAGAAGAAATTTTGGATACTGCCTGATTATGACTATTCCCTATGAGTGTAGATCCAGATCAGCTAGCTTCTGAGAGTCCAGCTGATCAGGATCCACACTGTAAGGTACAAGAATTGTCATAGGTAAAATAATAAATCGGTAGAAGAGAAATGAACAAAATATTCACTAAAAATATATACAAACTACAAACATGTACTTAAAATGAATAGTTTAGCATTTTAAAAGGATTTTTGCTTAGAAGTAGATATTGTGGGAGTATCATTTTGGGAGCAGACATAGACGGCACCTTCAGGTGTGTAAAACAAAAACCTTACACCCTAGTGCACATTATGTTTACTAAGTTTAGACATAGAGTGCATTAATAGTGAACATCATGCAATTCACATAACAACTTTAGTTATGATTCATTACTCGAATATTAAGCGAATAAAGAAATGTGCTTCATGCAAAATTGTCATTTTGTATCCTGCTTGATAACTTATATCACTTTAACTATCCTTGTTAGCAAAGACTTTTGTCATCTGCTGATAACCTTTGCAAACAGTAAGGACCGAGATCTGGAACGAGAAGAATGTCGATCCTGATCTTGATCCAAAAGGATTGACACTCTAATAGTGTGTTCCTGAAAGAATTTATTGAAAAAAGTAATTTTTACAAAAAAAAGTCAGCAGACGACAAAAAAGTTTAAAGAAAAAGATCTTTCTAATTCTATTGTATTGTTATAATACATACCGCGAAAATATTAAGCGAATAAAGAAATGTGCTTCATGCTAGATTGTCATTTTGTATCCTGCTTGATAACTTATGTTATTTTGAATAATATCATTTTAACTATCCTTGTTAACTAGGTTGCAAGGCAGTAGACATTAGAATAAAAACCCGTATTATTAGCTTTTGGATGAATATTGTGAATGGTAAACAAACAAAACTATCAAAATGGTTATACTTACTTCTACTAGGAGAATATGACGGTGGCATCCATCAACATAAATGGATCCATTTTATCAAACATATTCTATTATCTGTTGGGCGTCCCGCCCTTTAAAACAAGGAAGTCATTGAAAACCCAAAATCAATCAAAAATCAAATCTCTAAAACTCTATCAGACCTTTATGTTCAGGGGTCGCATAACAAAGTAACTTCATCCTCTAAAGGAAAGAATTATACTCTTTTCAAGCAAGATTTAAATTTTGAAAATTACCTAATCAAATTAAATAGGAAACACTGTTCTTCATTGTTAAAGTTTAGGTTACGTAATCATCGGCTTCCGGTTGAAACTGGTCGCTGGGAAAACACACCTTTAGAAGACAGAAAATGCACATTATGTAGCAAACATGATATCGGGTACGAATTTCACTATCTTTTTGTTTGTGATCACTTTATATCTGACAGAAAGAAATATTTAAGTTTATATTTTTACAAAAGTCCTAACATTATAAAATTCGAAGAACTATTTTCTTCAGCAAAACCAGGAAGCTTGTAAAGTTATCAAGTTTTGTAGAAATTATAATGAATAAATTTTCATGTGCAGCCTAACCCTAAAAGAGTCAATCATTACGATGATATACTCTTTACTATGTCTTGGCTTAATATTTCATGGGAATTGCCTGATTATAGACAACTCACATGATATGTCATATCATGCGAATTGTCTATAATTAATAATGTGAAGCCTTATTTTGTTTCTTAATGAAGCAACAACAGTCGATTATGTTGCCTACTGTTAGTTATAGAAGGCTCTTTCAGGGTTGATTTTGCTCGCATTTTAATTTTCACCTTTTTCATGCTCTTTATACACTGTATTTTATGTATATCATGTATATGCTTTGTTTTTGTATCTTATGCTCTTACGCTATCTATGAGTGGCCTGAGTTTTATGTCAATAAAGATATGTTCTGTTCTGTTAACAAAGACTTTTGTCATCTGCTGATAACCTTTGCAAACAGTAAGGACCCAGATCAGGGCCAAGAAGAATGTTGATCCTTATCTTGATCCAAACCGACTGACACTCTAATAGTGTATTCCTGAAAGAATTTATTGAAAAAAGTTATTTTTACAAAAGTCAGCAGACGACAAAGAGTTTATAGAAAAAAGATCTTTCTGGTTCTATTGTATTGTATTTGAATTTGAGGTACAACTTGCATTTTATATTGTAGAACAGTGACCTATGTCACTGTACAGAAATGTGTAGAAAGACCCTTGTTACTGTGTATAACATTTTATCAGACAGACAATGTCGTCTGCTGATAACCTTGCAAACAGTTAGGACCAAGATCAGAACCAATTGAAAGTCATTCCTGGTCTGCATCCAAAATGTTTGACATTCTAATTGAGTTCCTGAAAGAATTTTTGCAAAAGACATAAAAAGTATTCAACTAGTTAAAAAAGATCTTTTTGGTTTTAATGGTCAGCAGACCTCAAAACATGAATGTGGGCATGACTGGATTTGTTCATCTAAATTGAAGTGTTCTTGTTACCCTGGCAACAAATAGCAGGCTTCTGACCACATGGTGAGGCTATTACCTGGTGACTTATCCCAATAAACACCGAAATTTCAGTTTTACACTGTCAATCACATACCAGCTTTAGCAAACAGTGTAGATACAGATGAGAAGCAGCTAATAAGGAAAGAGTTAAATCATTAAGGTCCTTTAAGATAGTCTTCTGGAATTACCTTTTAGTGAATAAATTATTTTGTTCAAAGAACAAAAAAATAGTCCCTGATCAGACTGCATTGATTTTTTTATATAAATCTTTACATGCGACATACTTAGTGATTTTGTTGTCGTCTGCTGACTCCTTTCAAAATAAATATTTTCAAGAAATTTCAGGAAAAAAATCAAGGTGTCAAATTGTATGGATCCAGATCAGGACCAAACATACTGTTGGTCCTGATCTGACTCCAAACTGTTCATGAATGTTATCAGCAGATGACAAAAGTTTGATGATCAGTTGTTTCCAAAAACGGGATATATCTAGGTTCAGCAGGACAAAGGTTGATTTGATATTTATGCAAGTGCATTTATTATAACATAGTAACCCTATTTGTCTCGACAAGCATCCATTTCTATTTTACTCTGCTTGTTGGAAATTATTTAGGTATTTTGTCATCTGCTGTCTTTTCTAAATTAATTTACTATATAGTTCCTTCATTATCACTATCAGAGAGTCAAACAGTTTGGATTCAGATCAGGTCTGACATTTTGTCGGTGCTGATCTGGTTCTAAAACTGTTTGCAAAGGTTATCAGCAGACAACAATTGTAGGCAAAGAGAAACTTCAGCAGTGTATATCTATAAACTTGCAGGGTTCCACTTAGTAGTATGCATTTATAACCAAAGTAGAAAACAATATGTATCCTGATCAGCTGGTTTCAGGCCAGCTGATTCAGATCTATACTGTTTTCAAAACAAGTTATACCCAGGTACAGCATGGTATGGGCCATTTTACATTATTTACAGGTCATCATATTTCTTTAATTTTTATTTTTGTTAATTTTCTCCTTATGCACATAAAATTCGACAAAAACACAGAAGAAATTTAGGATACTGCCTGATTATGACTATTTCCTATGAGTGTAGATCCAGATCAGCTAGCTTATGAGAGGCCAGCTGATCAGGATCCACACTGTAAGGTGCAAGAATTGTCATAGGTAAAATAATAAATCGATAGAAGAGAAATGAACAAAATTTTCACTAAAAAAATATATACAAACTACAAACATGTACTTAAAATGAATAGTTTAGCATTTTAAAAGGATTTTTGCTTGGGAGTATATATTGTGGGAGTATCATTTTGGGAGCAGACATAGACGGCACCTTCAGGTGTGTAAAAACAAAAACCTTACACCCTAGTGCACATTATGTTTACTAAGTTTAGACATATAGTGCATTAATAGTGAACATCATGCAATTCACATAACAACTTAAGTTATAATTCATTACTCGAATATTAAGGGAATAAAGAAATGTGCTTCATGCAAGATTGTCATTTTGTATCCTGCTTGATAACTTATATCACTTTAACTATCCTTGTTAGCAAAGACTTTTGTCATCTGCTGATAACCTTTGCAAACAGTAAGGACCCAGATCTGGAACGAGAAGAATGTCGATCCTGATCTTGATCCAAAAGGATTGACACTCTAATAGTGCGTTCCTGAACGAATTTATTGAAAAAGTAATTTAAAAAAAAAAAAGTCAGCAGACGACAAAAAAGTTTATAGATAAAGATCTTTCTGGTTCTATTGTATTGTTATAATTCATAACTCGAAAATATTAAGCGAATAAAGAAATGTGCTTCATGCTAGATTGTCATTTTGTATCCTGCTTGATAACTTATGTTATTTTGAATTATATCATTTTAACTATCCTTGTTAACTAGGTTGCAAGGCAGTAGACATTAGAATAAAAACCCGTATTATTAGCTTTTGGATGAATATTGTGAATGGTAAACAAACAAATCTATCAAAATGGTTATACTTACTTCTACTAGGAGAATATGATGGTGGCATCCATCAACATAAATGGATCCATTTTATTAAACATATTCTAATATCTGTAGGGCGTCCCGATCTTTTAAACAAGGAAGTCATTGAAAACCCAAAATCAATCAAAAATCAAATCTCTAAAACTCTATCAGACCTTTATGTTCAGGAGTGGCATAACAAAGTAACTTCATCCTCTAAAGGAAAGAATTATACTCTTTTCAAGCAAGATTTAAATTTTGAAAATTACCTAATCAAATTAAATAGGAAACACTGTTCTTCATTGTTAAAGTTTAGGTAAAGTAATCATCGGCTTCCGGTTGAAACTGGTCGCTGGGAAAACACACCTTTAGAAGACAGAAAATGCACATAATGTAGCAAACATGATATCGGTGACAAATTTCACTATCTTTTTGTTGTTGATCACTTTATATCTGACAGAAAGAAATATTTAAGATCATATTTTTACAAAAGTCCTAACATTATAAAATTCAAAGAACTATTTTCTTCAGCAAATACCAGGAAGCTTGTAAAGTTATCAAGTTTTGTAGAAATTATAATGAATAAATGTTCATGTGCAGCCTAACCCTAATATAGTCAATCATTACGATAATATACTTCTTACTATGTCTTGGCTTAATATTTCATGGGAATAACCTGATTATAGACAACTCACATGATATGTCAAATCATGCGAATTGTCTATAATCAATAATGTGGAGCCTTATTTTGTTTCCTAATGAAGCAACAACAGTCGATTATGTTGCCTACTGTAAGTCATAGAAGGCTCTTTCAGGGTTGATTTTGCTCGCATTTTAACTTTCACCTTTTTCATGCTCTTTGTACTCATGTATTTTATGTATATCATGTATATGCTTTGTTTTTTTGTATCTTATGCCTTTACGCTATCTATGAGTGGTCTGAGTTTTATGTCAATAAAATATGTTCTGTTCTGTTAACAAAGACTTTTGTCATCTGCTGATAACCTTAGCAAACAGTAAGGACCCAGATCAGGGCCGAGAAGAATGTTGATCATTATCTTGATCCAAACCGACTGACACTCTAATAGTGTGTTTTTGAAAGAATTTATTGAAAAAAGTTATTTTAAAAAAAAAGTCAGCAGACAACAAAAAGTTTATAGAAAAAAGATCTTTCTGGTTCTATTGTATTGTATTTGAATTTAAGGTACAACTTGCATTTTATATTGTAGAACAGTGACCTATGTCACTGTACAGAAATGTGTAGAAAGACCCTTGTTACTGTGTATAACATTTTATCAGACAGACAATGTCGTCTGCTGATAACCTTGCAAACAGTTAGGACCAAGATCAGAACCAATTGAAAGTCATTCCTGGTCTGCATCCAAAATGTTTGACATTCTAATTGAGTTCCTGAAAGAATTTTTGCAAAAGACATAAAAAGAATTCAACTAGTTAAAAAAGATCTTTTTGGTTTTAATGGTCAGCAGACCTCAAAACATTAATGTGGGCATGACTGGATTTGTTCATCTAAATTGAAGTGTTCTTGTTACCCTGGCAACAAATAGCAGGCTTCTGACCACATGGTGAGGCTATTACCTGGTGTCTTAATCCCAATAAACACAGAATTTTCAGTTTTACACTGTCAATCACATACCAGCTTTAGCAAACAGTGTAGATACAGATGAGAAGCAGCTAATAAGGAAAGAGTTAAATCATTAAGGTCCTTTAAGATAGTCTTCTGGAATAACCTTTTAGTGAATAAATTATTTTCTTCAAAGAACAAAACAAATAGTCCCTGATCAGACTGCATTGATTTTTTTATATAAATCTTTACATGCAACATACTTAGTGATTTTGTTGTCGTCTGCTGACTCCTTTCAAAATAAATATTTTCAAGAAATTTCAGGAAAAAAAATCAAGGTGTCAAATTGTATGGATCCAGATCAGGACCAAACATACTGTTGGTCCTGATCTGACTCCAAACTGTTCATGAATGTTATCAGCAGATGACAAAAGTTTGATGATCAGTTGTTTCCAAAAACGGGATATATCTAGGTTCAGCAGGACAAAGGTTAATTTGATATTTGAGCCAGTGCATGAGATTTCCAACAATGTGGTATGTGCGACCAGCAAAGCCTCAGATCAGCCTGCGCATACGGGCAGTCTGATCAGAACCTTTGCTAGTCGCTTGAGTATTCTATGATTGTTAAGCTACTGACTGAACACCATTTGGAGTTTCTAAGCTTAACAGGAGGCTGCAGAGGCTCTTCCGAGTCTACACTTGTCAAAATGCCACATCGTTTGAACTCTCATGCCGCGGCTCATTTATGCAAGTGCATTTATTATATAACATAGTAACCCTATTTGTCTCGACAAGCATCCATTTCTATTTTACTCTGCTTGTTGGAAATTATTTAGGTATTTTGTCATCTGCTGTATTTTCTAAATTAATTTACTATATAGTTCCTTCATTATCACTATCAGAGAGTCAAACAGTTTGGATTCAGATCAGGTCTGACATTTTGTCGGTGCTGATCTGGTTCTAAAACTGTTTGCAAAGGTTATCAGCAGACAACAATTGTAGGCAAAGAGAAACTTCAGCAGTGTATATCTAACCAACTTGCAGGGTTCCACTTAGTAGTATGCATTTATAACCAAAGTAGAAAACAATATGTATCCTGATCAGCTGGTTTCAGGCCAGCTGATTCAGATCTATACTGTTTTCAAAACAAGTTATACCCAGGTACAACATGGTATGGGCCATTTTACATTATTTACAGGTCATCATATTTCTTTAATTTTTATTTTTGTTAATTTTCTCCGAATTTTATGCACATAAAATTCGACAAAAACACAGAAGAAATTTAGGATGCTGCCTGATTATGACTATTTCCTATGGGTGTAGATCCAGATCAGCTAGCTTCTGAGAGGCCAGCTGATCAGGATCCACACTGTAAGGTGCAAGAATTGTCATAGGTAAAATAATAAATCGATAGAAGAGAAATGAACAAAATATTCACTAAAAATATATATACAAACTACAAACATGTACTTAAAATGAATAGTTTAGCATTTTAAAAGGATTTTTGCTTGGGAGTAGATATTGTGGGAGTATCATTTTGGGAGCAGACATAGACGGCACCTTCAGGTGTGTAAAAACAAAAACCTTACATCCTAGTGCACATTATGTTTACTAAGTTTAGACATAGAGTGCATTAATAGTGAACATCATGCAATTCACATAACAACTTAAGTTATAATTCATTACTCGAATATTAAGGGAATAAAGAAATGTGCTTCATGCAAGATTGTCATTTTGTATCCTGCTTGATAACTTATATCACTTTAACTATCCTTGTTAGCAAAGACTTTTGTCATCTGCTGATAACCTTTGCAAACAGTATGGACCCAGATCTGGAACGAGAAGAATGTCGATCCTGATCTTGATCCAAAAGGATTGACACTCTAATAGTGCGTTCCTGAAAGAATTTATTGAAAAAGTAATTTAAAAAAAAAAAAGTCAGCAGACGACAAAAAAGTTTATAGATAAAGATCTTTCTGGATCTATTGTATTGTTATAATTCATAACTCGAAAATATTAAGCGAATAAAGAAATGTGCTTC
This sequence comes from Loripinus fragilis, assembly GCA_964019695.1. Lineage (NCBI taxonomy): Eukaryota > Metazoa > Mollusca > Bivalvia > Lucinida > Lucinidae > Loripinus > Loripinus fragilis. The sequence goes on from OZ026523.1 coordinate 26,267,914, forward strand.
ATGCTAGATTGTCATTTTGTATCCTGCTTGATAACTTATGTTATTTTGAATTATATCATTTTAACTATCCTTGTTAACTAGGTTGCAAGGCAGTAGACATTAGAATAAAAACCCGTATTATTAGCTTTTGGATGAATATTGTGAATGGTAAACAAACAAAACTATCAAAATGGTTATACTTACTTCTACTAGGAGAATATGATGGTGGCATCCATCAACATAAATGGATCCATTTTATTAAACATATTCTAATATCTGTTGGGCGTCCCGATCTTTTAAACAAGGAAGTCATTGAAAACCCAAAATCAATCAAAAATCAAATCTCTAAAACTCTATCAGACCTTTATGTTCAGGAGTGGCATAACAAAGTAACTTCATCCTCTAAAGGAAAGAATTATACTCTTTTCAAGCAAGATTTAAATTTTGAAAATTACCTAATCAAATTAAATAGGAAACACTGTTCTTCATTGTTAAAGTTTAGGTTAAGTAATCATCGGCTTCCGGTTGAAACTGGTCGCTGGGAAAACACACCTTTAGAAGACAGAAAATGCACATTATGTAGCAAATATGATATCGGTGACAAATTTCACTATCTTTTTGTTTGTGATCACTTTATATCTGACAGAAAGAAATATTTAAGATCATATTTTTACAAAAGTCCTAACATTATAAAATTCAAAGAACTATTTTCTTCAGCAAATACCAGGAAGCTTGTAAAGTTATCAAGTTTTGTAGAAATTATAATGAATAAATTTTCATGTGCAGCCTAACCCTAAAAGAGTCAATCAGTACGATAATATACTTCTTACTATGTCTTGGCTTAATATTTCATGGGAATAACCTGATTATAGACAGTTCACATGATATGTCAAATCATGCGAATTGTCTATAATCAATAATGTGAAGCCTTATTTTGTTTCTTAATGAAGCAACAACAGTCGATTATGTTGCCTACTGTAAGTCATAGAAGGCTCTTTCAGGGTTGATTTTGCTCGCATTTTAACTTTCACCTTTTTCATGCTCTTTGTACTCATGTATTTTATGTATATCATGTATATGCTTTGTTTTTTTGTATCTTATGCCTTTACGCTATCTATGAGTGGTCTGAGTTTTATGTCAATAAAATATGTTCTGTTCTGTTAACAAATTTTATGTTACTTTCTGGGATAAATATTCCATTTAATCCCAGAAAGTCCCAGTAGGTACTTTAAATGGGATTATTAAGATTTTCTGGGTCTTCATCAATTCAACACATCCATATAATTTGGGATTAAATGGAATCCTTTGGTACTGCTAGTAAATAATTTGGTTCCATTTAATACCAAATAATCCCAACCTAGATTTGCATAGGACCATTATATTCTGAACTCAGTCTGACCTTGAAATATGATATAACTGTGTTAACCTGGTTCTCTCATTTCAATGACCAAAGCTGAAATTCTTTAATCTTGCAGGAAACCAGAAAAAGATTCAAATAAACCTCATGGTTTGCAAGGCTCTAACTATTTGATAAATCCTGTGTTAATTTTGGATATATACTGCATAAACTGCACAAAATAAATCCTACAACAGACAGTGTGAGTTAATAGAACATATTTCTATGCTTATAAATTATACTTGCATGAGACTTTTCATCATATAATTTAGTTTCTCAGAAACAAAGCCATTTGTAGTTGTTTCTTTCCTTAAATGCTGATGAAAGAAGCTTAATACTGAATTGTGTTCATTATGGTTATACAATTTTACCATTATCATTATTATTTACAGCAGCATTTATGGCAGTACAACACTTAGTTAGTGTGGTACATGTAAGCAGGTTAATTACTGAATTTACAGGATAATCAGGCTGATCATTGGGGCTTATTTTTATTTGATTTTTTTTATCCATTCTCTTTTTAAAAGGTGTTGGAGATATTGCGATTGCCTTCGTCTGTATATCAGGTTTTTGTTTGTTACGCTATCTTCTAAACAACTGGACAGATTATCAAACCAAATTTGTTGAGCAACTGGTGTATGCAACTGGTGTATGCAACAGCAAAATTCCAATACCCCAATGATGTGGGATGTATGCCTGCAATACTTTCACCTTGCAAACGGTTTGTTTGCTTTGTTGCTTTACGTCCCAATTCAACAGCTTAGGTCATGGCAGGACAGTTAGTTCACCTAACCACACTTTTTCCTGGGCAAGCTTTAACAAGCAGTTAACCAGTACTTCGTGCACATACTTTCACTTGTAACTGACAACAACCCTTCTTGAATGATTCAGCGGAAGGGAGGAGAATGACCGTAGAAATTATTTCATGATCAATCTCCACGAAAGTACGGGACCGGGTTGGGATTCAATCTTGCGACCCCTGGATTCAGACTCACATCTGTTGCCAGACACGTTACCTACTGCGCAAACGGTCATACTGAATCCAACCGAATTTGTTTGGTGACTTACTTGCACAAGTGGGTGAGCAGGAGCATTACTGTTTTTTGCTTTTTGGATCCCCTTTGCATGGGCCTCAGAGAGTGTGCATTTTCTGGCTAAATTGCAGTCTCTTTCTGAATTGCTGGGTAGAACTCAACCAAATTTGTGCACAACTTAAACAAATTGTGTATACAAGAGCTTATTTTTGGGTACCCCACTCAGAGGCGCCCTATAATGGGGTCAAAAGTGTCTGCCCATTCTTCTTTTATGCTAATCCAAACATGCTGGGCTGAATTCAACCTAATTTGTTGAAAGGTCGACTTTCTCACAAGTGGGGAGTGGTAAAGAACATTTATTTTTTTAACCTTCCAGCCAAATTTTCGATTATCCGAAACTACTGGGTTATTCGAAGACTATGGACAGTCCTGACTTTTTTCTCTATTATCTATTGCAATAAAACTACCTATTATTCGAATTTCGATTATCTGAAAAATTCAATTTTTTGAAGTGATTTGTCCGTCCCGAGAAAAGAAATGGCTATTAAATTACCTTTCAAGATTCGAAGTCCAAATGTCACGCATGGTGATCATGATTTCTTTGTTTGGTCGAGTTTATTTTTATTATATAGATTAATAATAAGAAAAAAATAGGTGAATGCCATTACAATAATACTTCATCAGTGTTGACGTGGTCTATTGTCATATACAGCATGGATGTTGGTGACCTGATTTTGAATGAAACGATTCAAATCTGAATATAGATATATAAACAAACAGGTTTTAAAATATTAAAACCAAACCAATAATGTATATGATGTATATATGTTCAATGTTTCTATCTTGATTTTGTAATTGTGCTTTATTTGTATGCTCTTCACATGTGGAGGAAATAAAGAATATTATTATTATCATTATTTTTATTATTATTATTATTATTATTATTATTATTATTATTATTATTTTATTAAGGTCGTCTGCAATGATGGTTTGGTTTGATGTTTTTTAAATGTCTAATTATGGGCAATAAATGAGCTAAACTTGATTTTAATTGGATCTTCTCATCCTTTGATTTATTCTTGACCACTGTTTACATTATATTTAATATAGAATACAATTATGTCTACAGAATTCCAAAGGGCCCTTACTTAGACTACAGTTATAATTCTGTCTGATTACTCTACTGGTTGTGATGAGATGAGACGAGCAATTATTTTGCCACACAAGCAGATATAATGATAGATATTGTATACGACTTGGATAAGGATTAGTTAAGATATTTTAAAACATTTAACTAATTTAACAAATACTAAATTGTCATGTTAAAATAGAAACTATTATTTTCCACGCCCCTCTATCTATATCGTAGTATTATACATATATGGAAATATTGAAAAAGTTTATATATAACATCTGTAAAAAAGGTCTTGATAATAGAGCAATGAATTGCTTCCTAAGATTAAAGCACCAAAGCCCAGAGATTTATAAGAAACCATGCGAAAAATATTCATTTCCTTTTGAAATATCATCTCTTACACCAAGTCAATGGCCTTGCTAATTTATTATGTTAGGTAACATAAGTTACAACCTGTAACACAACCTGTAACAAGTACTCCTATCTTGTTGTTTAACATGCAAAATCTATGATTCTTTATTATATGAGCAAGACTATCAAAATATGGAAGATTTTATATAATTTTTACGTAAATAATACCTACCAAATTGGGCTCCTTAAAACTTGGGGTAGTGTTGTTTAATTGCTTATATAAGGCAATGCATTTAAGATAGATAAACACACTTTTTTTTCTATAAGCCAAATAAGTATGTTAGTACAACTAGATTAAAAGCATTTTAAAAATTCACAAATCAGCTGTAAAATTAAATGCTATTGGTCACAGTTACCGTTTTTGAAGGGTAGTTTTATGTAAGTAACGCACATAACACATTAGGATGCCGTAATTTTGCTTTAAAACTTTTATCTGCAGCTTAGGTATCCAGCAGGCAGACTATATGCGTGATTTAAATAGTTAGTTTAATGCCTTCTTTCTGTAGCACAGCCTTTTAACTTTTCATTTTCTGAATTTTATATGGTAACATATGTAACAGACTGTCAGAGGCAAACACCAAATCGTACACATGCAAACATCTCTTATTCTACGCAGCTTGAAATGCTCTTTTAAGATACGATGTGTCTGCAAAATTCTTTAGCGGGGAGCAAAACATTCTCAGCCATCAGTCTAACAATGATACATTGCCATTTTGGTAACGTATATTTTAGGATTTCCCACCAAGGGAGAAATTGAAATCTCTCTGTTTTGATATAAAACTCTCACAACTTTGAACACAGAGTGTAAAATGCTTCTTTGAGCTAAAAACTAAAAATATTATTTTTGGATAAAAAACCCCGCAGGGTTTTTCTCCCATTTTATTTTGTGGGGGAAAAACCCCGCGGGGGAAAAACCCTGCGGGGGAATTTTCTTTTTCCTCTAGAGGCACAATATAATGCTGAAAGTTTTTTATATACCTTTTATTATGCATTGTGATGAATAATAATTCAAAAAAGTCAATTTGAATTTTTCAAAAAACCCTGCGGGGTTTTTCCCCCACAATCTGAAATGGGAGAAAAACCCCGCGGGGGAAATCAAAGTTTTGAATTAAGCCATATCAATCATTTTCTGCAATAATTACAATCAAACAAACTTGTTTCTTGAACAAATTTTAATATTTATTTTTTTGAAAAAACCCTGCGGGGTTTTTCCCCCATTTGAAAATGTGGGGGAAAAACCCCGCGCGGGGTTTAAAAAACCCCGCGGGGTTTTCAAAAAACCCCGCGGGGTTTTTAACTTTGACCATTTTTTTCATTATGAAGGCATATATTTTTTTAGTCATAATCATATATGTTTTGCTCCCTTATGTCTGTATTTATGTATTTTAGTGGTTTTGAGTCTTTTGCACCACTAGAAAGATGATGTGATTTTGCCAAATTCTTGTGTGGCAAAAAAAAACTGGTGGCTGTTCAACCATATTAGTCCCAATAATCTCATATACTCCTTTGATGGCACACTGAGTACCGTAAAAACTCTATTAGAGGCCAGGGATGAAGCGAGTACTAAGAAAAAGTACTTGAGTAAGTACTGAGTACTGACTGTTTTGAAAGTACTCGAGTAAGTACTGAGTACACATTTTCTAAATGTACTTAAGTAAGTACTGAGTACTTTAGAAAAGTACTCATGAGTACATCTGAGTACTATGAGTACTATAAAGTATGCAATGAAAATTTAAGACAAAAGCCAAATTTAATAACTCAACAGGCTGCAGATATTTATAATATTAACAAGCATAAACATAGTAGTGACATCTAAGATTCAATAGATAAAACCTGATACAAGATTAACCATTTAAGCACTAAATTAAACAATAGCGGATTCTGCAAACTCTGCAGATCCAGATGTGACGGCTCAAATTGAGCCACCTCATCTGAATCTACAGTGTTTGTCTTCTAGATTTTGATTTGGCGCTTTATGTGATGAGCTTGAGAACTGTTCTGTTCTGTTTTAGAAGTATATTATTCCTGATATTATTATTGTTTTTCACAAGTGGACTGGGCACTTCATTGTTACACCTTATCAACATCAATCTTTCAAATGTTTCATCCTTTAACCTACACCTGTATGGTCTGAATACCTTGCCACCTGAACAGCCTTTCAACAGCAGCTGAAGATCAAATGTCAAACAGTATAGACCATTATCAGACTGCTCCTGATCTGGTGGTGAACTATTTGCTCAGGTATATATCTGTCCCAATATTTGGGGTAAATACAGTCTCTTATCTTTGCAACAAGTGTGACAAATACAGAAATATACTAATTCAAGTTCATTGTAGAAATCCAAACTAATGTTGCTCCTGGCTAATTATATGCAACATTAGGCCTTTCATCAAGTCCATTGTTAATAAAGAAGTCAATGTGGCCACACTAACCTAAAAAGCTTAATACACTTTTTTTTCTAAATATTGGGATGTGGCTAAAAAAATAAAGAAGTGTTTCTCAGGCCACTTTTATGAAAAACAGATGAGACAGGCAGGTTTGTATTTATATTTTTTATTTCCCCAAAACAGATGAGGCCACTTTTTTCAAGTCTGAAAAAGACAGATGAGGGGCATTTTAAACAGATGAGGGAGAGCCTGAGAAACAATTAACTTTTTTTCCTGTCTGATTGAAATTTTAAAAAGTACTCAGTATGTACTCATAATGTACTCATGAGTACAGTGTCTTTTGTAACAGTACTTAAGTAAGTACGAGTAAATGTACTCATGAATTTCGCTAAGTACAGAGTACAGCTAAGTACTGAAAAAAAAGTACTCGAGTAAGTACGAGTACAAGTACGAGTATGAGTACTCCATCCCTGTTAGAGGCCCATGCTTTAATAAAAGCCCATTCTCCAGTTTGGACGCCAAAAATGCCGATTTTTCAATCAAATTTTCAAAAAATATCCAGCCCCTGATAAAGGCCTACCCACGAATATTGAAAAAAAAACAGTCCTAGTTATGCAGAAACATCTCTAATTTGTTATTAGCAGCGAATTTCTAGTCATCAAAGGTACATTGTTTTTGACCCTACTTTCATTTTGTCCGGAAATACCGACCCTCGCTAGCAAGTTGTGAACTCTGTACTGTGTTAGGTTTTGGAAAGTGCATATTTAATGTTTTATTGATACCTAGCGCAGAAATAACCGTTTATCGTGTCAATAGTCTTCCACCTATGGACTTCGTGACACTAGCATCTCAAGATGGCAAACCTGACCAATAAATTGGGGCTACAGATTTTTCTCGCACTTGTAGCCTCTAATAGCGGCCCACCCCCATCTCCGTGAACGGTAATGATTCTAATAGACGCCCAGGCCTGTAATAGAGGTTTTACGGTACTTTATGGACACTTTAAACTATAGTAAATTATGATTTTCAGTCAATCTGATGGTGCAGATATATATAGATTAATAGTGTGAACTAAACAACAGTGAGGATCCTGATTGGCTGGCTTCATCAGAAGCCAGCTGATCTGGATCAACACTGTTTTCAAAGGAGGATTTAGAATTGTGAAAAAGTTAGGTCAAATACTGTGTTTTATTCTGGAAACCCATAAACAGCAAACCCAAACACAGGTAAAACTCCATAATTCTCTCTTCAATAGTGTGAAGTACCTAGTACCTACCCGCTAACTTGAATTAAATTTTGAATACATCCGATTCTTAAAGAAAAAGGTTGTGGGTATGAATTATTTCCATAATTTCCTATAGCCCTAAAGTTGCACCATAATAATGCTTTTTGATGCCTTTGAAATATCATGTATTTGAAAATATTATGATTAAGATCAAATGCTCCATTTTCCATAATATTTTTAAAAGTATTCAAAGCTTAACTTAAACTTTTCTTGATTTTTTTCAATGTTGTCTAAAAATAGAATATGATGTTATGATCTAAAAATAGCCTTTGGAGTAAAGGGTATGTTTATAAATTATTCAACACCAACACGAATATTGTTATTTGTTTTTGTTGCTTTACGTCCCAAGTCAACAGCTATGGTCATTGCGGGACGGTACGAATATTGTTAAATTTTATTTACATATCCAACGTTTTGCCATATTGGCTTATTTAGGGATATAATAAACAAGAAAAAGACGTATCACATCGCAAAAAACGTTACATATAAAGTGCGACAGTGGACCACATCAGATACCTAACTGAGAAGTTAGCAAAAATTCTTTTTTTTAATAACTTCCTATCAAAACATATGTTCTGTGTGCTATAAGCAACATCTCAATACAACCAGGCAACCACCAAGTTAGCATTACATACCAATGAAACAGCTAAAGATAAGCTGTCAATAGTATAAAATTGGCTATCCATTATTGTCATTCAGGTGCATGCCAAACTACACAAAAACTTGTTCATTTCTACATGCTCATTACACTGAAACATTAAAAAAAGTTGAGATGTTTGTTAAAAACCTGTTTTTGGTGAAAAACACTCATTTATTGAGTGAACATATGTTGAAGGTGCACATTGGAATTGCCTCTATGAGGCAATTCCAATGTATACCTACAACATATGTTACTGAAATTAAGGAAACCTATTTTGAAATATACACTAAACAAGTATCATGTCCATTGGCTTTCCTCTTTTAAACATCTCAAACTGCCAATCAGTATTAAAATACATGTCACTATATGGCAAATTGTTTATATTTACATGACAGCTATATCACCAAATTTGATTTCATGAATTATGCTTTTGCTAAGCTGGTACACGGCCACCAATCCATCTCCTTCATTGCCTATACCAGTTGGATTAAACTTTCTGTTTCAAAATTTTGACAGCAAAATTTAGAAATCGGGCAATGCTATTCGATGAGACACTCATTGAATTTTTTACATTGACATCGGTTTTAAAAGGATTTTCTACTTGACAGATTAAAATGGTTTGTAGTGAAGAAAAATGGTATTTTTTCAACTTCAACCAGTTTATGTGTCAGGGCTCACTATTTAAAGTATGTCAAAGGTACAAATCAAGGCCATCAAATAGCATTTTCGGATTTTTAAATTTTTGTATTTGCTAGATAAAATAATGATTTTGCTGAAATTTAAGTCCCTCTCATTCATAGGAAACAGATTCCTCTTCTTCATAACACAGTATTGATTTTATGCGATGAAGGAGATGGATTGGTGGCTGTGTGGTAGTTGCATGGTAGTAAAAGAACAAATGTTTTGTAAGGAACCGAAAATAATTATTTTTGTTTTTTTATATTTGATTCTTTACGTCCCATCAACAATCTTTCAGTTAAACAGGGACGGGTCTTCCTGGGTTGGACCAGAACTAAGCAAGGATAAATATGTCTTGCTCAAGGACCACGACGCAGTGACGCCGGTGATAATTATTTTTGTGGAAAAATATCACTTTAATTCAAATTACTGATTAATCAAATAAAATTTCTATTAAATGCACTTCTTTATTTCTTGTAGCCACCAATGTGATAGACACACCAATTGTTGTTGCCGCACAGCCATCACCGTTGAGTCCTCCTCACAGCCAGTCTGTTCCCGGATCAGAACAATATGACACACCAAGGTATGCCACAGACCTCCAGATATTAAAGAGTATAAAATTAGAAAATAATTTTCTTATTTCTCAACCAAAACATATGTTGTGGGTAATTAAAAGGAGCCTATCAATAAGACGGTTCTTTTGATCACCCAAAACATGTTTTTCTACAGACAAATAAGGGGGAAATCACAATTTTGACATTTAAAGCCTTTGCTTATATGGTCTTATTATGGCATCTAGTTTTACTCTAAGGCGGTCATGGGAAGTGGAGATATGAGTACGGATTTGTGAAAATATGCCAAACGAACACCTCTTGCAATTCCATTACAAAACATCAAAATGTCAAAACACTAACATAGCTTATCCTAAATCTCATTCATTAATGCTAAAACACTTAAATCTTTATTTGTGAAATAATATATATAAAATGTATAAAATAAAACGTCTATGACGTCGAAGCAGTACAGTGAAGTCGCTGTTAAACGGCTGTATGGCAAGTGCACTGAGGCATGCGTGTGCTCATGCATATAAGTGACGTAACGTAGATGTAACGGCACATGCAGTTAGTATTTGTGTAATAGCAGGGGGGTGTAAAGAAAATAAATGGAAATTGAAACCATCAGGGCAAAAAAGAGAAAGAAGAGCATTCCTTTCTTTGACCTTTTGCAGCCCAAATCCAACCTATGACATCTGGAGCACTACATGCAACAATATCATAATTCAACATACAGGCTTCAACATGACAAGACCTGTTTTCAGGGTTTTCAACAAAATGATACTCAAGCCAGTCTCCTCAGCTACAGAGATTAGCTAGAAAATTGAAAATTCGCTTGTACCAAGTTTAGATATGATAGTTTCCAAAAAGGGAATAACAAAGGCACTGATCAGTGCGCAGATACACAGGCTGGTCTACACTTTTGTTGTTCATAAACTCTGAAGACAGGTTTTCTCGCATTGAGACCCATATGAAGTCGTGTCTGGGAGTGATATATTATAGCACCATGTTATGAAGTTGATTAACCACTAGTACATATTTTACTAAATATATAATTTAAATTAGTAACATTATGTAATGATCAATGATGTCCATAGCAGAGTTGCATAATGACAAAAGCTTAATGTTTTCACACCAAAAATGCAATTTTAAAGTAATTTTAATGTCATATGATAAATAGAATCTAACATTGGTGCTCCTGTGTAATTGAATTTATCAAACTTGGTGTGAAAAAAAGTGATAAAATGCTTGGCAAGCCTTGCGTTTTATCGTTTTTTGTTAACTTGTTTATTAAATCCAATAATACATGAACCTGCATGTGAGATCCTTTATTTGTTACCATATGCATGCTGTACCAATATGTGATTTATCGTATAAATATCTTTAAGTCCTTTCAAGTCCAGCTCCCAGAGTTCCCAGTCTAGTATCAAAGGAAGTGCTCGAAAGCGGAGTCATAGGAAAAATGCCGGTAAGCATTGTCATGTATATTATGTTAATCATGGAAATTCTGCTATTTCTGGTATGTATCTTTATACAAGAACATATCAATATCATATGGATGATGCAAATTCTGGTATACATCTTCCTACAAACATGTGAATCATGAAAATTTTGATATGCATCCTCCTACGTAGAAGTTATGTAAATCATAAAAGTTTTGATATGCACCCCCCCCCCCCCCCTACAATCATGTGAATCATGAAAATTTGATATGCATCCCCCTACATATATGTGAAACATGAAAATTTAAATATGCATTCTCCTACATACATATGAATCATGAAAATTTTGAAATGCAAGCAGCATTGAAAATTTTGATATGCATCCTCCTTCATACATGGTAATCATGAAAATTTTGATATGCATCCCCCTACATTCATATGAATCATGGAAACTCTGGTTACAGGTATATATCTTCCTTTCCTACATGTATGTGAATCATGTATTTAGAATATCACATGACATAGCATCTGCGAATGTTATGAAACCATGTATTAAAATTGATAAACCACAAATTGTTTGTATATAATTTAGTGACATTATCTAATGAAGATCATAACAATGTTGCGTATAAATGGCACAATCTTAGCATTTTGCACACCAAAAAACATGGTTTCAAGTAGGTTTAGTGTCGAACCATTAATAGAATATAACATTCATGCCTCTGTATTTAATATTGAATTTATTAAACTTGTTGCGGAAAAGAGATAAAATGCTCAGCAAGCCTCACATTTTATTCTTTGGCAATGAGTTCAAAAAAATTAATTCAATAAAACACTAGCACTGAACTGAATAACAGATTTGACCATATTTGTATGGATTTAACAGTTTGACATGATAAATAACTAGATAAGACTGCGTAAATAAAAATCATTTTACTTTTTTCTCAACCAAATCATAAGTTGTGGGTACTCAAAAGAACCGTCTCAGTGAGACGGTTCTCTTGAGCACCCAAAACAAATGTTAAAAATGATGTGTAAGAAAATATTCACAATTTTACATTCAAAATTTTGTTTTATGTTGACCTATGAGAGCTGATCATGTTTTCAAGCAAAATGACTGCAAAAATTGTTCCAGGATTTCTACGCGTCAGCAAATTGTGAAATTTTATTCGGTCAAGTAATTGTCAGGGAATTTTGTGTTTTGTCGGTGAAAAATAAAATTGAGCCTAAACGTCAGGAAAATGTTCAGTTTTAGCATGGATCCCCAGTAACCATATAAAAGTGGGCCACTATCGGTCCACCAGCGAAACACCATTCAAATGGTGTTTCACTGATGGGCCGATAGTGGCCCAATGATGTATGCTGGCAGGGGGGGGGGGGATAAATTACTAAAGGTTTAGGCAGTTTTCTTCAGGAGCGTGTCACAATATCTGACACCACTAAGTAACATGGCGTATTGAATAACAGTAGTTACATATAACTTTTTCATGCAAGTCTATCCCATGACATATTTGAAATACCAAGAAAAGAGTCAGAGAACAGGGAAGTGTCAGTAAATTTTGTTTTGTGTCAGGGAAATGTCAGGAAATTTTGTTTTGTGTCAGGGAAATGTCAAGAAACTTTCGGTTTGTGTCAGGGAAATGTCAGGAAATTTTGTTTTGTGTCAGGGAAATGTCAAGAAACTTTCGGTTTGTGTCAGGGAAATGTCAGGAAATTTTGGTTTGGGTCAGGAAATGTCAGGAAATTGTTCAGTTTTGCCCGTAGAAACCCTGTGCTCATATTTGTGTTATGAAACATTGACTGGATTATAGTCGGAGTTATAACTGTATTTAAATTCGTTAACATCAAAGCATATTTAATTTTGATGATATTGTCCTAATCTTTAAAATGACAGGCTCATGAATGAAATCATTCTTTGCCACCTTAGACTTGTTAGGGAATCAGGGATAAGAATCTATATTTTCACTCCATTTAAGGTAAATTTCCCATACTTTTCAGGTAAATTTCATTTGAGTGTTGAGGAGAAGTCAGCGAGCTGGGAGAGCACAAGCCCCATTGATAATTTGGTTCTAGAGAGTCCAACAAATAGAAGTTATGTTGTTCCTAGGTATGTGTACCCCCTGTATCTAGTGCAACCAAAATGGTCAAACTTCAATGGATTATTTGTTTGCTTGCTTGACATGTATAAAGCCATATAACCTTGCCAAATGTCAGATTTTTGGGGTTGAATTAAAGAAGTAAGTGTATGATATAATCACTCACTTTGCATTTTTAGGCAATGACATCGAGGTGCTCAGAGTGTTAGACTAGGAGGTAGAAGGGTCACTTGATCGTGACTCACTAGAGGCACTGCGTTGTGGCCTTGAGCAAAGCGCTTTATCCTCTGCTTAGTATGGTTTAACCCAGGAGGACAGGAATTTGTCCCAACATGACTTAAAAAATGTTGACTGGGATGTAAAGCATCAACACAAACAAAGACAATGAAATCGTGTTAATTTACTATATTAATTTATTTCATGTCATCAAGGCACAAACTACCTTACAAACTGTGTGGATCCTGATTGGCCAGCTTCTGAAGAAGCTGGCTGATCATGTGAGGTAGCCTTAATGTGGGCTCAGAAAGTATCTACTGCAATACTGTGAGTGTTTTTTGTCTGAATGTATGTTTTCACTTTTCTAAATGCTTTTAGCAGCGTGTGACATAGGAGTTCAAAATTTCGTTTGTCCCTTCGCCTGTCCGTCTGTCAACAATTCTCATTAAATCGAATTTCTCTGCAGCAGTGACTGCTGCGAGTGTCGAACCTTGCATAGTAATTGTCCTTGGTATACTCTTCAAGAATACACAATGATCTGGTGACCTTGACCTACATTTTGCACTCCTGTGACTTTGACACCAGGCAGGGGTGAGACCTCCTTCGGCAAAATTCTTGTATGTCCTTATTGGTGAAAAAGAAACTGAAAGAAAATATAACTTATTTTGTTAGAACTCGAATTTAGTGACTGAGCATGTTGATCAAATGGAAAACTTACACATATATGCTGTTTAGCCGTCTTGACAGTTATCCCTGTTGCCACTGATTGCTTTAAGCGGCCGTAAGAAATTTGTTTTTGATACAGACTTTAATATTTGTTTATTTTTACAGCCCTTTCAGGTCCTCTCCAGAGAGTGTTACAGGTAGTTACCTGTCCCAGAATACCAGAGCGCTTGAGATGAAAACTCGTAGACATACGAAAGGTTAGTACATTCAAATCTCATTACCTCAAAGCATGAGTGAAAGTTATCAGGATTATTCCTGAATTCAGGATTTTAAGGCTGACTGTCTCAAAATACTAAATTTGATAGATTATAATAGCTTCTCTGTTTTTTTAACTCATCTAAAGACAATTGACCCTTTAAACTCGAAATTTTTAATATTTTGTAGACATACTGCAAGTTTCAAGATTAGAATTTCTAAAGTTCAGGATTTGGAAATTTTGAACATAACCAATGTCAGAGTCCATGGGACCAGAATTTTCACTTCAAGCCTTTAGTTTGAGTTTAAAAGGTTGACCTGTTATTTATCCTTTTTATACTGGTTTCCTGTAGACAGTTACTATGGCAAACAGTGAAGACCCAGATGGCATTCTCATTATGAGGTGGCAGTATGACAAGGGCCTTAACTGTTTGCTTATATCTTGTGTGTTGGAGAAATGTGTCGAGGAAGATTGTGATATGAAAGATTGGTGAGTATTACATAAAACCGCAAACAAACATGTGTTTGGCGAATCAAAATTCAGACTAGAATGTGCAATCTATGGGGCACCATGGCAAATCCACATGCTAAAGCTTTTGACCCCCCAGCACAGAGAAAGACTGCCGTGAGTGGAAGCTCACCGCAGTTGACCCTCAAGAAAGGAGCACCTGGAGATCAGGTGCGAGATCTGCTATGCGTGCAGCTAGCCAGTTACCTGGAAAGGGGCCCACTGATGTGGATGATGCCCCTGCGCCTGCACATTAATCAAAAATCTGATTATGATGATGATGAGCACCCCCAAGTCCCACCCCTGGGGCATGATGACCCCAGCAACAGAATGAAAATTCTGTTTAATATGTTTTCTTTTATTTGTGAAAACACACACAAAGTTTGGTATAAAAATCTTTGAAATTGACATGGTAACTGAATTTAATGATTTTTGACCTCACCCCAAGGTCACCAGTTTGACCCTAGGATGAAAATTTTACTTGCATTTTGTTCTGCTCGTCATCCCCGTCAATTGGATATGCCACATGACCATGTTTAAAAAAAAATTGACCCCCTGGGAACCCCCAGAGCCCTCTAAGTCCCACCCCTTGGGCATGACCCAGGCGACAAAATGAAATTTCCGTCTGATATGTTTTGTATCTTTCATTTGTGAGAACACGCACAAAGTTTGGTATAAAAATCTTTGAAATTGACTTTGTAATTAAAATAAAATTATATTTGACCTTTTGACCTCTCCCCAGGGCCCCAGGGGGCAGGGCCAAAAAATGTGGTTGCACATCCCATTCATGTGAGTAACTCACACACCAAATTGGGTTGAATTTCGTCCAATGGTTTAGGAGGAGATAGCATAAGGGACAGACGGATGGACAGAGGGGATTACAATATCCCCTTCGCTTTTTTAAAAAAGCATGGGGATAATAAACCAAAATATCAATCAAAAAGTGTTTATACTTTTGAACATTTGTGTCACCCTAATATTGCATAAGTGTTAATACACTCTTCAATCTAGCTCTGTAGTGCAATCGGAAGTGAGTCTCATTGCTGATCCAGGTGTCATTAGTTTGATCCTAGCCCTGCCCCATATTTCCATGGAGATTGATCCTGAAATATTTTCAGTGTTCATTCTCCTCCTTCCGCTGATTCAAGAAGGGCCGCTGTTAGCTACAAGCGAAAGTATGTGAATAGAGTACTGGATAACCCCTTCGCCTAAGTTTACCCAGGAAAAAGTGTGGTTAGGTTAACTGACCATCTCAACATGACCATAGCTCTTTTCATTCTGGATACTGTTAAACAGGTACTTTGGCAAACAGTGAAGACATAAGGTGGCATTCCATCAAGGTATGCACTGTTTGCTAAGATTAAAAGTAATCTTCAGAGAGAGAAAATGATCATTTTATTGAAATATTGACCGGCAACTGAACCCCTTAAATACAAAATGAACAATTTCATACTTTCAGAATGTAACAATATGCATGGGAAATATTTGAATGAGACTGTCCAAAAAACTAACCCAAAGTGTTGGAGCGAAAGGAGGTTCCCGTCAGGTAAGATGCTGACCTCTATAAGCTGGCTGTCTAGGATCCAGATTTTGTCTCAGCATCCCTGATTCATTACCAATTTCTAAAAATCCATAATAAATCAATAGTTGTTTGATTATTTGTTGTTGATTATTGATTGTTTTATCAAAAACTGCTTCAGTGTTATGACGTGTTTATATATTATCTCATCAATGTTTTGTCTTTCTATGTTTCAACGTTTCCCGTAATATTATACTTTTTCTCTTGCAGGAAACTTCAATATCACTGTACCAGCAGAGATGCTGAATAGAAGTGGCGGAGTTCTAGTGGGTGAAACTGTTCAGCATGATAATGAAGAGCCATGCGATGATGAGTTTGAGGATGAATCGGTTATCCCAGAAACTCAACAAAGCAAGATACACGCTGATCATGAACAGCACATAATATATGAACTGCCAATGAAACCTGTGGATGAACAGTTCATGGACCATCAACATCCATATCATGTTCATGAACATGAACAGATCATGGACCATCAACATGAACAGTTCATGGGTCATCAAGATCAAGGTCATGTTCATCAGCATGAACAGTTCATGGACCATCAACATCCAGATCATTATCATCAACATCCATTGGATGTTGATGAACATGATATGGATATTGATGAACATAATGGCCCTCCAAATGATATTGAGAAGAATAGAAGATATAGCGGAGTAAACCATGAACATGAACAACATGAGATTGAGATGACATTGAGGCAAAGCCATACGAAATCTGAAAGATCAAGTTTTCAAGGTGAGCAGATAAGGAGGAGTGGAGACATGTATGTGAAAGATGGGAGAAATATTCGGGAAACTGAAAACCGAGAATTCGATGAAATGTACGAGAGGTACAGGGCAAGAAACAAAAGATATAGCGAAGGCTATGAAACTGGACATAGAAAGGCTAGTAGATATAGTGATGGTAGGCTAGGTTATAATCAAAGATCACCAGGTGATCAGCAGCAGTTGAATTATCTTGGAAATGATCCGCTTGGGATAAGACATTCAGATGGGTCACCAGTGAACCAAAAGCCAGAAAGATCTAACGAACTCGTTCCATCGGTGAGAAGGTCTAGAACACCAACGGAGAAAAGTTTTGAACAAATATTCGGCTATCAAGAGGAATTTTCTCAAAGGACAAGACAGCAGGATAGAGACAATAGGAGAGATGCTTACACAGATACAAGAGCTGAAGGGAAACAAGTGGAGGAGGATGTGGATATGTATGATGAAGGTGAAGGTCAAGGTGAAGGTCACTACATCACCCATGTAGAAGTAACTAGAGACAATATGGCTGCCGCAAATTCAGGTACATGTACAGGCGATAATCGTGCATAATTGAAATTTTATTTATCAACGACAACATATGTTGTGGGTACTCAAAAGAACCGTCTCATTGAGACGGTTCTTTTGGGCACACAAAACTTATGTTAAGACTCATGGATAAGAAAATAGTCTCAATTTTACACTCAAAATTTTGTTTATCTTGACGTAGTTGCATGTTAAGTTAAAATCTACATTACCTAGGCCAAAAATATAATAATGTTGCTTTGGTTTCCCTTTAAAACTAACAGTAGATCACCTATGTAAAATAGTGTCACCATTGAAAGCATGCAAAAGAGGTAACCTGTTTTTCTTAAATTGCAAGTTCAGCTTTATCATGGAGATGTGTTGGCAGGGCCATAAAAAGTTGTTATGACTGTAAAACAAGCCATAAACCTCTCAAATTGAACTCTCTGAATGCCCTAGTAAAGGTTTTCCCTTGAAAGAGCAGTGAAAAATGTATCCAATTGCACCTACTGCCAGAGGCTACCATTTGCATAAAATCACCTTCTACCCAATGAATTTAAGCGACGTTACGTAATGATGTTAGGTTTCTGAGAGACTGCAGAATTAATTGTCTCAAATGCTCCACATTAACCAATCTGATGTGGCTGGTTTCTAGACATCTCGGCCCCTAACAAACTCGGCCCCTGACAAACTCGGCCCCTAACAAACTCGGCCCCCAAAAACTCGGCCCCTAGCAAATTCGGCCCCTAACCAACTCGGCCCCTATATAATCTATAGGCCTATAATGTAGTTTTTTTGCACAGAACACATTGTTACGGGTGTCAAAAGTGGGGCTATAGATGTTACATCTTTTGTCAGAAGCGACACCTTTATCTCTGCCTTTTATATGCGAGCTGCGTTGGGTTTCCTCGCCGATCTTGATAGTCTAGTATGCTGCATCCATTATATGTTAACGCATTTTCATAACTTCCCATATAATTATCGTTCTGATATAATGCTAGTTCCTTTGCGAAACGGAAATATTTGGAAATGCTCTTTAAAGAAATCGCATTGTGTACAGATAAACCTCGGAAAATTTAACTCTGATTTTTCAAAATACCCCCTAATTCGAAATAAACTTCGAACTCATATGAATCAGAGAATAAAGGGCCTATTTATTAATTATTTAAATATTATGTTTTGTGTGCTAAAAGAAACGTCTCCCCGAGACGATTCTTTTACGCACACAATATATTTGTTTGAAATGGCTCGGACCCAGTATGGAAAAAAACTGATAATAAATAATCAATTTTGAAGGTATATATTTTTATATTTTTCTCCCTATAATTCGAACTCTCGATATTTCAAAATAAAATCTCTAGACCCTATGCCTTCGATTTTTCAAGATTTGACTGTATATCAAAATGTTTAAAATTATCCAAGATTGCATAGTATCACCCATTCGATTTCCGCACACAGAACGGTGGTCAAAAGCTCTGTAGCGAAGGCTCGTTTGAGCTTAAACAAGTGCTATAAATGAACGATATCTCTCCTTCGATTCCACATGCTATGTATGATGCTCTAGTCACAGCTTTTTTCTTTTCTTTTTTATCTGGGGAGCGGTCCAAAACTCTCTCGAGTCTGTGCATTTGCTGAGTCTCGATCATGAGAGCTTTAGCTTAACCAAGACCCATATCACCCATTTGATTTCCGCATTTGTAAGCTTTATTTACAGAACAGCGGTTGAAAGCTCTGGTTTTCTCGCGTCGAGGCCCAATTTACAATGCTCATTATCGTGTCATGTAGAACGCTCATTCATGTTTGAGTAAACATACCCGAGTATTCGACTGAACCTTTCTTTCACAAAAATGGACAGCGTCAACATCATTAAGTGCCAATATCCAATACAGCATGCATTATCTGCATACGTTTTAATGAGTACTAATGTTTTTAACCAATGATTCGCATGTATAATGAGACTAGCCAGCCTCCTGAACCATATTTCGGTTGGGGGCCGTGTTTGTAGGAGTCGAATTCGGTCCCGGAATATATGGGGGCCGAGTTTGTTAGGGGCCGAGTTTGTCAGGGGCCGAGTTTGTTAGGGGCCGAGATGTCCCGGAATCATGTGGCTGATCATGCTTGATATTTTAATGTCAGGCCTTTTGTTAAGAGTGCGTACCAGAAAGTAATTTTCTTATTTCTCAACCAAAAGATATGTTGTGGGTACTCAAAAGAACCGTCTCAATGAGACGGTTCTTTTGAGCACCCAAAACATATGCTTAAAATTATGGGTAAGAAAATATTTACAATTTTATGCTGACATTTTTGTTTATCTAAACCTGTGTAATGTACTCCACTTCTCCTCAATTTTTATCCAACTAACCCAGTTTTTAGCGTGTATCTACAAGCAGAGAGGAAAACAGTATGGATCCAGGTGATCTGGATCTAAACTATTAAATTACACTAAGTGCTATATCATAATCGTATCATAAAATAATTTCACGATATTAAAAGTATATGAATCAGAAAAAGTATAAGTGAACTGTTACAGCTCTGACTTCTATCAGTGTTTTAACTGGTTAACTCTTTGTCTACTAGGGTTGTCTGCTGATAACCTAAATGCAAACAGTTTGTCTGGCTTGATCTGGATCCAAACTGTTTGACGCTTTGATGGTACTCGTGAAAGAAGTTTTCAAAAAAGTCGATTTTGAAAAAATCAGAAGAAAACAAAAAGGCATGCAAAATTACCCAGTAGGCAAAGAGTTACCTCTTTCCCCTCTAGTGGCCCTACGTAATATTAACCCTTAATGCGCCAATCGTAACAAAAGTAGTCTGCTTTTCTCATCTGCTGAAATGTTTAAGAAGCCCTTATGGCAAACAGTGTGGACCCAAACCAGACTGCTCCTATAGGAACAGTCGATTCTGGCCCCATGTTGTTTGCTTCTATGCTTAAATCGTCAGTAATAATATTTATTTGCAGCAGACGACTTCAGCAGACGGCATTTTCAGATGCATTTTTTTCTTGGCGCTTTAAGGGTCAATATTTTTTCTTTGTTTTTCAGCTTATCTCCACTCTATTCCCAACAACACTGCTGGCTTTTCACCAAGAACATCTTCCACACAAAGAATACACCCCATCACAGACCCACGCACAGAAGCCTCCCAACCACGTGAGAAACACTCTTTTAATAACAGCCTCGATAACTTTTCACCCAGAATATCATCAACACAGAAAGGACACACTGTAGATGATGCTGGTACCACTGTCATTGCCAGGAAACAGCAAGGCTATATACAGACGGTTCCCAACCAGACTGTTAATTTCTCTCCACGGATTACTTCCACACAGAGGATGTACACCACAATGGGTAACATGGCTGATGAAAGCCCACTGGACACCGTCACGCCGTCACCAGTCGTCTCGCCACAGAGGAACAGTATGTCACCATCGCTAGTGCTGACACCCGGATCGAGTTCTAGAAGAATTGCGGCATCACATAGAGAAGATAGGTCTTCTTCAGTGACACCAAGCTCTAGTGTTAGACGAAGTTCTAGGGCTAGAACCTCTAGTGACAGAGGAGTTGTATCAACAAAAAGGGATAGTAGTTTGTCGCTGACTCCACGTTCAAAGTCAAAAAGAAATGTGTCTACATCTCTGACACCAGTATCAGGATCAAGTAGAGAAAACAGAACTGCAGGTAGGTATCAACCGTTTGTATACTGATAGCAATACTTTAAATAGGGTAAAGTCAGGTAACTTCGGACATCAGGTAAATTCGGACAGCGACTTTGTTTGTTTCACATTTTAATTATTGGAATAAAAAATAGATTAACAAAGCAAACAGTGAAAATCCTGATGAGACGGCTCATTAGGTGCCGTCTCATCTGGATTTCCTCTGTTTGCAAATGTGTGTCCGAATTAACCTGACTTTACCCCAGTAAGTGTATTTGCATATTTACCATATTATTTATAAAATTATAAAAAAAACAGCAATTAGAATTGATTCCGTAGCATAACAAAACACATGAGAAATTCCGAATACACAATGCAAAGAAATAGCTGTGTGTACCTGCTTTTATCACTTCGCTGTCCGCAAACTCCCCAATTTTGGGGTTAGAGATCGATTGGAAAGAAGGTTCCCACTATTGGGGAGTTTGCTTCGTTCCCGGTTCAGTTTTAGTTCGGAGTGGCTATTATTTTTTTAAATAATTTTTGTGGATTTAATGTGTAGGGTCTGGAAAGCTCAATCACACAGTTTTTTGCCATATCATTACTTTCAAGAACTCGCTGACAAGACATTTAAAAGAATAAATGTTTTGAATTTTCTGTAAGACACATGTGAAATGTACAAAATATACTGAGGGACTTTAAAACACACCATTTTACATTCTCTGTCTCTTCCACATGATTGATTTGAGGATGTATTCTTTATCATTTCTTATCCTCTTGCAAAATGGACCATGATTTGCCATGATTTTGATTTGCTCATGCTGTTCATTCTGACATAATATCGACGTAAGTGTTTTTCAACAATTGTCGTCTGACAAATGCGAATTTGGTTCAATTTGAAAACAAACACTTTTAGATGGTAGCCAGATGTCTTAACAAATGGAAAAAACACAAACTTTTTTAGAAATAATTGTTTTATTACACTCCCACTCGCAGCGTTTCTTTGCTAACGTCAGTCTTGAATTTTCAAACATCAATAACAGACGGGTGATGTGCGCGCATGTCGCGATACTTTTGTCTTTTATGCAATTGATTGAGGAGTATCTGTTGGCAACAAATTTTTTTTGATCCATTCTGATCCTTAGGATATAAACGGCCCATTACGTCAAAAATCAATGATGTCATGTAGACATAATGAACGTTGCCAGAAGCCTAAAACTTCATGATTTGATTTTGTTTTTCCTTTTGCTTTCAAGAACAAACATCAGTTCGAAAACTTGTTTTCCTTTATTATGGAAAGTATGGGTACTCTGTGATTTTTTGAATTTGAGTTGTCTCAGAATTATCATTAGCCACAGCTTTTCGAATTTCTTGTTGAATGCAAGCTAAGTGACGGAACTCGTCAATTTTATTTTTCACATAATGAAAATATCCAATTTTTGACATAAATTAGCATTTAAGCAGGTGGTGTGTTTTTTAAGTCCTTCAGTATATGAAACAATTACAGGTCCAAATTGCACAGGTTTCATATTTTGTGCATTTCGCATGGATGTATCCCTTTAAATTTGTAACATTTTATATACATGGTTGTATCCCTTTAAATTTGTAACATTTTATATACATGGTTGTATCCCTTTAAATTTGTAACATTTTATACACTGAAGGACTTTAAAAACGCAAAAATCGAAATTCATAAAATAAACAACTTTTTAATGTATCAATTTTTTTGAGATTTGGCAAAAATAAACATCTATATGTCAACTAAACATGATTTAAATTTCATATCAAAATGATGAATAATTTTAGAGCATCAGTCTATCAAAAGACAATACCCTTAGATTCTAAAGCTGCAATTTGAAATTTGTCTTGAAATTGGGCATAATTTAAAGTTATTGTAATCATTTTTTTTATTAAAAATCTGAAACAAATTACCCTTGGAGCCCTGCTATTTGTCTGGCAGTGTTAGTAGCCTTCTTGAACGGATATCGTCGAAGTGAATATCGTCGATATAATCGACGTTAGTTGCCGTCTTAATGTCGGTCGCCATTCTTAGTTGACCAGGCCTGTGCTGACCTTTAACTGTCCTAGTAGCCTGGTAACAATTTCTGAGGTGATGTATAGCTGACAAATGGCAATAAGAATATCTGACGACACCAGAAACACGCACCCCAGCTTTTAACATCCAGGTCTTTCATGTTCAGACAAACGTGGCATGAATATTACAACTAAAGCTACTGTGTTTTTTTATACATGTATACCTACAAGCTATATGTGAAATGATAAAATATTTTGCTTCATTGATTTGTGGGACGCCACATGCAAAAAATAGTAAATCGCGGATGCGTAGCTGGTGGTGGCCATTGTCTATAAAAATGCCGGTTTTAGGTATATCTAGAGGCAGAGTGTCATTTCCAGATGATTTAACTTGTTAAGGAAGACTAAAAATGTTCTGTGTTCAAAAAATAATAATTTTCATTTTTTGCGTTTTTAAAGTCCTTCAGTGTATACATGATAATTGGTATCCCTTTAAATTTGTAACATTTTATATACATTGTAAGGTTTTATCCCTTTAAATTTGTAACATTTTATATACATGGTTGTATCCCTTTAAATTTGTAACATTTATATAGTGTTGGGCCTAATAACTTTTTGCCTACTAGTGTCGTCTGCTGATAGCCTTTGCAAACAGTTTGGTACCAGATCAGGCCCGACATATGTCGGGCCTGATCTGGATCCTAACTGTTTGACACTGATGGTATTCCTGAAAGAAATTTTCAAAAAGTTGATTTAAAAAAAAAAATCAGCAGATGACAAAAAAGCATGCAATATTACCCAGTAGGCAAGGAGTTAATATGAGTTTGATTCTATTCATAGTTGAGATGGAAGAGAACAGTCCTTTAGATACAGTCACTCCGTCACCAGTTGTCTCACCTCAAAGGGACAGCTTATCGTCTATAAGGACCCCAGAATCTACTCAGCAGAGAGCAAGGACACCAGAATCTAATAGCAAGATAGCACTGACCCCAGGATCTAGAAGATTCCAGGAAAGTGTCAGGAAGGAAGGAATGACCTCAGTATCAAGCAGGACTCCAGGCTCTGTCAGGAATGAAACAATCACCTCAGTATCAAGCAGGACTCCAGGCTCTGTCAGGAATGAAACAATCACCTCAGAATCAGGCAGGACTCCAGGATCTGGCAGGAAGGAAGGAATGATCTCAGTATCTAGCAGGACTCCAGGATCTGTCAGGAATGAAACATTGACTTCAGGATCAGGCAGGAATCCAGGCTCTTCCGGAATGGAAGGAATGACCTCAGGATCAGGCAGGACAACAGGCTCTGGCAGGAAGGGTTTGAGAACCCCTGTGTCAAGTGGTCAAAAAAGTCTAGCTGTGGTATCAGGAAGCAGAAGTAGAAAAAGTCCCAACACTGGAAATAATACTTCACAAAGTCTAGTTTCCAGGAAAGCAGAAAAATTTAGAGAAAAAGGTAAAATACTAAAACCATTTTCTATACCCCGCACATGTGAGAGACAGGATATTATGTTTTCCCGTTCTTTGCACCCGATCAAGTGAATAATTTGGCTCTGACAAAATAGCCAACAATCAGTGGTACTAATTGTGTTGGGTAGATATTGGCCTGTTATTAACATTGAAGTACCGAAGAAATGAGCCGCGACATGTAATTTCCAACAAAATGGCATTTTGACATGAACAGACTCAGACAAGCCTGTGAAGCCTCCTTTAAACTTAGAAATTCTAAATGATGTTCGGTCAGTAGCTTAATATTCATAGGATATTCAAGCGACTAGCCAAGGTTCTGATAAGACTGCACGTATGTGCAGGCTGGTTTGAGCTTTTGCTGGTTGCACATACCACATTGTCTGAAATCTCATATTGCAGCTCAAATGTCAATCTGTAAGAACATCTGTCCATGGTCACTCATTTCTGGACTCCAACTTGAGTAATTTTTGACTGATTTTCTTCAAACTTGGTGTAAGCATTGATATCGCGGATAAGTGGTTTGGAGATGGGCAATTTAAACTTTCAATAGAGTATTTGGCCAGGGTTTGCACAGGCTTGAAAAGTACTTGAATTTAGAGAGCTTTCTTGAAAAGTCCTTGAAAATTAAATCAGGCTTGAAAAGTACTGGAAAATTTCTCAAAAACCTTGAAAAGTCCTTGAATTCTACTATTTTCTTTAGGACTTAGCACTGTTGATAGAGATCTAAATCAATATAAAATTGTTGTGCCCATATTTGGTGCAGCATATGCTGCACCAAATATAGGTTGAACAATTTTATGCTAATTTTCCAGTACTAATGTCTCCATTATCTCAGTCTAGCACTTCTGAAGAAGAATTTTATTACTTAGATCAATATTTTTGATTAACTTTAAGTCCTTGAAAACTGTTGGAGAGGCTTTTAGAAGTCCTTGAATTTTACTCATACTTGACTGTATGAACCCTGTTGGCCCTTCCAGAAACAGAATGTTAATACAATGGCACCACATTTTACAACAGCTGATCCATTTATTGCTCTTATATATAGCTTGGCCCTGGACCATGAATATTTATGAAAACATCAAACCATCTATGTCTTTAAAACCTCAACAAAATATAGTGCCATACTTTTCGTAAAGTAAGGTGAATATATTGTTGAATTCATGCAAAAATTACGATCAAACATTATTTTTTAATGCATTAATATTTGCCACCATCTCCCTCTGGACCTGGCAAATGTTAACAGGGATTTTTTGAAATTTTGGGAAGGGGCCCTAGGGCCTTTCAGATTGGAAGAGTAGCATGGAAAACCCCTAAATTAGGAAATTTGTTATTGTGCACAATTATGTCATTTTTGGTCAATTAAAACCAAATTAGCTATTGCACATACTATTGCCATTAAATTAGAGGAGAAGGTCACCATGTAGCTTGTGTGTGTGTGTGTTTTAACTGAATGAAAATCCCAATCTTTCAAAAAAAAATCTTTTGAAGATTCGGATTTTTTTTTTCAAAATTAGGAAAAAAAGTCACCTAAAGTCCATTTTGGCCCCTGAGAACAAAAAAAAAATCCCTAGCTAATGCATGAAAAACTATGTGTGATCCCTATATTGTTTCATTACAGCAAAACTGATTCATACACTGCCCAACACAACTGCTGACTTCTCTCCAAAGATATCTTCCACACAGAACTTTAACACAAGGCCAGGATCTGATGAGAATGCGACGGAGAGTCAAGATGATTTAGCTGAGGCTGGGGATGATATGCATGTGGATAATGATATGGATAGAGTGGATGATGGTGTGGATGAGGTATGCATAAGGCCAGACCATATTAAAAGAATTTTTTCAATGTTGTCTAAAAATAGAAATGATGTCATGACCTAAAAATAGCCTATGGAGTAAAGGGTGAATGCATGACAGAGAGTTGAGATGATTTATCTGAGGCTGGGGATGATATGCATGTGGATAATGATATGGAGAGAGTGGATGATGGTGTGGATAAGGTTTTAAGCATAAGGCCAGATTAGAAAAAATCTTGCCCCTAAATTATGTGGCCAAATCTCTATAATTTTTATTGGCTTTCATTATTTTAATAAATTTTTTGGAAAAAAATGATTTGAAAAAACAAGCTTAAAATTGTGTATAATTTTTTGTTGATCAGTTGAAACATTTGTTTTGGGTGCTCAAAAGCAAGACGGTTCTTTTGAGTACCCACAGCCAGTACCCAGGAAGGGTATCCTGCCATAAAACTTTGCTACAAATATACAAATGGCAGTCTTACCCAAAGTAAGATCTGCTCTGTGTGCAGCCAGCCAGTTACCTGGAGAGCGGGCCCACTGATGTGGAAGATGCTCCTCACCTGCAAGTTAATCGAAACATGATGATGATGATGATGATGATGATGATGATGATGATGATGATGATGATGATGATGATGATGACAACATATGTTTCGGTTGAGAAAAAAGAAAATTAATTTTTATTCTCACACTCTTATCTAAAGTCCTAGGTAGGGCAAGACATCCCCTTGCAAGAGATTACCTGCCTTTTGCTAGATGCTAAAATTGTAGTTCTTCCTCCAGGGATTGATTTTGTCTTGGCAAACAGCATAGTCCCTGATGAAATGCCGAAATATGCGGCATTTCATCTGGGTCTTCACTGTTTGCCAAAATATGCATTTAGCAGTTACTAGTATACAAACGGTTAAATGCTTTGTGCACCCCTCAAATGGGGGCATGATCATTTTATCTGAAGACTCAGATCAGCCTGGACATCACATGCCCTGATAAGAGTCTCTGCTAAGAATGCCACTATTCTTAATGCACCCAGCAGACTCTAATCAGACTGTGTGAGAAATCATTATGCACTGACTAAATGTATCAGCACATTTAGGGTAAAGATGCAATGTGATGTACTACCAAATACACTTACTAGCATGACATAGAAAAGTAGTAGAACATGCTCAGTTTGCATTGGCTGTAGAATAAAATGTGTTGTCGTTAACTTGCACAGGTCTTGATAAACAAAATTTTTGATGGTAAAATTGTGAATATTTTTTAGTCATCAGTTCAAATATGTGTTTTGGGTGCTTGAAAGAACCATCTCATTGAGATGGTTCTTTTGAGTATCCACAACATATATTTTGGTTGAGAAAATAACAAAATTAATTTTTAATTACACTCTCTTATCTTGAGGCCTGCGTAGAACATGCTCTGTTTGCATTGGCTGTAGAGATGAAATATGATGTTGTTAACTCTTTGCCTACTGGGTTATTGTCATTCAGCTGATTTTTTTCAAATTCTTTTTCAAAAATTCTTTCAGGGATACTGTAACCATCAGTGTCAAACAGTTTGTATCCAGATCAGGCACGACATTTTGTTGGGCCTGGTCTGGGTCCAAACTGTTTGCAAAGGTTACCAGCAGACAACACTAGTAGGCAAAGAGATGATTTTTATTTGGTTTGATGCTTTAAGTCCCAGTCAACAGCTATGGTCATGTCGGAACGGTCAGTTCACCTAACCACTTTTTTCCTGGGCAAGTTTCCTG
This sequence comes from Loripinus fragilis, assembly GCA_964019695.1. Taxonomy (NCBI): domain Eukaryota; kingdom Metazoa; phylum Mollusca; class Bivalvia; order Lucinida; family Lucinidae; genus Loripinus; species Loripinus fragilis. The sequence goes on from OZ026523.1 coordinate 26,296,148, forward strand.
GGCAAGCTTGATTTAGCGGTCAACTAGTACTTTGTGCACATACTTTCGCTTGTAACTGCAAACAACCCTTCTTGAATCAGTGGAAGGGAGGAGAATGACGGTAGAAATTATTTCTGGATCAATCTCCACGAAAGTATGGGACCAGGCTGGAATCAAACTCGGGACCCCTGTATCTGCAGTCAGACACTATACTGACTGCGCTACGCTGCCTAATGCAAAGAGATGAGGTTACTCTTGGATTTTTCAGGTAGCTGAGGGTCAGTCAGAAGAAACAGGTGCTACAGTCGCAGAGAAGAAAACCAAAACAACAAGAAGGTACTTAACCCATATCCTGCTAAAGATATTCATTTGCTACTCTTGGGCCAGCTCTTGACAATTCTGAACTTATCACATGTGCACAAAAGCCTCCTTTAAACGTCAATGCTGACATATCCAGTCTAAATATTTGATCCAGGGTCTTCAACTACATCCATACTTTGTGTATGCAAGCAGCAAAGGCTCTGACAAGTGTGAGCATTTGTGTAGGCTTTCCTGAGCCTTCGTTTTCTTTACTTTCTAAGTATAAGCAGACCCCCAGATCAGAGTGTAGCTGAAAATTATTTTTTCTTATTTCTCAACCAAAACATATGTTGTGGGTGCTCAAAAGAACCATCTCAATGAGACGGTTCTTTTGAGGACCCAAAACACATGTTTTAACTGATGGATAAGGGAAAAATAACAAATTTATGTACACAAATTTTGCTTTATTTCACCTATGGTGTAAGTACAAAAATTTCATGTTGTGTGATTTTCAGCCAGTTCAGTTGTACCATTCAATTTGAGCCTAGCCCTGGGGTTGTAAAATAAAATTGCGCTCAACTGCGCATGAAATTTCAACTCATAAAAACTTAAATGCTGAAAAAATAATGACTTTTCTGGCCTTCAAATCCTCAGATGTATTAATCATGCTAATAAATGTTGAAATGCAAACAATTGGCATTTTTACATTTAAGAACATGATAAATTCATACTCAGTTGAGCTTGAAAAAAGTTTTATAACCTCGGGACCAGGACAAAACCAACAATTTGACTTTGCACCAAGCTATGACTCAGAGCAGTCTTGTGATTTGATCAGACTGAGAAGGGTATTCCATTGTCGCTTCAAGAACTATTTAGGTCCTTAGCTATTGATTAAAGGCAAAGTGGACACTAATCAGACTGGTCAGATGCACTGGATGATCGGATTCTGCACTGGGTGCAACATCAAACTGCTGGGCAGGTTCATTTATTACACACATTCAAAGACTGAATGGGAGGATTGACAAAGTGCATGACCTGTACCAGTGGTCACAGGTTCCAATCCCAACGTCGGCATGGGGTTGTGTTGTTGAGCAATATACTTTTTCCTCACAGCTTAGTACTGGTTCAACAAATGAAAATGTTTGGTTTGCACTCTGCTTCTGACTACATGCTAGTTATTGGAATCCTGCAAGTGAATGGGACAACATTTGGCTGGATGGTAGTACATTAAATGTCCAGCATGTTTAGGGTTAAATGTGATTATTTAGGGTAAGTTAGTCTTGCCATAGGTCAAGATATGAAACATTTTTGAGTGTTTTTCTTAGACTTATCTATCAAACATGTGTTTTGGGCGCTCAAAAGAACCATCAAACATGTGTTTTGGGTGCTCATTGAGACGGTTCTTTTGAGTACCCACAACATATGTTTTGGTTAAGAGATAAGAAGAATAATTTTCAAATACACTTATCTGGAGGTCCGCCTCCATTAGCATGGGTGGTTGATGGTTTAGGTATGCAAGTTTCTGTTAGTCTGTCAACAGACGTTCTAGAAGTCAGCTTTGTAAAACCGCACACACTAGATTTACTGACCTCATAATTTTAATCCCTGCAAACTTTGTCAACCCTTTCTGTACTGGAAATGGGTCCATTGACAAACAGTGTAAACCTAGATGATATGCTGCACAATATATACTGAGGGGAAAAAAGTTCAGCAATATACTTTGTGGATTCACAGTTTTGAAGAAATAGGATTTTTAATTTCATAATACCAAAACTATATGTTGACAAACATTTACGAGTGCTATGAAAATTTCACGCAATGTAAAGTCCGATTTTAAGTCCCCTTGCTAAAACAGCTTATCAGGCAATAGCGTGAATATTTTTCTTCCAAAAGTTTGATTTTTGCGTCGAAAGTTCAGATCTAAGAGCAAAGTAGTGAAAATCTGTTTAAAACTGAATATTCTGTTCACCCATTGCATACAGTTTTTAGTTGAAAATCGTGTTTTTGTCAAATTACCTCCCTTTCAATTGAATAGCGTTTGAAATGAAAATGCTCAGCAGATTAAATCTTCGCTATAAAATCGGAATTTGTTTGTTTTGACCTATTACAGGTAGCCATTAGACCATTTTCAAACAACTGACATGTTTGCGCACTTGCTAATAAAAAAGATCTAGTGCTAAAAATATCACCTATAGATGGGAACAGCCATTATAACTGTTTGCTAAACTATTTTCCTTCAGTATATATGTTGAGAAATAAACAAGCTATCAAATCAGGATATGAAGGTAATTTAAAGTATTGGTACAGTGAATTAGCTGTGTTTATCATATGTTGTTACATGTGAGTGATATATGGCCATGCATTAAAATAGATAGACCCCTGGTGATTTACATATTTAGCAACGTTATGTAATGATGTTTATAACAATGTTGCGTACATTATGACAAAATCTTAACTTTGTGATTTAGTAATTTTAATTTCATTTGATAATAGAATCTAACATTCGTGCTCATGTATTATTGAATTTATTAAACAAATTGTGAAAAAGCAATAAAATGGTCGGCAAGCCTCACATTTTATTGCTTTTTCTCAACTGGTTTAATTAATTCAATAATACATGAGCACGAATGTCGGATCCTCTATGATTGAGCCGCAACATGAGATTTCCAACAATGTGGTATGTGTAACCAGCAAAGCCTCAGATCAGCCCGAGCATACGTGCAGTCTGATCAGAGCCTTTGCTAGTCGCTTCAATATTCTATGAGTGTTAAGCTACTGACTGAACATCATTTGGTGTTTTTAAGCTTAAAAGGAGGCTACACAGGCTCATCTGAGTCTACACATGTCAATATGCTACATTGTTGGAAATCACATGTAGCGGCTCATATGGTCTGCATCACAAGAAAACCTGTCTGCGGGGGTTTGCGAACAACACAGGTGCAGACCAGCCTGCCCATCCGCGCAGTCTGATCAGTGCCTTTGTTAGTCGCTTATTGAAAAGTATCATATCTAGACTTGCTACAAGCGAAATTTCAATTTTCTAGCTAGTCTCTGTAGCTGACCAGGCTGGTTTGAATCTCACTTTGTTGGAAACCCCGAAGACAGGTCTTGTCGCGACGAGGCCCATATATGTTTGTCAACTACAATAGATTTTGCTTTGTTGTATTTTCAGACAACAGAAGAAGCCCCAGTATTCGTTGCCTGTGTCAGCAGTCAAGAAGACATTCAGTCATTTTGCTGGTATGAGAGTTTCAAAGGAGGCTGTCGATGAAGTGATGAAAGTGTAAGTTACTCTACTAACAGTCTTTTTTAGGCATTTACTGCCCAAGACAAACTGTTCCATAGGCAAAAAAGCTGTGGGGAATTTCCTTATCCCATTGATGTTTTCTCAGTCAACAGCTATGGTCATGTGAGACGGTCAGCTCACCTAACCACACTTTTTTCTTGGGCAAGCTTGAATGAGTGGTTAACCAGTACTTTGTGCACATACTTTGCTTGTTACTGACAAACAACCCTTCTATATCACATCCATGTACAGTTTAGCCTATTTTAGTGAGAGATAAATTAATGCTGTCACTAAATGAGAGATAAATTAATGCCGTCACTAAATGCCAATGCTATATGATGATGCAACATACTTTGTTGACAGTGTTTGGCATTTCATATTTAGTATCGCAGATACTAATAGTTATTTCTCCATCAAGTCAGTCTAGCAATTAGAATTTTAAATTGTAAACCAGTATTTTTCATAAGCTTGTTGTCTTAAGCAAGTAGTGCTTGAAAATCATAAGTGAGTCTTTTAGAATTCCTTGAGTTTTACACTAACTTGCCTGTATGATCCCTGTATTTCTTTGCATTTTGATCTGGGCTTTAACCTTCATTACTTGAATCAATGACACCCATCTCATTTCAGCTCAGAAGTCTACTGGGATAATGTAGCGGCAAGCCTGGAGGCTTTTGCACACCATGCTGGACGTAAAAGAATTGATATGAGTGACTTTGTACTGCTCTTTAAAAGGTAAAACGTTTATCATACTTATTTTAAACTTTCTGATACCAACTACTGCACTGAGAAAAGGACCAAGACTAAATTGTGCAATAGAATTTCATATATAAAAGTCAAGCATACAGGTTTAAGAAAATGCCTGCCTTTATGAGTAAAGTACATGCCACTGGCGTTTATTGGCATTTTCCGGAATAATCTGGCATATTCTGGCATATTTAAGCATTTTCCGAAAAAAAATCTTCCCAAATATTAATTTTGGTAAAATAATCCAGAATTTATGGGATATAATAGTAAAAACATTGCCAATCATGTTTGATGCACCTTTAACAATCCAAATTAAGAATTGTCTCAACTATAAGAGATATCTAGTGACCTTGTTTCCCATCAAACATTTTAATTGCAGTTATAATTGTGCAAACACTAGAAAAGCACGTATAATTACCACATTTTATGAATATGCCTGATAGTTTATAAGTTCTCACCTAAGTAGATGCACAGTAATCTAAAGACCTTAGGCTCCAGGGCATGTTGTAACATATTCTCAAAATGTTTTGTCACCTCTGTAATTATTAAATACATAAATTCTGTTTCCCAAGGCTATACTTGTGACATGTATATAAGTATTGTTTCAAAGTAGATGCTGTAATATATATATATGCAAAGGAAAATATTTATTTTGTTGAGGGATTGATTACAGTATCATTTTTTGCAAATACAGTAGTAAGTTTTTAATTTTGCATGTTTTTAACACAATTTTCATTCATAAATGCCAGTATTTTCCACTTTAGTGATTCTTGGAGTATTTGCCATGCCAGTATTTTCGGAATTTACCAGCTGGACAATACTTGTCCCAACCCTGCAAGCACAGCTGTATTATCAAAACCCTTTGATGGATTTCATTATTAGCTGGCATGATGGTGTATACTGCACCATCCCAACGCAGGGTTGCCACTTTAAGGTCAAGGTCACAGATTTAGAATTTTCATACCAATGTTAAAGTTTTGTTTATTTTTTCACAAAGTTTCTTACAACATTGCACAAAGTCCTTTTTTATTGTTTGTCTCGTTTCATTTCTACATATATATATGATCTATCTTAACATGATAAAATACAAACTTTATTTGTTTTCAGGCAGCGACTGATTAATGAGAAAGAAAGCTTTTTTTCTCTGATAGAGAAATACCTACCTATGGAGGAGAGAGAGAAGTTAATACCTGTAGCCAGAGCCTACAACAGAATAGAACCCAAGTTATAATCTTCTCTGATAGAGAAATACCTGCCTATGGAGGAGAGAGAAATTAATACCGGTGGCCAGAGCTTACAACAGAATAGAACCCAAGTTATAATCTTCACTGATAGAGAAATACCTGCCTATGGAGGAGAGAGAGAAGTTAATACCTGTAGCCAGAGCCTACAACAGAATAGAACCCAAGTTATAATCTCACTGGACTGTTTTCCTCTACCACAAGAAAATAACATGAAACAAGTTTATAAATAATAATACTATATCTGTAATACAAAACTAGAATTGTTAGCAAACAGATTTGCTTGATAACGGAGAATATATCTCAAAAATAATATTATGTTTATAATTCTTTTTATCTACTAGTGTCATCTGCTGATAACTTTTGCAAACAGTTTGGACCCAGATCAGGCCCGACAGAATGTCGGGCCTGATCTTGATCCAAAATGTTTGACACTCTGATGGTATTCCTGATAGAAATTTTCAAAAAAGTTGATTTTGAAAAAGATCACCAGACGACAAAAAAGAATGCAAAATTTCCCAGGACTGAGGAGGCGGAGTTAATTATTTGGGTCAGCTATAGAAACTTTGGTACATGTACCTATCACATATGCACAAAATCCTCCTTGAAAAGCCCAAGAAGAGTTCGCCAGAAGTTTTGCCCAACTATCAGAGCGAGTTCCAATAGAAACCTTAACATAAGAGGCGTTCTTATACAACCACTGCTGGTGAGCCTTCTGGTGCTCCAGGACATAAAACCACACGGCTTAGAACTGGTTAATGCCAAGAAACTGCCAAAATAAACCACCTGGCTTCGTACTGCACGGCCACCAATCCAGATCCTTCATTGCATAAAATCAATACTGTGTCATGAAGAAGAGGGACCTATTTCCTATGAATCAGATGGAGCATAAATTCAGCAAAATCTTTATTTTTTCTAACCAATACAATTTTTTAGAAATCCAGGAATGCTATTCGATGTCCTTTATCTTCACCTTCACATACCTTAAATCGAGTGCCCTGACACATAAACTGATTCTAGAATCTATGTTGAAGTTGAAAAATGCCATTTTTCTTCATTACAAAACAGTTTAAACTGTCAAGCAGAGTATCCTCTTAAATCTGATATCAGTGTCTAAAAGTTCCATGAGTGTGTCATTGAATAGAATTGCCCGATTACTAAATTTTGCTCTCAAAATTAGGAAGTGGGAAGTTTAATCCAACTGGTAGATGCAATCAAGGAGCTGGATTGGTGGCTGTGTACTGGTTCATGCCCAGGAACCGCCACACAAAAAAAGTAAAATGCCCATGCTGATGTATCTAGTGGAGCAAGAGGACTAAATTTTGATCTGAGGCTTTATCTACATCCAAACTTTGTGTATGCAAGCAGCGAAGGCTCTGGTGAGTCTGCGGATTAGCCCAGGTTTGTCTGAGCCTTTGCTGCTGCAAAGTGTGATCAGTACCAAATTCTCATGTGCTGAAAAATAACCCAGCATTCAAAAAGCACTCAGTGTGTGTTCACAGGAGCATGCATGCTTATCTGATCGAATACAATATTCCATATGATATCTGAACAATGTTTATTATAATATTTTGAAAATAAATGTAATAAATATTTTATATTAAATATTTGAAATATATCGATTTTTGAATGGGACATTTTTAATAGAGATTATACAGGAAACTCTTTCATCCTTACCTCTTTGCCTGTTAGTGGCGACTTGTGTCGTCTGCTTTTCACCTTTGCAAACAGTTTGGACCCAGATCAGGCCAGACAAACTGTCAGGGCTGATCTTGATCCAAACTGTTTGACACCTTGATGGTAGCCCTGAAAGAATTTTTTGAAAACATTTGTTTTGAAAAAAAAATCAGCAGATGACAAAAAAGCTTGCAAAATTACCCAGCATGCAAAGAGTTAAGTATACTGGTTTTTTCCATCCGGTTTGATACAATAAACTTGGGATGGTTTATGACCACATATAAGAGGAGAGTAGTAGCTCAAGTAGTAGCTCATTGGAAGAGTGCTCGACTTGAGATGGAAGGGTCGCCGGTTTAAGCTCAAACACGCTTAGGGATGTCTGTTACAACGCATGGTGGTTCTGGACAACAGTGCGTTACAGGTCCCGGACGAAATATTCCTAAATATAGGTTTGTGTTATTGAATGTGTATCGTTTTTGGGAGACTTAAGACACAATAAACCGCAAGCATCTTATTTTGTCTTTGTATATTTGTCAGCGACACATATCTGAACTAATTCAATCCTGTAGAGCAAGGCTACTATATCCAGTTAACGCGTATATGATACATTATTATTCTTGAAACTGTATTTTACTACTACTCATGTCCTCATATCCTTATTTAGTACTTTCACGATCAGTTTCTTTGAACATTTTATGACTTGATGTTATTAGACATTGCATTGTCCATCACATAGAGCAAGAAAGATTTTTCTTATGAACCCGCTTACTTTAGACGAATGTGTTTTTAAAATCAAAACGAATGTACTGCAGTCATTTTTCCATGTTACAGGTGTGTAACGACTGCAAATATTTTGTTACAGGTTATTGTCGACAGCGTAGCAGGTGGAGACGACAGTGATGGATTTATTAAATATATATTACACTGAAGAATCTTCTGTTTTGACTGAGGGTGAAATGTCATTTACCCTGTATGCGAATAGGAATATGGCGGATACTCAGATTATGTACTGTTATTTCGAACGGCACACGACTTGACATCGTGACCTTGTGCTTAGCGTGTCAGACTTTGGAACCAGAGGACCAGGTCGATTCCAGGGTGGGCACTTATAACAAATTGTTTTGTTTGTTTTTCTTTTGCTTTTTTCCTCTTGTAATGCACAATTACTTCATACAAGAAATATGGATGACAAAAATTACACTCCTTAACGTTTTATATTGAATTATCCTCGAAATAGTGGGGGTGGGGATAACTTTAGCCCTCATGCAAGATGATAAGTCTGGTGACCCCCATTTTTTTTTCTAAAATGTCAAATGATAGTCCATGAATAAGATTTTAATGTCAGATTTTTTATATATAATTTACTCTAAAAATCGAAATCCTTTTGTGAGGGAATAACCAAAATATATCAGGCAGTACTTTGACATGGCTTGGGAAAACAAATACATTTTTACATTTTCCAGAAAGCTTGAGGTCATGAGCATAATTAAAATTAAGAAGCTGGATGGCGATTACAAATATTTTAGCTTAATATTAAGACTTTGGATATGTTTCAGAAAATTTGTAAAATGCTGAAAACTTCCATGTGAGATTATGAAAAATTGAGTCTGGTGACATATCCTTTGTATTACATAAATTGACAGTCCATACATAAAACAAACTGTATGCGAACAATTAAAAAGATTTTAATGTGGGAAGTATTACTCGCAATTGCCCTCAATAAGCTCCAGGTCGGACATAGTGTATACGAATAAAATAACGTTTTAAGCTCACCAAAGTTGAAGGCTCCGAAGTGAGCTAATAGTATACAAATGACTCCAGCCTCCATCCGTCTGTCTGCTCGTCAATATTTTCAAACATCTTCTTTGAAACCACACTGTCAAACGAATTTCATTGGAGACTCCTCAGGATGGAGGGACGAAAGTTATTCAAATGATCTCAAAATGCATTTAAGCCCCCACCCCCATTGCTTAGGCTTCTGTCAGTTCTGAGGCGGTGATTCTCTTGTTGTTGATCTATTACTTAATGTACTTCTCATTATGGGGGTTCTGTGTTTGTCTTTGTTTTTGGTATGCATTACTTTGCGCCCTTCCTAGTTTTGCAATCATCTTGAAGAGGAAGAGAGAGCTGGTAGCTTTACTTTTATTGTCTTATGGATATCTTGTTACTGTAAATGTTCAGTGGCTTTTCCTCATGATATAGTGGGTTGGTCTGGAGTTTATAATTGTTGCATTTCCTGATCATACTAACTTCTTGGTCTTGTGACCAAGATGCCTCCTTGCTCAAATAAGGTAAAAACCCTTTTAAATATTCTCTGGAACCAGAAGACTAAAATGCCACCAATCCCATATATTGTATTAACCTTTAAATTCTTCTGATTACCTGGGGCTTGGAATGCACATTCAATTGGAGGTCGCACAATGCTTAACTACTTCTTCATGCGTTAAATAGGCTTCAGAGCAGTACTTACATCTAGTCAAGTGTTCATGAAAGAAAGAAAAATGTCGTCTCACATCTGTTACAGAAAAACTGACATCGTCTATTGCCTGTTACACAGTCGTCTCTAACCAGTAACATTAGAAAAATGAAATTTTGAGGTTTTTCAGTTTTCTTTCAAGAAGGACATGTTAAAATTGACAGAAAAATCATGTGAGATCTATTGTCGGACCATTTATGCTTATTTCATGATGAGAACGCAAGTGATTAATCGCAAATTACACATTTCTTAAGTTTCTTTTCCAGTCCAGAGTTTTACAATTTAACTACAAATATCTATGGTGTTTGTACTTCTGATGTCGAACTTATAAACACTAATATGACAGGAATTATTTTAAATAGCCAAACAAACTATATTATCATTTTCTGCGACGTCTGTGTGTGTTGCCTCTTTCCACTGTCGTCCAAAACCCTAAATCTGTCATCTAAAACCCGTTACCTGTCGTCCAGCACAGGTAAGCAGTCGTCATGGGCCCGTAACGAATTGTCGTCCAGAACCACCTTGCATTGTAACTGACATCCCTAAGTGTGTCAAAGGAGGCACTGTGTTGTGTCCTTGGGCAAGACTCTTTATATACTGCTTAGTATTGGTTCAACCCGGGACTTATCCTGACATGACTGAAGATTTGTTGACTGTGACATAAAGCATAAACTGAAAGGGTCGCATGTTATAATTTTCAAATTAAAAATGCAACAAGATATGAAGATTTTTTGATATTTTCTATTTGTATGCCTATGTAAAAACAAGTGACCCCAAGGTCAGGGTCATAATTTGAGCAAACTTGGCAGAGTATCACTAGGTCATGCTACGTACCAAATGGGTATTGACACGAGAAAACCTGTCCGACAAAGAGAGACTCAAACCAGTCTCCTCAGCTACAATGGAGCATGAAAATTGAAAAATTGCTTATACCAAGTTTAGATTCAACACTTTCCAATAAACGAAAAACAAAGGCACTCATCAGACTGTGCCGATGCAGCCTGCACAGGCTGGTCTGCACCTTTGTTGTTTGCAAACACCTGACAGGTCTCGTGTCAAGGCCAAAATATCAAGGCCCTATGTTGTATGAATAGACTTTTCCAAACCACACCCAGAATGTCGTAGTCCTACAAACTCCCCCACTCCCCCCACGCCACACATACTCCCCTGTGTGATGCTGTTTCTGGCCCAGGGTCATCATTTTAACAAACTTGGAAGAGATTCATCTGGCGATATTACTTTCCAAATGTTAAGCCTAAGTCGCAATGCCTTTTGGTTTCCGGAAAAGATTTTCTATGTATAAAAATGTACCCCCCACCCCCTATTGGTAGAAGTGATGCTACATACCAAATATCTAAGCTCTAGTCCTTTGGTCGCAGATATATTAATCCTATATAAGCCTGTTTAAAACATGAGACCCCAGCTGGGGGGAGCAATTATTGGCCATAATTTGAATGAACTTGGTAGAGGTCCACTAGATGATGCTATGTACCAAATATCGAAGTTCAATGCATTGTGGTTTCGGATCCAGAACATTTTTTAAGTTTTCATTCCACAGTTTTCATTCCACAAAAATTTAGCTCATTTGATCTAGTTATACAACAGACTGGAACCGTTTAAATAATTATTTAACAGGGCCATATATGATATAAGGATCATAACGGCCATGTTTTGTCAAAATCCAGCCAATAGCTTAGGAGATGTCTTGAAGCAATTGTTTATTAGGGACATTCAGCAATCACAATAGCATGGCTCAGGTGAGCTAATAAACTGAGTATAGGTCGGATAGGTGATGCTACATATATACCAAATATCAGTGAAAAAGTGAGTGTGGCCAAGAAATACCACAATCACACACTGCAGACCAACCCACTGCACCGTGAGGAAGAGACACAGAACACTAACAGACACAAGATTTAGACATTAGGAAGACAATTAACAACTGGGTGGGTAGTCAGGTGGTTTTTTGTTTGAATACATTGCACCGATATTCTGATCAAATGTAAGTAGCTTTCTCTATGTTTTCTCATCTATGCTCAGAAAGTTATATACCATTTTCCAGCCCACGTTTTTTCCCAATAACTTCTTTAAGCTTCTTAATTTGAGTACAGACTCTGTCACAAAGAAAATGACTGTCATCTGTTCAGTTTGTTTCTATAATTCATGCTCAAATCTTCGCCACTAAAAATTTTGTGACAGGGTCTGTACTCAAAGTAAGAAGCTTTATGAGGAATATCCTGTCATCGTTAGATCGGGGAAAATGTGGGCTGGAAAATGGACACATTGGTGTATAACTTTCTGGGTAATGATTAAAATTTTCTGTGCAGTGTATCTAATTAAAAACCATGTGACTACCCACCCTCAACCAGCTCTTTTCCTCATCAAGATGACTGCAAAACTAGAAACGACACTAAGTACTGCATAACAAAACAAGGACCAAACAGAGAGCCCCTACTAACAATGAGATCCCGAAATAGCAAACCCAAATCAGGCAGCTCATGTAAGAGCTGTTTGATCAGGGTCTACTCTGTTTGCCTATTGAAATATGATTAGATATGCTCCTACACTAATGGACCTGACAAGTAATCTCTTTGTTCCGTGTACAAATATGAAAGTTTATATAATTATTCATAGTGAGTGGAGCTTAGCATGAATGTTCATGAAGGAAAGGGTTAACACTAAATACCATATTCAACCTTAAGTTATACGTGCACATGCTACGCAAGAATAGTTCTTCCAGAGTTGCTCGATCGACTTATGAATTCTTGTCAGTCCTGTGGCGCAATTTCATTAAATGGATTCATTTTTTGGATTAAAGTGTGGATCATGATCAGCTGGCTTTTGAAGCAGCTGATCTGGCTCTACAATGTATGCTGTTTTCAAAAGAGAATATATAGCTAGTTAGCTACTTCCAGGCCTTTAGTTAAGAGTGTGTACCAAAAAATAATATTCTTATATCTCAACCAAAACATATGTTATGAGTGCTCAAAAGAACCGTCTCATTGAGATGGTTCCTTTGAGAACAAAAAACATATGTTTCTACTGAGGGATAAGTAAAATCCATAACACCAGTGATCCCTAGCCTACAACTCCTCAAGCCATGCTGTGTGGCCATTCACGAGTTTGTTGGGTCTTTTCGCATCCCTGCATTCTCTTCCACTTCTACATCACTATTGCTAAAATCACTCCCAAGTTCATCAACAGTGTTATTTTCCAATGTATACATATCATCAATTGTAATATAGTCATGCTTTCTATTTTTATCACAATCTTGCTTTTTATTTTTATCACCCTTCTTGACCTTTTTTTCTTGAAAATATTCCGAGTATTTCTGGAGATTCTCTCGCCTGATCTTCTTTGATGCTTTCTTGCTCAATTTTTTCACACTTTCAGAAAATAATTCACTGTCATTATAGCTAAAATCAACAGGCTCCTGCTGCCTGTGTCTTGAACCAGTTCTTGAACCATCTTTCAATGCTATAATTTTCTGCATTAAGACGTCATGTTTCAACCCATACAGGTCCTGTCTAAGATTCAGATCTTCTAGTAACTTGTCTGTCTGCTCATTATCCTCTGCTAACAGTCTATCTGCTGGACTATGTGATGATGCAATGTCTGTTCCACTGTGTGATGATGTAATGCCTGAGCTACCATGTGATGATGTAGTGTCTAAAGTATTGCTTGATGATATAATATCTGAGCTATCATGTGGTGATGAGGTGTCTGAACTGTCCTGTGATAATGTGGTGTCCGAACTACCATGTGATGATGCAGTATATGAAGTACTGCTTGATGATATATCTGACCTATCATGTGTTGATGTAGTGTCAGATAATGCGGTGTCTGAAGTACCATCTGAAGATTCATGCATGATTCCTTTCACATCAGTCAGTGTTCTCTTCTTACCCTCGTAGGGGAAACCTTTCCCAAATCCTAATTTGGTAGTAGGCTGGAAGAAAATGAAATTGGTATAATCAGTTCCTAAGGTAAAGATTTGGAACAATTTCCACAGATCAAGTTCAACTTAATATTTATGGAGAATATTAATAGAGAATTTAAACATGCATGCTCAATAATACAAGTTTAATAAATCAATACTAATTGAGCACAAAAGGTAGATTCTATTTATCATATGACACATTTTGCCTAAAGTAAATGGGATGTTGTTACCTAAGTTATAGCAAAACGTTGCCTAAATAATTGGCATATCGTTGTTCAGGAGTCAAAACCTTGTAACTCCGATTTTTATCATAATGACTTTTTGTCAACGCGGGAATACCAACCACATGGCGCACATTCTGTCAAATTCTCGTAGTGCTAGGCCAACTAGAACCCTCTTATAAAGCATCAATCATGCTTCAAAATATTGTATCTAAGTTAGATACGATTATTTTTGTGATCATTTTAGCGAGATGTTTAACCATGAAAAAGATGCTCAAAATGTTGTAACTGGATGTTTTACCATGAAAAAGATGCTCAAAATGTCGTAACTCAAGTGAAACTCTTCATAATAGTATGAAATCTTTATTTGAAGTTCAAAACAGCATTAACAGTAAATTTGAATGTTATGAATTATAACCTGGACACTCCAAGCAAAATTATTCATTTTTTTGTCATCTGAAATATGTGAAAATCAATGACATGAAGTTTTGACTCCCGAATGACGATATTTAATAGACAAGAATTTTGAGCTTTAATACATGGTGTAATTGATAGTTGCTCCACTTGAAATATGCATACAGTATCACCTGTGTAAAATGGCCACTCAAAAATAGACAAAACAAAGATCTTTATGACAAATGTAACTTAATGAAGATCAAAAGTATTGCAGAATGTTCCCCTTGGAGCATTCTGCAATGCTTTTGACCTACATTAAGCGATAATTGGTCTTGAAAACCAATCTTCGGTCTTTTTGGAAGTGGCCGTTTTACACAGGTTTTACCGTACTGTATATATTCCAGAAAGATGATAATAAAGAAAATGATAACAAAAATACCGCTATCTCTGAAAGAACTATTTCCAAAAGAAAAAAGTTGCAAACAATTTGAAAACAGATCAGGCCCAACAAATCGTCAGACCTGATATGGATGCAAATGACTGTTTGGCACTTTTACAGTATAACAATATGCAAAAGTACCCACTGGACTTGAATTAAGAGTGCGTATCAAAAAACTAAATTTCCCAACCAAAACATATGTTGTGGGTACTCAAAAGAACCGTCTCAATGAGACGGTTCTTTTGAGCATCCAAAACATGTTAAAACTGATGGGTAAGAAAATATTTACAATTTTACGCTCAAAAATTGTGTTTATCTAAACCCGTGTACCCAGCATGCAAAGAGGTAACCAAAGGTTGATCCAAGCCTTTGTTGCATCATTTCCTGATGAAGGGTTTGTAAACCTGAAACGAGTAGATCTATAATAGAAAGAAAAAAACAAAATAAAAACCGTTCTTGGCCATTTGTTCCTTCCATCAACCCCTTCTTGTGACCGTGGAGCGCAGTGGCTCAGTGGTAGAGTGCTTGACTGGAGACCGAGGGGCTGCAGGTTTTAGCATCACTCCATTGTGTCCTTGAGCAAGACACATAAATCCTAGCTTTGTACTGGTTCAACCCAGGAAAAACCGTCCAGTGAGGCTCGAATCCGGGGCCTCTCGGTCTCTATCAAGCACTCTACCACTGAGCCACTGCACTCCTCTTTTCTTTATTCTTTTGTACTATTGAGCACTCTCAATAGTCAGACATGTATGAAAAGTAAAAAAAAAATCTCATTCTCGGCTCTGAATGTTTTTTCGGGAGAGGTTAAAATAAACACAGTACCTCTTGTAATGGTTCATCACTGTAGTGAAATGTCTTTTTCCTGCAAATAGAAAATACAACACATATATTTTCTTTCACAGGACAGTGCTACATACAACTGTTGAGGGTCTGGATAGGGAGTATCAATTTCTATAACAGTAAACATTAGTTCATATTTTGTTTTCTTTTAAATTTTTATATTTTAAATCTTCACAAGTTTACTTTATACTTTTAAGCCCTTAGCTTGGTTTCTCCTATCACTCAGTATTATTTTTAACTCTTCTTCTGTCTGAAAAAAATTGTCACTTTTCTATTCATAGCATATTCATTCATTCAGAGACTCATTAACAGTTTGGCCTTGACGCGACAAAACCTGTCTTCAGGGTTTCCGACAAAGCGAAACTCAAACCAGTCTCCTAAGCTAAGGAGACTAGCTAGAAAATTGAAATTTCGCTTGTAGCAAGTTTTGATATGATACTTTCCAATAAGTGAATAACAATGGCGCTGATCAGCATGGGCAGATGCGCAGACTGGTCTGGGACTCTAGGCCTTTGTTGTTCGCAGCCCCCCACCACCCCGAAGATAGGTTTTCTAGCGCCGAGGCCCATTTGCATAACGATCAAGACCATATTCAGTTTGACTACTGTATTCAATCTAATAATAAGTCCACTGTGCACATTTTTTTAAAATTTGATAACCCCTTTTGAAAACATTGTAGATCCAGACAGCTGGACTGACAAGAAATTACAAGTTCAAATCTATAGTGTATTCAAGAGTAATACTTGGTTTGTGATTATCGGAGCATGTATGCTTTTTGGGTAGTTCATTCAGGGACTTCTGGAAGCTTATTTTAAAATAAATAAATAAGAACAGTGGTGGGCAAGAAAAAGAATCCATATTCGTGTGAGGGTAGGATAGAAAAATCCGTCCCTCGGGTTCACAGTTTGTCATCACTCAGCAAGCCTCATGATGCCAAAGGGGCGAGATTCTCGGGACAGATTTTTCCATCCTACCCTCACACTCATGATAGATTCTTATACTACATAAATGACCTCTCATCACAGCTTCGATCAACAGTGCATCTATATTTGCTGATGATACGATTGCCTATCGTCTTGCCTTAAAGATACAAGACAGGGAGCGCAGTGGCCCAGTGGTAGAGTGCATGACTCGATCGAGGGACCGGTTCAAGCCTCACCTGCGTCACTGCGTTGTGGTCCTTGAGCAAAACACATTTATCCTAGCTTAGTACTGGTTCAACCCAGGAAGACCCATCCCTGTTTAACTGAAAGATTGTTGATGGTACGTAAAGAATCAAATCAAACAAACAAACAAAAAGATACAAGACCTTACCTGACAGCCTCTGCAGAAAGCTTTCTGCATGGGAGGTCCAGTGGCACATGAAGGTGTGCATGGGTGAAAGTTTTAAGGATTATTCCTGAATTCAGGATTTTGAGGATGACTTTTCACAGAAAGTCATCCTCAAAATACTAAATTAAGGGGGTTGTATTAGCTTCTCTGATTAATTTTCAGTCAGTCTAAGGACAACTGACCATTTAAACTTCAAATTGTGGATATTTAGTGGGCATATCCCAAGTTTTAAGATTGAAAATCCGAAAGTTCAGGATTTTGGAAATTTTTAACTTTCACCCATGGGTGTGTTGTTCTAACTGCTAGTGCCAAGAAGAACCCTTATAGATAATCCAGGCAGACTACAAGCTTCATGGACAAATCCTTGCCAGAGTCAAATCAGCCATTTACCTTGGGGTTTCCATCACTGATGATCTAAAGTGGGACCAATTAACACATCAAAAGCACTTGCCAGATGCTTTTGATGTGTTGGTCCCTCTTCTGACAAGTCATAAGTGATGGTATATCTGGTCTTGAAAAAATCATATTTGGAATATAGGGTCTTTATGCCTGCTGGGAAGCAGTGTGTCCCAAATGCATGGTGTTTAGGAGGTGTAAAGGGATTTTGATCATGTCTTCATTTTGAGACTGCATGTCTTTAATCTTCTCTCAATTGGCTTTCATGTACATGAGTATCAGTGGAAGCTTCTGTCTGTGCGTGTCTGGTCTAATTATAGCAAAGATGATGTGATCCAAGATGCCAGGTATAACATCAACTCTGAGTACTTGGTCCTGTCTGTTGGATAGTAAGAGGTAGAGGTGGCTCAGGCTGAGGCCTTTTTGCTGTCCATTTATGATTCATCATAGGTCCAGATAACCAAACTTTTCATGCGTAAAATGTGAATATTTTCTTATTCATTAGTTAAAATATATGGTTTTGGTGCTCAAAAGAATTTAACCATCTGAATGAGACAGTTCTTTTGAGAAATAACAAATTAAATTTTTAATTACACATTCTTATCTGGAGGCCTGCAAATCTATCTATCTATGTTGTTATATTAAGCTGTCAAACTTGATAATTCTTTAATGGTGTGCTAGAAGTTACAAGAAAATACATTCTTTGGTCTTGAAAGGTCAAGGTCACACAAAATATTGCCCAGTACCCTCTACATTATGTGACCTATGCACCTGCAAAAATCTAAGGTACTATGTCAAGCGGTATAGGAGAAGATGCAATTACAAGAAAATACATTATTTGATCTCTGACCTTGACCTTTGAAATATTGCCCAGAACCCTCTACATCATGTGACTCATGCACTTGCAAGTTTGAAGTTGCTACACCCAACGGTTTAGGAGATACATTTAAAAGAAACGTGACAGACGCACACACACACAGATGGACACACGCACAGATGGACGATGGTGGCAGACAACCCACTGGCATCCATTTTTTTTTTAAAAATGTAAATTTTCTGTTAATTTGGTCATTTGCTGCAAGTTTTACCCTTTAAATGAGGGTCTGGATTGGGTATAATGATTAATGAATAATAGCCCTTTTTTATAATGAATAGTGAATATTGAGCAAAAAAAAATGAATAGTGAATAATGAGGGCCTAAAAATTAATGAATAATCCTATTTTTTTTAATGAATTGAAGAAAAAATTAATGAATAGTGAATAATCAGATTTCTTTGCCACCTTTCTTACTTTTAAAGAATAATTGGTCTTATTTTAATGAATAACCCAAAATTTTAATGAGATGAATAATGGGCTAAATTTTTAATGATAGTGAATACCAGACCCCCCCCCCCCCTTCCAGACCCTCTTAAATGACTAACAGTTTTTAGCATTTAAATGCATAGGCGGCCAAATTTGACCTTGTCATAAAATAGGTCAATTTTCAAGAAATGGGGTTTCTATGACTCGATCGCTTAACCCCTAGGTTGCACTTTAGGGTGTGACCAACAGGTATAACAGGTCAATTTCATCACAGGGTCATCATTTATATAAACTTTGTAGAGCTTAAGTGTCCGATGCTGCATGCCAAGTTTCAAGATTATAGGACTTAAGGTTCTAGAGGTTTTAACCATACATGGGCATGGCGACAGCTTGGTCATGTGAGTGACCTGGACCATTTATACATTTATAAACCCTTTCCCAAAGATGCTCCACATAATATTCGGCTTTGATTGGCTTCAGAGAAGATCTTTGAAAATGGTGGACGACGGACGGACGCCGGCTCAATGGGTATACTATAAGCTCACCTTGTGAGCCAAACGGCTCAGGTGAGCTAAAAAAAAAGTAGAATAGAAAGACGAAACATGTAGTGCTCTGAGAGTATTAAATAAGACTCCAATATAAGAAAGAAGAAATTTTAGAAAGTTGATCCTAGCCACTTTTCGCCCACCCGAGTGTGACCGATCGGGCCGATCCACCTTCTCTAGGGGTACCTGGGCACTACGCCCGACGACAGGCTCAACTCTCATCATTTGGGGGACTTTCATTGCCAGACGAGGTTCCCCAATTAACAATTATTTTCTGGAGGCCTGGTAACTGTACAAACAATTGTCCAAGTAAGCTACTATGCCAATAACGTACGTCTGCATGTTGAAGGTACCAAACCTAAAACAGTGGATCATGGTCTATGGCCAAACACCAAAGGTACGAATAATGGAAAGGTCGAAATGTCCAGCGCATCCTGTTATACCTGTTGGCCACACCCTAAAGTGCAGCCTAGGGGTTAAGCGACCGAGTCATAGAAACCCCATGTAATTCTTGAAAATGTCTATCTAGGTTGTTTTTGAATCCGTTCACAGTTGTGGATGATATTGCTCGCTCTGGAAGTCGATTCCATGCATTGATCACACGTTGACTGAAATTATTATATCTGATGTTCAATCTTGATCTTTGTTTATTCAACTTGAGAGAATTTCCTCTAGTGACAGAAGTATTTAGTTCAAAAAGGCTATTCAAGGGAATGCCTTCTAATCCTTTAAGTATTTTGAATGTTTCAATAAGGTCTCCACGATGTCTTCTGAGCTCTAGGGTGGTGAGATTTAAATACTTAAGTCTATCATGATATGGCAAGTGAGATATTTCAGGAATCAACTTGGTTGCTCTGTGTTGAACTTGCTCAAGTAGTTCTATATCTTTGATTAATGACGGATTCCATGCTTGTATACAATATTCTAACTTTGGTCTCACAAGGCTTTTGTAAAGTCTGACAATGGTGTTTTTATCCCTTGATACTATATGGCGTTTAATCATTCCTAATGTCATATTGGCTTTCTTAACTGCGCTAACACATTGTTTTGAAGGCTTCAAGTCATTTGACACAATAATACCCAAGTCAGTCTCTTCTGTTACAGATTGTAAAATTTCACCATTCATACTATAATCACAATATGCATTGTTATGTCCTATATGGAGAACTTTACATTTCTTCACATTAAATAGCATTTGCCAATCTTTGGACCATTGACATAAATTGTTTATATCTTGTTGAAGTATATCAATATCCTCTGCTGTCGGAACAGATCTGTAAACCTTACAATCATCTGCAAACTTCTGGATGTGGCTGGATACCACTGTATCAATGTCATTTACAAAAATCAGAAAAAGTATCGGTCCAAGGACAGAGCCTTGGGGCACACCCGATAAAACGTCCTGTAATCTTGAAAATTTGCCATTCAATACAACCTGTTGCTTGCGATCACATAACCATTCACCAATCCATGCTGCTACATTGCCACTAATACCGTGAGATTCAATTTTGTGCAGAAGTCTTTTGTGAGGCACCTTTTCAAAGGCTTTGCTAAAGTCAAGATAAATCACATCCAAAGGCTTGCCTTCATCAATTGCTTTAGTAACATCTTCCAGGAATGATAATAAGTTAGTTAAACAAGATTTTCCTTTAGTAAAGCCATGTTGGGACTTTAACAGTAATGTATGTGTATTAAGATGGTTCACAATATTGTCTCGTAAAATGGATTCAAGAACTTTGCAGATCTGTGAAGTTAAGCTTATTGGTCGGTAATTCCCAGGATCCGATTTATCACCTTTCTTAAATATGGGAGTAACATTGGCATGTTTCCAGTCAGTAGGCACTTGTTTGAGATGAATACTCATATTAAAAATTAAACTTAATGGCTCTGAAATATAATCACAAATGTCCAGCAGAAGTGAGGAGCCAATATTATCAGGTCCAGGCGATTTATACCGTTTCAGTTTCAGCAGGTGTTTTCTGACTAATTCTGGAGTGATATTAATGTCTGTAAGTTTTTCTTCAGAATCTCCTTTGAATTTAATGTTTGAACTTGAAATATTTTCAGTATTCTCTCGTGTAAATGACGATGCAAAGAAAGCATTTAACTCTTCAGCCATAAACTTCGAGTCTGAACTAACCTCTCCATTCTGCCCCTTCAGGGGACCAATACTGTCTTTAACTTGCTGTTTGCTCTTTTCAGTATTCTCTCGTGTAAATGACGATGCAAAGAAAGCATTTAACTCTTCAGCCATAAACTTCGAGTCTGAACTAACCTCTCCATTCTGCCCCTTCAGGGGACCAATACTGTCTTTAACTTGCTGTTTGCTCTTTACATACTTGTAAAAGGATTTAGAGTCATGTTTTATATTATCTCCTAACTTTTGCTCAAAACGTTGAACAGAGTCTTTAATGAGTTGTTTCACATGTGCTTCAACTTCTTTGTACCGATTATAGGTCTGAGGTTCTCTTGTTAATCTATAATTCCTATACAGATGTTTTTTCTTTCGTATTTGTCTGACAATTTCTCTTGTTATCCATATTTTCTTATTTGTTTTGGTTCTTCTCTTTTTCATAGGTACATTATTGTTAATGCTGTTATTAAGTAATGTCTTAAATTCATTCCAACTAGAAAATGTGTCCTTCCCTTCCAATTTCTGCTTCCAATCAATGTTCAAACTATCTTTAATTCTATCCATATTAGCTTTTTTCCAATCCGGTATTTCCTGTAAATTTTCAGCAACACAAGTCTTAAAATTCAATTCTGCTAATATAAGAACATGATCACTGCTACCAAGTTTACCTACTCACTGTAAATTGACCACCATGTTAGGATCAGATGAGATCCGTTTAATTTTGTCGCGAAGCAATGAAATTTGAGCACCTTTTCTTATTCAACAGGTACTTCTGCATCATCTTCGAGCTTTTGATGGCATCTTGGAGTAAAACCCCTCCTGAAAACGGTCTTTCATTATGCAAAACCTTAAAAAGTCCTCTGCTTGATTTCAACATGGAGGCGGCCATCTTGAAGTACCGCACATTGTCAAAAGAAAATTCGCCTCTAAATAAACCATAAACCTCTTTTATTCTAATAAAAATCATATAATGAAATATTTTAAATCAGATATATTCTATTTTTACTCCTAATGTATTTTTGAGAATTGTTTATTTATCAAAATTAGCTCCGCAGCTTTTCGAAAACAACTTCCTGTTTTGAAAGAGCAGACAGGCATTTTTTTGGTTTGCCATTTTCTGCATAAAACATTCTCTTCTGTAGTAGGGCAGTGCCAGAATGTCTAACAGAGCCTTGCGTAAACTACATGGGAACGATCTAATTGTGCCTGTTGAAGTAAATGAAGACTCAGATGACGAAGTTATTGAAACAAATAAATCAAAGAAAAACAACCTCTCCAATCCCTTTGAACTGGTAATATTTTCATCAAAGAGATTATACTGCCACCCAATCTATCGATCTATCTCTATGTAATAAAACCAAGAATCATTTCATTTTGTCAATTAATGCCAAAGTGTTGAAAACAGAGACCGGTAAAGTGCAGTTGTCCCGGCCCGCCTGTATTGTATTTTTTTATGTGTTAAGGACCTACCAATGAACCCGCCAAGGTACCTAAAATTAAAAAAAAAAAAAAAGATACCTAGGTCCCTAAAACTTAAAAAATATGATACAGGCCCCTGTGCATCATACTAAACACCACAAGGTAGCACCATATGTCCAGATAAGCTAATAAGCAGTTTTATTTAATTTAGCATAAATTTGTACGGTAAATGTTCTAAAATTTCGAACACTCTAAAATTACGAACACCTAAAATTATCGCCGAAAATAATTTTTAAAACATTCTAAAAAATCAAACACCGACCTTTTTGGGAAAAGTGAATTTCTAAAATTACGAACACAAGTTATTTTCGGCGGTAAATCGATGTCCATTTATCTGTTTGTCCCATCCGTGCTTGGTTTACTTTTAACGTACAGCGCGTGAGCGGTAGCGACATTTGGAATGTTCCATTCTACTTAAATGGGTAATCTGGTACGCGACGTTCTTTTTCGCATGCCGAGCACAAGACTATACTTTTTGTCTGCTAACTGTGCGATACATGTTTTCAGATAAGATCAAAGGCAAGAGAGCATTAAAAGCACGGACTTTCCTACATGTAGTACTTGACAAAGGTCACGCATGATATTGGTATAAGCTGTCCGGAAAACAGTGCAGGCTACCTGCAGCGTGTTCAAATATTTTTAAAACCCTTCATTGGCGAAATTTTTACCTATAAGAAGCATCCGATCAGCAATGGTCATTAACATGGATTTCCTTTGTCAGTATATTGTCACAGACATTAAACAGACATGCCTTGGGCAAGGATTAGGAGTTACAATTACCGCGAGAAAACGCACATCTTAGCTTGTGTTCACTATGAAGGACTTAGGTCATACCAGTGACCTATATATATAGGTCACTGGTCATACGCTGCCTGGTCGTCAAAATTGAACATTTGCAAGTAACAGTAGATGGTGTTACTTTAAAAAAAGCCATGCAAACCACAGCGTTAAACAACTTAAAAAAATTGCAAAAGGGCCTTTTTTTCCAAGTGGTGGTTTCAGTCGTGAGACACAAAATTAATCCATTCAACATAAAAGCGGTGATGCTTGACCATCAATGCTGTATTGAGAATGCACACTTGCGCATGCTCGTCTGAGTCTTTGTCGCATGTTATAAGTACCAAAATATCATGAAATTACATGTGCGGATCGAGGTCCGGACCCCCCCCCCCCCCTGAAAAATCACAAAACATAGGGTTTTCTAGCAATACATGTCCGGATTCGCTGAAAAATCGCATCTGCGAAGCCAGCATTCAATGTTGGGCATTCATTGGCATGCCAGCGAAACGCCATTTAATGGCGCTTCGCTGGCGGGCCGATGATGGCCCGCTTACAGTGGGACTTGGATCCTCCCTCCCCTTATCAACTTTAAAAACAAACGTTGTCAAAGTTGGATCCCCTCTGACAAAACTTTCTGGATCCACGCATGAATTATTCCGTCGACAGTTTAATTTTAATCGAGCCGGTTCACACGCACTGCATGCATGCGCGGATCCAGAACATTTGTCAGAGAGGACCGAAATGCCACTAAAAATGGACACCATCGGCCCATCAGCGAGACGCCATTGTTGATAATGGCCCACCATTGAATGCTGGCTTGGTAGCTTTGTGATGTTTAGGGGATCCGGATCAATATTGCTAGGAAACCCTATATTTTTGTGATTTTTCAGGGAGGTCCGAACCCCCTGTCCCCCCTGTGGATCCGCCCATGGCATGCAGCTAAAAGAATGGACTTGTCTGAAATGTTCCTTTCAGCGTGTGGTGATCATCGGACGCAAAGTCGGACTAGATTATAACTTGGTATGCATGTTTGCCCCTGAAAACGGGCACGTCGGACGATCTTCTGGATGCAAACTTTGAAGTAGAGAGACTGCACAGTGTTTGTACACGAATCTTTTGTTTTGGCTTGGTTTCTTAAAATATCGAAACACAATGTTTGGGTCAGTCGATCAATCTTTGCTTCCGATGAGGACCCAAAAATCAAACTTACCGTGCGCATCGACTTTTGTACGGCAAAGTCGGACATTCCACAGTATTAACGCTTTGCGTACTTTCTACCGCATGCACACATTTTTAAATTGACGAAACATTCTATCCTGAATACCATTCAGGTCTGATCTGGATCCAAACCGTGTTTGCAAATAGAGAGAGAGAGAGAGAGAGAGAGAGAGAGAGAGAGAGAGAGAGACTGGTGCAGGCACATCAAAGTAAACATTCCATCGGCGGATCGACAATTAGAGAGAGAGAGAGAGAGAGAGATGTGTGTGTTCTTTTTGAATTTCGTCAGTTTTTTTTACTCTGGGAACTCGTCTACGTATAGATCTTTGCAAAAAATCTGAACGTACGAGATGTCTAGCGGTTTCAATTCTTGAGTACAATATTAACTCGAATTCGAAGTCGGCAGAGCGAGCGAAAGCGAAGGAAGAACGAAATAGTGTAGTGATTTGGCGAGTGAACATAGGAGACCCCGCTTATTGAATAGTTTAAATCAGTGGACTTTTATCACTTGTAAGTAAATTGAGTGACACAATATGAACGTGCCTGGCTCTCGACTTGGCGAATACCGCATGCGCTGGGCATTTTACTGACTCAGTCCGCATGAATTTAGCGGCGGTTTTAATAAGATCAAAGAAAAGAAAAACGAGGAGATAGCACAGAATCATATCGCGGTGTTTTTAACACGTTTCTACCACATTTTGACATGCATATATACCGGTTTTCTCATGATAAAGTCCACATTCTAAAATTACGAACACTGGCATTTTTTTCATAAACGTAATTTCTAAAATTACGAACAGCAGAAAAATTAATTATTTTTTAGCGTTCATAATTTTAGAACATTTACCGTAATTATTTTCTTACCCATCAGTTTAAACGTGTGTTTTGGGTGCTCAATGAGACGGTTCTTTTGGGTACCCACAACATATGGTTTGGCTGACATGTAAGAAAATAATTTTCAAAAACGCACTTTACCTGGAGGCCTGGTAACAAATTTCAATACCTCAAGGTACCACAAAAACATGCGTGCATGAGTATGACCATGAGACAGAGAGAGGTATCTACTGTCAACAAGTCTAGTCTCATCAGATCGCAGTACCCCAAAGCTGTGGGATGCTGTTTTTCTCACACTGCTGCACAGGATGTGTGGAAGTCTGCAGATCGTCAATATAGACAACATTGATACTGAAAAGTCTTGGTCGTTTGAACTATATACTAGGAAGTATTTACACAACTTCAATGTGTGTATTTAAAATGTCCAAATCTGCTACACAGACATCTTGACAAGGGATTAAAATTGTACATGTGTGGTGTCGGACAGAAAAGTAAAAATTAACACAGGTTAAATGCATGCATATGAGAAGTATAGTGGCATTAAGAAGATTTGTGCCCCGAAAAAAGCCGGGGAGCTCTATGATGCAACAACGATAAATAATATGGCTCTGTTCTTCTTATGTAAATAACTTTATCATATGGTACCTTGTGTTATCTCCTATCTAACAACTTATAAAAGAACCAACCTTGTACTAGGAACCCCAGCGCTTTTTTTCCAAATGATCATATTTCATTGAATCTTATACCACTGGAAAGATCTCAATAGAAACTTTCCAAAACAGTTTCTTTTTTGAAAAAATCTTTTCTGGAAGGAAAATAATAAACATTTGAAGTTGCTATTTTAAGGTAACATTTAGAAAATTTCATCCATTATAGATTGATATTGGAAAATCATGAAGAGATTAAGGCACTGTCCAATATTGGAAAAATGTAACAGGTAATGCTATGGCTGCTACTGTTTATAACAGAGAAATGAGGATTTTTCTCACTACATCAGTAGATAAAACTAAATGCAAAAGTAAAATGTGAAATAACATCCAATTTTCATGAAAGTAACATATTCAAAAAGCCCAGGGTAACCAGAATAAGAAGGTGTCTGCGCTTTACAAATACACAGGTTAAGATAAACAAAAAAATTCAGCGTAAAATTGTAAATATTTTCATACCCATCATTTTTAGCATATGTTTTGGGTGCTCAAAAGAACCATCTCATTGAGACGGTTCTTTTGAGTACCCACAACATATGCTTTGGTTGAGAAACTCATTTTTCTGTTACACACTCTTAACTACATGTTAAGTCCTGAAATGTATTTGATATATTTGATAGTTTTCAAGCCGGCCTTGCCAGACTTTCCTGCCCTATATCTCTTGACTGAATTATCCAATCAACAAAGCGCACACTGTATAAAATATATTTTATTCAACACTACCCAGGTAAATTTCCAACATTCCAATACTTATATTGGTTATTTTGGGGTTGTTACTTGTACTACCTTGCGGTACCTTGTTGTAATTACCATAGTACGACCATTTAGGCCTATTATCAATTTGGCAAAATCCAGAATCAATAATTTGCAACCACAGCCCCCCTGAAGCAGAGGATAACAGGTGCATAGCGGCACTTAGGTAAGTGTGTTTTTTACCTGAGAGCTGTGAATATGCTGGGCTTTTGATTTATCCCATCAAAACAGTGATGAAAATTCAGAGGAAGAGATAAGCTGCGTATCAAATTATTTTATGCTTAAAAAACTTCCAATACCTATTTATAATTGCTAAATTAAAGTACCATTTAAGGCATGATTTATGCAGACTGTTTTTTACTATCCAATTAATTTCAATTTGAAGTGTATTTTGTCCGTTTGTTTACAATTTGCAGTTCCATTTGCTTCATTTGAATGCAAAAATTTCCACAAAAAAATAATGTCCAATCTTGAGCAGTTTATCCCATAGATAAGGCACATGATCTGTGAAAAAATTAATTTGATCATCAGTTGAAAAATTATGGCCACCAAGGGCCAGGCCCTGTGTAAATCTTCTTGTCAAAAACTACTGTATAGATTTGGAAACATTTTTTCATAAATTGTCATTAAGTGATCTATCAAGATTTTTTTGATCAAATTAATTTGATCCATTGAAAAACCTGGCCACCAGTGGTCTATATTCTGTTAGCCATTAATCAGATTTGATTCACTTTTATTGGATTAGATGATAATTTCCATTGAGGCTCTACATCCTTTTATTTACCTCAACACTATTTTAGCTTTTTTAGGTAAATTCTTATTGAAACTGCTGATTCATCAAAGATCCTTACCTTGATGTTGGGTGGTATGATGCTTTCCCCTGACCTTATAAGAGAGTCATTCTCAGATGAATGACCCAGGGACCAAGGGCCATTTTGTTTTTTGTTACAGCTGAACATAATGTAAAACTTTTTCTTAATCTAGGCTAATTTAACCTTAATAGTGCCAAGAAAAAAAAATGCATCTGAAAATGTCATCTGCTGAAGTCCTCTGCTGCAAATAATTGCCTAACATAACTGATGAATTAAGTATAAAAGCAAACAGTGTGGACCCAGAACAGACTGCTTCTATAGGAGCAGTCTGATCTGGATCCACTCTGTTTGCCATAGAGGCTTCTTAAACATTTCAGCAGACGAGAAAAGCAGACGACTTTTGTTGCGATTGGCGCTTTCAGGGTTAAAGTGCACCTTTTTTCTTCTATCTAGTTAAATACAGGAGATGACTGTCCGTCACCAGAGGAGCATGATTCTGAGAATGAACAGAATGAAGTACAGACAAAAGAACAGACAGATAATAAAGGAAAGAGGAAAAGAAAGAGAAAGAAGAGAAAGGGCAAAGACAAAGGAAATGAAGAAGAGACGATACGCAATGAAGTAAGAGTAATTCTCAGCAGGCACATAACATCAAAATGATGTCATATCAATGTCGATATGATGCCATCATGTGCAGATCCAGAGGGGGGGGACAGGGGGTCCGGACCCCCTCTGAAAAATCACAAAAATATAGGTTTGCAATACTGGTCCGGATCCCCTGAAAAATCACAAAGCTACCAAGCCAGCATTCAACGTTGGGGCCATCATCGCCCACCAACGAAACACCATTTAAATGGCGTTTCGCTGACGGACCAATGATGGCCTTTTTTGCGGTATTTGGAGATCCAACTAAAAAAAAAATAAAGTTATCAAATTTGGACCCATCTGACAAAACTTTCTGGATTCGCGCATGGTCGTGATGTTGCATTGATGTTGATATGAAGTTGTTTCAAGGATTGTGTGCCTGCTGGGTTATTTGTGACTTGATTAACTCTTTAACTCTTTGCATGCTGGGTAGTTTCTTATGGTTTTATTTTTATCTGCAGGTATATAAACTCAGTTTTAAAAGAATACTTTTTTCAGGAATACCACCAGAGTTTTAAACAGTTTCAACTTTGAATCTAGACCAGGCCTGACATTTTGTCAGCCCTGAACTTGATCCAAATTTTTTCCAAAAGTTAATTATCTGAATAAGAAAAAAGTCACCACTAGCAGGGAAGGAGTTAAAAAAATGCAAACCTAACTAGATTTTGTTGTTTTTTTAAGCGTTTAAAATTAACTTGCTTTCATAATTTTTCACATGTATCACAGACACTATTCCTAGGTAGGTTTCTCTAATAATTAGTCATAATTCAAAATAAATATAAAAAAAATGAGCATAAAATTGTGAATACTTACTTCCATCAGTTTAAACATGTGTTTGTGTGCTCTGTGCTCAAAAGAACAGTCCCAATGAGACGGTTCTTGTCAGTACCCAAAGCATATGTTTTGGTTGAGAAATCAAAGTATAACTACACACTCTTATCTAGAGGCCTGATAAGGTATACTTTTGCCAGTAACTGACACCAGTGAAGGCACTGCCACTGACACCAGTTACTATCACTGACACCAATTACTATCCTACTTGAATCAGAGGTAGAGAGAGAATAATTTCTTAAAGTATATGGCCCAACTGGACCTCATGACCACAGGCAATCTATAGCTTGTCAGTCCAACTTGCTTCCCATTGCAGGCCAGCTTAATATTGCTCATGTAGCCTGATTCTAGGGCTATTTTGTATGTACTCTTTAAGAATTAAGTGACAACTTTTCTTTCATTGCTGTTGGCCCACATAACCCAGTGGCCCCAGTTGGCAGCCTACCAGATTGATTATCTGACCTATATGGACTGCAATTTAGGGGTCATGAGCTTGAACTACAGTCCCACCGCATACTTTCAGAGAGATCAGTCCTTAAACTTATTAAATGGCTCTAGTTGGGCATTTATCAGTTCTGATATTTCATTCATACAGCCTTCAGCATATTTTCTGGATTACCGGTACCCTTGTAGTGCAAATCACAACCAATGTTGTCTATTTTGTCATCTTCTAAAACGTTTTAGAAGCTTTTGACAAACTGTGTTGTCCCAGATCACACTGCTCCTTCGTGGTCCACACTGTTTTCCTCTATACTTACATTAGTCAATAATGTTAGCAAATATATGCAGCAGATGGCTTAAGCAGTCATCATTTTCAGATGCATTTATGGTGGCGCTTTAAAGGTTAAGTGTTGCATGAATCATTTGTATCCTAAGTAAGTAAGTTAATTAGCACTATATGAATTTGGATCTAGGTTGGGAGTTAATTACTCGTTGCATTTGTAAATTTTGTATAAGGAGGTAAAATACTCATTGTTTGAAATACTTATCCAGTGCACCACCTCTTGTCTGGAATCTAGACTTGTTTTCGTTTGTTGCAGGAAGAAGATGAAATTGATGCTAGTATAAGGGAGGTAAACCAGCTTCTTAACAACGCCAATATCGGAGAAGATAACTATGGCTCGGCAGCTGGTGATGTCAACTTTAATGCTTCCACTTCTTATAAAGCTTTGCTCACTGTGGAACATAAGTAAGTTCTTTGATGCATGTTTATACAATTGAATCAACAACCGTTTGAACCCAGATCAGGCCCGTCAAAATACCTGGCCTGGTCTGGATCCAAATTGACTAATATTATATTATTTGTGTGGCCCTTAATAAGATTGATCGTGTATTCATGTGTTTTGGGGTGTGTGTGTGTGGTGGGAGGGGGGACTCAAACTGAAAAATGGTGATAATTATCTTTTTTTTTTAAATGAAACACTTAAATTTATAAACAGGTACTTTGAGTTATCCCAAGTCAACTGTATATCTGTTGATGCAAATTTAAGAATGTTCATGCTTTTGTTGTTGTCTGCTGATAATGACAAACAGGAGATTAAGTCGCTGAAGTACAAAAGAAAAAAACTGCCATACAATGATCTTACAATATAAAGTTACAGTAACCCATGCATAATTGAGCCGTGACACGTGATTTCCAACAATGTGGCATTTTGATGAGTGTAGATTCAGACAAGCCTGTACTGCCTCCTTTTAAGCTTAGAAACTCCAAATGATGTTCGGTCAGTAGCTTAACAGTCATAGAATATGTAAGCGACTAGCAAAGGCTCTGATCAGTCTGCTCATATGTGCAGACTGGTCTGAGCCTTTGCTGGTCGCACATACCATATTGTTGGAAATCTCATGTCACGGCTCAATTGTATTGCCTGCAAAGCCTGGCAGGCACATATGGATCATGTCTCAGTCTGCGGTGTCGGCCCCTGCGGCGTCACACTTAGTTGCCGATCAATAACTTTTGAAGGGATGCATCAATTTCTTTCAAAGAATAAAGAAAGGCTAAGCATTGTTAAATACAGGTTAAGTTTAAATTTGGAGATTATCTATAAAATTTTGACTGAGTTATGGCCCTTTTTTACAGAAAGCTGCCTTAACCATTGCTTCATGTTATTTCTATTCCTCGCTCACTTTAGACATTGTGTATCTCTTTGTTTAGGCACTTAAATCCAGACACTGAAATGAGAAGAATATTTGGCTCAAGAGTAATCAGAGAAGAACAGGGCTCGTAAGTCTTACCTATTAACAGCTCAAATGATCTCTGCAAGTACAGTAAAACCTGTGTAAAGCGGCCACTCAAAAATAGACAAAGCAAAGATCTTAATGACAAATGGTAACTTAATGAAGGTCAAACATGTTGCAGAATGCTGCTTTGGAGCATTCTGCAATACTTTTGACCTGCATTAAGTGATGATTTGTCTTGAAAACCAATTTTTGGTCTTTTTGAGAGTGGCCGTTTTACACAGGTTTTACTGTATGTAAAGGATGTTAACCCTTATCCCACCAATATTTTTTG
Source organism: Loripinus fragilis (assembly GCA_964019695.1). Taxonomy (NCBI): domain Eukaryota; kingdom Metazoa; phylum Mollusca; class Bivalvia; order Lucinida; family Lucinidae; genus Loripinus; species Loripinus fragilis. Next base: position 26,327,964 of record OZ026523.1, read on the forward strand.
TCCTGAAAATGTTGTCTGTTTTTTACTCCTGCTACATATATTCATGTGTGGGAAGCGCAGTGGCAGAGTGCTTGACTAGAGACAGAGGGGCGGCAGGTTCAAGCCTCACCAGCATAACTGCGTTGTGTCCTTGAACAAGACACATTAATCCTAGCTTAGTACTGGTTCAACCCAGGAAGACCAGTCACTACATAACAGAAAGATTGTTGATGGGACATAAAGAATCAAATCAAACAAAATACAAATGAGCGTGGATCTGACAAAAGGGTCCTTCGGGCATTTTAGCATTTTTTGTGTAACCACAATTTCAAAAACGTCTAAATTTTCAAAGATTTTGCATGTTCTTACAGTAGAATCAAATTGCTTCTAACATGCAGTACAATCAAAGGTGCAAACAGTTCTGATAAAATTAAGTGATGCGTATAATGTATGTTGCCATGGCAACAGCTGTGCATATGGACTACACACTTCCTTTAAAACAGGGTACCTCATTTCAAATGCTTTTGTAAACACGGGATGTGCGTATGTGGGTTATTTGTGCAGTCTATGCAATTACATACACATCAAATTTACAGAAACATGGAGCATTCTTGAAATATTGCTCCTAGCGTCTTTGTATTAGCGTCATATGTTAACACAATGGTGTTGACGTCAGAACGTCATTAACAACGTTAAATGACATCATGTTTAAAAGGCATCATCTATACGAGTTTAAATGCTCATGTCTTTGTTATTTATAAAGATAATCTCTTCAAATTTTCTGTAATTGTTCACAACAGCTAAGTCTTTCCTTCTCTGTAAATATCTCACTTTTGACTTTTATTGCCAGAAGGTCCCTTCTGTCAGATTTTGGCTCAAATGTATTCAGTGCACTTCAGACTAGATTTATCATGGAAGCAAAGACTATGAACCTTGATCAGACTGCTATCTTGGGATCAGTCTGATCTGGGTCCATATTGTCTCAATATAGGCTATCTAAGAAGATAAGCCGATGAAAGAGCAGTCAACTAAAGTCATTGCTGGTGGGAAAAGGGATAAGAAAATATCTTCCTCATTCAGGATATTATTCTTCACCAGAGCCTTCATTGCTTACATACTTAACTTTTTCCACGCTAGCAGCCTATTTTGTTGCCTACTGATGACCTTTGCAAACAGTTTGGACCCAGACCAGGCCCATCAGCATGTTGGGTCAGATCTGAAACCAAGCTGTTTGACCCTGACGGTATTGTGGAAAGATTTTCTTGAAAAAGTTAAACTTGAAAAAAGTCAGCAGATGACAAAAAAAAATTGCAAAATTATCCAGCATGCATAAATCTTTGCATGCTGGTTAGTTTTGCATTGTTTTGTGGGGTTTTTTTTTGTGTTTTTCTATTTTTTTTTTTTGGGGGGGGGGGGGGGGGGCTTTTTTGTATCAAAGTTGATGATTAGATATGATGAAACACTATTATATAAAACTGAAAGTAGATACCAAAAAAAAGACCAAGGCATCCAGTCCCACTGGATAGCTTTGTATGCACAATTAACCCAAATATGATGGATTGAATCTCCCATTCAGTTTAATGCAATGAAACATTGGAAATTTGCATATTAAATTTTCAAAGAAATTCTAGCAATAAGGCTGGCTATCTCCCTAAACGAGACGTTCATTTCATTTTGCTGAAATAACGACTGAAGAAACTAGGCACATTCAACAAATGCATATAGACGAGCCGGCGATGCACCCTTGTCCCCCCTTATTTATATATTTAAAAATGGGTTTCCTTAATGATGATGATGATGATGATGATGATGATGATGATGATGATGATAATAATGATGATAATAATAATAATGAAACAGACCAATTTTAAAAACATTAGGGCAATTTGAAAATTTAAGTTTTGTAATCATGTCAACTAGAAAATATACGCCTTATCGCTAGAGTTTCTTTTTGTTGTGCTTTTTTAGACAACTTAGGATCCATTTTCCATTTATCAACATAATGCTAATGAAATTTTGAATTCTAATTTCCTGATGTTTTATTAATTTTGACATTTATACGTTTTCACTAAATTTACATGATGATGATGATCATCATCATCATCATCATCATCATCATCATCATCATCATCATCATCATCATCATCATCATCATCATCATCATCATCATCATCATCATCATCATCATCATCATCATCATTATCATCATCATCATCATCATCATCATCATCATCATCATCATCATCATCATCATCATCATCATCATCATGATTTTGATTAATGTGAAGGTGCAGGAGCATCATCCACATCATTGCCCCCCCCCCCCCCCCCCCCCCCCCCCCCTTTAGGTAGCCATTGGTTTGCTTTGAAGAAACCAAAACAATTTTGATTTGCTGCTGGGCAATGGAAAAACAAAATGCAACTTTCATGTTCTAGAATACATTGTTAAAGTGAAATTGTTTTGAAAACAAATGGGCAGACGACAATAAAACTATGCAAAATTACCACACAAGATAAAATGATACTTTGATTTTCAGGCGCCGACGATTGAATACAAGGAGAAAGCAAAGAGCCACATGGATGGCACAACCTAAAGATAACTGGCCACCTATGGGAAAGACAGGTATATTATATGGGCCTTGATGCGATTAAACCTGTCTTCCGGGTTCAGACAAAATGAGACCCAAACCATTCTCTTCAGCTACTGAGACTAGCTAGAAACTTGGAATATGCTTGTAGCATGGCTAGATATGATACTTTCCTTTAAGTGATTGAGGGGATGGGCAGGCTGGTCTGTGCCTTTGTTGTTCCCAAACCCCTGAAAACAGGTTTTTCTTTGCGTCGAAGCCCAGATATAATTGTTGTTGTGAGATTTGCTCTTTCAATTTGGTACCTTTGAAACTGTTTAGTGTATTTTACCTATTAGCTCGTTGTGGGCATAACTTTTTCAAAATTCTATAGCCTGTTTTAAAAATTGTGTAGATTCTCATCAGCATATCATTACAGGATTAACAATGTGTCCGAAGGAGAGTAAAAACGGGTACCAGTACTTTGCTTTTGAACACAATCATCAATACCAGAAGATACAGTTTCAGTTTCTATGATGCTGTTGAGTCTCTAGATCCTCAACAAATAGGGGTAAGTGCTTCAGTTAGATTCTCAAAATATAGGGATAGGCTGTGTTCTGCCAAGAAATTTCAAAATTGGGGACAATGTCCCACCACCTTTGAAAAGTGGGGACATTTCGAAAAATAGTGGGACATAACAACCGATAACGACTTTTAGCCCAAAAAAAGCTATGGAAAGGGAGCGCAATGGCTCAGTGGTAGAGTGCTTGACTTGAGACCGAAGGACCACGGGTTCGAGCCTCACCGGCGTCACTGTGGTGTTGTGTCCTTGAGCAAGAACATTAATCCTAGCTTAGTACTGGTTCAACCCAGGAAGACCCGTCCCTTTATAACTTAAAGATTGTTGATGGGACGTAAAGAATCAAATCAAACAAACAAAAGCTATGGAAAACAAAATAATACTTTAATTTCACCTCTAATTATCATAGTTATGTCTATGAATGCATGCTGCTGGTCCTGATACATGAATTGTACAAATAGCCTGAAAACTGTTTGCTCTATTTTTTTTTTTTCTTACAACGATACTTACTTGACACTGGTATAGTGAAGCTGAAGCTGCTAACTTAACAGGAAAAGATTAAAATATAATAATCATACCAGTCTGAAGCGAGAGATAAATGAAACTTGTTCAATTCTCGCGAGATAACCCAAGCACCATTTAAAGAATTTGTTTCATTGCATTGGGAATTCCATAAGAAAACATCAGTTTATTTTTGGAATATGACAATTTTGACCCACAAGCTGCAAATATCAGCGTCAAGGCCGAAATTTGCATGTGTCAGATGACCCAGGAGACAATTTTAAGTTGCGTCAATGGCACGTAAAACGCAGCCTTGGCAGAACACTGGGTAGGGTTAGCTCACAGACATGCAGATAAGTGTGAAAATTATTTTTACTTTTTCTCAACTAAAACATATGTTGTGGGTTCTTTTGATCACCCAAAACATATTTTAAAACTGATGGGTAAGATAATATTCACACTTTTACGCTGAAAATATTTCAAATATTTTACGCAGACGACAATAAAACCATGCAAAATTACCATGCATGGTTCTAACATATGTTTTGGTTAAAAGAACCCATAACATATATTTTGGTTGTGAAATAAGAAAAATAAATTTTGGTACACCCTCTTAACTAAAGGCCTAATTTTACATGAGTGCTTTTGTATTATTCAATTATTAAACAAGTTTGGGGAAAGATATAAAATGCAAGGCTTGCCAATCATTTTATCTCTTTCGCATCAAGTGTAATAAATTCAATATTACAGGAGCAAGAATGTTAGATTCTCTCTATCATATGACATTAAAATTACTTTGAAATCTCATTTTTGCATATAAACAGACCTTTAGTTAAGAGAGCGAAAAAGAAAAATAATTTTGTTATTTCTCAACCAAACCATATGTTGTGGGTACGCAAAAGAACCATTTTAATGAGACTGTTCTATTGAGCACCCAAAACATATGTTAAAACTGGTGAATAAGAAAATAATTACAATTTCCACTCAAAAAAATTATTTATCCAAACATGTGATATAAACAGTCAGATTTTGTCATTATGTATGCTAGACATTGTATGGACGCCATTACATAATGATACTAAGTATGTAAACCACTAGTGGTTTATATGTAAACCACTAGTGGTTTATTAATTTTAATACATGGCATTATATCAGTACCAGATACGACGTCATGTGTTAAAATTGAATATTTGAGCCAGTGCATGAGATTTCCAACAATGTGATATATGCGACCAGCAAAGCCTCAGATCTGCCTGGGCATACGTGCAGTCTGATCAGAGCCTTTGCTTGTCACTCGAATATCCTATGTGTGTTAAGCTGCTGACTGAACACCATTTGAGGTTTCTAAGGTTGAAAGGAGACTGCACAGGCTCGTCTAAGTCTACACTTGTTGGAAATCACATGTCCCGGCTCATTTAGCCTCATTTAGCCTCTATATTTTTTTTTAGAATATACTACAGCTTCAACCATATCATATTGATGGACTGATGCAGCTGAGTGAAGTGTTTCGGATGAGTGAAGACGTGCAAATGGCTGCTGAACTAATAGGTAGGTGTTCTCTTGTATTCTTAAGTTCATAACTTTAAAAGTATTTTTTTTTTGCTTTTCCCCCCGTAAGTGGCTAGGCATGTCTTCATGGGTGCCAAATCAAGAGACTTGGAGAGAAGTCTTGAGAAATCAAAAACATTGTCAGGGCTCTTGAAATACTATTTTGTCACACCTGTTTGTAGTAGGGTATGACATAGGACTTCAAATTTCTATCAGTCCATCTGTCATTCAGTTAACAATTTACAAAAATGTTGAGTCTAACCGCGCAAATGATTTGTCAATTTATGATATCTTTGAGTATCAAACCTTGCATAGTAATTGTTCTTGATACAGTCGAATCTCGTAAATTCGAAGTCCTAGGGACTAGAGGTTTTATTTCGAAGTATAGAAAACTCAAATTATAGGGAGGTAGACATAAAAGTATATAACCCCAAAAAGACTATTATCTGTTTTTTTTTTTATCGAACATAAGTTTTGGGAAATGTCTCAATGAGACATTTCTTTTATGCACCCAAAACATACAGTCAAACTTTGGTTGCTCGAACTTGCCTGTCTCGAACACCATGGATCGCTAGAACTCATTCGTCAGTCCTGCCAATTCCCAAAATATTTAATGTAAAAATATACCAAGCTTGAACTCTTGAACTCAAAACACGGACGGCAGGGCAATTTTTAATGTATAAACACTTGGCTGGAATATTTACTTAACATGAATCATTCAGATGCTTGATATTAGTTAAGTATTTTTCATAAGCCCTCGCGGTACTCTTCGACATAAATCTGACTTTAGCCCGGCAGATGTGACACTTTCTTCCATACAATTCTTGTTTTTTAATATAAAAGCTAAACGTGACAATCAGGAATGCAGCAGATGTAAACTTTGTGATAGTTTTCTTGATGTGTGAAATCACCACTTCTTGACAGAAGCACGAAAAACGTATGATTATGTATGTAAGTCTAATTATTGCCCAATTGACACCTAATATACTATGTTAGGCTTAAATGAAATGTATGTGTGGTTCCTGTTGCCTACCTACCCTAATTTTTTTAGTCCTACCCTAAACATTAAAATGGTCTTTGGAGAAAAATTACCTAAAATGGGCACTATTTCAGATTTTGTCACTACTTTCTTTGTTAAATGTTATAACTAAATTTTATAATTTCCCTACCTACCTACCCTAAATTTTGATGGTATGCAACAGGAACCACAAATATATTTCATTTAGGCCTTACCGAATAGGCTTCTAATAGACTGTTACCCAATTGGCACAAAATAGACTATGTTACCCAATGGGCACATAAATTAAAACTAATAGACTATGTTACCCAATTTACACCTAATAGCATATTGTGCAAACCTCAATGTTACCTACAGATACCCAATTTATTTCAGAGAGAGCATTGTATGCTATGGAGATGTCATTTCACCCCTTGTTCAATATGGCAACGGGACAGTGTCGTCTGGATTACAGAAGACCAGAAAACAGGTAAACTCTCTATCCATAAAGGTACTAATCCAATTTGGGGAACGGAGTGGCTCAGTTGGGAGAGCTTTCGACGGGGGATTGAAGGGTTGCTAGTTCGAGCCTCACTGCCAGCGTAGTCGCTGTGTTGTGTCCTTGAGCAAGATATTTTATCCACCGCTTAGTACGTGTTCTACACAGGAAGACTGGTCCCGACATGACTGAAAAATTGTTGACTGGCATTTAAAGAACCAAACCAAACAAACATACACACATAACTTATTCCATTATCATAGCCTGCTATGAAATATCACTTTTTATACCCATTATGGACAGTTTCATTCTGTTTTCTTAAAGACAAGAAACCTATCCTGCCAGTATTTTAGCCCTTTTCATTCTGATGGATCATTCCATAAATACTGATAAGTATGGAATTTGTATTGAGGGCCACTTGGTAGAATGGCTATTTCAGCTAAAATGTACACCTCTTTAAATATCGTATAAATAAATAAATAAATAAATAAAATTTTAAGGGGTTGCCATCAAAACCTCTATAAAATGATGTTCAGGCGAACTTTGATTGCTCGAACTATTCAGGACTGTTGGTGCGAGTTTGACTCATCCATGAGTTCGAGCGATATTTTCAAGGTAGTTCATGTGTACTGGACACCATGTTTTTAACGATCAAAGCTGTTAAGTGCATGTGACATCTGTCATTTATCAGGGTCCGAAATTAAGCCCGCATTTACGCTTAATGCGGGTGAGAATTTCAAAATGCGAGTCCAAAATATTTGTACAAGCAAGTTTTCGCGAGTGCAAAAGTATTGATCAAGATATTGAATCCCAATCTGCCTGTTTTGCTGTTGTGTGAAATCCTCAAATCTACCCATTTAATTACAAATCAATTTATTTTGTGTGAAAATAAAATAAAACAAAGTTGTTTTCCGTGGTGTTTATATAAAGCCGTCATGTCAAACGTGATGGCAGTATGCAATTGGTAAAGCAACACGATAACCTAAGAAGCTTTCCAAATGCAGCGTCTATAACAACCGGCGTACGATTGGATAACATATTGGCTGTTCCAGTTATCTCGCTCGTATTAACAGCTGAGTCATTATCTGCGCAGGCGTGATGCTCAAAGGATCAGGATTTAAAAAATGCTTCCTATCGGAAGTAATGCAGCTGAGTCGATCGTCAGACAGAAAATTACAAACAAATATTAATAAAATTAGAAAATAGATCTATAACCATTTGCTTCAAAACTAAAAAGCATGAAGCTTTTCATTCATTGACAGTGGCTTTTTTCCGTAAAAGCGGTTTATAATATTGGAAATGTCATACGTTGATGTGCATAGACAAGATACATGCGAGCATGATTTGCACTTTCGTCATTTTTACGAAAGTTTGTTACAATATATTTGCAAATAGATAGCTCAAAACGGACTACAGAGGATTGCTTAAAGCCACCAGTGAAAGTGCTTAGGCTACAGAAGTTATTTTGGGGTTCACTGGCTGGAATACTGGTTATTTACGCAAGAATATCATCAATCAATACACGTTATCATATTTAATTCTATAGGTAGTTGGTATATGAATGAGTGTAGGTGTCTGTGGAAATATAATTCTATGGGTGTCAGGGTAAAGAGGTGTCAAACCCCCCCCCCCCCCCCCCCCCCCCCCCCCCCAAAAGGTGTTTTTTTTCTGGAATAGCCCTTATGGATTTTTTTTTAAATCGAATTGACTTTCATTTTAGCCAGTAGATTTTTTTGTAACAAGTAAAATTTTGCTTGTGGCAAAAATACTTAAGTTCGGACCCTGATTTATGTCAAGGACCTCAGACAGACTTAATGAAGGATTGCCCATAAAAATGACCAGAGAAAAGTTTCAAAGAAAATGATATTTTTTCTATGAAAAAGATAGTAGGTTGAACCCTCGACTTATCCACAAAATCCGTTTTCTCATTGGGCAAGTACCAATTGAAAAATATGAGTTGAAAACTCCTTTTTGCTATTCAACATATAGAAAATAGAAAACGTTTTACTGAGGTGCTTTCCCCCCCGTGAACAAACTAATCCTTTTGCAGACAGTTGTAGTTTTACGTTTCATACATCATATAAAAACGGCATGTTTGGTCACGGGGTGGGAGGGGGTGGGGGGGGGGGGGGGGGAAACGCTGTCAAAATGCTCAAAAACACTTATTATAAAAACTTATTAGAAAATTATTTTGTAAAATCCTGTAGGTAAATATCAATTTGTAATGGCATATATCAGGACTTTAGTTATGAGTGCTTACAAAGAAATTAATTGTCTCATTTCTCAACCAAAACATTATGTTGTGGGTACTCAAAAGAACTGTCACAATGAGACGGTTCTTTTAAGCACCAAAATTATAGGTTAAATCTGATGTGTAAGAAAATATTAGGATTTTAAGCTAAAAACTGTGTTTATCTAGACTATGATTTATACAGTATACAGAAATGATACACCTCAGTGCACAAGTTGAACTGGTTGAACTCAAAACATTACAGGTAATAGTCAAAAGTAATTGACAGCACACATCTTTAGACGAAACAATGAAATCTTCTCAACCCGAATTTTATGCAAACGCATCACTTTCGTCTCAAGTTTTATGCCGCAAACATTATATTAACATGAATTTAGGTGAATACTCTACGAAACTTTGACTTTCTGTGAAATAAAATTTGGTCACAAAAAATACCCCAATCCCCTAAACCCTAAAGTCCTGGCATTATTATGCAATATTTTCAAAATATTTCTATACTCCTCAAAATAATTGAAGGACCAATACTATCAATTATGACAGTGATGCATTTTGTCTAGAACGTATTTCGAAAACCAATTTTACGATCTAGCCTATTTTTTTCGGACATTTTTGGCGCCTTATTGCCAAGTGAAACAGCAAAAAGAAAGTGGTACAAAATGTTACTAACAAGGATTTTTTTGTCATTTTAAAACTTGACCTAAATGTATTGGAATGTCATTTTTTGTGTGTAACCCATGGACCACATAACTGCATGAAATGAATAAATATTGCTTTCAGATACAGAAATCTCTGTTTTCGCAAAATTTTATGGTGTTTTGATCCCTCCGTTACCAACCACCTCTTCCTGTGAGAAAAAATTGCCCCGTTTGGCTGTGGCGTAATGGCCATACTATAGATTCAGACGACTGGTTTTGGCGTTTGTCTGTGACAATCTTTAAACAATTCGTCGGGACATCTTTCTAACACTCAACGACGTAGAATGACGATTGAAAATCTGATTGTTGAAGGCCAAGTACACACATTGTTTTCAGAAAACAAAACAATGTCAAAACTCCATTGTCAGAGATGAAAATGATTGCTTCCCAGTATATTGGAATTGTTTGAAGATTATTTTTGCATGTAAGCTGAATTGTTTAAAACCAAGTTTAATTTGGTGTCACTTTCATTCTGCTCGAATGACCACAGAATAATTTCTTTACCCCACCCACTGCCTTTTGAAAGTGTGTTTTTGCAGGTATGTGCATTCGAGACACAATTGTGGCAGAATTAGGCATGGGAATCACTAATAATGATTCTTGATTTATGGGAATAAAGAATAGAAAGATTTGAGCCAAGGTTTACAGAATTTAAATGTTTGAGCTAATTATACTCGAGTTCTAAAATATTGGTCCTTTAATTATTTTGAGGAGTATATTTTGTTGAATGCACTAAATGTAAGGGTTTCATTTAAGCACAAAACTATAGTTGTCAGTTATGCATTATGCTTGCCACAGGCTGTCAAAATTTGGGCAGATTGAATAGGAAACTGTCCGAGGTCCTTTACTCTGTTGCACGCTAGAATTAAAATCATAAACAACATGTGTTTGCAATTATGCATCCGCTCAATGAATGAAATCGTCAAATAGGTGTATCCAAGCGCAAAATCATCATTAATGAGGAGCGCTTATAAAAATAATCAACTAATATCAAGCATCTGAATGATTCATGTTTGATAAATATTTGTTCGAGCCAGCCGAGCATTTATTTATTAAAAATTGCCTTGCTGTCCGTGTTTTGAGTTAGAGACATCCTTGTTCGAGCCTGGGATGTATTTTTACATTAAATATATAGGGAAATTGCCGGAACTGACAAATGAGTTCCAGCGATCTATGGTGTTTGAGACAGATGAGTTTGAGCGACCAAAGTTTGACTGTATTTCTATTCCTGAGAATCCTTTTTATCTTAGCAAACAGTGCAGACCCTGATGAAATTGACTCTGGTTAACTCGAAGTTCGTATAATCAGAGTTTTGATTTTGATTGACCCTTTTCATTCTGATGGACTATTCCATACATATTGATACAGTAAGTAAGGAATAGTCAATTTTGTATTTTTAAGGGTTGATTGTCAATATTTCTATAAAATGATGTATTTCTGTCCCTGAAAATTGTTTTATCTTAGCAAACAGTGCAGACCCTGATGTAAGCCACCTTTTCATTCTGGATACCAGTAAACAGGTACTTTGCCAAACATTGAAGACCCAGATGAAATGCTGCATAAGGTGGCATTTCATGAGGGTCTGCACTGTTTGCTAAGATGAAAACAATCTTTAGGGACAGAAAGACAAAATTTTATAGAAATTTTGACAGACAAAATGCAAAATGAACAAAACCGTACTTATTGTATCAATAATACATGTATGGGATAATCAATCAGAAAGAAAATGGTTAATAAGAATCCCTTAAGAAACCAATTTTTTTGCTTCATTTGCCAGTTATTTAACCCTTTACCCCATATGCTAAATAAAGAATATTGCACGATTTTCTATAAATAATACAAATTTTCACATATTTTCCAAAAATACTTTTTAAATTTCAATAGTTTTGAAAATATTATGGAAAATGGAACATTTGCTCCTAAGGAGCAAATGTTCCATTTTTCTCAATATTTTCAAAAATCTTACATTTCAAAGGCGTTCTCTAAAGTCCCTTGTGTGGAGTAAAGGATTAAGCCATCTGAGCTCAAATTATCAAGATTTTACCTTACCTTGTTTCAGAAGAACAAGTGGTCAAAATTACTCTCATATTCCATAGATCAAGATAAAGAAATAAAATTTGCATAAAAATGTTAAAATTTTCTTAGCCATAAGTTGTAACACATGTTTTGGGTGCTCAAAAGAACCATCTCATTGCGACGGTTCTTTTGAGTACCCACAACATATGTTTTGGATAAGAAACAAGGAAACTAATTTTTAATTTTACACTCTTATCTACTAAGAGGCCTGTAGTAATTAAACCTTATTTGAGGGAGCGCAGTGGCTCAGTGGTAGAGTGCTTGACTCGAGACCGAGGGGCTGTGGGTTCGAGCCTCACTGGCATCACTTGGTTGTGGTCCTTGAGCAAGACAGATTTATCCTAGCTTAGTACTGGTTCAACCCAGGAAGACCCGTCCCTGTTTAACTGAAAGATTGTTGATGGGATGTAAAGAATCAAATTAAACGAACAAACAAAACCTTATTTGTTCTTTTCTTTTCCAGATCTTTATTTTTAGCTTTATTTAAACACATTAGCTCTGTTGGACAGAGGGGATGTAATAGAACAGCCTTAGAATTTTGCAAATTTTTATTAAGGTAAGTTGCTGCAATTCTATACAGTTAAACCTGTGTAAAACAGCCACTCAAAAATAGACAAAACAAAGATCTTAATGACAAATGGTAGCTTAATGAAGGTCAAAAGTATTGCAGAATGCTCCACATCTGCAGTTTTAAGGATTGAAATTCATATTTTAAGCTTGCACTTGGTGATGAAAAACATTAGCTATTTTAATGTCTTTGAAGCCCCAAGGGCTTCTCAGAAACATTAAAATAGCTAATTTTTTTCATCATACAGTGCAAGCTGAAAATATGAATTTCAATCCTTATATTTACATTCTATATTATCAATCAAATTTACTGAATTATCTTCCACCGAACCCTGCTAGTTAGCCTTATAAAATGAAATATTTTATTTGTAACAGAGGTGTTGGAACAGCCAGGGAGCGAAACTCGTGTACATAACGTCGTTATGATACATGAATGACGTCAGGCAAAGGTCAATAAACAAAGAAAGTTAATGGCTAGTGTTGATGTTACTCAGCCCAGAGGCGCTGCAGTCTAGATCACATGACAATTCAATGTTTTGCAAGGAGAAATGCAAGCAGCTAGAATTGTTGGTTTCATTTAAGGCAACTGCACTGAGAATGTAAATATTAAGTGATAATTGGTTTTGAAAACCAATGTTTGGTCTTCTTTTTGAGGGTGGCCGTTTTACACAGGTTTTACTGTATTTTGATTTGAGTCAGGTCACAAGAAAATCTGTCTTCATGGTATGCCTTAGGGTAAATTATAGCAATTACAACCACGCAACTACCAGGTTAGCAAAAGTGTAGTTCTTGAAATCAGATTTGGAGATATTGCTGTAATGCAAATATAAACAATTTGTGGCATATTGACAGTTATTATAATACGGATTGGCAGCTTGAGATGTTAAAAGAGGCAAAGACAATGGACATGATACTGGGTTTGAGTGTAAGCTTCCTTATTTTCAGTAACATATGATGACAATGCACATTGGAATTGCCTGATAGAGGCAATGCTATCCACAGAAGACATTTCCAATGATTGACTTACAGAACTGTTTTCACAGAATGCTATCCAGAGAAGACATTTTCAAATGATTGACTAATAGAACTGTTTCGGGTGCTTGTGCTACTGTAGCATCAAAAGGATTACTTGAATGCTTAATTCAATTCGCAGAAAAGTCAAGAAACGGAAAAAGAGCATCTTAGCGTCATAATGGAACGTAGAAACATGACATAAATGGATATTATTTTATGACGTTTTCAATGTTTTTTCATCATTTAGAACCTTTTATTATATATAGGCTTGTATCCTTTACATGCGCATGACATAAAATGTAACATCAGTCCATTGACGCCCAACCAGATTACGTTTGTCTGGCAGACATGAAAAAACATTAACATTAAGATCCCCATACTTGTTGATTTACACAAGATAAAATATTTAACCTCAGTGGACTTGATATTAAAATTCATGCTAAACTTATGTTAAGCAGTATATATTCATAAATTGCATGGGTCCAGAAAAGCAAAATCTTTTAGCATAAAATCACACAGCTGCTTGTTTTCTAATCCATCAGTTTAAACATGTGTTTTGGGTGCTCAAATGTACCGTCTCATTGAGACTTTTAGTTACCCACAACATATGTTTTGGTTGAGAAATAAGAAAAATACTTTTCAAATAGGCACTCTTATCTGGAGGCCTGCTAATGGACGAATTTTAGGATGAATATAGTAAGAAATATAGGTCTCTGAATATTTAGGGTAAATACTATTAGGTTTTTGCATGCTGGGTAATGTTTCATGCTTTTTTTGTCGTCTGCTGACTTTTTTCAACATTAACTATTTCAAAAAATTATTTCAAAAACACTTTCAGAGTGTCAAACGGTTTGGATCCAGATCAGGACCGACATTCTGTCGGTCCTGATCTGGGTCCAAACTGTTTGCAAAGGTTATTATCAGAAGACAAAAGATGCCTCTAGCAAGGAAAGAGTTAACCCATATAAGCCTATTGTCCTTTTTGTGGTACCTAGGCAAACAGCGCAGACCCAGATCAGATGCCACATTCTATCTGATCAGGGTCTCCACTGTTTGCTCACAGAATGTTCTATTGGAACAAAAATGAAAAAAAAATTCACCCAACATCCCTAAAATTTGAAATAGACTTGTCCTACTGATAGAGATAGGAAAGTTCATTCGGCTTAAATGGGTTAATCATTTTATTTTGTTTTACAGTTTAGACCCTGATGGGGACCCATTATGTGCATTATTGATGTTAGATTACTATGCAATACGCTCAGAGCAGTATGAATTTCTAGTCAGGCTATTTAATGAATGGGAGGTAAGATTTCTTAGCTTGGTTCTAATATACCTCTTTTCCCACTAGTGGTGACTTCAGTCATCTGGGGAGGAGCACAGTGGCTGAGTGGTAGAGTATTAGACTTGAGGTCGAAGGGTGGCAGGTTTGAAACTCACTGGTGACACTGCGTTGTGTCCTTGAGCAAGACATTTTATGTTCAGCTTAGTAATGTTTCAACCCAGGAAGACAGGAAATCGTCCCGTCATGGCTGAAAAGATGTTGACTGGGACGTAAAGCAACAGTATAAAATCTGTCGTCTTCTGATTTATCTTTTGCAAACTTTTGGACCTTGATCGAAATCTACAAAACTTTGCGCCTGATCTGGATCCGACTGTTTGACTGATCTTTTGCTGAATTAACCTTTTATACCCCAACAAACTGTGTTTTCATGTTGTCTGTGTGTGCGTCCATCCATCCATTACGTTTTGTTTCCTCAATATCTTAAAATGTTGCTGAAATTTCATCAAAAACCTTGCACATAGCCCCAGATAATGCTGTGTATTGCGTATTTATGCAATTGCTTGGACTACGAAACGTAATTAAAATTAATTTCTGTGCGTACAAAAACACAATAAAAATCCTTGATACTCAATTCAAAACTTTTTCATAGCTTATGACGCTATAGTATTCGGTTTGCGATTGCCGTTTTTGCATACAAAACAAGCAATTGTTGGGTACACATTTATACACGGAGTGGTGCCAAATCTAGTATATTAAATTGTAAACCAGTCCAGGAACATTCTTATTGCTGATTAGCTATACCCAGTATTTACACAATTAGGACATTTGTCTCACATAACGATAACAATGGCGAAACGTGTGCAAAAAAGCTGCAGAGCAATCTCGTGACTCAACTTTAATACTGAGTTGAAGGTTCGAAGAATCATAGATGACTTGATAAATACGTTGGATTTTCGAAATAAATCTGAAATAGTGGTCTCAGATATACTTAGCAGTATTGTCAGTGGGCTTTCTGAAAGTGAAACCGAAAGTAACCACCGCTTCAAGGAACATTTCAAGTATAAAGTAAACATAAAATCAGGGGAAACTAGGCACAGTTTCATTGCTTACTTATTTGCTTTCAGATGGAAACCCAATACAAAAACTTGAGATACCCAATTTGAAATACCCAATTAAGCCAAAAAGAGGTGGTTAAATACCCAATTGCTTCCAATCCTTATCTGGAGCTATGCTTGCAAACATTTTCATATCTACAAGACAAATACTTTTAGTTTAAAAGTACAGGTTATGGGCCAGTTCTATTAGTTATTTCCCCTGGTAATTCTAAATGGCTTTCTATATATGGTTGATGCTTATGCTATGATACTGCATACACAGGCTGATCAACTCAGTACAGGTTAGGGGCCAGTTCTATTAGAGTTATTTCCCTTGGTAATTCTAAATGGCTTTTTATATATATGGTTTATGCTTATGCTATGATACTGCATACACAGGCTGATCAACTCCTACCACAGCTTTTGATGGAGTGATTTGATATTTTGCCCTCACAATGTAGACATGTCTCCAAGTTTGTGACAAGCTTTACCCTTTACTCCATATGCAATTTTTAGATCATGACATTATTTTCTATTTTTAGATAACATTAAAAAAAAATCAAGAAAAAGTTAAGTTTTGAATACTTTTGAAAATATCCATTTTCTGTAATATTTTCAAATACATTCTATTTCAAATGTGTTATTATGGAGTAAAGGGGCATTCAGAGTAAAGGGTTAAGGTCAGCACCAACAGAGACTTGCTAGAATCTTAAAAATTAGGATGTCATATATTGGCCTTATCTCGAGAAAACTTGTGACCAGGTCATGTTCGAACCAGCCTGCACTGCTACAAGCCAGAATGGAACTATTCTTTTTATCAGTATCACTGCAATTGTACACACAGTTATCTTGCTGTATTACGGTAAGTCCAGAAAGTAAGAAAAAAAATCATAGTAAAATTGTGAATATTTTCTTGTCCAACAGTTATAACATTAAATTTTGTTTTAGGTGCCCAAAAGAACCGTCTCGATGAAACGGCTCTTTTGAGTACCCACAACATGTATTTTGATTTAGAAATAAGAAAATCATTATTTTTTGATACACATTCTGATCTGAAGATCTGATTATGTTACTAACAAACATTGTATATTGTTTATTACAGGCTCACAGGAATTTATCTCAACTACCCAACTTTGCTTTCTCAGTAGCTCTAGCCTTATTTCACATGGAATCTATAGATAAAGCTGATCATATGGTAAGTTGTTCATGCTTCTCTGATCAGTAGCAGAGGCTTGTCATGTTGAAAACAGATGTAGTTGCCAAATTAAGGGGAGGTAAGTTTAGATAACTGACACTATTGATCAATACAGTAAAACCTGTCTTAAGCGGCCACTCAAAAAGAAGACCAAAAATTGGTTCTCAAGACCGATTATCCCTTAATGCAGGTCAAAAGTATTGCAGAATGCTCCAAGAAAGCATTCTGCAATACTTTCGACCTTCATTTAGCTACCATTTGTCTTTAATATGTTTGTTTCGTCTTTTTTTGAGTGGCCGCTTAAGACAGGTTTTACTGTATAGCATTCACAACTCACAAAGATTTCAGTGTGCACGTAAAAGAGCATGTGCACTCATAGGGGTGAAATGCCATAATAAAATACAGAAATGGGCCTCATTGTGAGGAAACCTTTCATCGGGGTTTCCGACAAAGCAAGTTTTAAACCAGTCTCCTCAGCTACAGAGACTAGCTACCATAAGGGAAAAAATGCACTTCCACGAACTATTTTCGCGAACAGCTGGCAAATACTCTGCGATTGTTCGGTAAACAAAACCTTATATGACTGACCAGGATTCGCGAAATGTTCGCGAGATGTTCACTTTTCACATGCAAATTAGGTCTGCGGAGAATACTTTGAGTTAACAGCCTGTGAATATTCAGCGAATATGTGGCAAACATTATTCAAGACAGCAAATTAAATATGCAGCGAATATCCTACAAACATTCTGCAAATATGTGACGAACATGCATTTAAATATGTAAATTAAATATGCAGCGAATATCCAGCGCTCTTTCTGCGAATATTATGCGAACATTTTAATTAAAAGTAAAAATAGCTGTTGCAATTATGTGGCAAACAATAATTGCGAGTATCCTGCAAACAGACAGCAATCAATGATCAGAAGTTGATTTTTTACAAAAGTCAAAGCTTGTTAAACTCAAATGGTCAAAATTTATCCATTTTACACTGACCTCAGCAACAAACACCATTCGAGAACAATGAAAAGGTATCAACTCAAACATCATAGGAACAGAAAAACACATGAGAAGAGATTACATACCGTAAAAAGACTTCTCAACATGTTGTCATTTTTGCATCATGGCAATTATGACAGCCATTTAATTAAAGCGTTTTAAGGGAAGATCATTTTGAATCTATCTCCCCAGTAAAAGAAATAAGATCTTTAGACTGAGAGCTATATGAATTGAAGTTCCTTAGATGAACACTCCGCAGATACATATAAAGTTAAAGTCACTGTAACAAATATACAGCAAACAGTATCCGGAACTAAGTTCTTAAAGCGAATACCGGGCGAATAATACCTTGTGCTTGAAAAAGTTTTAAGTTTTTGCTGCGAATATCACGCCTACCAAACGCTCGAATGCTCAACATCTGGTTGAATATTAAAAACAACTGCTCTATGAAGAAAATAAAAAATCAGGGAATGTCATGCAACAGCCTATAGATTCCTGCATTTGTGGTATAAATACGAGCTCAGAAAGTATTCTCATTAGGTCATATTTACTTTTCGCACGATAAACATGTTCCTGTCCAATTGTGGTACACCTATTTTACGCGAAATGTAAATCTAACAAAACGAGAGAACTTTCTGACCTCAAATTTAAACATAGGAATGCATAGTCTGTTGCATGACATTCCCCGATTTTTTATTCTCTTCCTGGAGGAATTGTTTTTAATATTCAACCAGATGTTGAGCATTCGAGCGTTTGGCAGGCGTGAATATGCAGCAATTATATGACAAGCTGCAAAAATTCAGCAATCACTTTTTTGTAAGACCAACTTTGTACGCTGGGTATTCATGACAAGAGGTGAATATATAGCGAACAATTACTGAGAACAATGCAGTTCGCAGAATATTCACAGTATATTCATCAGATATTCGCACAAAGACAGCTTTTCCGTAAGGATAGAAAATTGAAATTTCACCTTTAGTAGGTTTGCATTAGATATTTTCAAAAAGCGAATAACAAAGGCGCTGATCAGTCTGCGCGGATGTGCAGGCTGGTCTGTGCCTGTGTTGTTCGCAAACTGCCAAAGAAAGGTTTTCTCATGTTGATGACCAAATAAGAGAGTTCCTTGGATGACAAGCCTTAGAGCTTCAACCGTGGCAGCAGCAGATGACAAATATTGGCCCTTTTCCTTTTTAGGGCATATTAGCCTCTTCGCAAGAAAACCTGTATAAAAAAGCTATTCAAGGTTTGCGACCAGATAAGGCTCAAACAAGCCTGCTCAGCTACAGAGACTAGCTAGAATCTTGAAATTTTGCTTGTAACAAGTGGGGTTATAACGATTTCCAGAAAGCAAACAACAAAGGCACTGATCAGACTTTGCAGAATTGCTTGCAGGTTTGCACCTTTGTTCGCATGCAACAAAGTCAGTTTTTCTAGCGTGGAGGGCCATATAATCAGGGGATAACTTTATTCAAAATTATCATCTGGGGAGGTCTATCATTAGAAATAGGATCAGAAATTAAGTTATATGACAACACGTCAGTGGAGTCGTAAAACCTGATTGCCGACCAAATTTCTGATGCCATATATCCCCTACCCCAAACGATAATTTTGAATAGTTATTCCCATTCTAATGCACTAGTATCATTTATCCATCAAAAATGCATTGAAAATGAAGTATATTGTGCTTACAGCCAGTGGCTACCAGCTGCATAAAACCACTTGTCAGCCAATGGATTTTAAGTAATGACGTCGACTTTACATCATCATATACTGTCCCAAATTTATGACATTATCCTATTAGACATTATGTTACATTTGCAAATGCACTAGAAATTTTGTTTGAATCTTGTGTTGTTGATGTTTGGTTTGATATATGTCACTTACCTGCAGAAAGTTGGATAAACTATAAACCTCTCTCAAACAGAAATATTTGAATTTTCAAACTATCATACTTCATACATATGTATGTCGTATTTCATATATATTTGGTGGCATTTTTAGGGTTATTTGATATACAATTCAGGCATCCAGATAAAAGTGTGTACTTGAAAATTATTTTTCTTATTCTTATTTTTCAACCAAAACATATGTTGTGGGTACTCAAAAGAACCGTCTCACTGAGATGGTTCTTTTGAGCACCCAAAACACATGTTTAATCTGATGGATAGGAAAGTAAGAGCAGTTTTTAGCTAAAATTTACTTTCTGTTTTCAGCTACAGAATAGTCTCCTAATGTTTCCTGGTGTTTTATTACCATTGTTAGACAAGTGTAGTATACAACCGGATAAATCGGCATCTCATCCCTACTTTAAACCTTCCAGGTGAGTGGCCTTTAATTCTGATCAAGAGTAGAACATTGTTGCACAGGTTTAGATAAGCAAAAATTCCCAGAGTAAAATTGTAAATATTTTCTTACCCATAATTTTTGGCAAACGTTATGGGTGCTCAAAAGAACCGTCTCATATGTTTTGTTTGAGAAATAAGAAAATTATTTTCCTGTTAGACACTCTTAATAAAGGCCTGGCTTTGTGTCTAGGTCAAGATTTCAAGGGGACACATGCAAATTCTTGGGGACACACTAAATCTATTTTTATTTTACCCAATTCCAGTTATTCTTTATTTAAGTTTTGTAAGTTTTTTACCTGATTTTTGGCTTGATTTCAATTGTTGGTGCCTAAGAAGGGGTGTACATGACAGTGCATGAAATTCTGTCATTGGTGTGTTTTGTTTGTTTCTTCTGCTATTTTTCTATTTCTATATATATATTTTTTTTATTTTTCCTGCATAAAGTCCCATACCGCTTAAGTTGATTTGGCATTGTTAGTGTGTTAGACTGGTTAAGATATAAATAGGCGATGGGACTTTATCTTAGGTAAATACTATGGTCACTGTCTAGGTTGGTCTAGCCTGGTTTGCTGTGTATTCGACCACCTTATCACAACTTTTGCGCATGCGCTTTATGGCTTCTCCCTATATTTTTTTATATTTCCCTTTGCTAAGTTGTGCTAAAATACCAAAACGATCACTAACAGTGAAAAACTATGAGTGGACGTAAAGGCTATCACTGGTTGTGTTTTTAAGGGACACCACTAGTAAATCGCAGGAATCCTATGATCCCGTGCTTTAGGCACAATACTGATAGTATTTGTTATATGCATATGATGGGTAGTGTCATTATGTATTTACTGGCCCATATATATAGGGATATTTTTTTCAGGGAAATGTTGAGAGATTTCCTCATTTTTTTTTGCCAAAAATGTCATTGAAATCGGCTTGATAATAGTAAAATTCTCATTTAGTGAAGGATTTTACTAAGACTTCTCACTGGAAATCTATAATTTCCCAATGAGATATTTGAGCAGCAGCATGAGATTTCCAACAATGTGGTATGTGCAACCAGCAAAGCCTCAGATCAGCCTGCACATAAGCGCAGTCTGATCAGAGCCTTTGCTAGTTGCTTGAATATTCTATGATTGTTAAGCTACTGACTGAATACCATTTGGAGTTTCTAAGCTTAAAGGTGGCTGCAGAGGCTGGTCCGAGTCTACACTTGTCAAAATGTCAAATTGTTGGAAATCTCATGCAGCAAGGCTCATATTTCTATCATGATACCCAGAGACAGAATCATCCCTGTATATATGTATACTTTATATAGTCAACTCTATTGATAATGTCTGTGATTCTCTGAAGGAAAGGGACCATAACAGGAAAACAAAATAGTATTTTCTACAGTCTTTGTACTTCAGTGAAACCTGTCTTAAGAGGTGTTATGGGCCAGGCACTCTCACCTATATATCTACATACATGTATTCGCATAGCTTCTAGTATAAAATCAATCTCTGACAACTGCGTCAGAGTCGACTCTTTGGCTCAGTGGTTAGAGCATTGGTTTTGTACTGGGTTGACCCGGGTTTGATTCCCAGCCAAGGCGCAAGAATGTTTTCAGCTATTCTTAACTTTGTTAAGGCTATCATGTCGTAAGAGCGGTCACTCAAAAATAGACAAAACAGAGGTCTTAAAGACAGGTGGTAGCTTAGTGCAGGTCAAATTGCAGACCTGCATTAAGCGATAATCGGTCTTAAAAACATATTTTTGGTGTTCTTTTGAGTGACCGCTTAAGACCAGTTTTGCTGTATTTTGATTTCAGTGAACAGGAAGCATTAGGACAGCTGATTGCCCTGTACGCTGGTCGGTGTTTCTCCTGTTGGAAGCAGCCTGAGGTGGTTGAGTGGCTTGAGAGAAATGTAAAGCTTGTCATAGATAGGGTAGAACAGAAAGATCCACTTATAAAAGAATATGAACTCAGGTAATTGTGTAATTTGTTTGTTACATCAACCTGTCCCTGGATATCCTCTATGTATCCTGGGTCAGGTGTGGTACTAGATTGTATCAATTCCTGATCTTTGCACCCTTACTTACTTTGATTATCAGAGTTGTTTTGTCTGTGCTGCGTGGCGGCCCTAAAAAGTCTCCCCGCACTTTCATTTAATGCTTTTATTATTCCAATCCTCAGGATTGTGTGTACAATCTCCTTCCATTATTCCTGTCCCTGGATATCCTCTATGTATCCTGGGTCAGGTGTGGTACTTGATTGTATAGATTCCTGATCTTTGCACCCTTAATTACTTCAACCCACAGGTTAAGATAAACAAATGTTTTTAGCGTAAAATTGTTAATATTTTCTTACCCATCAGTTTAAGCATATGTTTTGGGTGCTCATCGAGACAGTTCTCTTGAGTAATCACAACATATGTTTTGGGTGAGAAATAAGAAAATTATCTTTTCTTTACCTACTCTGAAAGCTGCATAGTTTGTAACTTTTGATATTCTAATTTTGGAAATAAAGTTTCTATTTTTCAAGAATACAGTAAAAATACTCAAATTCAGGAAAACAGTTTACCATTTTCATAAATTTTAACAAATTATATCTATCAAAACAACAGCAATTAAGTTAAAAATCAACTGTCTAGTATTATTTGAGGGACGTAAATAATTCCTAACAAGAGAAAAAGCACCTGTTTTTATTAGATAATTCGTTGTTCCATGCAGCTTTCAGCTGTACTGAACATATTTATTGTGAAAACATAACTTAATTCTATTTTTACAAATGATTTAAAAAGATTTTTTTTTCTAAAAATGTTCATAGTTACAGATCTAGTCTCTTTAAACTAAAGGCCTGCTTAACTAATTATTTACTGGAAACCTATAACATGGTACTTTGGCAAAAAGTTGTTCTACACGGTTTGATAAAACAATGTCCATTTCCTTCATGAATATTCATGCTAAACTCCACCCACTTTGAATAATTATATAAGTAAACTTTCATGTTTGTATATAGAACAAAGATATTAGTTGTCTGGTCCTAGTGTAGGACCATATTCCCATAAGCAAACAGAGTAGACCCAGATCAGGCAGCTCTTACAAGAGCTGCCTGACCTGGGTCTGCTCTGTTCCTCCTATTGCTCCTGTGCAAAAATGTTAAAAGGCATCTCTATGAGGTAAAGAGTTAAAGAACAAAATCTTCAGCGACAGAATAGCATCACAATATCTGATGTGTGACCCCTTCGTATATACAATGAACCATCCCATGTTTATTGTATCAAACAAGATAGGAGATCTGATAAATTTGTTGTACCCAAACCCCAAAGACAAGTTTTCTCAAGTTGATGCCATATAATGTATGTTCTTTATTCAGGAGACAAAGCAGATATAAAGGAACTCCTAGAAATATCTACCGCCATATATTGATATCAGAGATTCCCTCTGCTACTGCTACAATAC
Source organism: Loripinus fragilis (assembly GCA_964019695.1). Classification (NCBI taxonomy): domain Eukaryota; kingdom Metazoa; phylum Mollusca; class Bivalvia; order Lucinida; family Lucinidae; genus Loripinus; species Loripinus fragilis. Next base: position 26,351,585 of record OZ026523.1, read on the forward strand.
CTGCGGTAAGTACACTCTTCCATAGGTCTAGATTAGGAATTTTCTTTAGCGTAAAATTGTAAATAATTTCTTACCTATGAGTTGAAACATGTGTTCTGGGTGCTCAAAAGAACCGTCTCATTGAGACGGTTCTTTTGAGTACCCACAACATATGTTTTGGTTGAGAAATGAAGAAATAAGAAAAATAATTTTCCATTACACACTTATCTGAGGGCCTGCTCTTCTTAACAAATAGTAAAACTCTTTGCATGCTGAGTAATTTTGCATGCTTTTTTGTGGTCTGCTGTTGTTGTTTTTTCAAAATAAACTTTTTCAAAAATTCTATCGAATATCATCATGGTGTCAAATGGTTTGGATCCAGATCAGGCCTATCGATTATCTAGTTACTTGGACTCCAGTTGGTCATTATCAATAGAATATGTATTTTATTGTCCATTATTTTAGATAATATAGCCTTGATTTGACTCCTCCACTTTTTTCAAAGCTGGGGCATAAAAATAATATGGAAAATTTCCATATTATTTTTATGCCCCAGCTTTGAAAAAGTGGAGGAGGCATATTGCTTCCAGCTTTTTCATCCATTTCTTCGGTAGGGTCTTAAAATTTCATATGCTGATACCCCTGATCTGGATCCAAACCGTCTGACACACTGGTAGTGTTCCTGAAAGAATTTTTTGAAAAAGTTCATTTTGAAAAAAGTCAACAACAAAAACATGAAAAATTGCCCAGCATGCAGTTAAATGGCTGTCACGTTCTTGTCATTTAGGTTAAAAGTTTCCTAAATACATTTCACGTACATTTTCTTATTGTTTTATTGATATTCAATGGGATTCAGCTTTCTGATAATCAAGTCAGTTCCCAACATGGGAGGGCAGTGGCTCAGTGGTAGAGTGCTTGACTTGAGACCGAGAGGCCGTAGGTTAGAGCGTCACTGCGTTATGGTCCTTGAGCAAGACACATTTATCTTAGCTTAGTACTGGTTCAACCCAGGAAGACCCGTCCCTGTTTAACTGAAAGATTGTTGATGGGACGTAAAAAATCAAATCAAACAAACAAAAAAGTTCCCAACACCACTTTAGACATTTTGAATGAGCACCCACAACATATGTTTATTAGATATATAAGCAAGATATTACTTTGTTTGTGTTTAACTTCCCACCAACAGCTAAGGTCATATAGAGAGGGGGCCACATCTTAAAGCCTCATCTGATGGACTGGAGAAGCTGGGGATCGTACCTGCAACCCCTGGTTTACAAAGTGAGTGGGATATCACTCTGTTATTATAGTTGAACCTGATTTCAAGATTCTAGAGTAATGCATTTTTCCATTTTTGCAGGATGTTGCAAGTACAGTACTTAGTTTTGACCCCTTACCCCCATTAGATAACATAGCATCATATTCTAGACCTAACCGGTAAGTACTTGAATAGCACATGTCCTGATAGGCAATTTTTTAAGATAAAGGTGTGATTATTTTCTTATTTATCTAATTAGACAAATGTTTTTGGTACTCAAAAGAACCCTCTCATTGAGAGGGTTCTTTTGAGGTTTTTTTGTTTGTTTGATTTGATTCTTTACGTCCACTCAACAATCTTTCAGTTATGCGGGACGGTTCTTCCTGGGTTTAACCAGTACTAAGCTAGGATAAATGTGTCTTGCTCAAGGACCACAACGCAGTGACGCCGGTGAGGCTCGAACCCGCTACCCTTCGGTCTCGAGTCAAGCACTCTACCACTGAGCCACTGCGCTCCCTGGTTCTTTTGAGTACCCACAACTTATGTTTTGATAGAGAAAAAAAAGATAATTATGTTTTAACTCTATCTTTTAGTGTCATCTGCTGATAACTTTTGCAATCAGTTTTGCACCCAGATCAGGCCTGTTAAAATGTTGGGCCTGATCTTGATCCAACCTATTTGACACTCTAATAGTGTTCCTGAAAGAATTTTTTGAAAAAAGTCAATTTTGAAAAAGGTCAGCTTATGACAACAAAGGCATGAAAAATCACCAAAGAGTTGCATGCAAAGAGTTAAAAAGTTGAGGTTGTAATAGACTCCAATAATGCCGCAACATGTGATTTCCAACAATGTGGCATTTTGACAAGTGTAGACTCCGGTGAGCCTGTGCAGCCTCCTTTAAAACTTAGAACCCCCAAATGATGTTCAGTCAGTAGCTTAACACTTATAGAAAATTCAAGCAACCAGCAAAGGCTCTGATCAGACTGCGAGTATGCGCAGGCTGATCTGAGGCTTTGCTGGTCGCACATACCACATTGTTGGAAATCACATGTCGCGGCTCATAAATGAGTGGCCCCTTGACAAAACCATCAAAATGGCATTTATCACAGGTTTAGATAAACAAAACATTTCATTGTAAGATTGTAAATATTTTCTTACCCATAATATTTAGGATATGTATTGGGTGCCCAAAAGAACCGTCTCATTGAGAAGATTCTTTTGAGTACCCACAACATGCCGGTATGTTCTGGTTGAGAAAATAGAAAAAAAACTTTTTGTAACGCACTCTTAACCAAAAGCCTGTGTGCGCTCACAATATGACCACCAGCCTAGTCTGATTAGAGTCTTTGCTTGTGGTCTATGGGTTGTTTACGGACCCAAAGAATCTTCAGGCAGATAGTGAAGGCTCTGGTCAGACTAGGTAGATGCCCAAGATGATCTGAGGCTTTGCTTTGTACACAATGCCATATTATGGATTTTGTCATGAGGCAGCAAATATTTCATACAGATACACGATGAGAGAAAATAACTGGTTAAAATTGGGCTCAGATCTGACCCTCAGTATAAATGCTGCCTATGCCTGTCAGTAAAACTGTCTGTCAGTTTGATATTACTTTGGTGCAGATGTATCGGCTTGTTTGCATTGTCGCAAACAGGAAGAGCTCTAGCACGCACTAACCTGTCGCCTTTCACTCGGTGCACACTGGGATTGAACCGCCATTCATCCGCCATTTTTATTATATTATGCGATCAGTGCTTGTAGGACTTAGGGCTTTACATCCAGAAAATATTGACTAATAGAGAAATGGTAAACTTTCAAAAATTGGACTTTTGCGAATTTAAACTTTAAATTCTGTCACTACAGGAGCGCAGGAATTGAATGGAACTAGCCAGATATCGCTAGCTACCCATAATTCAAAGCATGAAATGTGAGAGATCTAGATGAGGTATCGTTAGGTCTCGCGAGAATGGGCGTGCTTGTGCTTTTGTTGGTTGCATACAACAAAAAAGTTTTTCTCATGTTGTGGCTAAACCATTTTCCTGCCAATTTTTTTTTATCCTGAAAATTTTGTCTGCTTATTACATCTGCTGCATATATTTAAATGTACTCCAGAATGCTTATACCATCATCATCATCATCATCGGCATTTAGATTAACGTGCAGATGCAGGAGCATCATCCACATCAGTGGGCTCCTTTCCAGGTAGCTGGCTAGCTGCACGCATGGCAGATCTCACACTGGTTCTCCACACATCCCTATCACAAACACTATGAACCCTGATCCCTGATCAGACTGCTCCAAAGGGAGCAGTCTGATCTGGGTCCATATTGTTTGCATTATAGGGTATCAATAGCAGAAGGGAGAGCTGGTGACAATTCACTTTTCCGAAATCGACGCCTACTTCAAGTAGGTATGCATCCATCCACTAACTGTAAGGTTAAACTCAGATTAATTGTGGGAGATTGAACACATGTGATTTTGTTTTTGGGACTATGTCATGTGCTTAGTTGTTGTTGCATTGGTCAGTTATACACTCAGATGACTTTTGAGTGACATTCTGGGCGTGGTTAGGAAATTTCTATTGTCGTGAATGGCTGGAAAAGGGTTAAATATATGCACCTCAGGCTATAATAGGTGTGAGGTACGAGCTTAGTGTGACACATATGATTACATTTTAGATCATTTTGTAGATGTGCTAATTTGCAACTGACCTCTATATTTTCAGGCCCAATAGAGCACAGAGTAGTGCCAATGCCTTATCAATGTTCCTCAGATCACTACTGCCAAACTTTAACCCTAATGTAAGTTATGTACAGCTTATATTGCTACCTTGGTAGAGTCGTCTACTCTCTCTTACTTTTTTTTTCTTTATGCAAATCTTAGACTACTTTCTTCATGAACCATTAATTTTTTACTTGAAAAAAAAGATTGTGATGAGATGGCTTATAAGTGTTGTCTAAGCTGGAGCTATGCTATTAATGTCCCTACCCACATATGATATGGGTCAAACCTCAAGATTTTGGTTGCATAGGTGTTAAGTCACTCTTTAACCGTACATGCGCAGCTATCTAACAAGACGGTTCCTTCAACCACCCAAAACAAATGTTAAAATTGAGGGGTAAGAATATATTCGCAATTTTACACTCAAAAATATTGTTAATCTGGACCTATGTGAATCTGTTGGTAGTTATGTTAGCCTTTGCGTTAGTGTAACCTTTTCTAGTTTACACAATATGTCACAAAAACCCACAGGCAGATATGATCAAGCTTTGCATGGAGAAAACCTGTCTTTGGGGTTGCGACCAGATGAGACTCAGACCAGCTCACTTGACTACTTTGAGACATAATGAAGTTCTGATAAGGTTTTCTTGACCTTGATCTCATTTTCTTAAGTTCACGTCAAGACAAAAACTGCCAACTTAAAGGCAAAATATAACATGGGCTGGTTGGCAGATTTTAACCAGAGATGTTAGCATGGGAGGACACATAGTGCTGCAGCAATGTGGCAAAAAGTAGCCTAATTTTAGAGGTACCCATACCAGCAGGGTAACAAGTACTACTATATACCAAATTAAAGCTGAGAGTCTGCTCATTTCAAAACTGCATGATGCCACTTCCAAATTTTTGTGCGAATTTTTTTACGGCCCTTCAAAGGTATACACCCTAAATTGTTAGTATTCGTTTTCTGTGTGCTTCCCAAGCAGGTATTATCCTTATATATGCACATAAAAATCTATTTCTTGTGAATTGTGGAGTGGAACATGAATAAATATAATTATAGATATTGAATGACAATATCCAGTCTGGTTTTCAACATTTTATGAGGTCATTAAGTACAAAAGTCACGAAAACCTATGACATTGACATAACATTAATCTGGATGCAACTGCATGTAATCCTGTTCAATTTTGTAAAGATTTTTATTGTTAGAAATTGCAAATATATTTAATCTATACTATTTTATTATTTTTGTCAGACTTGCTCGTAGCAAGGGTGTGGCTTTTTAAAACAGGGTGTTACATAGGAGTTCAAATTCGCGTCAGTCATCCGTCCGTCAACAATTTACATTAAAGTGAATTTCTCTGCAGCAATGGTAACTGTTATTAAACATTGCATAGTAACTGTCCTCTGCATATTCTTTGAGTATTCAGTGGGGCCTGCTGACTTTGACCTACTTTTTACGCTCCAGTGACTTTGATATAAATTGACGTCCGTCCGTGAAAAATTTACATTAAAGTGAGTTCTCTGCAGCAGTGATAGTTGAGAGTGTCAAACCTTGTATAGAAATTGTCCTAGCATTCTCTTTAACCTTGCTTTGTGACATTGACCTACTTTTTACATTCCAGTATTTTGACTGTGACAGACATATATATATGACTTTACTCAGCAGATGTGACACAGCATTCCCTCAGAACTAATGTCATGTTGGTTTAGTATAACGTTTTATCAATATCAAAACAGGATGAAGCTATATTGCTCAGCTGTGTCTGCCATACTCTTAAATGACTAGCATGCATGTGAGGCACCATTACTTATTTAAGACAAAGTGGAATTCCTAAAGACCATGAAAATGAGTTCTTCACCAAAGACATTTACAGTCAAATCGGTCTAAAATGCTTTGCAATAAAGGTGTAGTGTATTTATCCTTCCGTCAAAGGGTGGTGTTAAAGCACATTACATTCTCTATTCCAAATCACTTGTGTTTTGCATGGATAATATACAAAAATGTATTTTCATTGAGCTGCTATTTTGCGTTCATAGGTTAGGGTGTTAGTTAGGTTAGTGCACATAGTTGTTCATTGTGAAAACATGTATAGTGTAGTTATCGTCACAGATACTGTTCTGGCAGTTGCATGTAAGGTCATTTAAAGGCTTTGGGGCAGCTGTTGAATGGTTCATCATCGTAGGACGCATGATGATGATAGTTAAGTGTGTCATTATTGTATTTAACTATCTTTTATCCATATTCATTTTGTTGGGTGGGCGGGTAGAATGTAGAATATGCAAATGAAAACTGTTATTTGTCGACAGGACTTTTGTTGCTGCCTTTGCAATTAAAGCTTACCTCGTTTAGGGATGTAGAGTCTAGTTTTTCATATATTGCTCCAACAGACTGAGTGCAAGTAAACTTTTGACACTTTAATAAAAGCCAATGGCCAAGATATTTCAGTCCCTAAAATTTCAGTGCACCTTGAATCATGCGTTTGAAAACGGATTTCTTACCAACCCCAAAGAAAGCACTGCCTATATCCCATCCAGGCAGACAGTATTTGCTCTTATGTAAGACTGGTGAATAAGATGTTAACAGGGATATAACGTCTAATAGCAACATCATATGCCAATTGGACATGAAAAAAAGATCTCATTTGTAGCTTCTTTTTTTATCTATGATGAGGAAGTTACAATAAGAAAAAGAAAATCTGTACTGGGACATTTTGCAGCAACTGAGGCATGTATACGGCCTTGTGTTCGCTTTCTCTCGTAGCTCTGAGATGTCCATATGCTCATCTTTGGTCGCTTTGATGGCTCTGTCCTTCAGTCCTTCAATGATGAAGATTGTGTGTTTCTGTTCAACTAGCTTTTATCGGTGTCAGTGTAATAAGCTACAAGGTTGTCCTTAGTTTTGCCTCCGGATAATAATTTCCTCTATTCTTTGAGTATTTTCATGCCTGCTTGTAGAAGCATTTTATGTCCCATTGTGGTGTTGCCTCTTTTTTTTGGCATACTAGCGTATTCACACTTTTCTTCTTATACATGTCAAATACAATGTGTATCTGTGAAACTGACTAATAGATGCAAATGGCCTAAAGTATGTAGACACGGAACTGTTCAACTATGGCTACAGATGTTACTTTAGCCGTTTTAGACAGTATAAGTAGCATCTGTATCAAAGCTGTAGCATCAAAGATGATGCATTCTGAAAATTTCTCAATAATGCTACTTTGCCTTCAGATATGCTTTTGAGTTAATGGATGAAATCTGGTTTAAGACTCCTTGTGCATTCTCAAACGACAAGATACCTCCCTGAAAGAGCAAGCTGCTTACAAACACAGACGCATCACCTAATCATACATGACTACACTGCTGTATCTTTGGCATGTCTGCCAGTGTTTTATTGTTGGCCTTTTGCATGGGTTCATAGAGCACTGAGGTTTGTCTTGTCCATCAAGCTTTATAAATCCTTCTATCATGAATTATTTCCTCACTTCCTGTGTCTAATTAAGGCACCAAGCATGCCTGGATGATATAACGCATGTTGCAAAATACGTTAGAAGTGTGAGGCGTGGTCTCTGTAGGGTCAAATGGGGATCAATGAATCAACTGCAAACATCTAAATTATTTTTACCACAGAATCATATTAGTGCTATTGTATCAGAATGATGTGAAGGTGAACTCTGGTTTGGTTTACCTGTACATGTACTTCGACATACATAGTTGTGGAACATCATTGAGTACTTAGCGGTCACAGCTTGGCTCAGGAACCATGTGACCTAGTCAATGAATTGCCTTTTAAGGTTAGTCCCCTGATTCCTCTAGATCCTATTAAAACTTTGTACTTTGCTGCTTAGACCACACAGTTAATCCAGGCAGAATAGAACTTGTCCTCTGACATTTTTATAGTACATTAGCCTTCATGGAAACTTCGGGAATGTACTTCATTTGAAGGATTTGATATGATATACATATATGTTGCTTGTAAACATGGGAGGGAATAGTTTCGCCTTTGCAAACTGATGCACATCTCAAAGACAAAGTCTAGTTAGGGAGAGGAATAGTTTAAAAGTATGGTAAGCAATACTATCTCCAGCGAGTCATTCCAAAAGTAATAATGTTGGAGAAATAGGTATTCCCTTTTACCTGAACTCTCAGTCTGATAGCAGGTTAATCTGTACAACTTAACAAAACGACCAGATAGTATTAGTTAATTACAGTTATATGTTCATTTCTGTGTCTGATTCATAGTCAGGATTCCTCTTAGAACTCATGCAAATGACACTGGACATCATCAGAGAAAGTTCTGTTGTTCTTGCAGCACCACTTTCAAGAACTGTATAGAAAATATTAGTTTAAAAAGTAAGTGAGTACGACCAAGAACTGCCACAATCACCCCAACAGCACGGTTAGGAAGAGGCAAGGCATGATAACTGACTCATGACAAAGCTCGTAAAGCTTTGTCACACTCTTTTCCAGACAACTTTTGTTTTACACTGTCAACAGCAGAGACATCAACAAAGTAAGCAAGTATGACCAGGAAATACCACAATCACAAACTGCAGACAAACTCAAATTCAAATGACAGTTCTCAGAGTCTCACCTTACCATGAAGGTATCCAATGCTAGCAAAACCTGTTATGAGAAGGTGCATTTCATCTTCACATAGAAAGATATAATTCATGTACATAGGTTTAGCCCAAGTGATTTCTAAAGCTTTCGTAAATAAACCCATATTAAAATATGCAGACGTATAAATTTCAACAAGTACATTTATGCACGTTTGCATTCCCTTCAGAGTTGTATTATAACTGCTATAATCTGTTGGGGGCATTATAATTGGATTAATTGCTACATTAAATGCATTTATATTTACTTGATATTGCAAGGAAAACTCCTTTTTATGATTTAAAAATGTACATGTAGATCAAATGCAATAAACGTGACTAAATCATTGGTTTTCGCGACTTTTGCACTCAATGACCTTTTAATTATAGTTGACTGTGCGTAAGTAGCATATCAAATGCAAACAAAATTAATATTAACTATTGGATAATATACAACCTAATAACATGAATTTTATACAGTATGTATTCTTCTTGTCATAAAAAGAATTCATCATTCCTTTCCGAGCTATGATGACGGTACCCATGTTTAAAGGGCCGTAATTTTTTTCGCACAAAATTCTGAAAGTGGCATCATGCAGTTCTATACTCAGCACACTCTCAACTTTAAAATGATGTATGATGCTACTTGTTACCCTTCCGGTATGGGTACATGTCACTTTTGGTGGCCTCTGCTGCAGCACTACACAGGGTAGATCAGATAAGGTTTTGATGACCTTGATCTAATTTTCAGAGTCGCCTTGCACTAAAGATGCAAAGAAGTGCATGTGTCCACTGCAGTATGTTCCATGAATCGGTCAATGGATTTTAACAAAATGTGAAGGGATGTAACATTTGGACATTGTAAAGTACTGCATAGGTTTTGATAATCATGGGTCATTGTCACTACTGGACTAAATTTACAAAATCTAAGCCAAAATATGCTTCTTATCACAAGAAACCCAGATTTAATTGCATGTAAATGACAAAGGCGCTGAATGGTCACATATACAAAATATGGGAGTAATTGAAGGCTGGGACCATAAATGATAATCTAGCCCCAGTAGATAGCCCAGCTTGCATGTGTATAGACTGACTTAAGGCTTTAATGTAGAATATGGCCAATTGTAGTCTGTTTATATAGTGTCAAAATTAATGTAGTTTTGATAATTTTATACTGTTAGTTATAATATTCTTAATTTTGATTTTAAATTTACTCCTTTGCCCGCCAGTCACAACTTTTGTTGTCTTCTCTCGTCTACTTATGTTCTTAGGAAGCCTATATAAATAACAATAGGGGCCCAGATCAGACTACTCCTACTTTCGGAGCAGACTGATCAGGGTTCATATTGTTTGCTTCCATGAAAATATCTAGTCTGAAGTGCACTTGAATATTTGCAACAGACGGAAAAAGTCAGTATCGTTATCAGGACAAAAAAAGTGGCCGGATAAGGGATAAATTTCATATTTTATGGAGGAAAAAATGTCAAATGGGATATGTGGCCATAGTGGATTTGACAAGTTAAACAAACAAATCAGGCTTAGAGAACACTGTTATTTCAGTTTCCTGACATACATTTATCCATTTTTGTCATACTAGGACCCAGCTGCTGAGAATGAAGGGGCTGTAGGTGGAGCAGGGGGGAACCAGTTGAGACAAGGAGCCGGTGCTCTGATGGAGGCTATGAGGGATCTCCTAAACAACATACAGATGGTACCACACCCAGTGGAGGGGGGTCAGGAAGGTGAAGAGGAGGAGGAGGTGGATCAAGAAGAATGGGACTGACCTTAACCCTTAAAGCTCCAATCGCAACAAAAGTCGTCTGCTTTTCTCGTCTGCTGAAATGTTTAAGAAGCCTCTATGGCAAACAGTGTGGACCCAGATCAGACTGCTCCTATAGGAGCAGTCTGTTCTGGGTCCACGCTGTTATCTTCTATACTTAATTTGTCAGTAATGTTTGGCAATTATTGCAGCAGACGACTTCAGCAGACGACATTTTCAGATGCATTTTTTTTCTTGGCGCTTTAAGGGTTAATGTCCTCTAGCATTAGCTCTTTGCTTGCTCGGTAGTCTGCTGATTTTTTTTCAAAAAATTCTTTCAGCAATACTATCAAAGTGTCAAACAGAGCGGATCCAGATCAGGCCTGTCTTTTTGTCGGGCCTGATCTGGGTCCAAACTGTTTGCAAAGGTTATCAGCAGACGACACTAGCAAGCAGAGTTAGTAAGGGGATAGAAGGAGGATAAAAAAAGAATAAAACTAAACTTATTGTTCTATAACATTCACTCTATGCATGCTGGGTAATTTTGCTTTATTGTCGTCTGTTGATCTTTCCAAAATTAACTTTTCAAAAAAAAATTTCAGCAATACTATCAGAGTGTCAAACAGATAAGATCCAGATCAGGCCCGACATTTTGTCCAAACTGTTTGCAAAGGTTAGCAGCAGATGACACTGACAGGCAAAGAGAAAGGGGAAAAGAGGAGGATCAAGTAGAATGGGACTTAACTTATCATTCTGTTAAATTAGCACTTTGCATGCTAGGTAATTTTGCAGGCTTTTTTGTCGTCTGCTGTTTTTTTTTTCAAAATTCAAAAAATTCTTTCAGCAATACTGTCAAAGTGTCTAACAGATAGGATCCAGATCAGGCCCGACATGATTTCGGGCCTGATCTGGTTCCAAACTGTTTGCAAAGGTTAGCAGCAGATGACACCAGCAGACAAAGAGCTAGACTAATGTTAGCAATAATATGCAGCAGATGACATTTTGAAATGCATTTTTCAGGGATTTAAGGGTTAACATTCAATCACAGAGTTTTAGCTGTCAGATTACCTTTTTTGCAACCTTTGGCCCAAGATTATAACAGACCTAAAGCCAAAACTACTTTAATCACAGGTCTCTAGCCAACGATTGAATATTTTAAAAGACGGGGTGCCAAAAGATATAGTTCAGCTCTTCATACACATTTTGTACACATTTATAGCCTCGAAATCAAGAATGAAGTTCCAAAGTGCATTTTGGGTTATATTGCAGCATAGACATTGAGAGAGCTTTTTGTATTGCTTTTTTGTGTGTAAAGGACTTGCTTACATGTAAACAAGTTTGCAAAAAATAAGCTTATGCCTTACTTTCTTCAGAGATTTTGCCTTATTTTATACCTACAATTATAGCCTTTGAGTCATTCAGATATTTTTCATGATTTTTGCTCAAAACAAAGGTTACATGAACTCATAAGAAGTGTCTTGATGAGATGATTCAAATGGGTGCCCACAACCTATGTTTTTGAGCAGAAATAAGAAAAATACTACAAATCCATTGAAACCTCAGTTTTACTTGTACATTAATATAAAAGTGGGGTTATGGGCTTTTAAATTCAGCCCCAAGGTTATAAAACTTTTTCATACTCAACTCAACTGAGCATGCAAGCTCACATACTCGAAAAAACTAAAATGCTGAAAAATAAATATTTTCTCTTTGCTTTTAATCTCTCAGGCTGTGTATTATCTGGCATTTTAATACTTATGAGCATTATAAATTTCATGCTCAGTTGAATTGAGCATGAAAAAAGTTTTATAAGCTATATTGTTAAATCTTTAAGCTGTGAATCGGCACAATGGAATCTTCCAGTTGATGATCAAGATTAATCCATCCTAGTTATCAATATAAAGTCAATGAATCTTATTCACTCTTTCTCACACGTTCGGCCATGGGCCATGGCCAATAACTTGAGAAAGAGTGAATAAAATTCATTGACGTTTACAGTTATTATTCCCATTGGAATTATCATTTGGAATTATTTATCAATACATAGTTTACTGACATAACCAAACAAATAGTCCATGATCAGATCAGTCTGATATGGGACTATTTTGTTTGCACATGCATTTGCTGTCTGAGTAATTCAGTTCTGGCAATCAAGGAGTTAATGTGATATCAGCTACTGTATCTGTCCTAGATATAGTACAGTCCAATTGTAACACACTTGGTTATACACTGTTATTGCTCCGTTTTTTTACCATTGAATTTTACAAAGAAATTTAGGAAAATGACCATGAAATGATCATTTTCCTATAGTTTCTTAATAAAAGTGTCCCTTTTATAACACTATTCACTTATGACACAGTCCATTCTTATTGACCCCAAACATAGCATTAGAAAGGGACTCCACTGTATTTGGACATAAAAGGCCTAACTGAACAGCATAAACACAGATCAGTCTGCTTTTGAAAGAGCACTCTGATCTAGTTTTTCCTCATTTACTTTCCAAACACTACATTTGACACACATCTATAGGGATCGTGGTCAATGGTCTTAAGTTTTTAGAATGCACATGGTGATTAGTTAAGGTTTCAGAATATTTATGTTAAGTCTGGTATATTGGTGCTATTTTCTTTATTGAGGGAGGGGATGTGGTATGCCTAGATAACACCCCTTTATAACACAGATTTGGATATAACACGTCCATATTGTGGCTCCCAAATCTTTTTACCATGGAATTTTACAAAGGTATTATAATGGGAAAATGGTCATTTCCTTGTAATTCCTTTGTAAAAGTGTCCCTTTATAACACAATTCACTTTAAACATGGTCCATTACTATGGACCCCAAACATTACTTTAAAAAGGGACTGCTCTGTAATTGTAAAATAGTCTTGTATAAATTATTAGCTGGGTGAGGAGAAGAGATATTCAAAAATTTAACATAAAGGACAGAAGTTGTTGTCATTAAGGAATGAAGTTTTATGCTTGAAATTTAACTGGTAAACAATAAAAAAATATGACCAATTAAAGGCTTTTCCTTGTTATTTTATTTTTTATACACATATATCAGGCCTCTAAATAAGAGTGTGTAATCAAAAAAAGATTTTCTCATTTTTCATGTTCTGGGTACTCAAAAGAACTGTCTCGATATGCACCCAAAACACATGTTTAAATTGATGGGTAAGAAAATATTTACAATTTCATGCTCAAAAATTTTGATTATAGGTACCTATAAAATATCTGTTTTTCATATTTTCACTTCATATTTGCTTGTATGTACTAGCTCCTCATGTTGTTATATTTGTATAACCTGAGTGTATCAAATAAACTTGAATACAGTAAAAACTCAAAAATTTGAACAACACTGGCTATTTTGAATTAAACTTCGGACACAATTGATTCAGGAAATAGTGCCTATTTATGAACTGTTTTAAATACTACATGTAACTAAACTCGTCAAAATAAGTTAAGCCCCATGTCACTTTTTCCCATAGCCATAATGTTAAATTCCTAAAGTTTAGTTGTTTATTTCAAAAATATTGATGGTAGTTGAAAATTCTAATTCCATACAAGTTAGACAACAATGTTTTGGGTGTAATTACACAAAGTTTGAATTGACAATACCGATTTTCTTTGGGTGTGTGCTAAATTTTCCAAGAGTATTCAATTTTTGGCCAATTTTACTATAGGAATGATAGGGAACGAAACGGGACATTTACTGGAATGTGTGGAGCTCTATGGAAAACGTATCAATAAATTTGAAACCTAGCATATGGTGAGAGGAAACAGTGCTGCTACTTCGCTGAAAATGCTATGGAAAAATCTTTATTCAGTAAAATGTTATGATAAAGTAAACATGAACGTATTTGCATTAAGTCTATGGGGAAATTTCTGGTGGGGCTTAATTTATTTTGACCAGTTTACATATTAAGCATATGTTTTGTGTACATAAAAAAAACATCTGCCCCGGACGTTGCTTTTATGCACGCTTCTTAAATGTTTGATAGGGGAAAAACTGATAATAATCATTTTAGGGGGTTATATATTATATGCATAAAACAATAATTGAACAATAATTGATCTTGAAAACCAATTTTTGGTCTTCTTTTTGAGTGACCATTCAAGTCAGGTCATAAGTATTGAAGCAATAGGTATGGAATTGCTCTTTTTGTATTTAAGTGGTTGCCAATCAAAATTTCTATACAATGATATATGTTTGTCCCTATTTGTTTGTTACCAGACTCCAGGTCAACAGTATTTCAGTCATGTTGGGAGTCTTCCTGGGTTGAACCAGTACTAAGCAGAGGATACAGTGTCTTGCTCAAGGACACAACGCATTGTCTTCAGTGAGCCTGAAACCTGCAACTCCTCAATCTCAAGTCAAGCACTGAGCCACTGGGCTGCCCTTTTATCCCTGAATATTTTTTATATTAGCAAACAGTGCAGACCCTGATGAAATGCCATCTTATGTAGTATTTCCTCTTGGTATTCACTGTTTTGCCTAAGTACCTGTTTACTGGTCTCAAGGCTGGAAAGGGTCAAAGCTAATAAAAAGACTATCTTCATAGATGATAATGAATTAAGGCTGAAAACAACTTACTACTCCACTAATATGAAATTGAATGTTCACTCCTTAGGAGTAGCTATGGGGATGTTAAATAATCTTTGAGAGGGTCAATGAGTCAAAATTGTGAACTAAAGAGAACATAGACAGAACAATACAATAAGTGTTTATTGTTACTATACAAATAAAACTTCATTATGATTATTTTTACATGAGTAAAACATGACTTCATATCATTGTAAATTACCAATGTTAGCTTCTAAAGGACGGCCTACATTATAATCTATTGCACAGTGAAAATAAAGTGCCCACAAAAAAAGATGTATCTGAAAATAATGTCTCCTCAATAGCTCAAAAAAGTAGGTGAGAGGGTAGGCAAAAGTTCTCATGCTAGTACATTGTAAGCCTCAGCTAATTAAGTATATGCATTTGCTTGCAAACAATTTTGCAATGATGATATATTGTTGCTCATTCTTTAGTATATTTTTTTCCTGAATAAAATATCCCTTTAAAACTTATGTGCAAGCAAATACAATTTTATAAAAAAGTTTAATTATATTATTCATGTTTCTATCAATTATGATGATTGTGTTGGCTCTAGCAGTGAATTTAACAAAACAATTCAAGAGTCCTAAAGTACCTGTCTTAAATTCAAATATGATAAAAGAGCATCAGAGTAGATTTTTTTTTCTATATTTTTGCTTTTGTATTCTTTTAGCATCATAACTGTATCAGGCCTTTTATTAAGAGTGTGTAACAAAATAAAATATTCTTATTTGTCAACCAAAACATATGTTGTTGGTGCACTAAAAACATATGTTAAACTGATGAGTAAGAAAATATTGACAGTTTTACTCTCAAAAAATGTGTTTATCTACTGTCGTGCCAGCCAAGAGTGACAGTGACGTCATGTTTTGTTTACAAAGTTATCAGGGACTTAGAATCGATAGATCACTTGTGTATTAATCCTATCCACAGGATAGGATTAATACACTAGTGATCTATCGATTCGCATTAGCTCAAGTGGAGTGTACAAGTTAATGTTTTACTTAACAATTGTAAACAAAACATAACGTCACTGTCACTCTTGGCTGGAACGACAGTAAACCTGTGTATATAAAAGTAAGTGAGATGATAGGCAAAAGGAGAAAGAACAATATGTACCACATTACAAAACAAGGACCATGCACTGCAAAGTTTTAGATTTTAATTTCTAAAAAAAGGTTGGAAATTTACATCTTTCACCCATTGATGTAACTGATTCGGTATGTCATGATGAGTTTAATGACATATGTCATATGACAAATGCTTTATCTTTTGCAATTATTATCAGATGAGCCATTAAAATGACGAAACCAATCAAAGTGAACTGTACATCCAGCAAAACCTTAGACCAGGCCCAAGGTTATATAACTTTTTCATGCTCAACTCAACTGAGCAAAAAATTTCAACTGCTCATAAAAACTAAAATGCTGAAAAATATAGATATTTCTTGCTTTAATGCTCTCAGATGATGTATTTACCATGCTCATAACTGTTAAAATGCCAACAATTGTTGGCACTTTAGCATTTATGAGCAGGATAAATTTCATGCTCAGCTGAGTTGAGCATGAAAACAGTTTTATAACCTTTGGGTCAGACTGATCATCAATTGTTTAGAAATCATTATTTTCCCTTGTTAACTTTGCATTAAATTATTATTTTCTTATCCATTAGTTTAAACATATTTTGAGTGCTCAGAAGAATCATATTAATGAGAGGGTTCTTTTAAGTGCCCATGTCTATGTTTTGGTTGAGAAATAAAAAAGAAAAAGATAATTATCCGATCTTATCTTGAGGCATGCTAAGAATTAATCTCCCTAATATTTATTTAGTTTATTGTCACAAAAACGGTCTGCAGACTTCAGTTTTGGAAGCCTATGCATTAATTTAATAAGACTATCATTTTCCTTGATTGTTTTTGTTTGTGACGGTTCATGTTTTAGTGGGGGTGTCATCATGGGACTAAGTGAATACAAGGAGCATACATTTGTTTGTGACAATTGTTCTGGCAAGAATTCCTCAACATCATCTTCTAAAACATCTTGTGTCAGTTCTACAACCTTTGCCTCTGAACAAGCTTTCTGTTTCTTTTTCTCTGCCCGCTTAACATTCCCTCTTTCCCTTTCTGTACGAATCGACAACAGAGGACGTGGTGGCTTTAGCGGAGGGAAAAATGGGCCATCATCTGGACTCTGTGGATAATGTTCAACATAACATACATCAGATTTAGAATGAAGGGGTGTTGTCTTAGAGTCTAGAGTGATAGTTTTCACAGCTGCAGGCACTTTATGGTAGCTTTTGTTTTGCATCATATAGATCTCAGCGTGAAGAAGGGCGATTTGATGTCTAAGATTAGACTCTTGGTAACACAACTTCAAATAATCTGATTTTAACTCATTATACTTCTTTGCTGTGTCACTGTTCAGGACAGACCTTGGGTTCCCCTTCCCCATTAACTCTTTGCTCATTGATTCTAACTGGCAGCCACATGTGAACCGTTTCTTCATTAAATTATCATATAATGCTTTCCTTTCTTCCACGTCTTGTTTTATTACTGGCCATGGTTTCAATTGAAGAATGTCGTTAATGGTCATCTCTTCTGTTGGATGCTTTGGTTCTGCATTTGCTGATTTGTTTGTTTTGTTAGATGCTGATGACACTGCTCCATTTGTTGCTTTACTCTGACAGGGGAGCCTATTGCCAGTTGAGCCATTGTGAGCTGTTAGTCCATTGTGTCTGATTGGTGGAAACTTCTGTGCTGCCTTACCTGGTTTACTTTGCGTTTGTACCTTCTCTACTGCAATTGTTTCTTTTTCTGCTTCATTCAATCGAGCTTTTAGACACTGATAAATAGTCTCGTTACTTCTGACTTTATTGATAACATTATCTTCATGAACACTAGCATTGGTAGGTTTTGGCTTTTTGCGCATTGCATATCTCCACAGTCTTTGTGAAGCAGGGACATTATTGTCTTTCACTAACTGTGTTTGTAAATCACCTAACAGACATACACTTCTTGTCTTCATGGGATTCACATTTTCAGATTGTTTTAAACTTTCGTCTTTATCACTTTTGATATTGTTTTCTTCCTTATTTTGAGAATTATTTAGTGGCTTTTTATTTTTCGTTACATTTGTCAATTTTGTAGGAACAGTAACCAATGAACTTGCATCTCTTCTGCTGCTGTTTGGGCATGCAACCGCATTTGTGACCTTTTCATTTCGCCTTGGTTTCCTACTATTAACTGAGTTTTGTTCTTTACTGGTGTTTTTTCGTGGTAGTGGTGGCAGAGCCTGTCCCTTGCAAAGGGCGGATAGAGAGAGGTTATGCCTAGCTCTGGCTCTGTCATCGCTTGAGGAATGTAATAAAAGTTTCTCAATCAGTTGCCAGAAAGTATCTGGTTCTATAACATCATTTGATGTTCCTTCTGGACCCTTGAGAGTCTCCGACATTGTCTGAAAAAGATCCAAATAACCTGCGTGAGTTGAATGATTAAGTCCATGAATATCCACGCCGGGCTCCACCCACTATGAACAATTATATAAATAGACTTTCATGTTGGTACATAGAACAAAGAAATTACTTATCAGGTCCACTAGTGTAGGATCAGATATATCATATTGCCATAAGCAAACAGAGTAGACCATTATCAGGCAGCTCTTACGAGAGCTGCCTGATCTTGGTCCACTCTGTAAAGGGGTCTCTATGAGGTAAAAGGTACTATTTTCAGAATATTCAATAAAACTACATACAATATGAGGAATACTGGTACAGGCACTTTCGAGGAGCCAGTTAGTTCCCCTCCCCCTTTGTAAAATAAGTTGATGGCTTAAAACGTTGCCACTCCCTTGTGCAACTAAATTTCTGGATGCCTGTATGATGCATGGGCCTTACCGCGCGGGTTAATAGATAGTAGTATTAATAAATAAATAAATTCCTGTTTTCAGAGTTTGCAGTCAGGTAAGGTAGTGCTTCCAGTCCACTTGTTTGGGGCTCATTGAACTGAAAAATGGATGGACTCCAGGGGCAAGCGAAAGTAAACAATTACAGACTTATTGAAGAGATTTCACAAACATTTAATGAGAAATTATTCCGACCATACTGCAGGATCTATAATAAATGTATTTGAAAAAAGTGTGAATATTCACTTTAAGCTCCTGTGCAGAGACCATGTACATGATGTAGAATGTTAAAAAGTTTGCTTGTACACGTAGTCAGTTAATCCTTAAATCGCCAGCAAAAATGCATCTAAAAATGTCGTCTGCGGAAGTCGTCTGATGCATGTATTTGATAACATTATTGACTAATTAAGATACTAACAATGTAGATCCAGATCAGACTGCTCCAAGACACTGTTGGTCAAAAATGCTTTTTCAAAATATTTGAGCCTTGACATAAGATTTCCAACAATGTGGTATGTGCAACCAGCAGAGGCTCAGACCAGCATACGCGCAGTCTGGTCCGAGCCTTTGCTATTCGCTGTTATATTCTATGACTGTTAAGCTGCTAACTCAACATAATTTGGTGTTTCTAAGCTTAAAGTGAGGCTGCTCAGGCTTGTCTGAGTCTACACTTGTCAAAATGCCACATTGTTGGAAATCACATGTCGCGGCTCAAATAATCTCAGCAGATGACAAAGCAGAAGATATTTGTTGTGTTTGGCATTTTAAGGGAGCGGCTGTTGTCCATTCTAGGGAGCAAATAACAAAGACGCTGGCCAGGCTGCGCGGATACGTTTGCTGGTATGTAGCGTTTGTTGCATCAGCTGTTGGGTTGCGACAAAGCCCACGTGACGTTGCTCATATTTGCAAACGCGTGAATTTAGACTCGGCAACACCCCTCGCGAGATTTCCGTGCAGGTTGCTTACACCGTACAACCGTTTGTTTTGAAGACAGATTACCGTTCCTCTCGGAGTTTACAAGGAATGGGTGGGTGAAGATTTTTTTGTTTTTCATAAACAATGGGCGAATCTATGGACCCACCTGTTACTGATGGAGAAGGTGTCTCTACAGCAGCAATCTGAATTTGCTTCACGCCCAAATAAGACATTTGTCAGCTCGTCAAAAATTATGTTTGAAGAAAAAATGCATAAAAATAGCTTTCTGTTCCACCCGTACGTCTACGAAACAAACCACATTATAGTCACGTACTCCCTCTTAAACTACAATCAGAACTGTTCCATGTTGGAATAGTCTTTCTCCTCAGTCTGCGGTCAATGTCAAGATCACAGAGGAGTTTAGGGCCCTGTTGAACCGCAAATTTCACACTTCGTGATTTTCACACCATGTGAAGAATTGGTACTAATACGTCACTTTTGGCAAATGTGAAATTTACGTACGGTCAATTTCGATAATTTTAGGAGTGTAAAATTTGTGCTCACATTTCACATTTTATATTTTTAACGTGTGAAGAACTGTTACCATTCTTCTCAGATGTGAAGAAGTTGCACCATTTTTTCACAAATGGGAAGAGTCGGTACCAAATCCTTACATGTTTGAAGAATCGGTACCAAATCCTCACATCTGTGAAAATTTTGTGTCAAATCATCACATGTGAAAAATGTGTAACAAAACTCATACGTGTGAAGAACTGGTACAAAATCTTCACACATGTGAACAATTGGTACCACGTTATCACAGATGTGAAGAACTGGTACTTAATCGTCACAGATGTCAGTGGCAAAAAATGTGAAGATTTGGATCGAGTGCAAAATGCAGCATATTTGGCGCCCGGTATTTTATCAATGTAATGAATACGCATAAATGCTATATAAAACTGAGGCTTGTATAGGGGGTTACCAAATATCCCATATCCCTTGAAGTAAACAGGCAAATATCCCTTATAAATCGATAAATATCCCCATAATTATTTTTCCTAAATTTTCAATATCCCTGGAAGTAACGAAAATATTGAACCAAGTATCCCATATCCCTGGAAGTAAAATGGATAGTATCCTATATCCCTGGAAGTAAAATGGCAAATATCCTGTATCCCTAAAACCCCTATAGAAGCCTCAAAACTTGACTCCTTGCGAATTTTTTACAAAGTGTGAAATATTGGTACGAAATATGTGACGTATTGGTACCAATTTTCATAATTTGTAAAGAATTGGTTCCAATTCTTCACAGTGTGAAATTTACGAAGTGAGAAATTTGCGGTTCAACGGGGCCCTCCTCATATAGTTAAAACGCGACCAAAAGATTTTTTTCCAAAATTTCAAAATTTAGTACTCCCATCCGTATGATCAAAACTGATCGAAGCCAGTTGTAGAGGAAGAAAAGAGAGACATTTCCAGAAAGACGCTACACATATGAGCCGTGGCATGAGATTTACAACAATGTGGTGTGTGCGACCAGCAAAGGCTCAGACCAGCCTGCGCATACCGCAGTCTGATCAGAGCCTTTGCTAGTCGCTTGAATATTCTATGACTGTTGAGCTACTTACCGAACAGCGTTTAGGGTTTCTAAGCTTAACAGGAGACTGCACATGCTCGTCTGAGTCTACACTTGTCCAAATGCCACATTGTTGGAAATTACATGTCACGGCACATAAGTGCAATCGATCAGGACATTCTAATTTCCCAGCCAGCATACAGTGTCGGACCACCATCGGTCCGCTAGCGAAACGCCATTCAAAATTAAGTCGGTAAATAGCTATTCATAGCTAATGTTATACTGTTTTATATTTCCGACTATATAAATAAATTTTGTATTGCATTGTATTGTTTCGCTGGTGGGCCGATGGTGGCCCGTTTTCAGATGTTTACTGGTTTAGCGATTTTATAGCATTTTCCCCAAAATTCTAGCACCCTGCCTACCTTTGCGGATTTTCTTTATTCCATCACTTTTATTTGAAGTTTTATTTGTTCTAGTCAGCTCCTGACGTCCAATATCGGTTGCTACATTATTCCATCTGACGTTACGTTACCGAATAACGTAGCAACCGGTCAATGACGTTAATGTTAACGAAAGAGAAATGCCAAAACGACGAAAATGCCGAGTGTAACATATCAACGCACCAAAACATGTTACTTTGCTTCCAAGATTTCAGTGGATCGAGTGTTTTTGTGTTTTTTTTTTGTGTTGTTTGTTTTTTGTTTTGTTTTTGATAAATATCTTGAAAAATAATAAAATTTCTGTTTAAAAAATTGTATGAAGGGAACGACGTTAGCAAGGCTATTCACCTCATAAAACAGAATAGTAATCAACTGACCGTAATGTGCACGACCCGTGGTTAACGTAGATTGATCGGTATCAGTATCCACTTTAAGGAGGTGAAACGGCGGCCTTGTTCAGTCCAAAATAAGGACTGCATATAATGATTACCTTCAATCGGTACTAGGCCTCAGTGATGAAGAGGGTAACATTGACACAGACTCAGACAAACAGAAATTTGCGCCGAAAAAATTGTTCTCCCTGATAAATAAAAAAAAAATGCTAAACAGGACTCTCATGGCGTTTCCCCTCTAAAGGACAATGGTTCAGGTAACACATTTTCTCAAAATAAAGATAAAGCTACCTTATTAAATAAACATTTTCAGTCTGTATTCTCACAAATATCACCTCTCCAGCTTAGCCAATTATGCATAGATAAACTTCAAGACTATTTTTTCTGTCCGTATACTTAAAAGATTCCAATGCAGCTATCCTATAATGCCTGAAATCAACATTGACCTGAAGGTATTCTCAAACTACTCTCAAACCTCAAACCAGACAAAGCCCCAGGCCTAGATGGTATTAGACCTATTATCCTAAAAGAACTTAGAGGGGAAATCGCACCAGTCATTCAACCACTTTTCCAAAAGTCATAATCTACGGGTAAAATTCCGTCAGACTGGACAAAAGCCAATGTTAGCCCGGTTTTCAAGAAGGGAAGTAAAAATGATCCAGCCAATTATAGGCCCATCTCCTTAACATGCATATTATGCAAGGTGATGGAGCATATAATTGCATCTAAGCTCACTCAGCATCTCAACCAACATAATGTACTCTATGATCTCCAGCATGGTTTTAGAGAAAGGAGAGCATATGAAACCCAACTAGTAACAGGTAAACAAGTTGACCTTATTCTGCTAGACTTTAGTAAGGCTTTTGACAAAGTCAGCCATCCTAAACTCTTATTCAAACTTTCACAGCATAGAGTCAAAGGAAATACTCTAAATTGGATTAGAGCTTTCTTGGTATGTCGAACACAGGCTGTGATGCTGGAGGGGGAGAGCTCATCAGAGGTTCCTGTGACATCTGGCGTGGCCCAGGGATCTGTTCTTGGGCCTCTCCTCTTCCTGCTCTATATAAACGACCTACCACAAAACATACAGGCCCAGGTAAGACATTTTGCCGACGACACGGCTGTCTATCTAACAGTTGGATAAATAAATGATAATATAGCAACACTCAAGGGAGCTCACCTAATGTGGTAAAAGTGATTTTTCCATACCTCAAGGAACTTCGCATTTTTTTTCCTTTAAGAGAAGTTCCCATTTTGAAAAGGGACGTACATGTATACTGATGCCCTGAAGAATTCGTTTCCCCAGAAATATTTCACCTTTGAATATGCTTTCTCCTTCTGCGGTCACTGGCCAAACCACAGAGAAGTGGTGTTCCTTTGGACTATCATCGACCTGTAATTACTCCAGGATAGTTCTAAGGAAGATTAATAGACTAACCTTGATGCAGACTAACAATCTTCTTCAATGTGGTGGAGGTGCAGGTGCCAGCAGTGCAATCAGACATGACAATTTGTATTGACTCCAATCCGGGGAAACGCCTAATCAACCCTAAAGAATATACTGACTGTGTCACAAGCAACATCAATGACAAACAATCAACTAATAATATACCTATAGTAAATGTAATTAAGGCTTTTCCTTGTAATTCTGAAATCTACAAGAACTCATTCTTAACCAGGTCTATCATCGACTGGAACCATTTAGACAATAATATTGTGCGCACATGCGTTCAGGAAAGCTGTCTATCATTGGGATTAGCTATACAGTACGTCATGATTGCATAGTCTGGCATTTGTTTAGGTTTACTCGTTTGTTGGTGTGTTATCAAATTATGTTTGTTTATGTTCGCTTTGTTGTGGCTGTTTGTATCTTTTCTAAGGCGTTACTTATTAATGCATAAGTAACTAATATTAGTTCATTTATGAAGCCTATACTTGTACATGTAATTGGTTTTGAAATGGACTATTCCTGAAGAGGTTTGTGACCATTTTTTCTTACTATTTAATGAATAACGTTTCAATTAAAGTTTCGTTTTCAAAGGGCAAAGTAAAACATATGTTGACTTCTCTTATTAAAAGAGTATTTAAAACGTCTGAATTGGGCATCTTTTCAGTGTAAATGTCGGAAGTTGAACACCTGTTCTCCCCGACGAGGTCATATCGCTTCAGCTAGTCTAACTATATTGTAATAATCTGCATGTTTACTTAATATTTCTAACAAGAAAATAGTTCTACATTGTGTGTTATCAGCGTTTTTGTTGTTGTTGTTTTATCAATTGTTTAATCACTTAAAACATAATTTTCATAGAATTATTATGAAAATAAGCATTTCGAGATGTAGAAGTAGTATCAGTGATTTATTATAAAAATTTAGATAATTTCCACGGACTGAGGGACGATCAAAACTTATTCACACAGTAATCCCAGAATTACTGTATTTTCATAATGGTTTTGAGCAAAATTTCGGCCCATTGTCTTTAATTGTGTATCATCCTGGCGCTTGTTGTTTATGGTTTATCTTCATTTATCGCTAATAACATGTGTCATCATCGATCTGTTATGAATTTAACGATTTCGACAGGTTGATGTAGCATTTAAAGTTTGTATAGGACTTGTAGGTACTCGTTTCTCAACACTGGCGGTCTTTTTCTTTTTTAGAGCTACCGGTGCTTGTAAATGATTAAGCAACATGAAAAGTTGCGGTGGTTAGAGATTAATAATATTATAGCAAGTGACCAAAATGGAATATTTTGAACACTAAAATATCTATCTAATTTTTGATCAGCCCACTTACAGTTATGCTTAAGGAAGAAGTCCAATATTTATGTATACATACGCGAAGGGTGTTTGAAAACAAGCATAAGCTTTCACAAAAGCTTGCTTCCCCATCACCGTCTGATTTTGATTCTGAAACTGAATAGTTTATTAGCGAAACGTCTAGCATTCAAGCTGCTTTAATGTATATCTCATTGCGAAAAAAAACTTCATTATTATCCTTCATCTATTATTACTCATTAGAACCTTTCAACAACGCCGTTTATAACATGTAACGCATGTTATAGTTTTTCTTGTGATTTATACAATATTTAAAGAGGTGCACACTTTTAGCTGAAATAGCCATTCTACCAAGTGGCCCTCGATCTATAACAAAACTGTATACATCTAAACATTATTTACAAATTGCACTTGTTTTAAAAGGATGCAATTTGGTTGTGTGCAAGTATGTCACTTTTAACCAATGAATAGTTACATATTATATGTAAAATATTTTGTCTAGCGGCCCACGAATAAAAAGTATTCTATTCAATTAATGTGGGCCTGGATGTGGGGCGTGGGGAATGGGTGGGACAATAGCTTATCATCAAAATTTTGACCACTTAATCGCTTACGATAAAATATTTGCCTAATCACTAAAAGCATCTGTTATTTTTTTTATTAATATCAGTAAATTACATTTATGTGTACAAAAAAGCTACTCATTAACTCTAAACTTTTAAAGTGTGTTTAATTGGTATAATCACAACTTATTTTGATCTTCACTATTTTTTAGGCAGAAAAGCGTAAATTTTAGAAAAAAATCGCTAAATGTTTTTTGTTTTTTTTTTTTTGGTGCTAAAAATCGCTAAATAATATAAAATACATATAAGGCCAAAATCCATAACCGATATACCCTATCCATGCAGTCCCTCTTACATCAACGCTAAAATTTTCTGCAACGTAGAGATTCAGATCAGAAGTTTAGGGCTCACAAAACACAGCCAAGAGTTTTTTCTATTTGTTTTGTTTTTCCTTTTCCCTCCACATTTCCAAATGAACACTCCCTGGCGTAATGATCAGCATTGATCTCTGCCAGTATACATAAGAGATAAGATAGATATATAGACAGACATACAGACAATAGACAGACAGACAGACATACAGGCAGGCAGCAGACACAGACAGACAGGCAGGCAGACAGATAGACAGGCAGGCAGACAGACAGACAGATTAGCTTCGACAAATATTTTTTAAAGATAGTTCTTGTTAACAACTTTCTGATCAATGTTGGTCAATATTGTCCATTTCGGTTTCATACAAATAAGTCGTGAGTGGATAAGCGCTTGTCACGGTTTTGATTGGCTAAGCCTTTCGCCGACGATTTTCATTGGTTGCTGTAAATCGAAGGAGGAAGCTTCAAAAGAGTGAAAAAAAATACTTTGTGAACATTTCAACTGTTTAAGGATGGCACAACAAAATATCGACCCAGCAGCAAATGTCACAAGAACAAAAGATGTTAACGCGTCATCTTTATCATCGAAAGAAACACATTCAGTTAGCAAGAGGTAAAAAGAGAGCGCGTGTATATTAACAGCGGTTCGGCCCAAACCAGTTCGGCCCCAGCAGTGACTTCGCCATTAAAAAGTGTGCTTATCTGGATCTTTGATGGTGGCTCTTGAAATGCTGATTGGATCATCTTGTTCTGTCAGAATAATCGCCACATCTCAGGTTTACCGGGCGCAGTTTATGACGACCAAAATATTTTTCCGTAATAAGGCCTTGTTGCTAAATGCGGGTCAAGTCGACCTGGTCAGATCTTGGCCGGCTCAATATTCATTGGAGGAAGGATGTCTGATACTAAGAAATATATTTTTAATCGCCACTTACCGCACCAGGTACACTTTATCAGTTGATATAGGTCTAAGATTAGGCCTAAGAATGGATTTTCTGTTATGTCCCATTCTTAGGCCTAATATTTTGGGTCACATTTTGTTCAAATAGGAACACTCTAACATTTGACTCAAACTCTTATAAAAATACCAATTTACCTGTCACATGCCAACTCAGCAGATTTTAACATGTGACCCAAACAGCCAATGGCCACTGCATGCTTTTTTCATGGAGGACTCAGCCATTCATAAAACTGTGATGTCATTGTGTTGAACATGTGTGTTTTGGAGACTTTTTTGTAAACAAATCATTATTTGCTTCTACAAAAGTGGATTTTCAATATTTTGGACATATTTTTGTGTGAGCATCAACTAGAGGTAAGGGACTTACTATTACAACAGTTTTTACACCAGACAAATTGGTCTTTTTATAAGAGTTTGAGTCAAATGTTAGAGTGTTCCTATTTGAACAAAATGTGACCCAAAATAGGTTACAATGGAATCTACAGCAGGCCGAGTTTACCATGGCCAACTTGACTCAAGGCTGACTTGACTCGCTACCTGTGGCACAATCTTCTCGAGTGTAGATTCTAGTGGTATGATGATAATAACAATTTTGTTATTTGTTTAGAAATTTTCCCAATTATCTGGTTTACCGAGCTAATTTTTCCAATCTGAAAGGCGGCAAGGCCCTAGGGCCCCTTCCCAAAATTGCAAAAAAATCTCTGCAATGACTTTGGACCAAAAACATAAGCAAAAGAAAACACCAGAATGCTTTAATTTCACTTTCAAGTTATCATCTTTGGCTGTTGGACAGTCACGAGTGCAGACAATTTTGCAGAGATATAATCCATAAGTGTGAAAACTTGACATTATTTAGATGTAATTATACTATAAATCATTCTTTGGCGGACTGTTTCTTCTTTTGCAGATTACAGCAAGAACTTAGAACACTTTTGGTAAGTATTGATAGGGTCACAATACAAAATCAATATGCATTCAGGTCTGAATTAATTTATATGATATATATTGTGTCAGAGCTCTCGGAAACGCAAAATTACGCATATTGGTACGCAAGTTTTTTCCCTGGGACGCATGATTTTCGCTAGGCAGGAGTTCCGCGTACGCATGTTTTTTTAGTCGACACGCGCTAAAAATCCAGAAGCAGAGATAAATACACACCGGGAGGTCAAAAGCCCTTTGATATTATCGATCGCGACACACTTTTCGAGCCGCGGGAGACTTGATTATTGTCCTGTCTCTGTTGACCAATCGTATGACTCGGACTGCAGTGAAGCAATTCTGACAGGTGATTGACAGGATTACCGATGCGGGACAATGTGATTATTACAAGGTGATTAAGCAAGGATTATCGGATAATTGTTTGAGATGTGCTACCGATTTACCGTTAATTAAAGGGAGAAAAACTAATAGGGTATTGTAAACAACATCGGACTACCGACTTCCGAATTCTGCTGATAAAACATATTTAATTGCACTCGTTTGCGATTTGAGCAACATAACCATGGGGAAAAACAAAATAAGTTTACGGATTCGCATTTCTTCATTCGTTGTTATGGCAAACAAAAGCGTCTGAAAATTATTGGAAAAAAATTGATACATCGGTAAGCCGTATACTGTAACCTCCGAATGACAAAACTACACTTCAAGCCGTTGTCATTGGTGGTTCAAGCCGAGTGTCTAGATGAATAAACACAAACAAACCACTTTCAGCAAGTAAAATCATTCATTCTAAATCATGGAAGCCATGTTTAATGGCTAAGTAATGTCAGTCTATTCATTGCAATCGCCCTAGACACTAGCGAGATGCATTTTTTTAGAAGAAAAAAGACTTCCATCTGCATAAGATTATACAAAACAGAGGACAGCTAGATCTATCTATCCGTCCGTCTGTCCGTCTGTCTGACTGTCTGTCTTGTTAATGAATAAAACAAGTACCAACAGTTTAATCTTTTATTTTGATAAGGCCAAGCAAAAAAATTTGTGTTCAGGTTACACAAAATTTAAAAATGTACCGAAATATTTTGTTCTGTTAAGTAGGAACAATCCATTAATGCTTAAAGGGTTAAACTCAGTCGATCTTAAAATTATTCAAATGTATCACTTCCCGCTAAAATGGAAAAGATATGGAAAAGATATACGGTATGCACAAATTGGTGGGACTCCAACTTTTTTGGAGTGGGACTCCCACTTTTTCCAGTGGGACTCCTACTTTTTGCCAGATGGGAGTCCTGAACTCCTGTTTTCAAAATCCTAGTGAGAGCTCTGATTGTGTCCTTGCACAAGGCTGCATGTTTGTGCCATTTGACATATAAAATTTCATAATGCCCCACTTAGTTTGGGTACAGTGGGACATTGTCCTAAGAAATTTGCATTAGTTACCTAATGTTTTCATCAGTTGTCCCTTGTTTATACGGCACTGTCCCACAATACTTTGCGGATGTGGGGCATTTGTCCCAGGACTTTATAGTTAAGAGTGCGTACCAGAAAAATAATTTTCTTATTTTTCAACCAAAACATATGTTGTGTGTACTCAAAAAAAACGTTTCAATGAGACGGTTCCTTTGAACACCCAAAACATATGCTAAAAAATAAGGGTATGAAAATATTTACAATTTTACGCTGAAAATTTTAAATATCTAAACCTATGTGTCCCCTTAGGCCCTACTATAAAATTTCTTAGCAGATTCCTTGGCCTTGTGACATCAAAAAGATATTTGATTTCTGAACTCATATATCAGGGTTTTACACCAAGTTGAATGTTTGGGGGTCCTTGGGACTCAACTTTGATTATAACGGGGGTCCCATCATTGAAAATGGGGTCCCATCTTTTTATATATGGACCTTCGAAGAAGGTTTTCGAAAAGGCCCTAGCTGTCAAACAGGTGTCACAAAACATTGAGTCATTTTCGTATCTCAATCATTTGTATTGACTAGCTAGATAGGAATTTTCAATCTTTTTTGGGGGCTGTTTTTTTAGATGATTCAGACTTATCTGGCTCCGAACAGCCGCTTAAGGATGGTCCTTCGTCTGTTTCTGCATTTCTTTTGCCAAAAAAGTTTCTCAGATCACTCTGTTTTGACATTTTAGCAGCCGTTTATTTCTAGTCATTTACATGCTTGATCGTAATAAAACCCAATAGGTGACAAGCGTCTATGTTGATCGATAAATCAGAGTGTGAGCGAGAGGTAATAAGATTTCAAAGCGCCATAGCAACTCGAATTTGATTGGACTGTTTTGACACACCTCCCGATGTTATGGGTTAAACAAGAGCCCCTGTCCTATTTACTTATAGATAGCCTGTAAATATGGGAAAACCTGAATCATTACGAAATAACTTTGGAATTTGGGATTTTAATGAAAGGCACAACAAACACGTCTGCGTCTGCTGGCAGGTAAGGTGAATTGACAGGTCCTACCTAATGATTTATGCGTATAAGACGCAGGATATTGCGTCCTGTAAAACAATATTTATGTTTCAGTATCAAACTGTGGATCCAGATCAGCCAGCTTTTCTAGAAGCTGGCTGATCAGGATCTAGACTACACTGTTTGCCTTGCAGCTCATGTTACGTTGTATGGTTTGTAGAGTTGGGGTAATTAAAATTGTAATTTAATTACTTTTTTATGCCTACAAGCGCCGTCTGCTGGTAACATAAAGATTAATTTACAAACCCAGATCAGGCCAGACATAATGTTTGACAATCTGATGCTATTTCTGAAAGAGTTTTTGGAAAAGGCTGATTTTGAGAGACTTCAGATGACAAAAAGCCAATAGGCAAATTTATGTATTCCTAAATGTGTTTTGTTCTTCAGATGTCGGGAGACCCAGGGATATCTGCATTTCCTGATGGGGATAATCTATTCAGATGGATAGCAACTTTACACGGTCCAAAGGAAACAGTAAGTTTTTAAAAAAACAACAACATGTGACATATATATAATATATATACACACATCTCTCTGATTGTTTTTAGTTTCCTTAAAATAGATAGGGGGTGCTCAGCTCAGCTGAAGATGGAACATATCGCATGTATGTCGCCCATTGCAAATGTGACAGGCCCCAAAATGGCAAGAACCGACTGGTTTCTTATATCATGTTTTGTATCTTGTTATTAATATTGGCTGCCATATATCATAGAACTCAAAGTAAAGAAAAAAATGTATATCAGTAGTTTCCTTGCCTTTCAACAAAGCATAGATATTCTACATTCCATACATATATGATAGTAAAACAGTGTCCATAGAAGTCATCGTTTAAATTAATTTGAACAGAGCTGTCATGGCGATATCAAACGTTTTATTCATTATCCGTTTATGTCTTCATCTCTTAAAGTGCCTTAAAAATATTCATCTGAAATGGCATCTGCTTTAAGTCATCTGCTGCATACATATATTTTTGCTAACCTTTTTAAACTAAATGTACAAGTATAGGGGCAAACAGTGTGGACCTATATCAGGAAAGGGGACAAAAATTTCACTGGTTCGCTCGTAATTATGAGTGAAATCTAGAAAGGACAAGTAATTCTTGCCTGAGTGCTTTTGGAAGAATTACTTGAGGAGGTCATATTCTTATGTTCTTTATTGCATACGCTTTTAAAGAACAAGTGCATGTGTTTGCTGGATGAGTGAAAATTGTAAGTCACTCGTCCTGCAGGACAAGTGCAATATTGAAATATTTTTGTCCCCTGTAGGGAAAACATAAAAGAATGTTCTTGTCTGTCTCAATTCCAGGTATATGACGGACTGACCTACAAGCTCTCTCTGGATTTTCCTGGTGGCTATCCTTACAAGGCACCTACAGTAAAGTTTGACACACCAATATTTCATCCCAATGTAGATAGTGCTGGTAACATCTGCTTGGATATATTGAAGGAGAAATGGTCAGCGTTATATGATGTGAGGACTATCCTGTTGTCTCTACAGAGTCTATTAGGAGGTAAAATAGGATTAATGAATGAACTCTTTCTTTGCCAGCTTATAGGTTAAGATAAACAACATTTTAAAGTTTAAAATTGTAAATATTTTCTAATCCATCTGTTTGAACATATGTTTTGGGTGCTAAAAAGAACTGTCTCATTGAGATGGTTCTTTTGAGTACCCACAACATATGTTTTGGTTGAGAAATAAGAAAATTACTTTTTTGGTATGCACTCTTAACTGAAGGCCTGCTAGCTGCACCTTTTTTTAGGGAGCGCAGTGGCTCAGTGGTAGAGTACTTGTCTTGAGATTGAGGGGTCACGGGTTCGTGCATAACCGGTATCACTGTATTATAAATCCTTGCTTAGTATACTGGTTAGATCCTGGAAGACCCATCCCGACAACTGAAAAATTGTTGACAGGGACGTAAAGAATCAAATCAAACATACAAAAGCTGCAATATTTATCGTCTGCTGATATCCTTTGCAAACTGATTGTATCCAGATCAGACCTGACAAAATGTCTGGCCTGATCTGGATCAAAACTGTTTGACACTCTGATAGTGTTCCTGTAAGAATCTTTTTGAAAAGGTTAATTTTGAAAAAGTCAACAGACGACAAAATGGCATGAAAAAATACCCAGCATGCAAAGAGTTCAAAAACAATTTTTAATACCATATTTTATCATATGACGTCGCGTCTGGGAGTGAAATAACGCCATGCAATAAAACTGTAAACCACTAGTGGTTTATCAATTTTCGGGAAACGTAATGACGTCCATAACAACGTTGCGTACATATTGACAACATTATAACGTTTTTTACGCCAGAAACGAGATTTCAAAGTATTGTTAATGTCATATGATAAATATAATCTAACATTCGTGCTCTTGTTTTATTGAATTTATTAAACTCGTTGCGAAAAAGAGATAAAATGCTCGGCAAGCCTCGCATTTTATCTCTTTTTCCCAACTCGTTTAATAAAATCAATAAAACATGAGCACTCATGTAAGATCCTTTATTTATCTATTTACATGTGATTGAGAGGTTGTGTGTATGAATTCCAATGTCAGGGGGCTATTGTGTTCTTGAGCAAGACACTTTTAATATCAAACTGCTAAACTGGTTCAACCCAGGAAAACATCCCATGACTAAAAAGATTTAGCAGCGTAAAAATTGTGAACAAATTTTTTAATACTAATTTATTTCATTATCTTGGTCTAGTATTTGGGAAGTAGAATTTTTAACATGAATTCGTATTTTTCATAAGCATGTAGTCCTTGAAATAACCTATATGTTATACCATTGTCTGATCTAAAGTAAACTACTTGAGCACAATGTAGTTCAGGGCTTTTTCCAGCAATTTTGGGAAAAGGCCCCTGTCCAAAATTTGGAAAAAATGATCAACTTAACATCAAAATTGGGAGAAATTAACGACAAAGAACATAACAAGGATAGCAAAACATAATCTCAAAATCAAGTTATTTTAGATTGTATCACGTCAAGCAAACCACTTAAGCACAAGTATTTAAGTATCATTCTGATATGGGTCATCGTTTCTCATAAGTAGTAAAGTGGTCTCTAAAAAAAGTAAAAAAAAAAATGTTTTTTTTTTATTTTTTGTTTTTTTACTTTTTAATTGGGATAAACAGACATGGTATTCGGGGAAAAAGGTGGCCTTTTTCGATTGGGAATGGGGCCGAAATTCGGCCCCTAGAGAAGGACAGATATTCCCCTGTAGTTTAAATGGAAATTAGGTTGTACCCAAATAGTTAAGTGTGGAGCTTTGAATATTGTTTCAGAACCCAACAATGACAGCCCTCTCAATGTCAAAGCAGCAGAATTGTGGAAGAACCAAGCTGAATACAAGAAAGTGTTGATGGAAAAACATAACCAGACGTCCAAATCTAAATGAAAATCATCAACAACAGTTAACTGTGATACATTTAACCCATAAAGAAAAAAAAACAGCAGCAGGGATTTTTTAAACTCTAATTTGATCTGATCATCAGGCCTCATTCTCCTTTAACCCTTTACTCCATAATAACGCCTTTTGGCGCCTTAAAAGTATCATGTATTTGAAAATATTAAGGAAAATGGAGCATTTGCTCTTTAGGAGCAAATGCTCCATATTCCATAATATTTTCAAAAGTGTTCAAAACTTTATTTAAATTTTTCTTGAATTTTTTCAATGTTGTCTAAAAATAGAAATTGAGTTCATGATCTAAAATAGCCAATGAAGAAAAGGGCTAAAAATCTTTATTTAACCCAATTAGTGCACAGTTCTTATATTAAAGCTAAATAACTTTGTGGTTGTAAACTGTATAAGCCTTTTTTACCAATCAATCTAGTGGTGTAGAATCTTTCATTATTGATATCACTCTACTCATTGGATGAAAAAATGAGGATCCATATCAGATGGCTTCTGATCTGGATCCACACTCTTTTCAAAAATATTGTAAAATTTTGAACAAGGTGTTCAGTGTACTTATAAGGTTGAATAGGAAAGGTAATTTTTCATATATTGTTTAGAAAATGTTCATAAATTACATGTAAGAATAGAAAGTATATACATGTACAGAAGTGAGACGTAAATAAACATATGTATGTATCTACATTTTTGTGTGTGAAGAGACCTGAATGATAACAATGATATGTACATCTTAGTGCTGGCAAACAAACTTTGCATGTCTTGTTTTTCAATCATATCACCATGTATGAAAAAAATGCTTTCAATTCTTATCAACTCTTTGTTTTTTAATTTTTCCTTTATTTTGAAATTATCCTAATTAGGGCTGGGGTGGGTAAGTACATTATTGTTTGCTTAATTTAGTACTGATAATCATATTTGGATCAGTGGTGGATGAAGTAAAATAATCGACAAATACACTTTGTGAATTTCACACAAATGTTGACAAATATTAGCAAGGTCAACATTATCGGGGTTTCCAATATTCCATATTTCAATGTGATCATACCGCTACAGCAATTTGGGTTTCGTCACTTATTTCGGTGTTAATGTAACTTTCTTATCATTTTCAATTTCTTCATTTAATCACAGATAAATGCCCCAAAATGTTTGGGTTCAGATTGATTTTTGTTCATCAAATTCACATTGTATCTTTTAGCTTTAAAATATTATATGAAATTTTTAACGCTTGATGTCTAGGCATGAAATAACTATTTACGGTTTTGTCATCGTGGATAATTTATAAATGACAAAACTGTATAATTATGACTAAACCGTAATTGACAATTTTTTAATATAACTGTAAAAAACACATTTAAAATCTGATTTTATCTTCTTTTTGACAAGACAACACAGAGATTGTTAACTAGAAGATGCAATCACGAAACAAACATATTCGAAAGTTCTCATTTTTGTCAGCCTTTATTTGAAGGTAATTTTACCAAATTGCCGTAGTGGTATGACCACAGTGTATCTGCATAATGCAAAATGACCAGTTTTCAAGCCAATGATTCTTTAAGAAATCATCAACAAAATTACTAAAAAAATGATACCTCTGGGAAGAAAAATGTATATATTTTCATCTGAAACTTTACACTATTTTCATAGTATCGATTTTTGAAATTTAATCCGCTAAAATTTATTCCCTAGTTTTTTGGTTTCCAACAAAATAGCTGTAGCTAGAAGTCATCCAAATGCTTCGTGAATATGTAAATAATGACCTCATATCTTAACTTAGGCCTTTTAATGGTGTGCACATGTCCCGCAAATGCTTGCAAGATGCCCACTGTGTCCATATTGAATACTCACAGCGCCATATACACACACCCCTTATAATTAGCAGCCTAGGCTATGACCTTATAAGGCCCAAATGCAATAGTATAAATGAG
Organism: Loripinus fragilis; assembly: GCA_964019695.1. Taxonomy (NCBI): domain Eukaryota; kingdom Metazoa; phylum Mollusca; class Bivalvia; order Lucinida; family Lucinidae; genus Loripinus; species Loripinus fragilis. The sequence continues at coordinate 26,387,171 of OZ026523.1, forward strand.
AAATATTTGTTTAAATATATGCAATTAACTATAGATAGGCTTTTGTAGGGCATTTTCATTTCTATTCGACTTTTCTTTTTCATGAATGTAAATCATTGCATTTGTTGTTTTTAAAGAACTTTCATATATATACTACCATTTTCTAGTTCTAGACACCTTAATGCTCAAGCAAATTATTATATGGGCCTTGACACAAGAAAACCTGTCTTCGGGGGTTTGCGAGCAACAAAGGCGCAGACCAGCCTGTGCATACGCGCTGTCTGATCAGCGGATTTATTATTCATATCTAGACTTGCTACGAGCGAAATTTCATTTTTCGAACTAGTCTCTGTAGCTGAGCAGGCTAGTTTGAATCTCACTTTGTCCGAAACCCTGAAGACAGGTTTTGTCGCGGCGAGGCCCATATTATTTGCATAAGAAACAGTAAATTATGATCAGCCTGATGATGAGATTTAGGTACTTTCAAATATTTGAGCACTGAAGACTCGGAAGAGACTGCGCAGATGTGCTGACTCACCAGAGCCATCACTGCTCCCATACAAAAAAGGATATTCGCAGGGCCATGACCTTGGAGTTCCTTCTCAGTGCTGGGCTAATGCGATTACGCGTATATACCCTCAAAGAATTTATTATTGTTAAGAGCGGATGAAGGATCGTTGGATGGTCCCTGCAATGTAGGGCTGTAAATTATGAAAGTTACTTGGGTGAAAGTTTTCAGGATTATTCCTGAATTCAGGATTTTGAGGCTGACTTTCCATAGAAAGTCAGCCTCAAAATGCTGAATTAGGCGTATTAAAAAGCTACCCTGATTTATTTTTGGGTTGAATAAAGACAACTAACCATTTAAACTTGAAATTGTTTAGTTTTGTAGGCATACTGCAAGTTTTATAGTTTTAATTTCTAAAGTTCAGGTAACAATTTTGCAAACTTTGAATTTTCACCCATGAAGTTATAATCCACACCATTTACTTTCCTGCTCGCCGATGTGACAAGTACCAAAATCATATATACTGGCCCTTTGTTCTTGTTCTTGGTGCTTGAAAAAATCACCTCAGGTGGTTCTTGTAAGTGACCATTACAAATCTTTTGATTAAAAATATGATCTGGGAGCTTGGAAGAGCCAGCTCAATAAGACTAGTGACTTTACCCAGGCCTTTAGTTAAGAGTGCTTAACAGAAAAATAATTTTCTTATTTCTCAACCAAAACATTCATTGTGGGTACTCAAAAGAACTGTCTTTATGAGACAATTCTTTTGAGCACCAAGAACATATACTAAAATTTATGGGTAAGATAATATCTACAATTTTACATTAAAAAATTTGATCTAAACCAGTGCTTTACCATTGTGGTATGAATCCAATCTCGTGAGCTGATGACCCATACATGTATTACTATTTAAATAAACACAATTTGAGCATAAAATTGTAAATATTTTCTTAAATTTTTTATAACATACGCTTAGGGTGCTCAAATGAACAGTCTCATCGAGACGGTTCTTTAGAGTACCCACAAGATATGTTTTGGTTGAGAAATAACAAAAAAATATTTTTTTGTTACGCACTCTTAACTTAAAGCTGCATAGTCTGTAACTTTTGATCTTCTAATTTTAAAAATAATGTTTTTATTTTTCAAGAACACAGTAAAAATACTCAAATTCAGGTAAACATTTTACCATTTTTGTAAATCTTAACAAGTTATCACTATCAAAACAAGTGCATTTATGTTAAATAAAATTCAACGGTCTATGATTATTGGAGGGACGCAAATAATTACCAACAAGAGAAAAATACACCTATTTGATAAGATAATTCACTTTTCCATGCAGTTTTCAGCTGTACTGAACATTTTTATTGTGAAAACATAGCTTAATTCTACTTTTACAAATGATTTAAAAAGAAAAGAAAATTTTTCGAAAAATGTTCATAGTTACAGAAGGCCTGTATTACAATGCAGGTCTCTATCTCATCTACAAGGTTGAAAACAATGTAGAACGTAAATTGTATTTGTTTGGCTACACAGTGGGGCTTGATGACTTGTCTTTTGTCTGATCCATCAGCTACATGCACAACCATTCTCTGATCAGAGAATACAGTAAAACCTCGAAAATTCGAACTTCCATTTTTTGAAATGCTCACTAATTCAAAATAAATTTGGGACACACTGGATTCCGAGAATAGGACATATTCGTGATCTATTTTGACAGCTTGCTATAATAACTCCTTCAGATGTTTCTTTTACGCACCTAAAACATATTTTTGATCGAAAAAAACCCCTGATAATAATCATTTTCGGGGGTTATATATATTTATGTCTACCTTCTTATAATTTGAACTACTGACAATTCGAAATCGAACCTCTTCTCCCAAGGACTTCGAATTAACGAGATTTAACTGTATTTGTTCGCTTTCTCCTGAAAACCATTGCTTTTAGCAGAAATGCATTAACCCCAAATCTTAGTGTGATGAAAAATACTGTTTGGTTGGTAAGCTAACAAAGTTTTGAAGGACTGGATTCAATTCTCTTTTATATATATTGTACATTGTGTAAATTATTATTTGAATGTTTAATAATAAAACAAAGTTAATACAAGTCTTCTTTGTTAGCATGTCTGGTCACTATTTGATCACTAGTTTTATAAACACTTATTAGACCAATGGAGTTTTCCATAAAGTTTGATACTATACAGTTGAGTCAGGATGGTCCGTTATATTCATTGAGGGGTCACTGGTTATAATTTCTTAGAGATTGTATTTCTTTCTCTGAAGATTGGTTAATCATTGCAAATAGTAAAGTCCTAGATAAAAATGCTGAATTATGCGGCATTTTATCTGGGTCTTCACTGCTAAAGTACCCATTTAGAGGTTTCCAGTCTACAAAGGTTTAATTTAAGACCAAAGATTATTTTCTAAATGCTTTCTAAATCAGATCCTGAACTCTTTGATAACAAAATCTCCAAGATTTCTTAACATGAGGCAGTATCATCTTCGCAAGCCAAGGATACTAAGTTCACTTTTCACTATATGCATGTGTATGAAACAAAGTAGAACGTCTCCCTGCCCTCCACTATAGTGTAGATTTTATTTTCTTAACCTTTGGGATCATGGGTTTCATTGTGGAACTTTGAAACTATATGAGGGTCACTGATGAAGCCTAAATGGCAGAAACTAGCTAGTCTGGCCCAGGAAATATGCACACTCTAGTTTCAGTTCTTTGGTGCAGTCTTTGCTTCCAAAGGATACCCTTTTAAGAACATATTTGTACCCTTGGCTTGCGAAGATGGATACAGGATATTGAGTCTCTGACTCCCTGTCTGGGAACCTCGAGAAAAATCTGTACATCCCTTGATACCCCAACATAAATAATATGAGCGCCGTCACGCAAAAAGGGGGCTTAACGTAATTTTTATGGAATTTTAGTTCTTTGGATTTTCTTTAGCTATAATGAGTTGAAAGTACAATTCTGACATTTATTTTGTTATATGACGCCGATAAAACGGTTAAAACGTCATTAATAGATGCGTACCCTCTTCAGGTTCTGTATAAAATGACGTTACAAAGTAACGTTATTACTGACGTAACAAAGTAACATCCAAATTTTACTATAACGACAAAAGAAAAAGTCTAATAACCTTGCATGTATCAAAGTCTAAGAATTCTTTCTTTAATATTACCGTTTAAAGAAAAGTACAGAGTCTATTTTTTTTCTTGTTGTCAGTTATTTAAACGCAAATATAGTCTATATCAAACGACGGCGATTCCGCTACGATTCGAAATTTTGGCCAAAACGACAAGAATCGTAGCGGAAACGGCAAGGACGCAGTAGAAGCGCCAACGTTGTAGTAGAAGCGCATCGGAATCTTCATAATTGCCACCTCAAGGCGATTCTTTTGACCTGCTCAAAATGTACGTAGCGACATCGCCGTGGACTCGAAGCGCAACGGAAGCGTAGTCACATCGCAGTAAGATCTTCATGGGCGTAGCCGTATCGCGGCGGCATCGTGAGCATCGTAGCTCAATCGCCGTCACATCATGGCGAAATCGCAGAGTTATTCATCCGCGATGCAGCTACGCTTCTGCTGCGCTATGCGCGATCTTGTTACATGTACGCTCTGTGCGCTCTTGCTACGACTAACGCGCTTCCGCGGCGACTGTGCTATTTAGACATAGTCAATATTGGCGCTTCTGCCACGCTTCCGCTAAGCTCTTGGCGTTCTGGTCAACTCAATGCCTGGTTCAAATGCTCTCCTAAAGTTGGTGTCGCTATTTTAGATTCTAGGACCACCTCTGAGCGTTTTCATGCTCATGTAATTGAAGAATTAAGAGCTATCTTCCAGTTGGTCATACATGTACGAGGGGTGATCAGAAAGTTCGCGGAAAAGTGCTATAAAATCGCATTGCTTTAATCGATTGCAATGAAAATTCAAAGATATAAACTACCACTCATAGCAAGTTGACTGAAAATGAAATTTAGAAAATGTGACGTCAGACGTATGAGCACGAGGCGCAGCTGTGACGTCACTTCGCTGGAACCGGCCCAATTGTACCCCTGAGTTGCTTCTAGGGGCTAAAACTCGTAGTTGGTTTTGAATTGATTGGTATTTTTTAACGGAAAGTAATGTTCCATCATTCTTTGAACATAATATGAGGTTTTTATGTTATTCTGCTGCGCAATGTATTCAAATTGATAGGTTTCAGTCTGAAAGGGCAGGCCAAAAATGCATCAATTTTTCGAGTTTTTGTAAATTTTAAACAAAAAAAACTTATTTTTTGTCAGTGTTCATCACAATCATTATAATATCGGACTTAACTATCAATATTAGACCTACTGTCCTGAAAAGGGTGTTTTACGAAGTGTGTAAATAGTTTATTATAAAGAATTGACATGCCAAAAACAGGCAATGGGTTCATTGAAGTCGAATGCTTTGCTTTTTGACAGTACTGTTATTCTTTTTGATTTAGAACACCATCCGTTAGATATAAATCTTCGAAAGTTTGCATAGAAGAGGAGTTAATATGCCTTTAAATATACATGGAACGCAATATGGGCCATCACAGCATTACAAAATTCTACAAGACTTTGAAGTTTAATTGGTTGTGTAGTAAAACGTCAAAATGCAACGTAAAATGGGCCGGTTTGCGCTATATAGTGTTGCCTTGACGACAGCTGTCACGCATGTAGAGGACTAACATCAAGCATATTGTTACCGATCAACTGCATATGTGTTGCAGTATTTTGTGCTGTTATATCAGCTCTTTTGATCAAAGGATGTAGAAATGGCAACTATTTTCCGCGAACTTTCTGATCACCCCTCGTAGTTGTCAAAATTGTATCCGTCTGTCTGCGGATAATCATGGACAGACCCAGGATCGCGTGGCCCTCCGCCTCCGTCTTGCCTGGACCTAATCATCCAACATAATATGTCTGTGGCTGAAGCATAGTGCCTTGAGCGCGTCTATCGTTGACATTCAGGTAGACATAAATCAGTTGAACTTCAGATTGTATATGGAAATGATACAAGATCGCAACGAAAGCGTAGCCCCATCCCCTAGTATAGGTCGTAGCAAGGTCGCAGCTGTAACGCCATCAGCGTAGACTAAGCGTAGCGGGATCTTCATTGTCGTAGTGGGATCGTAGCAGCAGTGTAACTGGAAGCATCAAGTCCCCAGATCGTGTGCTTGTCTACGCTTCCGTGGCGATTTGTAATAATTTTAGAGAAAATATGTTATCGCCATGAGCGAAAACAACAAAATATTCACACACTGACAGCGTTTCCAGCCAAAAATGTGATAAGCAAAGGAACAAAATTACCTTAAGGCTGGTGAGCGTAGTTTATGTTGAGGGGCCCTTCAATCCATAAGTGCGGTACCGCTATCCAGATGCAATTAAGTATTAGGCATACTTTCAAGAATATACAGACACCAATTTCAAAATATAAAGTACACAAATCATTTGAGGAATAGCTCTATTTAGGAAATGAACAAATTAAGAAACCTTCGTTAAATTCACAGGTTCCATATTTTGTAAATTTCTTGCAATTGCACACATTTGAAAATGCTATATAATTGACAGGTGGGCAAGTTAGGTCTTTCAACTTATCACTGCAGAACGGTCGTACATGTTTGTATAACTGAATATTACTTTCTCTCTTCACTTAGTCCGCCTGAATTGAAAATATTTGGCATGCTGGTTAATAGATCATTCAGATTTACATTTGGTTTTATTAAAGAAATTCTCTCCTCTTCCACAGTCGGAGAAACTCTCACAAATATAACGCCGGGCACAGAAGTGAACCGGAAATGGTGATTCATTTAGTGTGACCAGCAGTTATAAAATGAAGACTAATTTCTGCATTTAGTCATTTGAAACAGCGCCATGGCAGATAATGAAGCATGGTCTTGTGTTTGTTTTGACCAGCTGCATTATCTGCATGGAATACAGAATATTTTTCTCCATAAGATTTTTCTGGTCATTCTTTGGTGTTAGATGCTTCTATGCAGTATGATTCTGAAATCAGACCGAATTCAAAGAAAAATGGCTCGGATAAAACGAATAAGTTTTTATGACCACTTAAAATGCAAATTTATATCAAACGAGCTGGCAGATAAGCTGTCAGCTCAGTTGGTGTAAACTTACATCTTTCTTTGTTCTAAATAGCATACGGCAAACTTGTATTCAATGTCCACTTTTAATAAGTTGCATCCCAAAACAAAAGAAAATCATTTAATCATGCCAATATCATGGGTTCAATTCCATCTCCCCAGTAAGCATGTAATATCTGGTCACTATCGGCCCGCAAGCGAAACGCCATCCCAACGGCGTTTTGCTGGCGGACCGATAGTGGCCTGAGATAGGGTGTTGGCTGGCTTTGGGCTGCATGTCGGACAAATCAAGTTGTTTGCGTGTTTTTATTTATTTTTTTTTCTGGGATGTTGGAACAATTATTTTTTGTAGGCTACATTTATTCGTGTACAAACGCACACGCAAATCAAGCCAAAAGAATATGTCCCCGAATTTTGATAGTGTAGCATTGAAATGATAATAATATAGACCAGCACATGAGATTTTCGCACTCATCACATAGGCGAGAGGCGAAGGCTCAGTTGATCCTGTGCATCTGTGCAAACTCGTCTGAGCCTTGCGCTGTGCACACAATCACAACTTTAGGAGGCACGAAAATTGAGCTCTCTTGTATTTATGTAGGGTTTTTAAACATATACGTGTCCATACTAACAAAATGTGCAGTGAGAAGCTAAGGAGACAAAATCTGATATTTATTTATGAAGACGGAAGCCCAGACTGATCTTGATCGCCACTTGGATCAAAGGTCACATATGCCTCTGTGTCTGTGTAAGAGAGAGAATTTGGTGAAAAGAATAAATGTACATGTAGGTCTACGCATTGTCTGGGTTCATCCGAGAGGTTTCGGGTTCAAGCATCACTGGGGTCACTGCCGTGTGTCCTTGAGCAAGGCACAATAAGCTTAGTATTGAGGCTTAGTGCCGGCTCATGCAGTAACTGAAACATTGTTGACGGACGTCGTATTGATTTTTTATCCCGTTCCGAGCCTCTGAACAAGTTATGATTGGGTTGTTTCCCTTGCGTCTCTTGCGTCTTGTAAAAGGTATCCTATTTTTGTCCCGGGATTTTTGTTTGACATGAGCAGGGCTTTTCTGGGCTCTTCAGATCTTACAATTCGTATAAGACGGTAAAAAGCTCTAAGTACAACATACTAGGCGTTTTTAAATTTGTGATGACGATCGAATGATCACAAGTGATCAGACGTCATCAGACTCAGTGATCGTGATTGAAATAAGTTGGTTGTTTGGTTGGTTGGATGTTTGTTTTTTGTTTTCGTTGCTTTACGTCCCAAGTCAACAGCTATGGTCATTGCGGGACGGTCAGTTCACTTAACCACACTTTTTCCTGGGCAGGCTTGGACAAGCGGTTAACCAGTAATTTGTGCACATACTTTCGCTTGTAACTGACAACAACCCTTCTTGAATGAATCAGCGGAAGGGAGGAGAATGACCGTAGAAATTATTTCATGATCAATCTCCACGAAAGTATGGGACCGGGCCGGGATCGAACTCGCGACCCCTGGATCTGCAGTTAGACACGCATCTGTAGCCAGACACGTTACCGACTGCGCTACGCGGCCCGGTGATTGGTTGGATGTAAAAAATGGGAGAATGTTTCTTATAAATAATGACCAAGGATTTCTTCCGATCTTCTCCGCCAGCCCCATCTTCTTCATCAACCCAGGTCTCGTTTACACAATAATACTGATATGAGTGCGAAATCAGAGAGGGAGAGAGTTTTTATTTTATTATCTTCAAGCTGAAGCTTCTAGGCCTAGTTTCGATTGAGATTTTTACAAGCAATTTGGGCAACCTTTGTTCGCTTTTTTATACTGACCGCTTTTTGACAATCGTTGAAATTTTGTTTACAAAACAAGTCTTTTTTTTCTTTTTTACAGAATATTTCGCTTGTTTTAGCCGTCGTCAATGTAATCAAAATGGGATAGGAGAGGCCTTCAAAGGGAGAAAACTAAAAACAAACTACGAATGGTGTCAATGGTTTAATAGCGAGCGCACAAGTTTTGAACAACTTCGGCGCGGAAATTAGCGTCAACTTCGAACGTCATTTTCTCATAACGTCATCGATTACGTTAAGCACCCTTTTTGCGTGACGGCGCTCATATTATTTTGTTTGTAATGATGCTTTATGTCCCAGTCAACAATTTTTTAGTCATGTCAGGAAATTTTCTTGTTTGTTTGATTTGATTCTTTACATCCCAGTCAACAATTTTTCAGTCATGTCGGGACAAGACTTTGTACAAAGTGGAGGATAAGGTGTCTTGCTCAATGACACAACACAGTTCCCCTGGTGAGGCTCGAACCCTCGAGCTTAAAGGAGACAAAATCAAGACTGAAATTTGAGTTATATTGCCAAGTTCTTTAAAGACAACTATCATTCAATTAGTGACATGTCAACGTCTGTTTGACAAGATTTTATAACAGTTTCTCATTGGATTGGTGCACTTGATGGTCATTCTTGATATCCCCAGTGGGACCCATTTAACCCTTTGTATATTAATTGGGTCTTCCTTCTGATTTGATACAATAAACTTGGGATAGTCCATTGTACATATCTAGGGGTGCCAGGTTATAATCTTCAAAAAATTATGGTATTTTTTTTGTCTGAAGATCTATTTACCTTTACGAACAGTGTAGACCCAGATGAAATGCAGCATTATGCTGCATTTCATCTTAGCCTTCACTGTTTGCAAAAGTAATCGTTTAGGGGTTTCCCCGAATACAAAAGGTTGATGTTGATCTTCATTCATCACTGATGAAGAGTAGCAGTAGCATAATGGGGTCACACCCAGGTAACGGAGAATGTTGATGGTGGACTTGCTTTAAAACTTATTATTGAACGGAATACATGAGCAGAAACATGAGATTTCCAACAATGTAGTATGTGCGACCAACAAAGCCTCAGATCAGTCTGCGCATATGAGCAGTCTGATCAGAGTCTTTGCTAGTTGTTTGAATAGTATATACGTGTTAAGCTACTGACTGAACATAATTTGGAGCTTCTAAGCTTAAAAGAAAAGGAGGCTGCTCACGCTCTTCTGAGTCTACACTTGTCAAAATGCCACAATGTTGGAAATCACATGTCTTGGCTCGTCATGTTCTTGCATGACAGATATGAATATCTGAGGTTTTAGCCTTGGTTAGAAATTAATATTTTACCCAGACTTGGGTGTGGACTGTTCAATGGTTGTATTGAAACTCACCCGCATGGTTGTCAAGTGATGTCATTATTATGTCAAAGTGACATCATCATGTAATATTGAATCTTGGTGTATTCAGGAAATTCTGGGATCATATTTAAAATGTTAATGCGGAATTCAGCGGTTAGCAAAAAAAAGAATCCATTATTTGTCATTGTGTGAGGATGGGATAGAAACATCAGTCACTTGGAATCAATATTTGTCATCACTCGGCATGTGCAAGCTTCTAGAATTTTCTTTCCGACCCTCACACTCGTTAGTCACTTAATACCACATGTTTGTAAAAACCACAGTGTTAAAGGAATTGCACTATTCATTAACATCTTCCAGGTCTAGCCACTGTTACTGTTGTTCCATTTCTGAAAAGAAAAAGGACACATTTTACATAGGTGATCTTACACGGGTTCTCATGTTTTAATTAGGGCCTTGTTGGTGGAGCTCTATTGTTTTTGGCTTGTCCATCCGTCTGTATTGCATAACCTCGTAATGTACCGGGCGTCTGCCCATTCGTCTGTCCGTCTACTGTTGTGGACACTCAAACTTAGTCATTTTTAATCAGATTTCGTACAAATTTCATGTATGTATTGCATTAATCAAACTCTCGCCCAAGTTTGAATATGGGTTTTGTCCGTTGAATGATAACCAAGATGGCCACCAAAATGGCTGCCTATGAACAGTTTGCACTTGTGGGCACTCTAACAGTCATTTATCATCCGATTTCTTCCAAATATCATGCATGAATTACGTTTATCAAACTCTCGCATAAGTTCGAATATAAGTTTTGCCCAATGAACAATAAGAAGATGGCCACCAAAATGGCCCCCACCTGTCAGTTTGCACGTGTGGACACTCTAGCTTGATCATTTATCACCCAATTCTTCCAAATTTCATATATGGACTACTTTCATCAAACAAACTTTCATGTCTGAATATGGGTTTTTTCTGATGAATGATAATCAAGATTATCGTCAAAATGTCAAAACACCTAGGGTGTTCAAATTTGCCACAATGATTGTCTTTGGTGTGAAGATAACAGCAAATGCCTGGACATACAGATATGACCTTAAGTAAAGAGGCAAGGTAAAATATTCTTAAAATCTGTCTTAATGCTCGTAACACGAACTCTTATATTTTTTTTGGTGGAGGGTATTCATATTTAATAAAATGATTGATTATGGTATGTAGATTACAAAAGTTTCAGAACACCGATGTGACCTTGGAGTCAAAGGTCAAGTTCACATATACTTAAAATCTGTCAACACCTTGTTATGCAATGTCTTTCATTTTTTGACCAAGGGTGTTCATATTTACCACAATGACTGACTATGGTATGTTCACTACAACAAAAATATGAGGGGCTCAGTGGTAGAGTGCTTGACTTGAGATCGATGGTTTGCGGGTTTGGGCTTCACCAGAGGCACTGTTGTGTCCTTGTGCAAGATACTTTAACCTCTGCTTAGTACTGGTTCAACCCAGGAAGATCCATCCTGACATGACGTTGACTGGGACGTAAAGAAACAAATAAAACAAAACAACAAATGTATCGGGATATGGCGTTGGCTACTAACATCAAGGTCAGACATACTTAAATTAATCTTTCCGCTCATAACACAAACTCTTAAGGTGTTCATATTTAGCACAATGATTGTTTATGGTGTGTAGCTTACAATTAAGGTTTCAAATCACCATATGACCTTGGAGTCAAAGGTTAAGGTCATATATGCTTAAAATCTTTCTTAGACAAAGTCCTTTTTCTATTTATGACCAACGCTGTTTATATTTGTCACAATAATTGCTGATGGTGTGAAGATGACAATAGAGGTCACCAATATGACCATAGGAGTCAAATGTCAAGGTCAAATTTACTCAAAATCTGTAATAGGGCTCATATCATGTACTCTTTCATTTTTTGACTGAGCGTGTACATATTTTGCACAATGATTGCCTATGGTGTGTAGATTACAACAGAGTTTCCAGTTCACCGATATGACCTTTGAGTCAAAGGTCAAGGATAAATATATTTGAAATCTGTCATATGGCTCTTAACATGAACTCTTTCTTTTTTGATGGAGGGCGTTCATATTTAGCCTATCAATTGCATATGCTGTGAAAAATGATGAGGGTTACAGATCGTCAATAAGACATTGGAGTCAAAGTTTAAGGTCAAATTTGCTAAATCAGTTTTATGGCTAGTAACACAAACGCGTACAGTTTTCGATAGAGGGTGTTTGTCTTTGGCACAATGATAGCTTATGGTATGTAGATTACAGCAAAAGTTTCAGATTACAGGTATGACCTAGGAGTCAAAGGTCAAGGTCAAATATAGTAAAATATGCCTTACAGCGTGAAACATGGACTTATTTCAATAATTTATCGACCTAGGGTGTCCGTATAAGGCACATGAATGCCTATGGTGCGTAGTTTTCAATCAAGGGTTCAGATCATCGATGTAGCCTTAGGGTCAAAGGTCAGGGACAAATTAACTTAAAATCTGTCTTGCGGCTGGTAACGAGCACTCCATTTATTTTTTTGGCAGAGGGTATTCATATTGGGCATGCTGATTGCCTATGGTGTGTAGATTGCAAGGAAGGTTTCTGATCACAAATATGACCTTGGCTGTTTGGCTTGTTAAGCAAATATCTATTACATGTTTCAATGAATGTTAATATTTTGCACACTAATTGCTCGAGGTGTGTGGATATCAACAATGGTTTCAAACAACTGCTATGACCTTTGGTTCAAAGGTCAAGTTCACAAAAGGTCAAGTTCAAACTACATGTACATTGACATTTTTGAAGATGTAAGTGGTTCATATTTGGGACACTGATTGTCTATTGTTTGCAGATCACAACAAATGTTTTGGATTGATGGTATTACATTAGATGAAAATAATCAGGCCTTTAGTTAAGAGTACGTAACAGAAAAATAGTTTTCTTATTTCTCAACCAAAACATATGTTGTGGGTACTCAAATGAACCGTCTCAATGAGACGGTTCTTTTGACTGAGCACCCAAAACATATGCTAACAATTATGGGTAAGAAAATAGTAATGATTTTAGGCTGAAAATTTTTGTTTATCTAAACCTGTGTGATTAGAGACGAGGTCAATGTCAAAATTTTCATACTATGCGGTATTTGCGCTGGGCCCTCATTGATTGACCCCATTCTAGTTCTATTTGCTTTCACTACCCTGTAAATATACAGTGCATATATGCTGTCCTCATGCTGTTATTACTGCGTTGTGTCCTTGAGCAAGACACATTTATCCTAGGTAAGTACTGGTTCAACCCAGGAAGACCCATCCCTTCATAATTGAAAGGTTGTTGATGAGGCGTAAAGAATCAAATCAAAACTGTATCAATGATCATGCTATTATTGAGCCACGTCATGCGAGAGTTTTTGGGATTAGTCGTCTGCCTAACACTACTGACGAATTTAAGCATAGAAGCAAACAGCGTGGACCCAGTCAGAGATCTGGATTCACACTGTTTTCAACATTTCAGCAGATGAGAAAAGCAGATGATTTTTGTTGTGATTGGCGCTTTAAGGGTTAAAAAGTCTAACCCTGTGCCACAGTAGCAACTATGGCTAAAATCTGCATAAGAAACAAACAACAAAGGCACAGATCAGACTGCGCTGAAGCTCAGCTGGTCTGCGCCTTTGTTGGTTGCATGTATGCCAGGGGCGTAGCTAGTCTAAAATTCAAAGTACGCATTTGTCGAAAAGGCTGAATGCATGAGAAAAAGTAACATATACAAACAGCGTTGACCCAGATGAGACGCCACAAAATGCGGCGTCTCATGATCAGGGTTTGCGCTTTTTGCCAAGATAAGCACAATCTTGGTAATGGTAGATTATAAAAATTGTATTTGAGCAGGCCCTTAACTGGTGGGTGCCTGTCATCATCAAATTCTGTCAAAATTGGATTTAGATTAATAGGTTTTGTACACATAACATCAATACTCCATCAGAATTGTGATAAAATCTTAAATTTTCCAAATTTTTGGTCCAAATGTGTACGCAAATGCGTTTTTGCGTATACGTAGCTACGCCCCTGTATGTCATAAAGCAGGCATTCTCAGGATGCTTCTCCTGCTTGGATCTGCTTGCTACAAACCTGCATGCCTCCATCCGCATTGTACACATGTTGGTATATGATATGCCATCACTGCCGCACACTGGAGACTCGAAGTTGGGGCAATAGGTGGGGCACATCATGCCAGAGCGATGATGATGCCCGTGATGATACCCGTGATGGTGCCCGTGTCCCATATGGTGTCCTTGATGTGGTCCCCAGGAGTCAACGTTATCACGTATGGTGGTTCTTGAATTCCCATTTCCATTCGAACTACGCATAGCTTCCATCCACCTCGATCCGTAGCCTCCGCGACCATTCATTCTTGGTCCGTACCCACCGTGTCTAGGCCCATAGCCTCCGTGCCAAGGGCCATGACCTCCGTGTCTAGGTCCATAACCTCCATGTCTAGGCCCATAGCCTCCGTGTCTCCCTCTATAACCAAAGCCTCTTGGTCCATAGCCTCCAGGACCCTGCCAATGTGGTCCACGCCAGTCTTGCCCTGCGTAGTCTGTGTTCCCCAAGTCATTGTTATTGTCTACACTTGATTGTTGTCCCCTGGTTTGACCTGCGGGTTGCTGCCCTCCCGTTCTGTCTTCACGCTGGGACAACCCTGGTGAAAGATATTAACATGTACAAGTCAACTGTAGACTAAATCCCTAAAACGGGTAGCCTACTTCAGCAAATCGTGAAAATCTGAATGAAATACCACACTTAGTGTCATTTCATAGAGGTCTACACTGGTTGCTAAAGCAAACAGATTCCATTGGCAAAAATAAATCAAAAGATCGCCTAACCGCATTAAGAAAACCAACAAATATACTCCTCAAAATAATCAAAGGACCAAGATTTTCGAACGCGAGTATAATTATCTCAATCATTTAAATTCTGTAAATTTGCCCAAATCTTTCTACTCTTATGCCCCTAAATCATGAATCATTGTTACTGATTCCCATGCCTATTTCTGTCATAACTGTGTCTCATATGTACATACCCTCAAAACACACTTTCAAAAGGCAGTGGGTGTGGTAAAGAAATTCTTATGCGGCCATTCGAGTAGAACTGGACATTTTTAAACAGTTCAACTCACACGCAAAAGGTTTCTTCAAACAATTTCATTATACTGGGAAGCATGACAATCGAGTTTTGATATTGTTTTCAGTGTGTGTATTTGGCCATCAATAATCAGATTTTCAATAGTCACTCAATGCTTATAGTGAGTGTTAGAAAGATGTCCTGACAAATTGTACAAAGATTGGCACAGACAAAGGCCAAAACCAGTTGTCCTGAACTCATTGTCTGGTCATTACGCCAATGAAGAGGTGGGTGGTATCAACGGGATTAAAACACCATAAAATCATGCAAAAACAGATATTTCAACCACTGAATGCATTGTTAATTAATGTCATGCAGCTCTGTGGTCCATGGATCACACACAAAAATGACATTCGAAAACATTTAGGTCAAGTTTTTGAAATAACACAAATTCAATGTTAGTATCATTTTCTACTCTTTTCTTTTTGCTGTTTCACTTGGCAATAGGGCGTCAAAGATGTGCGAAAAATTTGGACTTGATCTCAGAATTGGTTTTAGTCAAAAAACGTTCTACGGAAAATGAATCAATGTTATAATTGATAGCATTGGTCCTTCAATTATATTAAGGAGTACATGTATATGTACCATAAATTCAATGAATCTGTATTAGAAAGGAATGTTTACACGGGAATTTCGCGAAGTCATAGTGGAAAATTGGAAAGTATAGCAAAATGAAGCTCAAGTTGTGTTGCTAAATTTAAGAGGATACGCGTGGAAGACGGGCGCCCCAGAGGGGCTACCATGGGTGATAACGTTGGGATTCTGGGTAAACAAAATGAATTCGAAAATATATCATACCAATCCGTATGGATTATTCCATCGACGTATACACATAGGGGGGTGGGGGGCGCTGACATTATTTTTTAGTCAACGTATTTCACAGAGGGCCGTACGAACCTCCATCGAGAAGCAAATGGACCCAAGATCCAGTGAATTGCTTCTTGAAGGTAGTCAGTACCAGTATTTCTAGGAAACATATACCGACTTGTAATTTTCCAGGGGGTTGTCCGGACCCTCTGTCCTCCCTCTGGGTCCGCCCATGTAATGTGGTTCAAGGGAACGAAAATAAGATTCGATACACGGAAAACTGAAAAGAGAGCACTTGTTGTAAGGGGCCTGGATTGGAGGGGGCGGGGGTTGAAAATAGCTAATCATTAAAATTTTGGCTTTTTAATCGCTTAAAATGAACTATTAATTTTGCCTAATCAGTAAATCGATAATAACAATTTTTTAATCAGTAAATCGATAATAACAAATTTTTTTCTTCTTTTTTTATATTTAGCAAGATAAATTGCTAAATTCCAGACCAAATTAATTCACAAAACATTTCTGCGTGAATGGGGGTGGCGGTGTGGGGTGGGGGGGGGGGGGGGCTAAAATCGCTTATCAATATTAAATGTAGGCAAGACTCGCTAACCAATATACCCCATCCAGGCCCTCGTTTAAGTGATACAAAAAGAACACAGCGTGGTTCAAGGAACAAAAGGAGATATTTGTAAGGGAATGAGATGAACTACAATGGCCCTCACCCAAAATTTGCCTCGAATGAAGAAATTTCATCCTGTCAATATACCCATCCCTCTGAAAGCTGCAGCAGAGAGCGCACCACCCTGTCACT
Source organism: Loripinus fragilis (assembly GCA_964019695.1). Taxonomy (NCBI): domain Eukaryota; kingdom Metazoa; phylum Mollusca; class Bivalvia; order Lucinida; family Lucinidae; genus Loripinus; species Loripinus fragilis. The sequence continues at coordinate 26,403,756 of OZ026523.1, forward strand.
GACAAGGAGAGTGGTGTAATGAGAGTGGTGTAAGGTGTAACAGAAAGGTGCAAGGGAATGGAAAGGAGATAGGTGCAAGAAAATAAGAAACGTTTTTTTTTGTTCAAAGGAAGAAATTAAGTGTGTTCAAGGGAAATAGCCAGACACTAACCTAGAGCCAGAAGTGCAGCCAGAAAAATCAGCGTCCTCATGTTCTTTACTGTTCCTAGTGAGACGGATCACGTTTCAATATCAGGCTATCGGTAGAGGCCGGATGTATGTGCATTTCAAGTACTGTTTTAAAGTGCACCATTAAAGCGGCAGTTGGACATATTATCTAAACTAGGCTTTCATTTGGTAAAGCAGTTTTCGAGGGCCTGGGTTGATGTGTGTGTGTGTGTGTGTGTGTGTGTGGGGGGGGGGTAATCGATAAGATTCACTTGTTAACAATTACATGGTTAATCAGTAAAACATATGATCGCTATTTTCGCTTTGCTCGTTAAAATTTAGAATATGTTTAATCGGTAGTATCCTTATTGAAAATCTTTAAATTTATAAAAAGAAAAAAAACACTTAACGTTATGGGGGGGGGGGGGGGGGGGGCTAAATAGCAAACCAATTTCAAATATGGCCAGAAACATAATCAGTCGCTAGTCTTTTTGCCAAGAGAGGTCAAGGTCATGTGACCTGTATGTTGGCCATTCCGTGAGAAAATCTGATTTTGTTGCTTGCGAACGTCAGAGGCGCAGACCAGCATTCGCATCGGTCTGCGCTCTATAACTCGATCTTTTTAAAGAATAATATAATGTCTACACTAAGTACATGCAATTTTGTTTTTCTAGCTAGTCTTCGTAGCTGAGCTGGCTGGATTGGGCCCCACCATAGCTAAAATCCAGACCCTAGGTTATAAAACTTTTTCATGCGCAACTCAGTCGAGCACGAAATTTAACCTGCTCATAAATGTTAAAATGCAAACAATGTTTGGCATTTTAACATTTATTAGCATGATAAATGCATCATCTGAGCAATGATATATATTAGATAGGTCACTGAGCTGAGAGACTTAGAGCAATAAACTTCTTAATTTGTCGGTATTATAGTTTTTATGAGTGGTTGAAATTTCGTGCTCAGCTGAGTTGAGTATGAAAACATTTTATAACCTCGGGGCCAGGTGTTATCTCGTCGAGGCCCATATGTATAAGCGCTTACATGGGCGGACCCAGTGTGGGGACAGGTGGTCCGGACCCCGATGGAAAATCGCAAGTGGCTATAGGTTTCCTTAGACATTCTGGTCTGGACAGCCCTCGTGAAACAATTGGACCTATCGGGTCCAAATGCTTCTCGAGGGGGGTCCGGACGGCCCTCTATGAATTACGTTGATGTCTATTTAAATGAAAGAAAAAATAAAAAAATAAACAGACAAAATACATGTTGTCAGGACCCCCTACCCCTGATGGGAATTTCTGGATCCGAGCATGGCTTAAACTCCACATGCATTAGCTGGACACTATGATGGCTCACATATCCTAAATTACCACTTATATAGGGTCCGTGGATTACAATATCATGGGTGAAAGTTTTCAGGATTAATCCTGAATTCAGGATTTTGAGGCTGACTTTCCATAGAAAAGTCAGCCTCAAAATGCTGAATTAAGGAGATTATAATAGCTTCTTTGATTAGTTTCCAGATTGTCTAAATATAATTTATCATTTTAATCTTAAGTATACATTTTTGTAGACATCCTGCAAGTCTTAAAATTCCGAATTTCAAAAGTTCAGGATTTTGGAAAATTTGAACTTTCACCCATTCAATAACATTTTGAGGCTGCCACCTCTTTTAGTATACTCATACACTTAATTTCCTAACTAAAACAATTTGAGACCAGTTACTCAATTGATAAATGTTAAACATTTCTACCTGTTAATGCTGTAGCTATTCTTCGGATCAATAACAATCGAACAGAACATAGATATTTCAGCAGTTGAAGCTGCCACAAAATGGATGTAAAGCAAAACTTATTTTTCAGTTTTTATTAAAAGTGCATGCTTTGTACTGTATCTTAAATAGAGTTACAGGCACTATTCGAATATGTGCAATGGAGCAAAGGTTGGAGAGGGGTGGGGGCGATCGGAGGGATGCGACGTACATCATTTGTGTGTATCACAAAGCCAGCCACTTTAATTTTCATCATATTTCGGGGTAACACTGTACCTTGACATGTAAGGACCTTATCACTAACATATTCATAGTCAGGCTATAAAACTGTATTGTTGCCAATAAACAAACCCATAAAGCGCCATCTATAAATTACTGTAGACGAAAATTTCATACTCGCTGCATTTCCAAAATAACGAATACGGCATGATATTTGATGAGAATCGTCTGCTGGCAGACGATTCTCATGAAATATCATACATTATTTTTTCGAAAATAAGGAAAAATGTCGTTAAATGTGTCGTCTGCTGCAGTCGTGATTTAAGATACTTATCGCACATGCGCAAAAACCTGCTGATTTATGATGTATCCAGCGGGGCAAGAGGTCTTACTTTTCGCCTTGTCTTCATCCACATCCATACTTTGTTTATGACAACAGCGCAGGCTCTTGCTAGTCTACAAGTATTCTCAGACTCCCTGAGCCTTTTACTCCATAATCTACGTTCACTATGGGCCGTACACATCAACGGCGTAATCAGAACGCTGAAAAATTTACGCACATCAAAGGGAGACTACGTGATCAAGCAATGATTCTCTTCAATTGCGCCCCTTTTAAAAATGGGAACTTCTCTTAAAGGAAAGAATCTTTCCTTTATGAACAGCTCCTTATAGTATGGAAAATCACTTTATCACGTTAAGTGACCTCCCTTGTCGTTGAATGCTACTATTTATATTACGCACGTGCGTAGCCTGCGTAATGGGTACTACGCCAATGCACATTATATACATTATGGTCAGTTGATTACAACTATTGTCAAATCATGGATGTTCTATATCTACATACACATTTTTTGCTGTTTGTTTAAAATCTTTGGAGAGGTGAAGGGGAGGGTTGGATGCTAAGCTCAAGCGAAGATGGAACCTTTCGCACGTACTACACTTAAACGACCCTAAAATGCACTCAGTCTAATCATCTGAATTTGCATGGCTGCTTCATCTTGTAATTTTTAAGTTCCTGTTTGTTTGTCTGTTTGTTTGTTTGTTTGTTTGTTTGTTTGTTTGTTTTGTTGCTTTACGCCCCAAGTTACAGCTATGGCCATGGCGGGACGGTCAGTTCAAATAACCACACTTTTTCCTGGGCATGCTTGAACAAGCGGCTAACCAGTTCGTCGTGCACATACTTTCGCTTGTAACTGACAACAACCCTTTTTGCAGGAGGGGAATGACCGTATAAATTATTTCATGATCAATCTCCACGAAAGTATGTGACCAGACCGGGGATCGAACTCACCACCCCTGGAACTGCAGTCAGACTCGCATCTGTAGCCAGACACGTTACCGACTGTGAGACAGTGAGACAGTGAGACGCTCACCCAAATATCCGCTATACCAGTGTAGACCCTGGCGAAATGCCGCATTTTGTGTCACCTGTACCGTTTGCAAAATACCCGTTCAAGAGTTTCTCGTATACAAAAGGGTAATGACCCACAGTCAATTAACGTAGGTAAAATTGCGTCATCAAAGATAATTTTCCAAACACTCTGAGTACTCAGTATGCCTGGCCTATATGATAAACAAAGAGTGTCCATAGAAGTCATCGTTAAAAATTAAGGACATATGCTACTAAATACTTCCTACATTGAAATAAGTTAAATACTTTGCATACAGTTTGTTTTATGCATGGGCTATCCATTTATGAAATAAAAAGGATATGTCACCGTGCTTATTTTTTCAGAATCTCATATTGAAGTTTACAGCATTTGACCAATTTTCTAGAAATATAAAATAATAATACTAGTCCTAATTATCGAGCTAAAACGGTTGTAATCTTCACCCAGCTTCTTTCTTTTAACTTAAATTACTGCCCATGACCTCAAACTTTTAAGAAAATGTGCATGTTTATTTGTTACCCCATGCTGTGACAAGATACTGCATGATATATTTTGGCAATTCGTCGAAAAATGGAATTTGTTTTTAGAATAAATCATGTATTAAAAAATCTGACATTGAAAATCTTGAAAATTTATTTTTAATTCATGGACTATTATAATACCTTTCAGAAAAAAAGAATAAAAATCTGGGGTCACCGAACTAATTCTCTTTCTAGAGGGCCAAATTTAACCCCAACCCCATAGGTTTCATGCGTAATTCAATATAAAAAGTTCGGGGATGACCATTTCGGTCGTTTTGATGATGCCATTTTACTAGTATATGAAGTAATTTAGCATTATAATGTTAAAAAAGAAAGAAAAAACACACTGAAAATATGTGCGCATCTGGGAATCGATCCTGGTTCTCTGGTTTTGTAGCCAGGCGCGCTAACCACTAGGCCACGAGGTCAGGTCGTGCGCCGCTCTAAATTTCCATACAAATAGTATAGACTCGGCCACTATCGTATTCGTAACCAGGGTTATTGTGTACGTCGTTTGATTTCGACTGAGCTACATTTATCTGTCTTTAGTGCTGAGACGATCAGTTCTGAAAAGATGTCAATAGATATTTCGAACACACTTTAATTAGTTATTTTGTGAAGAAAATGTCGGAACACCGATATGACATAAGAATATCGGAAGCTGTATTGATCCGAATCCGTTAAGGGTCGAAAGACAGGACCCAGACAACTTTCCCCGTTTGCAGACGCGGAAAAGGTGCGCATTGGAAATAGCCGCATATGTCTTTAATTTGGACAGAGAGCTGTCGTCCTACGGTACTGTCCTGCCAGCCAATAGTGACAGTGACGTCGTGTTTTGTTTACAATTGTTAAGTAAAATATAAACTTGTACACTCCACTTGAGCTAACGCGAATCGATAGATCACTTGTGTATTAATCCTATCCTGCGGATAGGATTAATACACAAGTGATCTATCGATTCTAAGTCCATGATAACTTTGTTAACAAAACATGACGTCACTGTCACTCTTGTCTGGCAGAATAGTAGTATATTTTTCCTGAATATATACATACGCACGGCTTACACGTTGTTCATCCAAACGTAACAAGTTTACAAGAGTATACATGTTTAGCTATCGTATCTGGAGACTTTCACATATACAGGGGTCGTACAACCATCCCTCGAGAAGCAGACGTGTTCAATTGCTTCTCCCCCCTAGGGAGGGGTCCGTACCAGTATTTCTTAAAAAACTTTAGCCAATTGTGATAGGGGGTAGATCCCCTGTACATCCTCTGAATCTACCCATGCGGAGTGAAATTGATTCAGTATGGATTGTGGGTTGGGTTTTATTTGTGTTCCAAAGTGCATGAAAAGAATTATTTGATGCAGTTCTTTGCTGAAGCGGTTTCAATATTGCTTGGAATTGAGAAGATGTCGGTGAGTACTCTAATGCTTTTAGATTACGTAAGTGAGTCGCACATGTATAAAACGATATTTTTAAGATTGGGGGAACTGGGATTCAAGTGTTCAATTGCTTCTCAAGGGGGAGAGGTCCGTACCAGTATTTCTTAGGAAACTTTAGCCAATTGTGACGGGGGTAGATCCCCTGTACGCCCTCTGAATCTACCCATGTGGAGTGAAATTGATTCAGTATGGATTGTGGGTTGGGTTTTATTTGTGTTCTTAAGAGCATTGAAAAGAATTATTTGATGCAGTTCTTTGCTGAAGTTGTTTCAATATTGCTTGGAATTGAGAAGATGCCGGTGAGTATTCTAATGCTTTTAGTAAGTTTGTTTGATTTGATTCTTTACGTCCCATCAACAGTCCTTCAGTTAAACAGTGACGGGTCTTCCTGGGTTGAACCAATACTAAGCTAGGATAAATGTGTTTTGCTCAAGGACCACAACGCAGTGACGCCGGTGAGGCTCGAACCCGCGGCCCCTCGGTCTCGAGTCAAGCACTCTACCACTGAGCCACTGCGCTCCCAGATTACGTAAGTGAGACGATATTCCTCGCCTGTCACGAGTAATATTTTTATGCTGGGTTGATAATTCCCGTGTCACGCGTGATGACCCGTGAGCGCCTCGTGGAAAATGCCCGCGACTCGCAAAAAACACGGGACTCCGTGCGAGTTTTTGTTTTTCTTTCGTGAAAAGGACTATAAATCCCTGCAAAACACAGAATTTGTCGAACCTTCGTTGTAACTTATCTTGGGATGGCGGAGTGTCGCGAACCATTTTTGGGTCACTGTGGCCTTGACCTCCGACCTAAGTTTTAGAGTCATCGCGTCCAGAGCATATCTCCTACATGTATATTCTTTGAGGTAGGACTCCCAAATTTGGTATGTGGATGCATCATGGGGTGGTTGAGTGTCGCATAACATGACCGGGTCATTGTGACCATGGCCATGACCTCTGACATAGTTTATCGAAAAAAATGTCTTGTGCTAGGCCAAATCCTTTGGGGACACTCGTCACGTTTCTGTAACATGTCTAATTCTATTAAATTTTCGAAAAAAGTGGTGTCCATGAATTCGTGAGGAATGTCCCCTTTTCTTTTATTTCATCTTTTATTTTCTCCTACCTTTTTTCCATGGGTAATTTTTGGTTATTTCCCCTTCAATTTAGGTGGTGAGCAGTCCCTGGGCAGCTGGAGGCTGACATGACAACAGCACACTGGTAAATGTATACGTCGATTTGGTGGTATTTACGTGTATTGCCGGTACTTCATAGACCGGAAGTGGTAGATATTGGTGTTAATACTATGTAGAAAAGCATGCCATATGCCAAAAGGACTATAGAGTTAGATCATTTTTAAGTATTCAGTATATGCATGGCGATTTATGTAAGCATTAAGGAATAGATTCGAGTACCGATCATCCAGATCGGTACTCGAATCTATTCCTAAATGCTTACATAAATCGCCATCTGCATGCCGAATGCTTAAAATGATCTAATTCTATAGTCCTCTAGGCATATGGCATGTTTTTCTACATAGTATTAAGGCCAATATCGACCACTTCCGGTCTTTAAGGTACCAGCAATACGCGTAAATACCACCAAATCGACGTATACATTTACCAGTGTGATGAGACGAAGTATTATATACTATAGGCTATATAATTGCAGCTTATGTTTAAAGTTAGCACTATCAGCTAGATGTTTTATTTGGTGTGGTACTGTTCGCAATGTGTCCAAAATGACAAGATGAATGTGTGTACTGACCCCAACGTAGACTGGTTCTCTCCCTTTAATAGCTTGTCAGCATGTTATATGCGTAACGGAAGTAGAGCTTTATCAACGAGGGGAACCAATCTAACCCCAACGTTGATACAATGCCATGTAAATGTTGCATGCATTCTAGTGGCATGGTTAAATTGTCTCGCCTATTGAGTAATATATGTACCTTTGGTTAGAGAATATTTTCTTGAGAATATTAATCCCTATCAAAACAAAATATTTTCAGCGTTACTTATGACAGGACGTTAACGCACCTTATTACAATAATGGTCATACCACATGCTTTTTTTACTCATCGAATATGCATAAAGTTGTTTGATAAATATACATGGACAGCTACTTAGTTGGGCTATAGACCTTAATATTGGGGCCCCCAGGGGTTTTGGGGATCTGGGGAGAATGGCTATTTATTTTCAGGCAGCTGGGAGCACTGGTAATTATTTTAGGGGAGCTAGGGAGCAAGCTCATAATTTTGGGGATATAGGGAGCCTTGCCTAAAAGCAAAAAAAAAAAAAAAAAATAAGGAAAAGCCTCCATTTTGTTTGATTCTTTAAATTTGTTTCCCCCAGACCCCCATGGTCAATTCTAAATGTATTTCTATTCCTACTAACATGCTTATGAAGATTGATCTGAGATTGAAATATGGCAATTAAGTTTTCTTGTTGATTTTTTTCCTTAAAATTGTTGATTTTTAGGTTAGTAGTAACATACTTTGGCCGCGCCCCCAGATTGCACCAGATCACATCATTTTTGTCAAAAATTTTCCGGGGGAGCATGCCCCCCGACCCCCCTAGCAACAGTGTGACTACACAATGTTACGGGGTCACCTGCACACCTACTATATAATTATCTTTTTAGGTAATTAGCCATTTTTTAAAGGAATTTTTGAAAAATGCTTATCAGATATATACTTACTTGATTTAACTGAAGTTAAAAAAGCATATAGCCGCTAAAAAGCAATTGTAGAAAAGACTTTTTATAGTTAAATGCTTTCACTAAAGTGTCTAGAAAAATCTAGTTTTAGCTGTTGGTAAAAACCAGCCCCTGTTCCCAAAAAGAAAAAAAACGGAGATGAGGACATTATTTGCAGGGGGACAGGGAGATCAATGCATTAATTTCAGGTATCAAGGGAGCACAGTGCCCCTTGGGGGGCCTCAATATTGGCATGAGCCTTCATCTACCCTTATATTTTGTGTATGCGTATATTGAAGGATCTGGCGAGTCTGTGCAGCTGTGTAGACGCAATTGAGCATTCTGTTGCTCACAACTTCGATAAGATTTTTTTTCAAAAAAAAAAATCTCATGTGCTGGCACATCTCACTGAGCTTACATGTTTCCCTATTACTTGATCAGGCATCGAGCAACCGATTCTAATTTGGGAGTGGACGATTTTCAGGTTATTCTTGTACAGGGGTCAATAATGTATTATTTGGGTATTAAAATGATGAATATGAATAAATTCGAACTGAAAGACTTGTAGGGTGAATGGATTTACAGGATGAATGAAATACGAAATTAGGGGTCATAGATACCTTCGTCCTATTCGGTGCACTCAGATTACTAGGGTCACATGGTAAGTGCGTCATAGAAACCATGACAACACGATACTAAGTTGCAATACAGTGAACTGAGGGCTTCATCTTGCCATGATCGATTCGATGGAAAGTTCTTTAAATGCAGCCTGCCTCTATCAAACAGAATGCAGCTTTTGCGTACATAGTGCTATACGCTACATTGTACATTTCGCCTAAGCCTTATTTTGATTTGGCAAAGGAGCTCTGTAATGTGTATGCCATTATTACTCTGCATGAGGTGAAGGACACTTGTGCAGCAAAATATTGCTACCACATGCTGCAGCTCCACGAACAAATCAAGGTCTTAGTATACACCAACGTAACAAGTGTCCTATATACCTTTGTTAACAGCCGCCAAAACAACGTGAACCATTGGACGTTTATATAACTCCATGCTTCATTAGAGCCTGGTGTCTCGTGATGGTTGAGTGGCTCTTCCTCGCGGTGCCATGGGGTTGTCTGCAGTTTGTGATTGTGGTATTTCCTGATCATACTCACTTACTATTTTAGGTTGATGACATTTAATGGAAACTTACAACGAGCCAGCCAGCGCATGAGTGTTTGGTATTGATTGCATATGCGTAAAGTCACTCATTAAACATCCATTATCAGCTACCTGCTGGGGTTAGATGCCTTAATTTTGGCCTGAACCTTTATCTACACTCATCGTGTTTGTTCAAGCAGTGAATGTCATTGTGATGCTGTTCCTATGCACGGGTGCATCTCACAATGACTGGTCAAATATTCAATGCATGACAATTCTCATGAGCTGGCCCACTTCTATCCCAAGCAGCCATTTTTTAATGAAAAGTAGTGATGTTCTCTTGTTTCAGATGGCATTTAGAAACTTTAATATAACTAGCAAACCAGGGCAAGTCATTTTTGTATTTATCGCACATGCGTAAAGTCACTCATTAAACGTGCATCGTCCGCTACGAAGAGGGGCTAGATACCTCAAATTTTGCCTGAACATTTATCTACATCCATTTTATGTGTGTGCGAGCAGTGAAGGCTCTGGCCAGACTGAGTGTATGCGCAGACGCGTCTGAGCATTGGATGATCAAATATTTAATAAGTGTCAAAAGTCTCATGAGTCATACAAAGCAGCCATTTTCTTTAGAAAATAGCGGTTGTTCTCTTATATCAAATCATGCATCTGCACAGTCTAATCTGGGTTATTGCAACTTGCACACACAGCATATGAACATGATAGTGTGCATGCACAGAGTACCACTAAACCGTTTCAGAGCAACCTGTCCAAAACACTGTTATATGATAATTGTCCTAAGTTAAATGACTGAAAAAATGTTGATAGTGATCTAAAGCACACATGCACTAACAAAGAGAATGAAAACCAAAGCAATAAATAAAAATAATACACACAAAACCAATAAAAAAATATTTTTATTTCATTTTCTATAGGCAGGGTTCGAACCTGCGCCATGAGTATTTTTTGCTCTGTCCTGTGCATTAGACTGGCGCTCTAGACCCCTCAGCTATTTGGGCCTAATACTATATAGGTGTACAATACATTTAAATAGATGTAGGAAGTAGGTTAAGGGGCATTACTCATGTGGATTAATAGTTTTAACTCAAAACAGCCATGAAACAGACCAAGGAATGGGGATTTTAAAATGTGCACTTTGGTCCTATTTTCCTATTAAAGAATACATCAAAATAATAAAGCAGCAATCAGAATTATCTAAAGCAACTTTATTTTTACCAAAATTAATTAATAATTTCTATACATTTTAGTCAAGTGAAACACTTCTTGCTGAATTTATGTGCTTTGGCTACTCTGTCCAAATATTAATTTGTTTGGACAGTGCATGACGAGACCTTATAAAAGGGCTTGTCATCAAACGAATTTCTCCGAGGGAGGATTCGTAAAGAAAGACCCCCTTTCTTTTTTCGTTTTTTTTCTTTTTTTAAATTTTCCCTTCCCTTTTCCCTGGGCATTTTTTAGCATTTTTTTCATTGCATTTTTTAAAGAGGGGTGGCAGTCGGGTTGGTTCCTTGGCAGGTGGAGGTTCACCTGCCAACATAGGGAAAATGAGGTGATGTGTTAGGTCGTTTGATTGCAGGTATGAACTATCAATTAAAATATTTATTTTGTGTGGTACTGTTCGCTATGCGTCCAAAAACGACAAGATGAATATTTATTCCCACCCCAATGTTGATATAATGCCAAGTAAATGTTGCATGCATCTAGTGGCATGTTTGAATTGTTGACTCACCTAAAGAGCAATGCATGCACTTTTGGTTATTGAATATTTTCTTGAGAATATTATTGAAATAACCACGGACCTAATATTGAAGGATCCGTGAATCAACATAGATTCAACATTACTGTTAAACTTACAATTGGATGTTGACATACTTAATTACAATAATTGGGCTAGCACACACATAAAATATGCATTAAGTTGTTTGATAAATATACATGGATAGCTACTTAGTAGGGCTATAGATATTTATATTGACAGGTACCTTCATCTTTGTGTATGCGAGCATTGAAGGTTCTGGCGAGTCTAGTCTGTGCAGCTGTGTAGACGCAATTGAGCATTCTGTTGCTCACAACTTTGATAAGATTTTTTTTTTAAAAAAATCTCATGTGCTGGCACATCTCATTGAGCCTACATGTTTCCCTATTACTTGATCAGGCATCGAGCAACCGATTCGAATTTGGGAGTGGACGATTTTTTCAGGTTATTCTTGTACAGGGGTCAATACTGTATTATTTGGGTATTAAAATGATGACATATGAATAAATTCGAACTGAAAGACTTGTAGGGTGAATGTCTCTACAGGATGAATGAAATACGAAATAAGGGGTCACAGATACCTTCGTCCTATTCGGTGCACTCAGATTACTATGGTCACATGGTAAGTGCGTCACAGAAACCATGACAACACGATACTAAGTTGCAATACAGTGAACTGAGGGCTTCATCTTGCCATGATCGATTCGATGGAAAGTTCTTTAAATGCAGCCTGCCTCTATCAAACAGAATGCAGCTTTTGCGTACATAGTGCTATACGCTACATTGTACATTTCGCCTAAGCCTTATTTTGATTTGGCAAAGGAGCTCTGTAATGTGTATGCCATTATTACTCTGCATGAGGTGAAGGACACTTGTGCAGCAAAATATTGCTACCACATGCTGCAGCTCCACGAACAAATCAAGGTCTTAGTATACACCAACGTAACAAGTGTCCTATATACCTTTGTTAACAGCCGCCAAAACAACGTGAACCATTGGACGTTTATATAACTCCATGCTTCATTAGAGCCTGGTGTCTCGTGATGGTTGAGTGGCTCTTCCTCGCGGTGCCATGGGGTTGTCTGCAGTTTGTGATTGTGGTATTTCCTGATCATACTCACTTACTATTTTAGGTTGATGACATTTAATGGAAACTTACAACGAGCCAGCCAGCGCATGAGTGTTTGGTATTGATTGCATATGCGTAAAGTCACTCATTAAACATCCATTATCAGCTACCTGCTGGGGTTATATGCCTTAATTTTGGCCTGAACCTTTATCTACACTCATCGTGTTTGTTCAAGCAGTGAATGTCATTGTGATGCTGTTCCTATGCACGGGTGCATCTCACAATGACTGGTCAAATATTCAATGCATGACAATTCTCATGAGCTGGCCCACTTCTATCCCAAGCAGCCATTTTTTAATGAAAAGTAGTGATGTTCTCTTGTTTCAGATGGCATTTAGAAACTTTAATATAACTAGCAAACCAGGGCAAGTCATTTTTGTATTTATCGCACATGCGTAAAGTCACTCATTAAACGTGCATCGTCCGCTACGAAGAGGGGCTAGATACCTCAAATTTTGCCTGAACATTTATCTACATCCATTTTATGTGTGTGCGAGCAGTGAAGGCTCTGGCCAGACTGAGTGTATGCGCAGACGCGTCTGAGCATTGGATGATCAAATATTTAATAAGTGTCAAAAGTCTCATGAGTCATACAAAGCAGCCATTTTCTTTAGAAAATAGCGGTTGTTCTCTTATATCAAATCATGCATCTGCACAGTCTAATCTGGGTTATTGCAACTTGCACACACAGCATATGAACATGATAGTGTGCATGCACAGAGTACCACTAAACCGTTTCAGAGCAACCTGTCCAAAACACTGTTATATGATAATTGTCCTAAGTTAAATGACTGAAAAAATGTTGATAGTGATCTAAAGCACACATGCACCAACAAAGAGAATGAAAACCAAAGCAATAAATAAAAATAATACACACAAAACCAATAAAAAAATATTTTTATTTCATTTTCTATAGGCAGGGTTCGAACCTGCGCCATGAGCATTTTTGCTCTGTCCTGTGCATTAGACTGGCGCTCTAGACCCCTCAGCTATTTGGGCCTAATACTATATAGGTGTACAATACATTTAAATAGATGTAGGAAGTAGGTTAAGGGGCATTACTCATGTGGATTAATAGTTTTAACTCAAAACAGCCATGAAACAGACCAAGGAATGGGGATTTTAAAATGTGCACTTTGGTCCTATTTTCCTATTAAAGAATACATCAAAATAATAAAGCAGCAATCAGAATTATCTAAAGCAACTTTATTTTTACCAAAATTAATTAATAATTTCTATACATTTTAGTCAAGTGAAACACTTCTTGCTGAATTTATGTGCTTTGGCTACTCTGTCCAAATATTAATTTGTTTGGACAGTGCATGACGAGACCTTATAAAAGGGCTTGTCATCAAACGAATTTCTCCGAGGGAGGATTCGTAAAGAAAGACCCCCTTTCTTTTTTCGTTTTTTTCTTTTTTTAAATTTTCCCTTCCCTTTTCCCTGGGCATTTTTTAGCATTTTTTTCATTGCATTTTTTAAGGAGGGGTGGCAGTCGGGTTGGTTCCTTCGCAGGTGGAGGTTCACCTGCCAACATAGGGAAAATGAGGTGATGTGTTAGGTCGTTTGATTGCAGGTATGAACTATCAATTAAAATATTTATTTTGTGTGGTACTGTTCGCTATGCGTCCAAAAATGACAAGATGAATATTTTTATTCCCACCCCAATGTTGATATAATGCCAAGTAAATGTTGCATGCATCTAGTGGCATGTTTGAATTGTTGACTCACCTAAAGAGCAATGCATGCACTTTTGGTTATTGAATATTTTCTTGAGAATATTATTGAAATAACCACGGACCTAATATTGAAGGATCCGTGAATCAACATAGATTCAACATTACTGTTAAACTTACAATTGGACGTTGACATACCTAATTACAATAATTGGGCTAGCACACACATAAAATATGCATTAAGTTGTTTGATAAATATACATGGACAGCTACTTAGTAGGGCTATAGACTTTTATATTGACAGGTGCCTTCATCTTTGTGTATGCGAGCATTGAAGGTTCTGGCGAGTCTAGTCTGTGCAGCTGTGTAGACGCAATTGAGCATTCTGTTGCTCACAACTTTGATAAGATTTTTTTTTTAAAAAAAAAATCTCATGTGCTGGCACATCTCATTGAGCTTACATGTTTCCCTATTACTTGATCAGGCATCGAGCAACCGATTCGAATTTGGGAGTGGACGATTTTTTCAGGTTATTCTTGTACAGGGGTCAATACTGTATTATTTGGGTATTAAAATGATGACATATGAATAAATTCGAACTGAAAGACTTGTAGGGTGAATGTCTCTACAGGATGAATGAAATACGAAATTAGGGGTCACAGATACCTTCGTCCTATTCGGTGCACTCAGATTACTATGGTCACATGGTAAGTGCGTCACAGAAACCATGACAACACGATACTAAGTTGCAATACAGTGAACTGAGGGCTTCATCTTGCCATGATCGATTCGATGGAAAGTTCTTTAAATGCAGCCTGCCTCTATCAAACAGAATGCAGCTTTTGCGTACATAGTGCTATACGCTACATTGTACATTTCGCCTAAGCCTTATTTTGATTTGGCAAAGGAGCTCTGTAATGTGTATGCCATTATTACTCTGCATGAGGTGAAGGACACTTGTGCAGCAAAATATTGCTACCACATGCTGCAGTTCCACGAACAAATCAAGGTCTTAGTATACACCAACGTAACAAGTGTCCTATATACCTTTGTTAACAGCCGCCAAAACAACGTGAACCATTGGACGTTTATATAACTCCATGCTTCATTAGAGCCTGGTGTCTCGTGATGGTTGAGTGGCTCTTCCTCGCGGTGCCATGGGGTTGTCTGCAGTTTGTGATTGTGGTATTTCCTGATCATACTCACTTACTATTTTAGGTTGATGACATTTAATGGAAACTTACAACGAGCCAGCCAGCGCATGAGTGTTTGGTATTGATTGCATATGCGTAAAGTCACTCATTAAACATCCATTATCAGCTACCTGCTGGGGTTAGATGCCTTAATTTTGGCCTGAACCTTTATCTACACTCATCGTGTTTGTTCAAGCAGTGAATGTCATTGTGATGCTGTTCCTATGCACGGGTGCATCTCACAATGACTGGTCAAATATTCAATGCATGACAATTCTCATGAGCTGGCCCACTTCTATCCCAAGCAGCCATTTTTTAATGAAAAGTAGTGATGTTCTCTTGTTTCAGATGGCATTTAATGGAAACTTTAATATAACTAGCAAACCAGGGCAAGTCATTTTTGTATTTATCGCACATGCGTAAAGTCACTCATTAAACGTGCATCGTCCGCTACGAAGAGGGGCTAGATACCTCAAATTTTGCCTGAACATTTATCTACATCCATTTTATGTGTGTGCGAGCAGTGAAGGCTCTGGCCAGACTGAGTGTATGCGCAGACGCGTCTGAGCATTGGATGATCAAATATTTAATAAGTGTCAAAAGTCTCATGAGTCATACAAAGCAGCCATTTTCTTTAGAAAATAGCGGTTGTTCTCTTATATCAAATCATGCATCTGCACAGTCTAATCTGGGTTATTGCAACTTGCACACACAGCATATGAACATGATAGTGTGCATGCACAGAGTACCACTAAACCGTTTCAGAGCAACCTGTCCAAAACACTGTTATATGATAATTGTCCTAAGTTAAATGACTGAAAAAATGTTGATAGTGATCTAAAGCACACATGCACTAACAAAGAGAATGAAAACCAAAGCAATAAATAAAAATAATACACACAAAACCAATAAAAAAAATATTTTTATTTCATTTTCTATAGGCAGGGTTCGAACCTGCGCCATGAGCATTTTTTGCTCTGTCCTGTGCATTAGACTGGCGCTCTAGACCCCTCAGCTATTTGGGCCTAATACTATATAGGTGTACAATACATTTAAATAGATGTAGGAAGTAGGTTAAGGGGCATTACTCATGTGGATTAATAGTTTTAACTCAAAACAGCCATGAAACAGACCAAGGAATGGGGATTTTAAAATGTGCACTTTGGTCCTATTTTCCTATTAAAGAATACATCAAAATAATAAAGCAGCAATCAGAATTATCTAAAGCAACTTTATTTTTACCAAAATTAATTAATAATTTCTATACATTTTAGTCAAGTGAAACACTTCTTGCTGAATTTATGTGCTTTGGCTACTCTGTCCAAATATTAATTTGTTTGGACAGTGCATGACGAGACCTTATAAAAGGGCTTGTCATCAAACGAATTTCTCCGAGGGAGGATTCGTAAAGAAAGACCCCCTTTCTTTTTTCTTTTTTTTTTCTTTTTTTAAATTTTCCCTTTTCCCTGGGCATTTTTTAGCATTTTTTTCATTGCATTTTTTAAAGAGGGGTGGCAGTCGGGTTGGTTCCTTGGCAGGTGGAGGTTCACCTGCCAACATAGGGAAAATGAGGTGATGTGTTAGGTCGTTTGATTGCAGGTATGAACTATCAATTAAAATATTTATTTTGTGTGGTACTGTTCGCTATGCGTCCAAAAACGACAAGATGAATATTTATTCCCACCCCAATGTTGATATAATGCCAAGTAAATGTTGCATGCATCTAGTGGCATGTTTGAATTGTTGACTCACCTAAAGAGCAATGCATGCACTTTTGGTTATTGAATATTTTCTTGAGAATATTATTGAAATAACCACGGACCTAATATTGAAGGATCCGTGAATCAACATAGATTCAACATTACTGTTAAACTTACAATATGACGTTGACATACTTAATTACAATAATTGGGCTAGCACACACATAAAATATGCATTAAGTTGTTTGATAAATATACATGGATAGCTACTTAGTAGGGCTATAGACATTTATATTGACAGGTACCTTCATCTTTGTGTATGCGAGCATTGAAGGTTCTGGCGAGTCTAGTCTGTGCAGCTGTGTAGACGCAATTGAGCATTCTGTTGCTCACAACTTTGATAAGATTTTTTTTTAAAAAAATCTCATGTGCTGGCACATCTCATTGAGCTTACATGTTTCCCTATTACTTGATCAGGCATCGAGCAACCGATTCGAATTTGGGAGTGGACGATTTTTTCAGGTTATTCTTGTACAGGGGTCAATACTGTATTATTTGGGTATTAAAATGATGACATATGAATAAATTCGAACTGAAAGACTTGTAGGGTGAATGTCTCTACAGGATGGATGAAATACGAAATTAGGGGTCACAGATACCTTCGTCCTATTCGGTGCACTCAGATTACTATGGTCACATGGTAAGTGCGTCACAGAAACCATGACAACACGATAGTAAGTTGCAATACAGTGAACTGAGGGCTTCATCTTGCCATGATCGATTCGATGGAAAGTTCTTTAAATGCAGCCTGCCTCTATCAAACAGAATGCAGCTTTTGCGTACATAGTGCTATACGCTACATTGTACATTTCGCCTAAGCCTTATTTTGATTTGGCAAAGGAGCTCTGTAATGTGTATGCCATTATTACTCTGCATGAGGTGAAGGACACTTGTGCAGCAAAATATTGCTTCTACATGCTGCAGCTCCACGAACAAATCAAGGTCTTAGTATACACCAACGTAACAAGTGTCCTATATACCTTTGTTAACAGCCGCCAAAACAACGTGAACCATTGGACGTTTATATAACTCCATGCTTCATTAGAACCTGGTGTCTCGTGATGGTTGAGTGGCTCTTCCTCGCGGTGCCATGGGGTTGTCTGCAGTTTGTGATTGTGGTATTTCCTGATCATACTCACTTACTATTTTAGGTTGATGACATTTAATGGAAACTTACAACGAGCCAGCCAGCGCATGAGTGTTTGGTATTGATTGCATATGCGTAAAGTCACTCATTAAACATCCATTATCAGCTACCTGCTGGGGTTAGATGCCTTAATTTTGGCCTGAACCTTTATCTACACTCATCGTGTTTGTTCAAGCAGTGAATGTCATTGTGATGCTGTTCCTATGCACGGGTGCATCTCAGCAATGACTGGTCAAATATTCAATGCATGACAATTCTCATGAGCTGGCCCACTTCTATCCCAAGCAGCCATTTTTTAATGAAAAGTAGTGATGTTCTCTTATTTCAGATGGCATTTAATGGAAACTTTAATATAACTAGCAAACCAGGGCAAGTCATTTTTGTATTTATCGCACATGCGTAAAGTCACTCATTAAACGTGCATCGTCCGCTACGAAGAGGGGCTAGATACCTCAAATTTTGCCTGAACATTTATCTACATCCATTTTATGTGTGTGCGAGCAGTGAAGGCTCTGGCCAGACTGAGTGTATGCGCAGACGCGTCTGAGCATTGGATGATCAAATATTTAATAAGTGTCAAAAGTCTCATGAGTCATACAAAGCAGCCATTTTCTTTAGAAAATAGCGGTTGTTCTCTTATATCAAATCATGCATCTGCACAGTCTAATCTGGGTTATTGCAACTTGCACACACAGCATATGAACATGATAGTGTGCATGCACAGAGTACCACTAAACCGTTTCAGAGCAACCTGTCCAAAACACTGTTATATGATAATTGTCCTAAGTTAAATGACTGAAAAAATGTTGATAGTGATCTAAAGCACACATGCACTAACAAAGAGAATGAAAACCAAAGCAATAAATAAAAATAATACACACAAAACCAATAAAAAAAAATATTTTTATTTCATTTTCTATAGGCAGGGTTCGAACCTGCGCCATGAGCATTTTTTGCTCTGTCCTGTGCATTAGACTGGCGCTCTAGACCCCTCAGCTATTTGGGCCTAATACTATATAGGTGTACAATACATTTAAATAGATGTAGGAAGTAGGTTAAGGGGCATTACTCATGTGGATTAATAGTTTTAACTCAAAACAGCCATGAAACAGACCAAGGAATGGGGATTTTAAAATGTGCACTTTGGTCCTATTTTCATATTAAAGAATACATCAAAATAATAAAGCAGCAATCAGAATTATCTAAAGCAACTTTATTTTTACCAAAATTAATTAATAATTTCTATACATTTTAGTCAAGTGAAACACTTCTTGCTGAATTTATGTGCTTTGGCTACTCTGTCCAAATATTAATTTGTTTGGACAGTGCATGACGAGACCTTATAAAAGGGCTTGTCATCAAACGAATTTCTCTGAGGGAGGATTCGTAAAGAAAGACCCCCTTTCTTTTTTCGTTTTTTTTCTTTTTTTAAATTTTCCCTTCCCTTTTCCCTGGGCATTTTTTAGCATTTTTTTCATTGCATTTTTTAAAGAGGGGTGGCAGTCGGGTTGGTTCCTTGGCAGGTGGAGGTTCACCTGCCAACATAGGGAAAATGAGGTGATGTGTTAGGTCGTTTGATTGCAGGTATGAACTATCAATTAAAATATTTATTTTGTGTGGTACTGTTCGCTATGCGTCCAAAAACGACAAGATGAATATTTATTCCCACCCCAATGTTGATATAATGCCAAGTAAATGTTGCATGCATCTAGTGGCATGTTTGAATTGTTGACTCACCTAAAGAGCAATGCATGCACTTTTGGTTATTGAATATTTTCTTGAGAATATTATTGAAATAACCACGGACCTAATATTGAAGGATCCGTGAATCAACATAGATTCAACATTACTGTTAAACTTACAATTGGACGTTGACATACTTAATTACAATAATTGGGCTAGCACACACATAAAATATGCATTAAGTTGTTTGATAAATATACATGGATAGCTACTTAGTAGGGCTATAGACATTTATATTGACAGGTACCTTCATCTTTGTGTATGCGAGCATTGAAGGTTCTGGCGAGTCTAGTCTGTGCAGCTGTGTAGACGCAATTGAGCATTCTGTTGCTCACAACTTTGATAAGATTTTTTTTTTAAAAATCTCATGTGCTGGCACATCTCATTGAGCTTACATGTTTCCCTATTACTTGATCAGGCATCGAGCAACCGATTCGAATTTGGGAGTGGACGATTTTTTCAGGTTATTCTTGTACAGGGGTCAATACTGTATTATTTGGGTATTAAAATGATGACATATGAATAAATTCGAACTGAAAGACTTGTAGGGTGAATGTCTCTACAGGATGAATGAAATACGAAATTAGGGGTCACAGATACCTTCGTCCTATTCGGTGCACTCAGATTACTATGGTCACATGGTAAGTGCGTCACAGAAACCATGACAACACGATACTAAGTTGCAATACAGTGAACTGAGGGCTTTATCTTGCCATGATCGATTCGATGGAAAGTTCTTTAAATGCAGCCTGCCTCTATCAAACAGAATGCAGCTTTTGCGTACATAGTGCTATACGCTACATTGTACATTTCGCCTAAGCCTTATTTTGATTTGGCAAAGGAGCTCTGTAATGTGTATGCCATTATTACTCTGCATGAGGTGAAGGACACTTGTGCAGCAAAATATTGCTACCACATGCTGCAGCTCCACGAACAAATCAAGGTCTTAGTATACACCAACGTAACAAGTGTCCTATATACCTTTGTTAACAGCCGCCAAAACAACGTGAACCATTGGACGTTTATATAACTCCATGCTTCATTAGAGCCTGGTGTCTCGTGATGGTTGAGTGGCTCTTCCTCGCGGTGCCATGGGGTTGTCTGCAGTTTGTGATTGTGGTATTTCCTGATCATACTCACTTACTATTTTAGGTTGATGACATTTAATGGAAACTTACAACGAGCCAGCCAGCGCATGAGTGTTTGGTATTGATTGCATATGCGTAAAGTCACTCATTAAACATCCATTATCAGCTACCTGCTGGGGTTAGATGCCTTAATTTTGGCCTGAACCTTTATCTACACTCATCGTGTTTGTTCAAGCAGTGAATGTCATTGTGATGCTGTTCCTATGCACGGGTGCATCTCACAATGACTGGTCAAATATTCAATGCATGACAATTCTCATGAGCTGGCCCACTTCTATCCCAAGCAGCCATTTTTTAATGAAAAGTAGTGATGTTCTCTTGTTTCAGATGGCATTTAGAAACTTTAATATAACTAGCAAACCAGGGCAAGTCATTTTTGTATTTATCGCACATGCGTAAAGTCACTCATTAAACGTGCATCGTCCGCTACGAAGAGGGGCTAGATACCTCAAATTTTGCCTGAACATTTATCTACATCCATTTTATGTGTGTGCGAGCAGTGAAGGCTCTGGCCAGACTGAGTGTATGCGCAGACGCGTCTGAGCATTGGATGATCAAATATTTAATAAGTGTCAAAAGTCTCATGAGTCATACAAAGCAGCCATTTTCTTTAGAAAATAGCAGTTGTTCTCTTATATCAAATCATGCATCTGCACAGTCTAATCTGGGTTATTGCAACTTGCACACACAGCATATGAACATGATAGTGTGCATGCACAGAGTACCACTAAACCGTTTCAGAGCAACCTGTCCAAAACACTGTTATATGATAATTGTCCTAAGTTAAATGACTGAAAAAATGTTGATAGTGATCTAAAGCACACATGCACTAACAAAGAGAATGAAAACCAAAGCAATAAATAAAAATAATACACACAAAACCAATAAAAAAATATTTTTATTTCATTTTCTATAGGCAGGGTTCGAACCTGCGCCATGAGCATTTTTTGCTCTGTCCTGTGCATTAGACTGGCGCTCTAGACCCCTCAGCTATTTGGGCCTAATACTATATAGGTGTACAATACATTTAAATAGATGTAGGAAGTAGGTTAAGGGGCATTACTCATGTGGATTAATAGTTTTAACTCAAAACAGCCATGAAACAGACCAAGGAATGGGGATTTTAAAATGTGCACTTTGGTCCTATTTTCCTATTAAAGAATACATCAAAATAATAAAGCAGCAATCAGAATTATCTAAAGCAACTTTATTTTTACCAAAATTAATTAATAATTTCTATACATTTTAGTCAAGTGAAACACTTCTTGCTGAATTTATGTGCTTTGGCTACTCTGTCCAAATATTAATTTGTTTGGACAGTGCATGACGAGACCTTATAAAAGGGCTTGTCATCAAACGAATTTCTCCGAGGGAGGATTCGTAAAGAAAGACCCCCTTTCTTTTTTCGTTTTTTTTTCTTTTTTTAAATTTTCCCTTCCCTTTTCCCTGGGCATTTTTTAGCATTTTTTTCATTGCATTTTTTAAAGAGGGGTGGCAGTCGGGTTGGTTCCTTGGCAGGTGGAGGTTCACCTGCCAACATAGGGAAAATGAGGTGATGTGTTAGGTCGTTTGATTGCAGGTATGAACTATCAATTAAAATATTTATTTTGTGTGGTACTGTTCGCTATGCGTCCAAAAACGACAAGATGAATATTTATTCCCACCCCAATGTTGATATAATGCCAAGTAAATGTTGCATGCATCTAGTGGCATGTTTGAATTGTTGACTCACCTAAAGAGCAATGCATGCACTTTTGGTTATTGAATATTTTCTTGAGAATATTATTGAAATAACCACGGACCTAATATTGAAGGATCCGTGAATCAACATAGATTCAACATTACTGTTAAACTTACAATTGGACGTTGACATACTTAATTACAATAATTGGGCTAGCACACACATAAAATATGCATTAAGTTGTTTGATAAATATACATGGATAGCTACTTAGTAGGGCTATAGACATTTATATTGACAGGTACCTTCATCTTTGTGTATGCGAGCATTGAAGGTTCTGGCGAGTCTAGTCTGTGCAGCTGTGTAGACGCAATTGAGCATTCTGTTGCTAACAACTTTGATAAGATTTTTTTTTAAAAAAAATCTCATGTGCTGGCACATCTCATTGAGCCTACATGTTTCCCTATTACTTGATCAGGCATCGAGCAACCGATTCGAATTTGGGAGTGGACGATTTTTTCAGGTTATTCTTGTACAGGGGTCAATACTGTATTATTTGGGTATTAAAATGATGACATATGAATAAATTCGAACTGAAAGACTTGTAGGGTGAATGTCTCTACAGGATGAATGAAATACGAAATTAGAGGTCACAGATACCTTCGTCCTATTCGGTGCACTCAGATTACTATGGTCACATGGTAAGTGCGTCACAGAAACCATGACAACACGATACTAAGTTGCAATACAGTGAACTGAGGGCTTCATCTTGCCATGATCGATTCGATGGAAAGTTCTTTAAATGCAGCCTGCCTCTATCAAACAGAATGCAGCTTTTGCGTACATAGTGCTATACGCTACATTGTACATTTCGCCTAAGCCTTATTTTGATTTGGCAAAGGAGCTCTGTAATGTGTATGCCATTATTACTCTGCATGAGGTGAAGGACACTTGTGCAGCAAAATATTGCTACCACATGCTTCAGCTCCACGAACAAATCAAGGTCTTAGTATACACCAACGTAACAAGTGTCCTATATACCTTTGTTAACAGCCGCCAAAACAACGTGAACCATTGGACGTTTATATAACTCCATGCTTCATTAGAGCCTGGTGTCTCGTGATGGTTGAGTGGCTCTTCCTCGCGGTGCCATGGGGTTGTCTGCAGTTTGTGATTGTGGTATTTCCTGATCATACTCACTTACTATTTTAGGTTGATGACATTTAATGGAAACTTACAACGAGCCAGCCAGCGCATGAGTGTTTGGTATTGATTGCATATGCGTAAAGTCACTCATTAAACATCCATTATCAGCTACCTGCTGGGGTTAGATGCCTTAATTTTGGCCTGAACCTTTATCTACACTCATCGTGTTTGTTCAAGCAGTGAATGTCATTGTGATGCTGTTCCTATGCACGGGTGCATCTCACAATGACTGGTCAAATATTCAATGCATGACAATTCTCATGAGCTGGCCCACTTCTATCCCAAGCAGCCATTTTTTAATGAAAAGTAGTGATGTTCTCTTGTTTCAGATGGCATTTAGAAACTTTAATATAACTAGCAAACCAGGGCAAGTCATTTTTGTATTTATCGCACATGCGTAAAGTCACTCATTAAACGTGCATCGTCCGCTACGAAGAGGGGCTAGATACCTCAAATTTTGCCTGAACATTTATCTACATCCATTTTATGTGTGTGC
Organism: Loripinus fragilis; assembly: GCA_964019695.1. Classification (NCBI taxonomy): domain Eukaryota; kingdom Metazoa; phylum Mollusca; class Bivalvia; order Lucinida; family Lucinidae; genus Loripinus; species Loripinus fragilis. Next base: position 26,428,037 of record OZ026523.1, read on the forward strand.
GAGCAGTGAAGGCTCTGGCTAGACTGAGTGTATGCGCAGACGCGTCTGAGCATTGGATGATCAAATATTTAATAAGTGTCAAAAGTCTCATGAGTCATACAAAGCAGCCATTTTCTTTAGAAAATAGCGGTTGTTCTCTTATATCAAATCATGCATCTGCACAATCTAATCTGGGTTATTGCAACTTGCACACACAGCATATGAACATGATAGTGTGCATGCACAGAGTACCACTAAACCGTTTCAGAGCAACCTGTCCAAAACACTGTTATATGATAATTGTCCTAAGTTAAATGACTGAAAAAATGTTGATAGTGATCTAAAGCACACATGCACTAACAAAGAGAATGAAAACCAAAGCAATAAATAAAAATAATACACACAAAACCAATAAAAAAATATTTTTATTTCATTTTCTATAGGCAGGGTTCGAACCTGCGCCATGAGCATTTTTTGCTCTGTCCTGTGCATTAGACTGGCGCTCTAGACCCCTCAGCTATTTGGGCCTAATACTATATAGGTGTACAATACATTTAAATAGATGTAGGAAGTAGGTTAAGGGGCATTACTCATGTGGATTAATAGTTTTAACTCAAAACAGCCATGAAACAGACCAAGGAATGGGGATTTTAAAATGTGCACTTTGGTCCTATTTTCCTATTAAAGAATACATCAAAATAATAAAGCAGCAATCAGAATTATCTAAAGCAACTTTATTTTAACCAAAATTAATTAATAATTTCTATACATTTTAGTCAAGTGAAACACTTCTTGCTGAATTTATGTGCTTTGGCTACTCTGTCCAAATATTAATTTGTTTGGACAGTGCATGACGAGACCTTATAAAAGGGCTTGTCATCAAACGAATTTCTCCGAGGGAGGATTCGTAAAGAAAGACCCCCTTTCTTTTTTCGTTTTTTTTCTTTTTTTAAATTTTCCCTTCCCTTTTCCCTAGGCATTTTTTAGCATTTTTTTCATTGCATTTTTTAAAGAGGGGTGGCAGTCGGGTTGGTTCCTTGGCAGGTGGAGGTTCACCTGCCAACATAGGGAAAATGAGGTGATGTGTTAGGTCGTTTGATTGCAGGTATGAACTATCAATTAAAATATTTATATTGTGTGGTACTGTTCGCTATGCGTCCAAAAATGACAAGATGAATATTTATTCCCACCCCAATGTTGATATAATGCCAAGTAAATGTTGCATGCATCTAGTGGCATGTTTGAATTGTTGACTCACCTAAAGAGCAATGCATGCACTTTTGGTTATTGAATATTTTCTTGAGAATATTATTGAAATAACCACGGACCTAATATTGAAGGATCCGTGAATCAACATAGATTCAACATTACTGTTAAACTTACAATTGGACGTTGACATACTTAATTACAATAATTGGGCTGGCACACACATAAAATATGCATTAAGTTGTTTGATAAATATACATGGACAGCTACTTAGTAGGGCTATAGACATTTATATTGACAGGTACCTTCATCTTTGTGTATGCGAGCATTGAAGGTTCTGGCGAGTCTAGTCTGTGCAGCTGTGTAGACGCAATTGAGCATTCTGTTGCTCACAACTTTGATAAGATTTTTTTTTTTAAAAAAAAATCTCATGTGCTGGCACATCTCATTGAGCTTACATGTTTCCCTATTACTTGATCAGGCATCGAGCAACCGATTCGAATTTGGGAGTGGACGATTTTTTCAGGTTATTCTTGTACAGGGGTCAATACTGTATTATTTGGGTATTAAAATGATGACATATGAATAAATTCGAACTGAAAGACTTGTAGGGTGAATGTCTCTACAGGATGAATGAAATACGAAATTAGGGGTCACAGATACCTTCGTCCTATTCGGTGCACTCAGATTACTATGGTCACATGGTAAGTGCGTCACAGAAACCATGACAACACGATACTAAGTTGCAATACAGTGAACTGAGGGCTTCATCTTGCCATGATCGATTCGATGGAAAGTTCTTTAAATGCAGCCTGCCTCTATCAAACAGAATGCAGCTTTTGCGTACATAGTGCTATACGCTACATTGTACATTTCGCCTAAGCCTTATTTTGATTTGGCAAAGGAGCTCTGTAATGTGTATGCCATTATTACTCTGCATGAGGTGAAGGACACTTGTGCAGCAAAATATTGCTACCACATGCTGCAGCTCCACGAACAAATCAAGGTCTTAGTATACACCAACGTAACAAGTGTCCTATATACCTTTGTTAACAGCCGCCAAAACAACGTGAACCATTGGACGTTTATATAACTCCATGCTTCATTAGAGCCTGGTGTCTCGTGATGGTTGAGTGGCTCTTCCTCGCGGTGCCATGGGGTTGTCTGCAGTTTGTGATTGTGGTATTTCCTGATCATACTCACTTACTATTTTAGGTTGATGACATTTAATGGAAACTTACAACGAGCCAGCCAGCGCATGAGTGTTTGGTATTGATTGCATATGCGTAAAGTCACTCATTAAACATCCATTATCAGCTACCTGCTGGGGTTAGATGCCTTAATTTTGGCCTGAACCTTTATCTACACTCATCGTGTTTGTTCAAGCAGTGAATGTCATTGTGATGCTGTTCCTATGCACGGGTGCATCTCACAATGACTGGTCAAATATTCAATGCATGACAATTCTCATGAGCTGGCCCACTTCTATCCCAAGCAGCCATTTTTTAATGAAAAGTAGTGATGTTCTCTTGTTTCAGATGGCATTTAGAAACTTTAATATAACTAGCAAACCAGGGCAAGTCATTTTTGTATTTATCGCACATGCGTAAAGTCACTCATTAAACGTGCATCGTCCGCTACGAAGAGGGGCTAGATACCTCATATTTTGCCTGAACATTTATCTACATCCATTTTATGTGTGTGCGAGCAGTGAAGGCTCTGGCCAGACTGAGTGTATGCGCAGACGCGTCTGAGCATTGGATGATCAAATATTTAATAAGTGTCAAAAGTCTCATGAGTCATACAAAGCAGCCATTTTCTTTAGAAAATAGCGGTTGTTCTCTTATATCAAATCATGCATCTGCACAGTCTAATCTGGGTTATTGCAACTTGCACACACAGCATATGAACATGATAGTGTGCATGCACAGAGTACCACTAAACCGTTTCAGAGCAACCTGTCCAAAACACTGTTATATGATAATTGTCCTAAGTTAAATGACTGAAAAAATGTTGATAGTGATCTAAAGCACACATGCACCAACAAAGAGAATGAAAACCAAAGCAATAGATAAAAATAATACACACAAAACCAATAAAAAAATATTTTTATTTCATTTTCTATAGGCAGGGTTCGAACCTGCGCCATGAGCATTTTTGCTCTGTCCTGTGCATTAGACTGGCGCTCTAGACCCCTCAGCTATTTGGGCCTAATACTATATAGGTGTACAATACATTTAAATAGATGTAGGAAGTAGGTTAAGGGGCATTACTCATGTGGATTAATAGTTTTAACTCAAAACAGCCATGAAACAGACCAAGGAATGGGGATTTTAAAATGTGCACTTTGGTCCTATTTTCCTATTGAAGAATACATCAAAATAATAAAGCAGCAATCAGAATTATCTAAAGCAACTTTATTTTTACCAAAATTAATTAATAATTTCTATACATTTTAGTCAAGTGAAACACTTCTTGCTGAATTTATGTGCTTTGGCTACTCTGTCAAAATATTAATTTGTTTGGACAGTGCATGACGAGACCTTATAAAAGGGCTTGTCATCAAACGAATTTCTCCGAGGGAGGATTCGTAAAGAAAGACCCCCTTTCTTTTTTCGTTTTTTTCTTTTTTTAAATTTTCCCTTCCCTTTTCCCTGGGCATTTTTTAGCATTTTTTTCATTGCATTTTTTAAAGAGGGGTGGCAGTCGGGTTGGTTCCTTCGCAGGTGGAGGTTCACCTGCCAACATAGGGAAAATGAGGTGATGTGTTAGGTCGTTTGATTGCAGGTATGAACTATCAATTAAAATATTTATTTTGTGTGGTACTGTTCGCTATGCGTCCAAAAATGACAAGATGAATATTTTTATTCCCACCCCAATGTTGATATAATGCCAAGTAAATGTTGCATGCATCTAGTGGCATGTTTGAATTGTTGACTCACCTAAAGAGCAATACATGCACTTTTGGTTATTGAATATTTTCTTGAGAATATTATTGAAATAACCACGGACCTAATATTGAAGGATCCGTGAATCAACATAGATTCAACATTACTGTTAAACTTACAATTGGACGTTGACATACCTAATTACAATAATTGGGCTAGCACACACATAAAATATGCATTAAGTTGTTTGATAAATATACATGGACAGCTACTTAGTAGGGCTATAGACTTTTATATTGACAGGTGCCTTCATCTTTGTGTATGCGAGCATTGAAGGTTCTGGCGAGTCTAGTCTGTGCAGCTGTGTAGACGCAATTGAGCATTCTGTTGCTCACAACTTTGATAAGATTTTTTTTTAAAAAAAAAATTTCATGTGCTGGCACATCTCATTGAGCTTACATGTTTCCCTATTACTTGATCAGGCATCGAGCAACCGATTCGAATTTGGGAGTGGACGATTTTTTCAGGTTATTCTTGTACAGGGGTCAATACTGTATTATTTGGGTATTAAAATGATGACATATGAATAAATTCGAACTGAAAGACTTGTAGGGTGAATGTCTCTACAGGATGAATGAAATACGAAATTAGGGGTCACAGATACCTTCGTCCTATTCGGTGCACTCAGATTACTATGGTCACATGGTAAGTGCGTCACAGAAACCATGACAACACGATACTAAGTTGCAATACAGTGAACTGAGGGCTTCATCTTGCCATGATCGATTCGATGGAAAGTTCTTTAAATGCAGCCTGCCTCTATCAAACAGAATGCAGCTTTTGCGTACATAGTGCTATACGCTACATTGTACATTTCGCCTAAGCCTTATTTTGATTTGGCAAAGGAGCTCTGTAATGTGTATGCCATTATTACTCTGCATGAGGTGAAGGACACTTGTGCAGCAAAATATTGCTACCACATGCTGCAGCTCCACGAACAAATCAAGGTCTTAGTATACATCAACGCAACAAGTGTCCTATATACCTTTGTTAACAGCCGCCAAAACAACGTGAACCATTGGACGTTTATATAACTCCATGCTTCATTAGAGCCTGGTGTCTCGTGATGGTTGAGTGGCTCTTCCTCGCGGTGCCATGGGGTTGTCTGCAGTTTGTGATTGTGGTATTTCCTGATCATACTCACTTACTATTTTAGGTTGATGACATTTAATGGAAACTTACAACGAGCCAGCCAGCGCATGAGTGTTTGGTATTGATTGCATATGCGTAAAGTCACTCATTAAACATCCATTATCAGCTACCTGCTGGGGTTAGATGCCTTAATTTTGGCCTGAACCTTTATCTACACTCATCGTGTTTGTTCAAGCAGTGAATGTCATTGTGATGCTGTTCCTATGCACGGGTGCATCTCACAATGACTGGTCAAATATTCAATGCATGACAATTCTCATGAGCTGGCCCACTTCTATCCCAAGCAGCCATTTTTTAATGAAAAGTAGTGATGTTCTCTTGTTTCAGATGGCATTTAGAAACTTTAATATAACTAGCAAACCAGGGCAAGTCATTTTTGTATTTATCGCACATGCGTAAAGTCACTCATTAAACGTGCATCGTCCGCTACGAAGAGGGGCTAGATACCTCAAATTTTGCCTGAACATTTATCTACATCCATTTTATGTGTGTGCGAGCAGTGAAGGCTCTGGCCAGACTGAGTGTATGCGCAGACGCGTCTGAGCATTGGATGATCAAATATTTAATAAGTGTCAAAAGTCTCATGAGTCATACAAAGCAGCCATTTTCTTTAGAAAATAGCGGTTGTTCTCTTATATCAAATCATGCATCTGCACAGTCTAATCTGGGTTATTGCAACTTGCACACACAGCATATGAACATGATAGTGTGCATGCACAGAGTACCACTAAACCGTTTCAGAGCAACCTGTCCAAAACACTGTTATATGATAATTGTCCTAAGTTAAATGACTGAAAAAATGTTGATAGTGATCTAAAGCACACATGCACCAACAAAGAGAATGAAAACCAAAGCAATAGATAAAAATAATACACACAAAACCAATAAAAAAATATTTTTATTTCATTTTCTATAGGCAGGGTTCGAACCTGCGCCATGAGCATTTTTGCTCTGTCCTGTGCATTAGACTGGCGCTCTAGACCCCTCAGCTATTTGGGCCTAATACTATATAGGTGTACAATACATTTAAATAGATGTAGGAAGTAGGTTAAGGGGCATTACTCATGTGGATTAATAGTTTTAACTCAAAACAGCCATGAAACAGACCAAGGAATGGGGATTTTAAAATGTGCACTTTGGTCCTATTTTCCTATTGAAGAATACATCAAAATAATAAAGCAGCAATCAGAATTATCTAAAGCAACTTTATTTTTACCAAAATTAATTAATAATTTCTATACATTTTAGTCAAGTGAAACACTTCTTGCTGAATTTATGTGCTTTGGCTACTCTGTCCAAATATTAATTTGTTTGGACAGTGCATGACGAGACCTTATAAAAGGGCTTGTCATCAAACGAATTTCTCCGAGGGAGGATTCGTAAAGAAAGACCCCCTTTCTTTTTTCGTTTTTTTCTTTTTTTAAATTTTCCCTTCCCTTTTCCCTGGGCATTTTTTAGCATTTTTTTCATTGCATTTTTTAAGGAGGGGTGGCAGTCGGGTTGGTTCCTTCGCAGGTGGAGGTTCACCTGCCAACATAGGGAAAATGAGGTGATGTGTTAGGTCGTTTGATTGCAGGTATGAACTATCAATTAAAATATTTATTTTGTGTGGTGCTGTTCGCTATGCGTCCAAAAATGACAAGATGAATATATATTCCCAACCCAATGTTGATATAATGCCAAGTAAATGCTGCATGCATCTAGTGGCATGTTTGAATTGTTGACTCACCTAAAGAGCAATGCATGCACTTTTGGTTATTGAATATTTTCTTGAGAATATTATTGAAATAACCACGGACCTAATATTGAAGGATCCGTGAATCAACATAGATTCAACATTACTGTTAAACTTACAATTGGACGTTGACATACCTAATTACAATAATTGGGCTAGCACACACATAAAATATGCATTAAGTTGTTTGATAAATATACATGGACAGCTACTTAGTAGGGCTATAGACTTTTATATTGACAGGTGCCTTCATCTTTGTGTATGCGAGCATTGAAGGTTCTGGCGAGTCTAGTCTGTGCAGCTGTGTAGACGCAATTGAGCATTCTGTTGCTCACAACTTTGATAAGATTTTTTTTTAAAAAAAAATCTCATGTGCTGGCACATCTCATTGAGCTTACATGTTTCCCTATTACTTGATCAGGCATCGAGCAACCGATTCGAATTTGGGAGTGGACGATTTTTTCAGGTTATTCTTGTACAGGGGTCAATACTGTATTATTTGGGTATTAAAATGATGACATATGAATAAATTCGAACTGAAAGACTTGTAGGGTGAATGTCTCTACAGGATGAATGAAATACGAAATTAGGGGTCACAGATACCTTCGTCCTATTCGGTGCACTCAGATTACTATGGTCACATGGTAAGTGCGTCACAGAAACCATGACAACACGATACTAAGTTGCAATACAGTGAACTGAGGGCTTCATCTTGCCATGATAGATTCGATGGAAAGTTCTTTAAATGCAGCCTGCCTCTATCAAACAGAATGCAGCTTTTGCGTACATAGTGCTATACGCTACATTGTACATTTCGCCTAAGCCTTATTTTGATTTGGCAAAGGAGCTCTGTAATGTGTATGCCATTATTACTCTGCATGAGGTGAAGGACACTTGTGCAGCAAAATATTGCTACCACATGCTGCAGCTCCACGAACAAATCAAGGTCTTAGTATACACCAACGTAACAAGTGTCCTATATACCTTTGTTAACAGCCGCCAAAACAACGTGAACCATTGGACGTTTATATAACTCCATGCTTCATTAGAGCCTGGTGTCTCGTGATGGTTGAGTGGCTCTTCCTCGCGGTGCCATGGGGTTGTCTGCAGTTTGTGATTGTGGTATTTCCTGATCATACTCACTTACTATTTTAGGTTGATGACATTTAATGGAAACTTACAACGAGCCAGCCAGCGCATGAGTGTTTGGTATTGATTGCATATGCGTAAAGTCACTCATTAAACATCCATTATCAGCTACCTGCTGGGGTTAGATGCCTTAATTTTGGCCTGAACCTTTATCTACACTCATCGTGTTTGTTCAAGCAGTGAATGTAATTGTGATGCTGTTCCTATGCACGGGTGCATCTCACAATGACTGGTCAAATATTCAATGCATGACAATTCTCATGAGCTGGCCCACTTCTATCCCAAGCAGCCATTTTTTAATGAAAAGTAGTGATGTTCTCTTGTTTCAGATGGCATTTAGAAACTTTAATATAACTAGCAAACCAGGGCAAGTCATTTTTGTATTTATCGCACATGCGTAAAGTCACTCATTAAACGTGCATCGTCCGCTACGAAGAGGGGCTAGATACCTCAAATTTTGCCTGAACATTTATCTACATCCATTTTATGTGTGTGCGAGCAGTGAAGGCTCTGGCCAGACTGAGTGTATGCGCAGACGCGTCTGAGCATTGGATGATCAAATATTTAATAAGTGTCAAAAGTCTCATGAGTCATACAAAGCAGCCATTTTCTTTAGAAAATAGCGGTTGTTCTCTTATATCAAATCATGCATCTGCACAGTCTAATCTGGGTTATTGCAACTTGCACACACAGCATATGAACATGATAGTGTGCATGCACAGAGTACCACTAAACCGTTTCAGAGCAACCTGTCCAAAACACTGTTATATGATAATTGTCCTAAGTTAAATGACTGAAAAAATGTTGATAGTGATCTAAAGCACACATGCACCAACAAAGAGAATGAAAACCAAAGCAATAAATAAAAATAATACACACAAAACCAATAAAAAAATATTTTTATTTCATTTTCTATAGGCAGGGTTCGAACCTGCGCCATGAGCATTTTTGCTCTGTCCTGTGCATTAGACTGGCGCTCTAGACCCCTCAGCTATTTGGGCCTAATACTGTATAGGTGTACAATACATTTAAATAGATGTAGGAAGTAGGTTAAGGGGCATTACTCATGTGGATTAATAGTTTTAACTCAAAACAGCCATGAAACAGACCAAGGAATGGGGATTTTAAAATGTGCACTTTGGTCCTATTTTCCTATTAAAGAATACATCAAAATAATAAAGCAGCAATCAGAATTATCTAAAGCAACTTTATTTTTACCAAAATTAATTAATAATTTCTATACATTTTAGTCAAGTGAAACACTTCTTGCTGAATTTATGTGCTTTGGCTACTCTGTCCAAATATTAATTTGTTTGGACAGTGCATGACGAGACCTTATAAAAGGGCTTGTCATCAAACGAATTTCTCCGAGGGAGGATTCGTAAAGAAAGACCCCCTTTCTTTTTTCGTTTTTTTCTTTTTTTAAATTTTCCCTTCCCTTTTCCCTGGGCATTTTTTAGCATTTTTTTCATTGCATTTTTTAAGGAGGGGTGGCAGTCGGTTGGTTCCTTCGCAGGTGGAGGTTCACCTGCCAACATAGGGAAAATGAGGTGATGTGTTAGGTCGTTTGATTGCAGGTATGAACTATCAATTAAAATATTTATTTTGTGTGGTACTGTTCGCTATGCGTCCAAAAATGACAAGATGAATATTTTTATTCCCACCCCAATGTTGATATAATGCCAAGTAAATGTTGCATGCATCTAGTGGCATGTTTGAATTGTTGACTCACCTAAAGAGCAATGCATGCACTTTTGGTTATTGAATATTTTCTTGAGAATATTATTGAAATAACCACGGACCTAATATTGAAGGATCCGTGAATCAACATAGATTCAACATTACTGTTAAACTTACAATTGGACGTTGACATACCTAATTACAATAATTGGGCTAGCACACACATAAAATATGCATTAAGTTGTTTGATAAATATACATGGACAGCTACTTAGTAGAGCTATAGACTTTTATATTGACAGGTGCCTTCATCTTTGTGTATGCGAGCATTGAAGGTTCTGGCGAGTCTAGTCTGTGCAGCTGTGTAGACGCAATTGAGCATTCTGTTGCTCACAACTTTGATAAGATTTTTTTTTAAAAAAAAAATCTCATGTGCTGGCACATCTCATTGAGCTTACATGTTTCCCTATTACTTGATCAGGCATCGAGCAACCGATTCGAATTTGGGAGTGGACGATTTTTTCAGGTTATTCTTGTACAGGGGTCAATACTGTATTATTTGGGTATTAAAATGATGACATATGAATAAATTCGAACTGAAAGACTTGTAGGGTGAATGTCTCTACAGGATGAATGAAATACGAAATTAGGGGTCACAGATACCTTCGTCCTATTCGGTGCACTCAGATTACTATGGTCACATGGTAAGTGCGTCACAGAAACCATGACAACACGATACTAAGTTGCAATACAGTGAACTGAGGGCTTCATCTTGCCATGATCGATTCGATGGAAAGTTCTTTAAATGCAGCCTGCCTCTATCAAACAGAATGCAGCTTTTGCGTACATAGTGCTATACGCTACATTGTACATTTCGCCTAAGCCTTATTTTGATTTGGCAAAGGAGCTCTGTAATGTGTATGCCATTATTACTCTGCATGAGGTGAAGGACACTTGTGCAGCAAAATATTGCTACCACATGCTGCAGCTCCACGAACAAATCAAGGTCTTAGTATACACCAACGTAACAAGTGTCCTATATACCTTTGTTAACAGCCGCCAAAACAACGTGAACCATTGGACGTTTATATAACTCCATGCTTCATTAGAGCCTGGTGTCTCGTGATGGTTGAGTGGCTCTTCCTCGCGGTGCCATGGGGTTGTCTGCAGTTTGTGATTGTGGTATTTCCTGATCATACTCACTTACTATTTTAGGTTGATGACATTTAATGGAAACTTACAACGAGCCAGCCAGCGCATGAGTGTTTGGTATTGATTGCATATGCGTAAAGTCACTCATTAAACATCCATTATCAGCTACCTGCTGGGGTTAGATGCCTTAATTTTGGCCTGAACCTTTATCTACACTCATCGTGTTTGTTCAAGCAGTGAATGTCATTGTGATGCTGTTCCTATGCACGGGTGCATCTCACAATGAATGGTCAAATATTCAATGCATGACAATTCTCATGAACTGGCCCACTTCTATCCCAAGCAGCCATTTTTTAATGAAAAGTAGTGATGTTCTCTTGTTTCAGATGGCATTTAGAAACTTTAATATAACTAGCAAACCAGCGCAAGTCATTTTTGTATTTATCGCACATGCGTAAAGTCACTCATTAAACGTGCATCGTCCGCTACGAAGAGGGGCTAGATACCTCAAATTTTGCCTGAACATTTATCTACATCCATTTTATGTGTGTGCGAGCAGTGAAGGCTCTGGCCAGACTGAGTGTATGCGCAGACGCGTCTGAGCATTGGATGATCAAATATTTAATAAGTGTCAAAAGTCTCATGAGTCATACAAAGCAGCCATTTTCTTTAGAAAATAGCGGTTGTTCTCTTATATCAAATCATGCATCTGCACAGTCTAATCTGGGTTATTGCAACTTGCACACACAGCATATGAACATGATAGTGTGCATGCACAGAGTACCACTAAACCGTTTCAGAGCAACCTGTCCAAAACACTGTTATATGATAATTGTCCTAAGTTAAATGACTGAAAAAATGTTGATAGTGATCTAAAGCACACATGCACTAACAAAGAGAATGAAAACCAAAGCAATAAATAAAAATAATACACACAAAACCAATAAAAAAATATTTTTATTTCATTTTCTATAGGCAGGGTTCGAACCTGCGCCAAGAGCATTTTTTGGTCTGTCCTGTGCATTAGACTGGCGCTCTAGACCCCTCAGCTATTTGGGCCTAATACTATATAGGTGTACAATACATTTAAATAGATGTAGGAAGTAGGTTAAGGGGCATTACTCATGTGGATTAATAGTTTTAACTCAAAACAGCCATGAAACAGACCAAGGAATGGGGATTTTAAAATGTGCACTTTGGTCCTATTTTCCTATTAAAGAATACATCAAAATAATAAAGCAGCAATCAGAATTATCTAAAGCAACTTTATTTTTACCAAAATTAATTAATAATTTCTATACATTTTAGTCAAGTGAAACACTTCTTGCTGAATTTATGTGCTTTGGCTACTCTGTCCAAATATTAATTTGTTTGGACAGTGCATGACGAGACCTTATAAAAGGGCTTGTCATCAAACGAATTTCTCCGAGGGAGGATTCGTAAAGAAAGACCCCCTTTCTTTTTTCGTTTTTTTTTCTTTTTTTAAATTTTCCCTTCCCTTTTCCCTGGGCATTTTTTAGCATTTTTTTCATTGCATTTTTTAAAGAGGGGTGGCAGTCGGGTTGGTTCCTTGGCAGGTGGAGGTTCACCTGCCAACATAGGGAAAATGAGGTGATGTGTTAGGTCGTTTGATTGCAGGTATGAACTATCAATTAAAATATTTATTTTGTGTGGTACTGTTCGCTATGCGTCCAAAAACGACAAGATGAATATTTATTCCCACCCCAATGTTGATATAATGCCAAGTAAATGTTGCATGCATCTAGTGGCATGTTTGAATTGTTGACTCACCTAAAGAGCAATGCATGCACTTTTGGTTATTGAATATTTTCTTGAGAATATTATTGAAATAACCACGGACCTAATATTGAAGGATCCGTGAATCAACATAGATTCAACATTACTGTTAAACTTACAATTGGACGTTGACATACTTAATTACAATAATTGGGCTAGCACACACATAAAATATGCATTAAGTTGTTTGATAAATATACATGGATAGCTACTTAGTAGGGCTATAGACATTTATATTGACAGGTACCTTCATCTTTGTGTATGCGAGCATTGAAGGTTCTGGCGAGTCTAGTCTGTGCAGCTGTGTAGACGCAATTGAGCATTCTGTTGCTCACAACTTTGATAAGATTTTTTTTTTAAAAAAAATCTCATGTGCTGGCACATCTCATTGAGCTTACATGTTTCCCTATTACTTGATCAGGCATCGAGCAACCGATTCGAATTTGGGAGTGGACGATTTTTTCAGGTTATTCTTGTACAGGGGTCAATACTGTATTATTTGGGTATTAAAATGATGACATATGAATAAATTCGAACTGAAAGACTTGTAGGGTGAATGTCTCTACAGGATGGATGAAATACGAAATTAGGGGTCACAGATACCTTCGTCCTATTCGGTGCACTCAGATTACTATGGTCACATGGTAAGTGCGTCACAGAAACCATGACAACACGATACTAAGTTGCAATACAGTGAACTGAGGGCTTCATCTTGCCATGATCGATTCGATGGAAAGTTCTTTAAATGCAGCCTGCCTCTATCAAACAGAATGCAGCTTTTGCGTACATAGTGCTATACGCTACATTGTACATTTCGCCTAAGCCTTATTTTGATTTGGCAAAGGAGCTCTGTAATGTGTATGCCATTATTACTCTGCATGAGGTGAAGGACACTTGTGCAGCAAAATATTGCTACCACATGCTGCAGCTCCACGAACAAATCAAGGTCTTAGTATACACCAACGTAACAAGTGTCCTATATACCTTTGTTAACAGCCGCCAAAACAACGTGAACCATTGGACGTTTATATAACTCCATGCTTCATTAGAGCCTGGTGTCTCGTGATGGTTGAGTGGCTCTTCCTCGCGGTGCCATGGGGTTGTCTGCAGTTTGTGATTGTGGTATTTCCTGATCATACTCACTTACTATTTTAGGTTGATGACATTTAATGGAAACTTACAACGAGCCAGCCAGCGCATGAGTGTTTGGTATTGATTGCATATGCGTAAAGTCACTCATTAAACATCCATTATCAGCTACCTGCTGGGGTTAGATGCCTTAATTTTGGCCTGAACCTTTATCTACACTCATCGTGTTTGTTCAAGCAGTGAATGTCATTGTGATGCTGTTCCTATGCACGGGTGCATCTCACAATGACTGGTCAAATATTCAATGCATGACAATTCTCATGAGCTGGCCCACTTCTATCCCAAGCAGCCATTTTTTAATGAAAAGTAGTGATGTTCTCTTGTTTCAGATGGCATTTAGAAACTTTAATATAACTAGCAAACCAGGGCAAGTCATTTTTGTATTTATCGCACATGCGTAAAGTCACTCATTAAACGTGCATCGTCCGCTACGAAGAGGGGCTAGATACCTCAAATTTTGCCTGAACATTTATCTACATCCATTTTATGTGTGTGCGAGCAGTGAAGGCTCTGGCCAGACTGGGTGTATGCGCAGACGCGTCTGAGCATTGGATGATCAAATATTTAATAAGTGTCAAAAGTCTCATGAGTCATACAAAGCAGCCATTTTCTTTAGAAAATAGCGGTTGTTCTCTTATATCAAATCACGCATCTGCACAGTCTAATCTGGGTTATTGCAACTTGCACACACAGCATATGAACATGATAGTGTGCATGCACAGAGTACCACTAAACCGTTTCAGAGCAACCTGTCCAAAACACTGTTATATGATAATTGTCCTAAGTTAAATGACTGAAAAAATGTTGATAGTGATCTAAAGCACACATGCACTAACAAAGAGAATGAAAACCAAAGCAATAAATAAAAATAATACACACAAAACCAATAAAAAAAATATTTTTATTTCATTTTCTATAGGCAGGGTTCGAACCTGCGCCATGAGCATTTTTTGCTCTGTCCTGTGCATTAGACTGGCGCTCTAGACCCCTCAGCTATTTGGGCCTAATACTATATAGGTGTACAATACATTTAAATAGATGTAGGAAGTAGGTTAAGGGGCATTACTCATGTGGATTAATAGTTTTAACTCAAAACAGCCATGAAACAGACCAAGGAATGGGGATTTTAAAATGTGCACTTTGGTCCTATTTTCCTATTAAAGAATACATCAAAATAATAAAGCAGCAATCAGAATTATCTAAAGCAACTTTATTTTTACCAAAATTAATTAATAATTTCTATACATTTTAGTCAAGTGAAACACTTCTTGCTGAATTTATGTGCTTTGGCTACTCTGTCCAAATATTAATTTGTTTGGACAGTGCATGACGAGACCTTATAAAAGGGCTTGTCATCAAACGAATTTCTCCGAGGGAGGATTCGTAAAGAAAGACCCCCTTTCTTTTTTCGTTTTTTTTTCTTTTTTTAAATTTTCCCTTCCCTTTTCCCTGGGCATTTTTTAGCATTTTTTTCATTGCATTTTTAAAGAGGGGTGGCAGTCGGGTTGGTTCCTTGGCAGGTGGAGGTTCACCTGCCAACATAGGGAAAATGAGGTGATGTGTTAGGTCGTTTGATTGCAGGTATGAACTATCAATTAAAATATTTATTTTGTGTGGTACTGTTCGCTATGCGTCCAAAAACGACAAGATGAATATTTATTCCCACCCCAATGTTGATATAATGCCAAGTAAATGTTGCATGCATCTAGTGGCATGTTTGAATTGTTGACTCACCTAAAGAGCAATGCATGCACTTTTGGTTATTGAATATTTTCTTGAGAATATTATTGAAATAACCACGGACCTAATATTGAAGGATCCGTGAATCAACATAGATTCAACATTACTGTTAAACTTACAATTGGACGTTGACATACTTAATTACAATAATTGGGCTAGCACACACATAAAATATGCATTAAGTTGTTTGATAAATATACATGGATAGCTACTTAGTAGGGCTATAGACATTTATATTGACAGGTACCTTCATCTTTGTGTATGCGAGCATTGAAGGTTCTGGCGAGTCTAGTCTGTGCAGCTGTGTAGACGCAATTGAGCATTATGTTGCTCACAACTTTGATAAGATTTTTTTTTTTTTAAAAAATCTCATGTGCTGGCACATCTCATTGAGCTTACATGTTTCCCTATTACTTGATCAGGCATCGAGCAACCGATTCGAATTTGGGAGTGGACGATTTTTTCAGGTTATTCTTGTACAGGGGTCAATACTGTATTATTTGGGTATTAAAATGATGACATATGAATAAATTCGAACTGAAAGACTTGTAGGGTGAATGTCTCTACAGGATGAATGAAATACGAAATTAGGGGTCACAGATACCTTCGTCCTATTCGGTGCACTCAGATTACTATGGTCACATGGTAAGTGCGTCACAGAAACCATGACAACACGATACTAAGTTGCAATACAGTGAACTGAGGGCTTCATCTTGCCATGATCGATTCGATGGAAAGTTCTTTAAATGCAGCCTGCCTCTATCAAACAGAATGCAGCTTTTGCGTACATAGTGCTATACGCTACATTGTACATTTCGCCTAAGCCTTATTTTGATTTGGCAAAGGAGCTCTGTAATGTGTATGCCATTATTACTCTGCATGAGGTGAAGGACACTTGTGCAGCAAAATATTGCTACCACATGCTGCAGCTCCACGAACAAATCAAGGTCTTAGTATACACCAACGTAACAAGTGTCCTATATACCTTTGTTAACAGCCGCCAAAACAACGTGAACCATTGGACGTTTATATAACTCCATGCTTCATTAGAGCCTGGTGTCTCGTGATGGTTGAGTGGCTCTTCCTCGCGGTGCCATGGGGTTGTCTGCAGTTTGTGATTGTGGTATTTCCTGATCATACTCACTTACTATTTTAGGTTGATGACATTTAATGGAAACTTACAACGAGCCAGCCAGCGCATGAGTGTTTGGTATTGATTGCATATGCGTAAAGTCACTCATTAAACATCCATTATCAGCTACCTGCTGGGGTTAGATGCCTTAATTTTGGCCTGAACCTTTATCTACACTCATCGTGTTTGTTCAAGCAGTGAATGTCATTGTGATGCTGTTCCTATGCACGGGTGCATCTCACAATGACTGGTCAAATATTCAATGCATGACAATTCTCATGAGCTGGCCCACTTCTATCCCAAGCAGCCATTTTTTAATGAAAAGTAGTGATGTTCTCTTGTTTCAGATGGCATTTAGAAACTTTAATATAACTAGCAAACCAGGGCAAGTCATTTTTGTATTTATCGCACATGCGTAAAGTCACTCATTAAACGTGCATCGTCCGCTACGAAGAGGGGCTAGATACCTCAAATTTTGCCTGAACATTTATCTACATCCATTTTATGTGTGTGCGAGCAGTGAAGGCTCTGGCCAGACTGAGTGTATGCGCAGACGCGTCTGAGCATTGGATGATCAAATATTTAATAAGTGTCAAAAGTCTCATGAGTCATACAAAGCAGCCATTTTCTTTAGAAAATAGCGGTTGTTCTCTTATATCAAATCATGCATCTGCACAGTCTAATCTGGGTTATTGCAACTTGCACACACAGCATATGAACATGATAGTGTGCATGCACAGAGTACCACTAAACCGTTTCAGAGCAACCTGTCCAAAACACTGTTATATGATAATTGTCCTAAGTTAAATGACTGAAAAAATGTTGATAGTGATCTAAAGCACACATGCACTAACAAAGAGAATGAAAACCAAAGCAATAAATAAAAATAATACACACAAAACCAATAAAAAAAATATTTTTATTTCATTTTCTATAGGCAGGGTTCGAACCTGCGCCATGAGCATTTTTTGCTCTGTCCTGTGCATTAGACTGGCGCTCTAGACCCCACAGCTATTTGGGCCTAATACTATATAGGTGTACAATACATTTAAATAGATGTAGGAAGTAGGTTAAGGGGCATTACTCATGTGGATTAATAGTTTTAACTCAAAACAGCCATGAAACAGACCAAGGAATGGGGATTTTAAAATGTGCACTTTGGTCCTATTTTCCTATTAAAGAATACATCAAAATAATAAAGCAGCAATCAGAATTATCTAAAGCAACTTTATTTTTACCAAAATTAATTAATAATTTCTATACATTTTAGTCAAGTGAAACACTTCTTGCTGAATTTATGTGCTTTGGCTACTCTGTCCAAATATTAATTTGTTTGGACAGTGCATGACGAGACCTTATAAAAGGGCTTGTCATCAAACGAATTTCTCCGAGGGAGGATTCGTAAAGAAAGACCCCCTTTCTTTTTTCGTTTTTTTTTCTTCTTTTAAATTTTCCCTTCCCTTTTCCCTGGGCATTTTTTAGCATTTTTCTCATTGCATTTTTTAAAGAGGGGTGGCAGTCGGGTTGGTTCCTTGGCAGGTGGAGGTTCACCTGCCAACATAGGGAAAATGAGGTGATGTGTTAGGTCGTTTGATTGCAGGTATGAACTATCAATTAAAATATTTATTTTGTGTGGTACTGTTCGCTATGCGTCCAAAAACGACAAGATGAATATTTATTCCCACCCCAATGTTGATATAATGCCAAGTAAATGTTGCATGCATCTAGTGGCATGTTTGAATTGTTGACTCACCTAAAGAGCAATGCATGCACTTTTGGTTATTGAATATTTTCTTGAGAATATTATTGAAATAACCACGGACCTAATATTGAAGGATCCGTGAATCAACATAGATTCAACATTACTGTTAAACTTACAATTGGACGTTGACATACTTAATTACAATAATTGGGCTAGCACACACATAAAATATGCATTAAGTTGTTTGATAAATATACATGGATAGCTACTTAGTAGGGCTATAGACATTTATATTGACAGGTACCTTCATCTTTGTGTATGCGAGCATTGAAGGTTCTGGCGAGTCTAGTCTGTGCAGCTGTGTAGACGCAATTGAGCATTCTGTTGCTCACAACTTTGATAAGATTTTTTTTTATAAAAAAATCTCATGTGCTGGCACATCTCATTGAGCTTACATGTTTCCCTATTACTTGATCAGGCATCGAGCAACCGATTCGAATTTGGGAGTGGACGATTTTTTCAGGTTATTCTTGTACAGGGGTCAATACTGTATTATTTGGGTATTAAAATGATGACATATGATTAAATTCGAACTGAAAGACTTGTAGGGTGAATGTCTCTACAGGATGAATGAAATACGAAATTAGGGGTCACAGATACCTTCGTCCTATTCGGTGCACTCAGATTACTATGGTCACATGGTAAGTGCGTCACAGAAACCATGACAACACGATACTAAGTTGCAATACAGTGAACTGAGGGCTTCATCTTGCCATGATCGATTCGATGGAAAGTTCTTTAAATGCAGCCTGCCTCTATCAAACAGAATGCAGCTTTTGCGTACATAGTGCTATACGCTACATTGTACATTTCGCCTTAGCCTTATTTTGATTTGGCAAAGGAGCTCTGTAATGTGTATGCCATTATTACTCTGCATGAGGTGAAGGACACTTGTGCAGCAAAATATTGCTACCACATGCTGCAGCTCCACGAACAAATCAAGGTCTTAGTATACACCAACGTAACAAGTGTCCTATATACCTTTGTTAACAGCCGCCAAAACAACGTGAACCATTGGACGTTTATATAACTCCATGCTTCATTAGAGCCTGGTGTCTCGTGATGGTTGAGTGGCTCTTCCTCGCGGTGCCATGGGGTTGTCTGCAGTTTGTGATTGTGGTATTTCCTGATCATACTCACTTACTATTTTAGGTTGATGACATTTAATGGAAACTTACAACGAGCCAGCCAGCGCATGAGTGTTTGGTATTGATTGCATATGCGTAAAGTCACTCATTAAACATCCATTATCAGCTACCTGCTGGGGTTAGATGCCTTAATTTTGGCCTGAACCTTTATCTACACTCATCGTGTTTGTTCAAGCAGTGAATGTCATTGTGATGCTGTTCCTATGCACGGGTGCATCTCACAATGACTGGTCAAATATTCAATGCATGACAATTCTCATGAGCTGGCCCACTTCTATCCCAAGCAGCCATTTTTTAATGAAAAGTAGTGATGTTCTCTTGTTTCAGATGGCATTTAGAAACTTTAATATAACTAGCAAACCAGGGCAAGTCATTTTTGTATTTATCGCACATGCGTAAAGTCACTCATTAAACGTGCATCGTCCGCTACGAAGAGGGGCTAGATACCTCAAATTTTGCC
Source organism: Loripinus fragilis (assembly GCA_964019695.1). Classification (NCBI taxonomy): domain Eukaryota; kingdom Metazoa; phylum Mollusca; class Bivalvia; order Lucinida; family Lucinidae; genus Loripinus; species Loripinus fragilis. The sequence goes on from OZ026523.1 coordinate 26,448,225, forward strand.
TGAACATTTATCTACATCCATTTTATGTGTGTGCGAGCAGTGAAGGCTCTGGCCAGACTGAGTGTATGCGCAGACGCGTCTGAGCATTGGATGATCAAATATTTAATAAGTGTCAAAAGTCTCATGAGTCATACAAAGCAGCCATTTTCTTTAGAAAATAGCGGTTGTTCTCTTATATCAAATCATGCATCTGCACAGTCTAATCTGGGTTATTGCAACTTGCACACACAGCATATGAACATGATAGTGTGCATGCACAGAGTACCACTAAACCGTTTCAGAGCAACCTGTCCAAAACACTGTTATATGATAATTGTCCTAAGTTAAATGACTGAAAAAATGTTGATAGTGATCTAAAGCACACATGCACTAACAAAGAGAATGAAAACCAAAGCAATAAATAAAAATAATACACACAAAACCAATAAAAAAATATTTTTATTTCATTTTCTATAGGCAGGGTTCGAACCTGCGCCATGAGCATTTTTTGCTCTGTCCTGTGCATTAGACTGGCGCTCTAGACCCCTCAGCTATTTGGGCCTAATACTATATAGGTGTACAATACATTTAAATAGATGTAGGAAGTAGGTTAAGGGGCATTACTCATGTGGATTAATAGTTTTAACTCAAAACAGCCATGAAACAGACCAAGGAATGGGGATTTTAAAATGTGCACTTTGGTCCTATTTTCCTATTAAAGAATACATCAAAATAATAAAGCAGCAATCAGAATTATCTAAAGCAACTTTATTTTTACCAAAATTAATTAATAATTTCTATACATTTTAGTCAAGTGAAACACTTCTTGCTGAATTTATGTGCTTTGGCTACTCTGTCCAAATATTAATTTGTTTGGACAGTGCATGACGAGACCTTATAAAAGGGCTTGTCATCAAACGAATTTCTCCGAGGGAGGATTCGTAAAGAAAGACCCCCTTTCTTTTTTCGTTTTTTTCTTTTTTTAAATTTTCCCTTCCCTTTTCCCTGGGCATTTTTTAGCATTTTTTTCATTGCATTTTTTAAGGAGGGGTGGCAGTCGGGTTGGTTCCTTCGCAAGTGGAGGTTCACCTGCCAACATAGGGAAAATGAGGTGATGTGTTAGGTCGTTTGATTGCAGGTATGAACTATCAATTAAAATATTTATTTTGTGTGGTACTGTTCGCTATGCGTCCAAAAATGACAAGATGAATATTTTTATTCCCACCCCAATGTTGATATAATGCCAAGTAAATGTTGCATGCATCTAGTGGCATGTTTGAATTGTTGACTCACCTAAAGAGCAATGCATGCACTTTTGGTTATTGAATATTTTCTTGAGAATATTATTGAAATAACCACGGACCTAATATTGAAGGATCCGTGAATCAACATAGATTCAACATTACTGTTAAACTTACAATTGGACGTTGACATACCTAATTACAATAATTGGGCTAGCACACACATAAAATATGCATTAAGTTGTTTGATAAATATACATGGACAGCTACTTAGTAGGGCTATAGACTTTTATATTGACAGGTGCCTTCATCTTTGTGTATGCGAGCATTGAAGGTTCTGGCGAGTCTAGTCTGTGCAGCTGTGTAGACGCAATTGAGCATTCTGTTGCTCACAACTTTGATAAGATTTTTTTTTTAAAAAAAAATCTCATGTGCTGGCACATCTCATTGAGCTTACATGTTTCCCTATTACTTGATCAGGCATCGAGCAACCGATTCGAATTTGGGAGTGGACGATTTTTTCAGGTTATTCTTGTACAGGGGTCAATACTGTATTATTTGGGTATTAAAATGATGACATATGAATAAATTCGAACTGAAAGACTTGTAGGGTGAATGTCTCTACAGGATGAATGAAATACGAAATTAGGGGTCACAGATACCTTCGTCCTATTCGGTGCACTCAGATTACTATGGTCACATGGTAAGTGCGTCACAGAAACCATGACAACACGATACTAAGTTGCAATACAGTGAACTGAGGGCTTCATCTTGCCATGATCGATTCGATGGAAAGTTCTTTAAATGCAGCCTGCCTCTATCAAACAGAATGCAGCTTTTGCGTACATAGTGCTATACGCTACATTGTACATTTCGCCTAAGCCTTATTTTGATTTGGCAAAGGAGCTCTGTAATGTGTATGCCATTATTACTCTGCATGAGGTGAAGGACACTTGTGCAGCAAAATATTGCTACCACATGCTGCAGCTCCACGAACAAATCAAGGTCTTAGTATACACCAACGTAACAAGTGTCCTATATACCTTTGTTAACAGCCGCCAAAACAACGTGAACCATTGGACGTTTATATAACTCCATGCTTCATTAGAGCCTGGTGTCTCGTGATGGTTGAGTGGCTCTTCCTCGCGGTGCCATGGGGTTGTCTGCAGTTTGTGATTGTGGTATTTCCTGATCATACTCACTTACTATTTTAGGTTGATGACATTTAATGGAAACTTACAACGAGCCAGCCAGCGCATGAGTGTTTGGTATTGATTGCATATGCGTAAAGTCACTCATTAAACATCCATTATCAGCTACCTGCTGGGGTTAGATGCCTTAATTTTGGCCTGAACCTTTATCTACACTCATCGTGTTTGTTCAAGCAGTGAATGTCATTGTGATGCTGTTCCTATGCACGGGTGCATCTCACAATGACTGGTCAAATATTCAATGCATGACAATTCTCATGAGCTGGCCCACTTCTATCCCAAGCAGCCATTTTTTAATGAAAAGTAGTGATGTTCTCTTGTTTCAGATGGCATTTAGAAACTTTAATATAACTAGCAAACCAGGGCAAGTCATTTTTGTATTTATCGCACATGCGTAAAGTCACTCATTAAACGTGCATCGTCCGCTACGAAGAGGGGCTAGATACCTCAAATTTTGCCTGAACATTTATCTACATCCATTTTATGTGTGTGCGAGCAGTGAAGGCTCTGGCCAGACTGAGTGTATGCGCAGACGCGTCTGAGCATTGGATGATCAAATATTTAATAAGTGTCAAAAGTCTCATGAGTCATACAAAGCAGCCATTTTCTTTAGAAAATAGCGGTTGTTCTCTTATATCAAATCATGCATCTGCACAGTCTAATCTGGGTTATTGCAACTTGCACACACAGCATATGAACATGATAGTGTGCATGCACAGAGTACCACTAAACCGTTTCAGAGCAACCTGTCCAAAACACTGTTATATGATAATTGTCCTAAGTTAAATGACTGAAAAAATGTTGATAGTGATCTAAAGCACACATGCACCAACAAAGAGAATGAAAACCAAAGCAATAAATAAAAATAATACACACAAAACCAATATAAAAAATTTATTTCATTTTCTATAGGCAGGGTTCGAACCTGCGCCATGAGCATTTTTTACTCTGTCCTGTGCATTAGACTGGCGCTCTAGACCCCTCAGCTATTTGGGCCTAATACTATATAGGTGTACAATACATTTAAATAGATGTAGGAAGTAGGGTAAGGGGCATTACTCATGTGGATTAATAGTTTTAACTCAAAACAGCCATGAAACAGACCAAGGAATGGGGATTTTAAAATGTGCACTTTGGTCCTATTTTCCTATTAAAGAATACATCAAAATAATAAAGCAGCAATCAGAATTATCTAAAGCAACTTTATTTTTACCAAAATTAATTAATAATTTCTATACATTTTAGTCAAGTGAAACACTTCTTGCTGAATTTATGTGCTTTGGCTACTCTGTCCAAATATTAATTTGTTTGGACAGTGCATGACGAGACCTTATAAAAGGGCTTGTCATCAAACGAATTTCTCCGAGGGAGGATTCGTAAAGAAAGACCCCCTTTCTTTTTTCGTTTTTTTCTTTTTTTAAATTTTCCCTTCCCTTTTCCCTGGGCATTTTTTAGCATTTTTTTCATTGCATTTTTTAAGGAGGGGTGGCAGTCGGGTTGGTTCCTTGGCAGGTGGAGGTTCACCTGCCAACATAGGGAAAATGAGGTGATGTGTTAGGTCGTTTGATTGCAGGTATGAACTATCAATTAAAATATTTATTTTGTGTGGTACTGTTCGCTATGCGTCCAAAAATGACAAGATGAATATTTTTATTCCCACCCCAATGTTGATATAATGCCAAGTAAATGTTGCATGTATCTAGTGGCATGTTTGAATTGTTGACTCACCTAAAGAGCAATGCATGCACTTTTGGTTATTGAATATTTTCTTGAGAATATTATTGAAATAACCACGGACCTAATATTGAAGGATCCGTGAATCAACATAGATTCAACATTACTGTTAAACTTACAATTGGACGTTGACATACCTAATTACAATAATTGGGCTAGCACACACATAAAATATGCATTAAGTTGTTTGATAAATATACATGGACAGCTACTTAGTAGGGCTATAGACATTTATATTGACAGGTGCCTTCATCTTTGTTTATGCGAGCATTGAAGGTTCTGGCGAGTCTAGTCTGTGCAGCTGTCTAGACGCAATTGAGCATTCTGTTGCTCACAACTTTGATAAGATTTTTTTTTAAAAAAAAAATCTCATGTGCTGGCACATCTCATTGAGCTTACATGTTTCCCTATTACTTGATCAGGCATCGAGCAACCGATTTGAATTTGGGAGTGGACGATTTTTTCAGGTTATTCTTGTACAGGGGTCAATACTGTATTATTTGGGTATTAAAATGATGACATACGAATAAATTCGAACTGAAAGACTTGTAGGGTGAATGTCTCTACAGGATGAATGAAATACGAAATTAGGGGTCACAGATACCTTCGTCCTATTCGGTGCACTCAGATTACTATGGTCACATGGTAAGTGCGTCACAGAAACCATGACAACACGATACTAAGTTGCAATACAGTGAACTGAGGGCATCATCTTGCCATGATCGATTCGATGGAAAGTTCTTTAAATGCAGCCTGCCTCTATCAAACAGAATGCAGCTTTTGCGTACATAGTGCTATACGCTACATTTTACATTTCGCTTAAGCCTTATTTTGATTTGGCAAAGGAGCTCTGTAATGTGTATGCCATTATTACTCTGCATGAGGTGAAGGACACTTGTGCAGCAAAATATTGCTACCACATGCTGCAGCTCCACGAACAAATCAAGGTCTTAGTATACACCAACGTAACAAGTGTCCTATATACCTTTGTTAACAGCCGCCAAAACAACGTGAACCATTGGACGTTTATATAACTCCATGCTTCATTAGAGCCTGGTGTCTCGTGATGGTTGAGTGGCTCTTCCTCGCGGTGCCATGGGGTTGTCTGCAGTTTGTGATTGTGGTATTTCCTGATCATACTCACTTACTATTTTAGGTTGATGACATTTAATGGAAACTTACAACGAGCCAGCCAGCGCATGAGTGTTTGGTATTGATTGCATATGCGTAAAGTCACTCATTAAACATCCATTATCAGCTACCTGCTGGGGTTAGATGCCTTAATTTTGGCCTGAACCTTTATCTACACTCATCGTGTTTGTTCAAGCAGTGAATGTCATTGTGATGCTGTTCCTATGCACGGGTGCATCTCACAATGACTGGTCATATATTCAATGCATGACAATTCTCATGAGCTGGCCCACTTCTATCCCAAGCAGCCATTTTTTAATGAAAAGTAGTGATGTTCTCTTGTTTCAGATGGCATTTAGAAACTTTAATATAACTAGCAAACCAGGGCAAGTCATTTTTGTATTTATCGCACATGCATAAAGTCACTCATTAAACGTGCATCGTCCCCTACGAAGAGGGGCTAGATACCTCAAATTTTGCCTGAACATTTATCTACATCCATTTTATGTGTGTGCGAGCAGTGAAGGCTCTGGCCAGACTGAGTGTATGCGCAGACGCGTCTGAGCATTGGATGATCAAATATTTAATAAGTGTCAAAAGTCTCATGAGTCATACAAAGCAGCCATTTTCTTTAGAAAATAGCGGTTGTTCTCTTATATCAAATCATGCATCTGCACAGTCTAATCTGGGTTATTGCAACTTGCACACACAGCATATGAACATGATTGTGTGCATGCACAGAGTACCACTAAACCGTTTCAGAGCAACCTGTCCAAAACACTGTTATATGATAATTGTCCTAAGTTAAATGACTGAAAAAATGTTGATAGTGATCTAAAGCACACATGCACCAACAAAGAGAATGAAAACCAAAGCAATAAATAAAAATAATACACACAAAACCAATAAAAAAATATTTTTATTTCATTTTCTGCGCCATGAGCATTTTTTGCTCTGTCCTGTGCATTAGACTGGCGCTCTAGACCCCTCAGCTATTTGGGCCTAATACTATATAGGTGTACAATACATTTAAATAGATGTAGGAAGTAGGTTAAGGGGCATTACTCATGTGAATTAATAGTTTTAACTCAAAACAGCCATGAAACAGACCAAGGAATGGGGATTTTAAAATGTGCACTTTGGTCCTATTTTCCTATTAAAGAATACATCAAAATAATAAAGCAGCAATCAGAATTATCTAAAGCAACTTTATTTTTACCAAAATTAATTAATAATTTCTATACATTTTAGTCAAGTGAAACACTTCTTGCTGAATTTATGTGCTTTGGCTACTCTGTCCAAATATTAATTTGTTTGGACAGTGCATGACGAGACCTTATAAAAGGGCTTGTCATCAAACGAATTTCTCCGAGGGAGGATTCGTAAAGAAAGACCCCCTTTCTTTTTTCGTTTTTTTCTTTTTTCAAATTTTCCCTTCCCTTTTCCCTGGGCATTTTTTAGCATTTTTTTCATTGCATTTTTTAAGGAGGGGTGGCAGTCGGGTTGGCTCCTTGGCAGGTTGAGGTTCACCTGCCAACATAGGGAAAATGAGGTGATGTGTTAGGTCGTTTGATTGCAGGTATGAACTATCAATTAAAATATTTATTTTGTGTGGTACTGTTCGCTATGCGTCCAAAAATGACAAGATGAATATTTATTCCCACCCTAATGTTGATATAATGCCAAGTAAATGTTGCATGCATCTAGTGGCATGTTTGAATTGTTGACTCACCTAAAGAGCAATGCATGCACTTTTGGTTATTGAATATTTTCTTGAGAATATTATTGAAATAACCACGGACCTAATATTGAAGGATCCGTGAATCAACATAGATTCAACATTACTGTTAAACTTACAATTGGACGTTGACATACCTAATTACAATAATTGGGCTAGCACACACATAAAATATGCATTAAGTTGTTTGATAAATATACATGGACAGCTACTTAGTAGGGCTATAGACATTTATATTGCCAGGTGCCTTCATCTTTGTGTATGCGAGCATTGAAGGTTCTGGCGAGTCTAGTCTGTGCAGCTGTGTAGACGCAATTGAGCATTCTGTTGCTCACAACTTTGATAAGATTTTTTAAAAAAAAAAAAAATCTCATGTGCTGGCACATTTCATTGAGCTTACATGTTTCCCTATTACTTGATCAGGCATCGAGCAACCAATTCGAATTTGGGAGTGGACGATTTTTTCAAGTTATTCTTGTACAGGGGTCAATACTGTATTATTTGGGTATTAAAATGATGACATATGAATAAATTCGAACTGAAAGACTTGTAGGGTGAATGTCTCTACAGGATGAATGAAATACGAAATTAGGGGTCACAGATACCTTCGTCCTATTCGGTGCACTCAGATTACTATGGTCACATGGTAAGTGCGTCACAGAAACCATGACAACACGATACTAAGTTGCAATACAGTGAACTGAGGGCTTCATCTTGCCATGATCGATTCGATGGAAAGTTCTTTAAATGCAGCCTGCCTCTATCAAACAGAATGCAGCTTTTGCGTACATAGTGCTATACGCTACATTGTTCATTTCGCCTAAGCCTTATTTTGATTTGGCAAAGGAGCTCTGTAATGTGTATGCCATTATTACTCTGCATGAGGTGAAGGACACTTGTGCAGCAAAATATTGCTACCACATGCTGCAGCTCCACGAACAAATCAAGGTCTTAGTATACACCAACGTAACAAGTGTCCTATATACCTTTGTTAACAGCCGCCAAAACAACGTGAACCATTGGACGTTTATATAACTCCATGCTTCATTAGAGCCTGGTGTCTCGTGATGGTTGAGTGGCTCTTCCTCGCGGTGCCATGGGGTTGTCTGCAGTTTGTGATTGTGGTATTTCCTGATCATACTCACTTACTATTTTAGGTTGATGACATTTAATGGAAACTTACAACGAGCCAGCCAGCGCATGAGTGTTTGGTATTGATTGCATATGCGTAAAGTCACTCATTAAACATCCATTATCAGCTACCTGCTGGGGTTAGATGCCTTAATTTTGGCCTGAACCTTTATCTACACTCATCGTGTTTGTTCAAGCAGTGAATGTCATTGTGATGCTGTTCCTATGCACGGGTGCATCTCACAATGACTGGTCAAATATTCAATGCATGACAATTCTCATGAGCTGGCCCACTTCTATCCCAAGCAGCCATTTTTTAATGAAAAGTAGTGATGTTCTCTTATTTCAGATGGCATTTAATGGAAACTTTAATATAACTAGCAAACCAGGGCAAGTCATTTTTGTATTTATCGCACATGCGTAAAGTCACTCATTAAACGTGCATCGTCCGCTAAAAGAGGGGCTAGATACCTCAAATTTTGCCTGAACATTTATCTACATCCATTTTATGTGTGTGCGAGCAGTAAAGGCTCTGGCCAGACTGAGTGTATGCGCAGACGCGTCTGAGCATTGGATGATCAAATATTTAATAAGTGTTAAAAGTCTCATGAGTCATACAAAGCAGCCATTTTCTTTTGAAAATAGCGGTTGTTCTCTTATATCAAATCATGCATCTGCACAGTCTAATCTGGGTTATTGCAACTTGCACACACAGCATATGAACATGATAGTGTGCATGCACAGAGTACCACTAAACCGTTTCAGAGCAACCTGTCCAAAACACTGTTATATGATAATTGTCCTAAGTTAAATGACTGAAAAAATGTTGATAGTGATCTAAAGCACACATGCACCAACAAAGAGAATGAAAACCAAAGCAATAAATAAAAAAAATACACACAAAAACAATAAAAAAATAATTTTATTTCATTTTCTATAGACAGGGTTCGAACCTGCGCCATGAGCGTTTTTTGCTCTGTCCTGTGCATTAAACTGGCGCTGTAGACCCCTCAGCTATTTGGGCCTAATACTATATAGGTGTACAATACATTTAAATAGATGTAGGAAGTAGGTTAAGGGGCATTACTCATGTGGATTAATAGTTTTAACTTAAAACAGCCATGAATCAGACCAAGGAATGGGGATTTAAAAATAAGCACTTTGGTCCTATTTTCCTATTAAAGAATACATCAAAATAATAAAGCAGCAATCAGAATTATCTAAAGCAACTTTATTTTTACCAAAATTAATTAATAATTTCTATACATTTTAGTCAAGTGAAACACTTCTTGCTGAATTTATGTGCTTTGGCTACTCTGTCCAAATATCAATTTGTTTGGACAGTGCATGACGAGACCTTATAAAAGGGCTTGTCATCAAACGAATTTCTCCGAGGGAGGATTCGTAAAGAAAGACCCCTTTTCTTTTTTCGATTTTTTTTTTTAAATTTTCCCTTCCCTTTTCCCTAGGCATTTTTTTAGCATTTTTTTTCATTGCATTTTTTAAGGAGGGGTGGCAGTCGGGGTGGTTCCTTGGCAGGTGGAGGTTCACCTGCCAACATAGGGAAAATGAGGTGATGTGTTAGGTCGTTTGATTGCAGGTATGAACTATCAATTAAAATATTTATTTTGTGTGGTACTGTTCGCTATGCGTCCAAAAATGACAAGATGAATGTTTATTCCCACCCCAATGTTGATATAATGCCAAGTAAATGTTGCATGCATCTAGTGGCATGTTTGAATTGTTGACTCACCTAAAGAGCAATGCATGCACTTTTTGTTATTGAATATTTTCTTGAGAATATTATTGAAATAACCACGGACCTAATATTGAAGGATCCGTGAATCAATATAGATTCAACATTACTGTTAAACTCACAATTGGACGTTGACATACCTAATTACAATAATTGTGCTAGCACACACATCAAATATGCATTAAGTTGTTTGATAAATATACATGGACAGCTACTTAGTAGGGCTATAGACATTTATATTGACAGGTGCCTTCATCTTTGTGTATGCGAGCATTGAAGGTTCTGGCGAGTCTGTGCAGCTGTGTAGACACAATTGAGCATTATGTTGCTCACAACTTTGATAAGATTTTCTTTTTTAAAAAAAATCTCATGTGCTGGCACATCTCACTGAGCTTACATGTTTCCCTATTACTTGATCAGGCATCGAGCAACCGATTCGAATTTGGGAGTGGACGATTTTTTCAGGTTATTCTTGTACAGGGGTCAATAATGTATTATTTGGGTATTAAAATGATGACATACGAATAAATTCGAACTGAAAGACTTGTAGGGTGAATGTCTCTACAGGATGAATGAAATACGAAACTAGGGGTCATAGATACCTTCGTCCTATTCGGTGCACTCAGATTACTATGGTCACATGGTAAGTGCGTCACAGAAACCATGACAACACGATACTAAGTTGCAATACAGTGAACTGAGGGCTTCATCTTGCCATGATCGATTCGATGAAAAGTTCTTTAGATGCAGCCTGCCTCTATCAAACAGAATGCAGCTTTTGCGTACATAGTGCTATACGCTACATTGTACATTTCGCCTAAGCCTTATTTTGATTTGGCAAAGGAGCTCTGTAATGTGTATGCCATTATTACTCTGCATGAGGTGAAGGACACTTGTGCAGCAAAATATTGCTACCACATGCTGCAGCTCCACGAACAAATCAAGGTGTTAGTATACACCAACGTAACAAGTGTCCTATATACCTTTGTTAACAGCCGCCAAAACAACGTGAACCATTGGACGTTTATATAACTCCATGCTTCATTAGAGCCTGGTGTCTCGTGATGGTTGAGTGGCTCTTCCTCGCGGTGCCATGGGGTTGTCTGCAGTTTGTGATTGTGGTATTTCCTGATCATACTCACTTACTATTTTTGGTTGATGGCATTTAATGGAAACTTACAACGAGCCAGCCAGCGCATGAGTGTTTGGTATTGATTGCATATGCGTAAAGTCACTCATTAAACATCCATTATCAGCTACCTGCTGGGGTTAGATGCCTTAATTTTGGCCTGAACCTTTATCTACACTCATCGTGTTTGTTCAAGCAGTGAATGTCATTGTGATGCTGTTCCTATGCACGGGTGCATCTCACAATGACTGGTCAAATATTCAATGCATGACAATTCTCATGAGCTGGCCCACTTCTATCCCAAGCAGCCATTTTTTAATGAAAAGTAGTGATGTTCTCTTATTTCAGATGGCATTTAATGGAAACTTTAATATAACTAGCAAACCAGGGCAAGTCATTTTTGTATTTATCGCACATGCGTAAAGTCACTCATTAAACGTGCATCGTCCGCTACGAAGAGGGGCTAGATACCTCAAATTTTGCCTGAACATTTATCTACATCCATTTTATGTGTGTGCGAGCAGTAAAGGCTCTGGCCAGACTGAGTGTATGCGCAGACGCGTCTGAGCATTGGATGATCAAATATTTAATAAGTGTTAAAAGTCTCATGAGTCATACAAAGCAGCCATTTTCTTTTGAAAATAGCGGTTGTTCTCTTATATCAAATCATGCATCTGCACAGTCTAATCTGGGTTATTGCAACTTGCACACACAGCATATGAACATGATAGTGTGCATGCACAGAGTACCACTAAACCGTTTCAGAGCAACCTGTCCAAAACACTGTTATATGATAATTGTCCTAAGTTAAATGACTGAAAAAATGTTGATAGTGATCTAAAGCACACATGCACCAACAAAGAGAATGAAAACCAAAGCAATAAATAAAAAAAATACACACAAAAACAATAAAAAAATAATTTTATTTCATTTTCTATAGACAGGGTTCGAACCTGCGCCATGAGCGTTTTTTGCTCTGTCCTATGCATTAAACTGGCGCTGTAGACCCCTCAGCTATTTGGGCCTAATACTATATAGGTGTACAATACATTTAAATAGATGTAGGAAGTAGGTTAAGGGGCATTACTCATGTGGATTAATAGTTTTAACTTAAAACAGCCATGAATCAGACCAAGGAATGGGGATTTAAAAATGTGCACTTTGGTCCTATTTTCCTATTAAAGAATACATCAAAATAATAAAGCAGCAATCAGAATTATCTAAAGCAACTTTATTTTTACCAAAATTAATTAATAATTTCTATACATTTTAGTCAAGTGAAACACTTCTTGCTGAATTTATGTGCTTTGGCTACTCTGTCCAAATATCAATTTGTTTGTACAGTGCATGACGAGACCTTATAAAAGGGCTTGTCATCAAACGAATTTCTCAGAGGGAGGATTCGTAAAGAAAGACCCCTTTTCTTTTTTCGATTTTTTTTTAAATTTTCCCTTCCCTTTTCCCTAGGCATTTTTTTAGCATTTTTTTCATTGCATTTTTTAAGGAGGGGTGGCAGTCGGGGTGGTTCCTTGGCAGGTGGAGGTTCACCTGCCAACATAGGGAAAATGAGGTGATGTGTTAGGTCGTTTGATTGCAGGTATGAACTATCAATTAAAATATTTATTTTGTGTGGTACTGTTCGCTATGCGTCCAAAAATGACAAGATGAATGTTTATTCCCACCCCAATGTTGATATAATGCCAAGTAAATGTTGCATGCATCTAGTGGCATGTTTGAATTGTTGACTCACCTAAAGAGCAATGCATGCACTTTTTGTTATTGAATATTTTCTTGAGAATATTATTGAAATAACCACGGACCTAATATTGAAGGATCCGTGAATCAATATAGATTCAACATTACTGTTAAACTCACAATTGGACGTTGACATACCTAATTACAATAATTGTGCTAGCACACACATCAAATATGCATTAAGTTGTTTGATAAATATACATGGACAGCTACTTAGTAGGGCTATAGACATTTATATTGACAGGTGCCTTCATCTTTGTGTATGCGAGCATTGAAGGTTCTGGCGAGTCTGTGCAGCTGTGTAGACACAATTGAGCATTCTGTTGCTCACAACTTTGATAAGATTTTCTTTTTTAAAAAAAATCTCATGTGCTGGCACATCTCACTGAGCTTACATGTTTCCCTATTACTTGATCAGGCATCGAGCAACCGATTCGAATTTGGGAGTGGACGATTTTCAGGTTATTCTTGTACAGGGGTCAATAATGTATTATTTGGGTATTAAAATGATGACATACGAATAAATTCGAACTGAAAGACTTGTAGGGTGAATGTCTCTACAGGATGAATGAAATACGAAACTAGGGGTCATAGATACCTTCGTCCTATTCGGTGCACTCAGATTACTATGGTCACATGGTAAGTGCGTCACAGAAACCATGACAACACGATACTAAGTTGCAATACAGTGAACTGAGGGCTTCATCTTGCCATGATCGATTCGATGAAAAGTTCTTTAGATGCAGCCTGCCTCTATCAAACAGAATGCAGCTTTTGCGTACATAGTGCTATACGCTACATTGTACATTTCGCCTAAGCCTTATTTTGATTTGGCAAAGGAGCTCTGTAATGTGTATGCCATTATTACTCTGCATGAGGTGAAGGACACTTGTGCAGCAAAATATTGCTACCACATGCTGCAGCTCCACGAACAAATCAAGGTGTTAGTATACACCAACGTAACAAGTGTCCTATATACCTTTGTTAACAGCCGCCAAAACAACGTGAACCATTGGACGTTTATATAACTCCATGCTTTATTAGAGCCTGGTGTCTCGTGATGGTTGAGTGGCTCTTCCTCGCGGTGCCATGGGGTTGTCTGCAGTTTGTGATTGTGGTATTTCCTGATCATACTCACTTACTATTTTTGGTTGATGGCATTTAATGGAAACTTACAACGAGCCAGCCAGCGCATGAGTGTTTGGTATTGATTGCATATGCGTAAAGTCACTCATTAAACATCCATTATCAGCTACCTGCTGGGGTTAGATGCCTTAATTTTGGCCTGAACCTTTATCTACACTCATCGTGTTTGTTCAAGCAGTGAATGTCATTGTGATGCTGTTCCTATGCACGGGTGCATCTCACAATGACTGGTCAAATATTCAATGCATGACAATTCTCATGAGCTGGCCCACTTCTATCCCAAGCAGCCATTTTTTAATGAAAAGTAGTGATGTTCTCTTGTTTCAGATGGCATTTAGAAACTTTAATATAACTAGCAAACCAGGGCAAGTCATTTTTGTATTTATCGCACATGCGTAAAGTCACTCATTAAACGTGCATCGTCCGCTACGAAGAGGGGCTAGATACCTCAAATTTTGCCTGAACATTTATCTACATCCATTTTATGTGTGTGCGAGCAGTGAAGGCTCTGGCCAGACTGAGTGTATGCGCAGACGCGTCTGAGCATTGGATGATCAAATATTTAATAAGTGTTAAAAGTCTCATGAGTCATACAAAGCAGCCATTTTCTTTTGAAAATAGCGGTTGTTCTCTTATATCAAATCATGCATCTGCACAGTCTAATCTGGGTTATTGCAACTTGCACACACAGCATATGAACATGATAGTGTGCATGCACAGAGTACCACTAAACCGTTTCAGAGCAACCTGTCCAAAACACTGTTATATGATAATTGTCCTAAGTTAAATGACTGAAAAAATGTTGATAGTGATCTAAAGCACACATGCACCAACAAAGAGAATGAAAACCAAAGCAATAAATAAAAAAAAATACACACAAAAACAGTAAAAAAATAATTTTAATTCAATTTCTATAGACAGGGTTCGAACCTGCGCCATGAGCGTTTTTTGCTCTGTCCTGTGCATTAGACTGGCGCTCTAGACCCCTCAGCTATTTGGGCCTAATACTATATAGGTGTACAATACATTTAAATAGATTTAGGAAGTAGGTTAAGGGGCATTACTCATGTGGATTACTAGTTTTAACTTAAAACAGCCATGAAACAGACCAAGGAATGGGGATTTAAAAATGTGCACTTTGGTCCTATTTTCCTATTAAAGAATACATCAAAATAATAAAGCAGCAATCAGAATTATCTAAAGCAACTTTATTTTTACCAAAATTAATTAATAATTTCTATACATTTTAGTCAAGTGAAACACTTCTTGCTGAATTTATGTGCTTTGGCTACTCTGTCCAAATATCAATTTGTTTGGACAGTGCATGACGAGACCTTATAAAAGGGCTTGTCATCAAACGAATTTCTCCGAGGGAGGATTCGTAAAGAAAGACCCCTTTTCTTTTTTCAATTTTTTTTTTAATTTTCCCTTCCCTTTTCCCTGGGCATTTTTTTAGCATATTTTCATTGCATTTTTTAAGGAGGGGTGGCAGTCGGGGTGGTTCCTTGGCAGGTGGAGGTTCACCTGCCAACATAGGGAAAATGAGGTGATGTGTTAGGTCGTTTGATTGCAGGTATGAACTATCAAATAAAATATTTATTTTGTGTGGTACTGTTCGCTATGCGTCCAAAAATGACAAGATGAATGTTTATTCCCACCCCAATGTTGATATAATGCCAAGTAAATGTTGCATGCATCTAGTGGCATGTTTGAATTGTTGACTCACCTAAAGAGCAATGCATGCACTTTTTGTTATTGAATATTTTCTTGAGAATATTATTGAAATAACCACGGACCTAATATTGAAGGATCCTAGAATCAATATAGATTCAACATTACTGTTAAACTCACAATTGGACGTTGACATACCTAATTACAATAATTGTGCTAGCACACACATCAAATATGCATTAAGTTGTTTGATAAATATACATGGACAGCTACTTAGTAGGGCTATAGACATTTATATTGACAGGTGCCTTCATCTTTGTGTATGCGAGCATTGAAGGTTCTGGCGAGTCTGTGCAGCTGTGTAGACACAATTGAGCATTCTGTTGCTCACAACTTTGATAAGATTTTCTTTTTTAAAAAAAATCTCATGTGCTGGCACATCTCACTGAGCTTACATGTTTCCCTATTACTTGATCAGGCATCGAGCAACCGATTCGAATTTGGGAGTGGACGATTTTCAGGTTATTCTTGTACAGGGGTCAATAATGTATTATTTGGGTATTAAAATGATGACATACGAATAAATTCGAACTGAAAGACTTGTAGGGTGAATGTCTCTACAGGATGAATGAAATACGAAACTAGGGGTCATAGATACCTTCGTCCTATTCGGTGCACTCAGATTACTATGGTCACATGGTAAGTGCGTCACAGAAACCATGACAACACGATACTAAGTTGCAATACAGTGAACTGAGGGCTTCATCTTGCCATGATCGATTCGATGAAAAGTTCTTTAGATGCAGCCTGCCTCTATCAAACAGAATGCAGCTTTTGCGTACATAGTGCTATACGCTACATTGTACATTTCGCCTAAGCCTTATTTTGATTTGGCAAAGGAGCTCTGTAATGTGTATGCCATTATTACTCTGCATGAGGTGAAGGACACTTGTGCAGCAAAATATTGCTACCACATGCTGCAGCTCCACGAACAAATCAAGGTGTTAGTATACACCAACGTAACAAGTGTCCTATATACCTTTGTTAACAGCCGCCAAAACAACGTGAACCATTGGACGTTTATATAACTCCATGCTTCATTAGAGCCTGGTGTCTCGTGATGGTTGAGTGGCTCTTCCTTGCGGTGCCATGGGGTTGTCTGCAGTTTGTGATTGTGGTATTTCCTGATCATACTCACTTACTATTTTAGGTTGATGGCATTTAATGGAAACTTACAACGAGCCAGCCAGCGCATTAGTGTTTGGTATTGATTGCATATGCGTAAAGTCACTCATTAAACATCCATTATCAGCTACCTGCTGGGGTGAGATGCCTTAATTTTGGCCTGAACCTTTATCTTAACTCATCGTGTTTGTGATGCTGTTCCTATGCACGGGTGCATTTCAGCAATGACTGGTCAAATATTCAATGCATGACAATTCTCATGAGCTGGCCCACTTCTATCCCAAGCAGCCATTTTTTAATGAAAAGTAGTGATGTTCTCTTATTTCAGATGGCATTTAATGGAAACTTTAATATAACTAGCAAACCAGGGCAAGTCATTTTTGTATTTATCGCACATGCGTAAAGTCACTCATTAAACGTGCATCGTCCGCTACGAAGAGGGGCTAGATACCTCAAATTTTGCCTGAACATTTATCTACATCCATTTTATGTGTGTGCGAGCAGTGAAGGCTCTGGCCAGACTGAGTGTATGCGCAGACGCGTCTGAGCATTGGATGATCAAATATTTAATAAGTGTTAAAAGTCTCATGAGTCATACAAAGCAGCCATTTTCTTTTGAAAATAGCGGTTGTTCTCCTATATCAAATCATGCATCTGCACAGTCTAATCTGGGTTATTGCAACTTGCACACACAGCATATGAACATGATAGTGTGCATGCACAGAGTACCACTAAACCGTTTCAGAGCAACCTGTCCAAAACACTGTTATATGATAATTGTCCTAAGTTAAATGACTGAAAAAATGTTGATAGTGATCTAAAGCACACATGCACCAACAAAGAGAATGAAAACCAAAGCAATAAATAAAAAAAAATACACACAAAAACAATAAAAAAATAATTTTATTTCATTTTCTATAGACAGGGTTCGAACCTGCGCCATGAGCGTTTTTTGCTCTGTCCTGTGCATTAGACTGGCGCTCTAGACCCCTCAGCTATTTGGGCCTAATACTATATAGGTGTACAATACATTTAAATAGATGTAGGAAGTAGGTTAAGGGGCATTACTCATGTGGATTAATAGTTTTAACTTTAAACAGCCATGAAACAGACCAAGGAATGGGGATTTAAAAATGTGCACTTTGGTCCTATTTTCCTATTAAAGAATACATCAAAATAATAAAGCAGCAATCAGAATTATCTAAAGCAACTTTATTTTTACCAAAATTAATTAATAATTTCTATACATTTTAGTCAAGTGAAACACTTCTTGCTGAATTTATGTGCTTTGGCTACTCTGTCCAAATATTAATTTGTTTGGACAGTGCATGACGAGACCTTATAAAAGGGCTTGTCATCAAACGAATTTCTCCGAGGGAGGATTCGTAAAGAAAGACCCCTTTTCTTTTTTCGATTTTTTTTTTAAATTTTCCCTTCCCTTTTCCCTGGGCATTTTTTTAGCATTTTTTTCATTGCATTTTTTAAGGAGGGGTGGCAGTCGGGGTGGTTCCTTGGCAGGTGGAGGTTCACCTGCCAACATAGGGAAAATGAGGTGATGTGTTAGGTCGATTGATTGCAGGTATGGACTATCAATTAAAATATTTATTTTGTGTGGTACTGTTCGCTATGCGTCCAAAAATGACAAGATGAATGTTTATTCCCACCCCAATGTTGATATAATGCCAAGTAAATGTTGCATGCATCTAGTGGCATGTTTGAATTGTTGACTCACCTAAAGAGCAATGCATGCACTTTTTGTTATTGAATATTTTCTTGAGAATATTATTGAAATAACCACGGACCTAATATTGAAGGATCCGTGAATCAATATAGATTCAACATTACTGTTAAACTCACAATTGGACGTTGACATACCTAATTACAATAATTGTGCTAGCACACACATCAAATATGCATTAAGTTGTTTGATAAATATACATGGACAGCTACTTAGTAGGGCTATAGACATTTATATTGACAGGTGCCTTCATCTTTGTGTATGCGAGCATTGAAGGTTCTGGCGAGTCTGTGCAGCTGTGTAGACACAATTGAGCATTCTGTTGCTCACAACTTTGATAAGATTTTCTTTTTTAAAAAAAATCTCATGTGCTGGCACATCTCACTGAGTATACATGTTTCCCTATTACTTGATCAGGCATCGAGCAACCGATTCGAATTTGGGAGTGGACGATTTTCAGGTTATTCTTGTACAGGGGTCAATAATGTATTATTTGGGTATTAAAATGATGACATACGAATAAATTCGAACTGAAAGACTTGTAGGGTGAATGTCTCTACAGGATGAATGAAATACGAAACTAGGGGTCATAGATACCTTCGTCCTATTCGGTGCACTCAGATTACTATGGTCACATGGTAAGTGCGTCACAGAAACCATGACAACACGATACTAAGTTGCAATACAGTGAACTGAGGGCTTCATCTTGCCATGATCGATTCGATGAAAAGTTCTTTAGATGCAGCCTGCCTCTATCAAACAGAATGCAGCTTTTGCGTACATAGTGCTATACGCTACATTGTACATTTCGCCTAAGCCTTATTTTGATTTGGCAAAGGAGCTCTGTAATGTGTATGCCATTATTACTCTGCATGAGGTGAAGGACACTTGTGCAGCAAAATATTGCTACCACATGCTGCAGCTCCACGAACAAATCAAGGTGTTAGTATACACCAACGTAACAAGTGTCCTATATACCTTTGTTAACAGCCGCCAAAACAACGTGAACCATTGGACGTTTATATAACTCCATGCTTCATTAGAGCCTGGTGTCTCGTGATGGTTGAGTGGCTCTTCCTCGCGGTGCCATGGGGTTGTCTGCAGTTTGTGATTGTGGTATTTCCTGATCATACTCACTTACTATTTTAGGTTGATGGCATTTAATGGAAACTTACAACGAGCCAGCCAGCGCATGAGTGTTTGGTATTGATTGCATATGCGTAAAGTCACTCATTAAACATCCATTATCAGCTACCTGCTGGGGTGAGATGCCTTAATTTTGGCCTGAACCTTTATCTAAACTCATCGTGTTTGTGATGCTGTTCCTATGCACGGGTGCATTTCAGCAATGACTGGTCAAATATTCAATGCATGACAATTCTCATGAGCTGGCCCACTTCTATCCCAAGCAGCCATTTTTTAATGAAAAGTAGTGATGTTCTCTTATTTCAGATGGCATTTAATGGAAACTTTAATATAACTAGCAAACCAGGGCAAGTCATTTTTGTATTTATCGCACATGCGTAAAGTCACTCATTAAACGTGCATCGTCCGCTACGAAGAGGGGCTAGATACCTCAAATTTTGCCTGAACATTTATCTACATCCATTTTATGTGTGTGCGAGCAGTGAAGGCTCTGGCCAGACTGAGTGTATGCGCAGACGCGTCTGAGCATTGGATGATCAAATATTTAATAAGTGTTAAAAGTCTCATGAGTCATACAAAGCAGCCATTTTCTTTTGAAAATAGCGGTTGTTCTCCTATATCAAATCATGCATCTGCACAGTCTAATCTGGGTTATTGCAACTTGCACACACAGCATATGAACATGATAGTGTGCATGCACAGAGTACCACTAAACCGTTTCAGAGCAACCTGTCCAAAACACTGTTATATGATAATTGTCCTAAGTTAAATGACTGAAAAAATGTTGATAGTGATCTAAAGCACACATGCACCAACAAAGAGAATGAAAACCAAAGCAATAAATAAAAAAAAATACACACAAAAACAATAAAAAAATAATTTTATTTCATTTTCTATAGACAGGGTTCGAACCTGCGCCATGAGCGTTTTTTGCTCTGTCCTGTGCATTAGACTGGCGCTCTAGACCCCTCACCTATTTGGGCCTAATACTATATAGGTGTACAATACATTTAAATAGATGTAGGAAGTAGGTTAAGGGGCATTACTCATGTGGATTAATAGTTTTAACTTTAAACAGCCATGAAACAGACCAAGGAATGGGGATTTAAAAATGTGCACTTTGGCCTATTTTCCTATTAAAGAATACATCAAAATAATAAAGCAGCAATCAGAATTATCTAAAGCAACTTTATTTTTACCAAAATTAATTAATAATTTCTATACATTTTAGTCAAGTGAAACACTTCTTGCTGAATTTATGTGCTTTGGCTACTCTGTCCAAATATTAATTTGTTTGGACAGTGCATGACGAGACCTTATAAAAGGGCTTGTCATCAAACGAATTTCTCCGAGGGAGGATTCGTAAAGAAAGACCCCTTTTCTTTTTTCGATTTTTTTTTAAATTTTCCCTTCCCTTTTCCCTGGGCATTTTTTTAGCATTTTTTTCATTGCATTTTTTAAGGAGGGGTGGCAGTCGGGGTGGTTCCTTGGCAGGTGGAGGTTCACCTGCCAACATAGGGAAAATGAGGTGATGTGTTAGGTCGATTGATTGCAGGTATGGACTATCAATTAAAATATTTATTTTGTGTGGTACTGTTCGCTATGCGTCCAAAAATGACAAGATGAATGTTTATTCCCACCCCAATGTTGATATAATGCCAAGTAAATGTTGCTTGCATCTAGTGGCATGTTTGAATTGTTGACTCACCTAAAGAGCAATGCATGCACTTTTTGTTATTGAATATTTTCTTGAGAATATTATTGAAATAACCACGGACCTAATATTGAAGGATCCGTGAATCAATATAGATTCAACATTACTGTTAAACTCACAATTGGACGTTGACATACCTAATTACAATAATTGTGCTAGTACACACATCAAATATGCATTAAGTTGTTTGATAAATATACATGGACAGCTACTTAGTAGGGCTATAGACATTTATATTGACAGGTGCCTTCATCTTTGTGTATGCGAGCATTGAAGGTTCTGGCGAGTCTGTGCAGCTGTGTAGACACAATTGAGCATTCTGTTGCTCACAACTTTGATAAGATTTTCTTTTTTTAAAAAAAATCTCATGTGCTGGCACATCTCACTGAGTATACATGTTTCCCTATTACTTGATCAGGCATCGAGCAACCGATTCGAATTTGGGAGTGGACGATTTTCAGGTTATTCTTGTACAGGGGTCAATAATGTATTATTTGGGTATTAAAATGATGACATACGAATAAATTCGAACTGAAAGACTTGTAGGGTGAATGTCTCTACAGGATGAATGAAATACGAAACTAGGGGTCATAGATACCTTCGTCCTATTCGGTGCACTCAGATTACTATGGTCACATGGTAAGTGCGTCACAGAAACCATGACAACACGATACTAAGTTGCAATACAGTGAACTGAGGGCTTCATCTTGCCATGATCGATTCGATGAAAAGTTCTTCAGATGCAGCCTGCCTCTATCAAACAGAATGCAGCTTTTGCGTACATAGTGCTATACGCTACATTGTACATTTCGCCTAAGCCTTATTTTGATTTGGCAAAGGAGCTCTGTAATGTGTATGCCATTATTACTCTGCATGAGGTGAAGGACACTTGTGCAGCAAAATATTGCTACCACATGCTGCAGCTCCACGAACAAATCAAGGTGTTAGTATACACCAACGTAACAAGTGTCCTATATACCTTTGTTAACAGCCGCCAAAACAACGTGAACCATTGGACGTTTATATAACTCCATGCTTCATTAGAGCCTGGTGTCTCGTGATGGTTGAGTGGCTCTTCCTCGCGGTGCCATGGGGTTGTCTGCAGTTTGTGATTGTGGTATTTCCTGATCATACTCACTTACTATTTTAGGTTGATGGCATTTAATGGAAACTTACAACGAGCCAGCCAGCGCATGAGTGTTTGGTATTGATTGCATATGCGTAAAGTCACTCATTAAACATCCATTATCAGCTACCTGCTGGGGTGAGATGCCTTAATTTTGGCCTGAACCTTTATCTAAACTCATCGTGTTTGTGATGCTGTTCCTATGCAGGGGTGCATTTCAGCAATGACTGGTCAAATATTCAATGCATGACAATTCTCATGAGCTGGCCCACTTCTATTCCAAGCAGCCATTTTTTAATGAAAAGTAGTGATGTTCTCTTATTTCAGATGGCATTTAATGGAAACTTTAATATAACTAGCAAACCAGGGCAAGTCATTTTTGTATTTATCGCACATGCGTAAAGTCACTCATTAAACGTGCATCGTCCGCTACGAAGAGGGGCTAGATACCTCAAATTTTGCCTGAACATTTATCTACATCCATTTTATGTGTGTGCGAGCAGTGAAGGCTCTGGCCAGACTGAGTGTATGCGCAGACGCGTCTGAGCATTGGATGATCAAATATTTAATAAGTGTTAAAAGTCTCATGAGTCATACAAAGCAGCCATTTTCTTTTGAAAATAGCGGTTGTTCTCCTATATCAAATCATGCATTTGCACAGTCTAATCTGGGTTATTGCAACTTGCACACACAGCATATGAACATGATAGTGTGCATGCACAGAGTACCACTAAACCGTTTCAGAGCAACCTGTCCAAAACACTGTTATATGATAATTGTCCTAAGTTAAATGACTGAAAAAATGTTGATAGTGATCTAAAGCACACATGCACCAACAAAGAGAATGAAAACCAAAGCAATAAATAAAAAAAAATACACACAAAAACAATAAAAAAATAATTTTATTTCATTTTCTATAGACAGGGTTCGAACCTGCGCCATGAGCGTTTTTTGCTCTGTCCTGTGCATTAGACTGGCGCTCTAGACCCCTCACCTATTTGGGCCTAATACTATATAGGTGTACAATACATTTAAATAGATGTAGGAAGTAGGTTAAGGGGCATTACTCATGTGGATTAATAGTTTTAACTTTAAACAGCCATGAAACAGACCAAGGAATGGGGATTTAAAAATGTGCACTTTGGTCCTATTTTCCTATTAAAGAATACATCAAAATAATAAAGCAGCAATCAGAATTATCTAAAGCAACTTTATTTTTACCAAAATTAATTAATAATTTCTATACATTTTAGTCAAGTGAAACACTTCTTGCTGAATTTATGTGCTTTGGCTACTCTGTCCAAATATTAATTTGTTTGGACAGTGCATGACGAGACCTTATAAAAGGGCTTGTCATCAAACGAATTTCTCCAAGGGAGGATTCGTAAAGAAAGACCCCTTTTCTTTTTTCGATTTTTTTTTTAAATTTTCCCTTCCCTTTTCCCTGGGCATTTTTTTAGCATTTTTTTCATTGCATTTTTTAAGGAGGGGTGGCAGTCGGGGTGGTTCCTTGGCAGGTGGAGGTTCACCTGCCAACATAGGGAAAATGAGGTGATGTGTTAGGTCGTTTGATTGCAGGTATGAACTATCAATTAAAATATTTATTTTGTGTGGTACTGTTCGCTATGCGTCCAAAAATGACAAGATGAATGTTTATTCCCACCCCAATGTTGATATAATGCCAAGTAAATGTTGCATGCATCTAGTGGCATGTTTGAATTGTTGACTCACCTAAAGAGCAATGCATGCACTTTTTGTTATTGAATATTTTCTTGAGAATATTATTGAAATAACCACGGACCTAATATTGAAGGATCCGTGAATCAATATAGATTCAACATTACTGTTAAACTCACAATTGGACGTTGACATACCTAATTACAATAATTGTGCTAGCACACACATCAAATATGCATTAAGTTGTTTGATAAATATACATGGACAGCTACTTAGTAGGGCTATAGACATTTATATTGACAGGTGCCTTCATCTTTGTGTATGCGAGCATTGAAGGTTCTGGCGAGTCTGTGCAGCTGTGTAGACACAATTGAGCATTCTGTTGCTCACAACTTTGATAAGATTTTCTTTTTTAAAAAAAATCTCATGTGCTGGCACATCTCACTGAGTATACATGTTTCCCTATTACTTGATCAGGCATCGAGCAACCGATTCGAATTTGGGAGTGGACGATTTTCAGGTTATTCTTGTACAGAGGTCAATAATGTATTATTTGGGTATTAAAATGATGACATACGAATAAATTCGAACTGAAAGACTTGTAGGGTGAATGTCTCTACAGGATGAATGAAATACGAAACTAGGGGTCATAGATACCTTCGTCCTATTCGGTGCACTCAGATTACTATGGTCACATGGTAAGTGCGTCACAGAAACCATGACAACACGATACTAAGTTGCAATACAGTGAACTGAGGGCTTCATCTTGCCATGATCGATTCGATGAAAAGTTCTTTAAATGCAGCCTGCCTCTATCAAACAAAATGCAGCTTTTGCGTACATAGTGCTATACGCTACATTGTACATTTCGCCTAAGCCTTATTTTGATTTGGCAAAGGAGCTCTGTAATGTGTATGCCATTATTACTCTGCATGAGGTGAAGGACACTTGTGCAGCAAAATATTGCTACCACATGCTGCAGCTCCACGAACAAATCAAGGTGTTAGTATACACCAACGTAACAAGTGTCCTATATACCTTTGTTAACAGCCGCCAAAACAACGTGAACCATTGGACGTTTATATAACTCCATGCTTCATTAGAGCCTGGTGTCTCGTGATGGTTGAGAGGCTCTTCCTCGCGGTGCCATGGGGTTGTCTGCAGTTTGTGATTGTGGTATTTCCTGATCATACTCACTTACTATTTTAGGTTGATGGCATTTAATGGAAACTTACAACGAGCCGGCCAGCGCATGAGTGTTTGGTATTGATTGCATATGTGTAAAGTCACTCATTAAACATCCATTATCAGCTACCTGCTGGGGTGAGATGCCTTAATTTTGGCCTGAACCTTTATCTACACTCATCGTGTTTGTTCAAGCAGTGAATGTCATTGTGATGCTGTTCCTATGCACGGGTGCATCTCACAATGACTGGTCAAATATTCAATGCATGACAATTCTCATGAGCTGGCCCACTTCTATCCCAAGCAGCCATTTTTTAATGAAAAGTAGTGATGTTCTCTTGTTTCAGATGGCATTTAGAAACTTTAATATAACTAGCAAACCAGGGCAAGTCATTTTTGTATTTATCGCACATGCGTAAAGTCACTCATTAAACGTGCATCGTCCGCTACGAAGAGGGGCTAGATACCTCAAATTTTGCCTGAACATTTATCTACATCCATTTTATGTGTGTGCGAGCAGTGAAGGCTCTGGCCAGACTGAGTGTATGCGCAGACGCGTCTGAGCATTGGATGATCAAATATTTAATAAGTGTCAAAAGTCTCATGAGTCATACAAAGCAGCCATTTTCTTTAGAAAATAGCGGTTGTTCTCTTATATCAAATCATGCATCTGCACAGTCTAATCTGGGTTATTGCAACTTGCACACACAGCATATGAACATGATAGTGTGCATGCACAGAGTACCACTAAACCGTTTCAGAGCAACCTGTCCAAAACACTGTTATATGATAATTGTCCTAAGTTAAATGACTGAAAAAATG
Source organism: Loripinus fragilis (assembly GCA_964019695.1). Taxonomy (NCBI): domain Eukaryota; kingdom Metazoa; phylum Mollusca; class Bivalvia; order Lucinida; family Lucinidae; genus Loripinus; species Loripinus fragilis. The sequence goes on from OZ026523.1 coordinate 26,474,440, forward strand.
TTGATAGTGATCTAAAGCACACATGCACCAACTAAGAGAATGAAAACCAAAGCAATAAATAAAAATAATACACACAAAACCAATAAAAAAAATATTTTTATTTCATTTTCTATAGGCAGGGTTCGAACCTGCGCCATTTGCATTTTTTGCTCTGTCCTGTGCATTAGACTGGCGCTCTAGACCCCTCAGCTATTTGGGCCTAATACTATATAGGTGTACAATACATTTAAATAGATGTAGGAAGTAGGTTAAGGGGCATTACTCATGTGGAATAATAGTTTTAACTCAAAACAGCCATGAAACAGACCAAGGAATGGGGATTTAAAAATGTGCACTTTGGTCCTATTTTCCTATTAAAGAATACATCAAAATAATAAAGCAGCAATCAGAATTATCTAAAGCAACTTTATTTTTACCAAAATTAATTAATAATTTCTATACATTTTAGTCAAGTGAAACACTTCTTGCTGAATTTATGTGCTTTGGCTACTCTGTCCAAATATTAATTTGTTTGGACAGTGCATGACGAGACCTTATAAAAGGGCTTGTCATCAAACGAATTTCTCCGAGGGAGGATTCGTAAAGAAAGACCCCTTTTCTTTTTTCGATTTTTTTTTAAATTTTCCCTTCCCTTTTCCCTGGGCATTTTTTTAGCATTTTTGTCATTGCATTTTTAAGGAGGGGTGGCAGTCGGGGTGGTTCCTTGGCAGGTGGAGGTTCACCTGCCAACATAGGGAAAATGAGGTGATGTGTTAGGTCGATTGATTGCAGGTATGGACTATCAATTAAAATATTTATTTTGTGTGGTACTGTTCGCTATGCGTCCAAAAATGACAAGATGAATGTTTATTCCCACCCCAATGTTGATATAATGCCAAGTAAATGTTGCATGCATCTAGTGGCATGTTTGAATTGTTGACTCACCTAAAGAGCAATGCATGCACTTTTTGTTATTGAATATTTTCTTGAGAATATTATTGAAATAACCACGGACCTAATATTGAAGGATCCGTGAATCAATATAGATTCAACATTACTGTTAAACTCACAATTGGACGTTGACATACCTAATTACAATAATTGTGCTAGTACACACATCAAATATGCATTAAGTTGTTTGATAAATATACATGGACAGCTACTTAGTAGGGCTATAGACATTTATATTGACAGGTGCCTTCATCTTTGTGTATGCGAGCATTGAAGGTTCTGGCGAGTCTGTGCAGCTGTGTAGACACAATTGAGCATTCTGTTGCTCACAACTTTGATAAGATTTTCTTTTTTTAAAAAAAAATCTCATGTGCTGGCACATCTCACTGAGTATACATGTTTCCCTATTACTTGATCAGGCATCGAGCAACCGATTCGAATTTGGGAGTGGACGATTTTCAGGTTATTCTTGTACAGAGGTCAATAATGTATTATTTGGGTATTAAAATGATGACATACGAATAAATTCGAACTGAAAGACTTGTAGGGTGAATGTCTCTACAGGATGAATGAAATACGAAACTAGGGGTCATAGATACCTTCGTCCTATTCGGTGCACTCAGATTACTATGGTCACATGGTAAGTGCGTCACAGAAACCATGACAACACGATACTAAGTTGCAATACAGTGAACTGAGGGCTTCATCTTGCCATGATCGATTCGATGAAAAGTTCTTTAAATGCAGCCTGCCTCTATCAAACAAAATGCAGCTTTTGCGTACATAGTGCTATACGCTACATTGTACATTTCGCCTAAGCCTTATTTTGATTTGGCAAAGGAGCTCTGTAATGTGTATGCCATTATTACTCTGCATGAGGTGAAGGACACTTGTGCAGCAAAATATTGCTACCACATGCTGCAGCTCCACGAACAAATCAAGGTGTTAGTATACACCAACGTAACAAGTGTCCTATATACCTTTGTTAACAGCCGCCAAAACAACGTGAACCATTGGACGTTTATATAACTCCATGCTTCATTAGAGCCTGGTGTCTCGTGATGGTTGAGAGGCTCTTCCTCGCGGTGCCATGGGGTTGTCTGCAGTTTGTGATTGTGGTATTTCCTGATCATACTCACTTACTATTTTAGGTTGATGGCATTTAATGGAAACTTACAACGAGCCGGCCAGCGCATGAGTGTTTGGTATTGATTGCATATGTGTAAAGTCACTCATTAAACATCCATTATCAGCTACCTGCTGGGGTGAGATGCCTTAATTTTGGCCTGAACCTTTATCTACACTCATCGTGTTTGTTCAAGCAGTGAATGTCATTGTGATGCTGTTCCTATGCACGGGTGCATCTCACAATGACTGGTCAAATATTCAATGCATGACAATTCTCATGAGCTGGCCCACTTCTATCCCAAGCAGCCATTTTTTAATGAAAAGTAGTGATGTTCTCTTGTTTCAGATGGCATTTAGAAACTTTAATATAACTAGCAAACCAGGGCAAGTCATTTTTGTATTTATCGCACATGCGTAAAGTCACTCATTAAACGTGCATCGTCCGCTACGAAGAGGGGCTAGATACCTCAAATTTTGCCTGAACATTTATCTACATCCATTTTATGTGTGTGCGAGCAGTGAAGGCTCTGGCCAGACTGAGTGTATGCGCAGACGCGTCTGAGCATTGGATGATCAAATATTTAATAAGTGTCAAAAGTCTCATGAGTCATACAAAGCAGCCATTTTCTTTAGAAAATAGCGGTTGTTCTCTTATATCAAATCATGCATCTGCACAGTCTAATCTGGGTTATTGCAACTTGCACACACAGCATATGAACATGATAGTGTGCATGCACAGAGTACCACTAAACCGTTTCAGAGCAACCTGTCCAAAACACTGTTATATGATAATTGTCCTAAGTTAAATGACTGAAAAAATGTTGATAGTGATCTAAAGCACACATGCACCAACTAAGAGAATGAAAACCAAAGCAATAAATAAAAATAATACACACAAAACCAATAAAAAAAATATTTTTATTTCATTTTCTATAGGCAGGGTTCGAACCTGCGCCATTTGCATTTTTTGCTCTGTCCTGTGCATTAGACTGGCGCTCTAGACCCCTCAGCTATTTGGGCCTAATACTATATAGGTGTACAATACATTTAAATAGATGTAGGAAGTAGGTTAAGGGGCATTACTCATGTGGAATAATAGTTTTAACTCAAAACAGCCATGAAACAGACCAAGGAATGGGGATTTAAAAATGTGCACTTTGGTCCTATTTTCCTATTAAAGAATACATCAAAATAATAAAGCAGCAATCAGAATTATCTAAAGCAACTTTATTTTTACCAAAATTAATTAATAATTTCTATACATTTTAGTCAAGTGAAACACTTCTTGCTGAATTTATGTGCTTTGGCTACTCTGTCCAAATATTAATTTGTTTGGACAGTGCATGACGAGACCTTATAAAAGGGCTTGTCATCAAACGAATTTCTCCGAGGGAGGATTCGTAAAGAAAGACCCCTTTTCTTTTTTCGATTTTTTTTTAAATTTTCCCTTCCCTTTTCCCTGGGCATTTTTTTAGCATTTTTGTCATTGCATTTTTAAGGAGGGGTGGCAGTCGGGGTGGTTCCTTGGCAGGTGGAGGTTCACCTGCCAACATAGGGAAAATGAGGTGATGTGTTAGGTCGATTGATTGCAGGTATGGACTATCAATTAAAATATTTATTTTGTGTGGTACTGTTCGCTATGCGTCCAAAAATGACAAGATGAATGTTTATTCCCACCCCAATGTTGATATAATGCCAAGTAAATGTTGCATGCATCTAGTGGCATGTTTGAATTGTTGACTCACCTAAAGAGCAATGCATGCACTTTTTGTTATTGAATATTTTCTTGAGAATATTATTGAAATAACCACGGACCTAATATTGAAGGATCCGTGAATCAATATAGATTCAACATTACTGTTAAACTCACAATTGGACGTTGACATACCTAATTACAATAATTGTGCTAGTACACACATCAAATATGCATTAAGTTGTTTGATAAATATACATGGACAGCTACTTAGTAGGGCTATAGACATTTATATTGACAGGTGCCTTCATCTTTGTGTATGCGAGCATTGAAGGTTCTGGCGAGTCTGTGCAGCTGTGTAGACACAATTGAGCATTCTGTTGCTCACAACTTTGATAAGATTTTCTTTTTTTAAAAAAAAATCTCATGTGCTGGCACATCTCACTGAGTATACATGTTTCCCTATTACTTGATCAGGCATCGAGCAACCGATTCGAATTTGGGAGTGGACGATTTTCAGGTTATTCTTGTACAGGGGTCAATAATGTATTATTTGGGTATTAAAATGATGACATACGAATAAATTCGAACTGAAAGACTTGTAGGGTGAATGTCTCTACAGGATGAATGAAATACGAAACTAGGGGTCATAGATACCTTCGTCCTATTCGGTGCACTCAGATTACTATGGTCACATGGTAAGTGCGTCACAGAAACCATGACAACACGATACTAAGTTGCAATACAGTGAACTGAGGGCTTCATCTTGCCATGATCGATTCGATGAAAAGTTCTTTAGATGCAGCCTGCCTCTATCAAACAGAATGCAGCTTTTGCGTACATAGTGCTATACGCTACATTGTACATTTCGCCTAAGCCTTATTTTGATTTGGCAAAGGAGCTCTGTAATGTGTATGCCATTATTACTCTGCATGAGGTGAAGGACACTTGTGCAGCAAAATATTGCTACCACATGCTGCAGCTCCACGAACAAATCAAGGTGTTAGTATACACCAACGTAACAAGTGTCCTATATACCTTTGTTAACAGCCGCCAAAACAACGTGAACCATTGGACGTTTATATAACTCCATGCTTCATTAGAGCCTGGTGTCTCGTGATGGTTGAGTGGCTCTTCCTCGCGGTGCCATGGGGTTGTCTGCAGTTTGTGATTGTGGTATTTCCTGATCATACTCACTTACTATTTTAGGTTGATGGCATTTAATGGAAACTTACAACGAGCCAGCCAGCGCATGAGTGTTTGGTATTGATTGCATATGCGTAAAGTCACTCATTAAACATCCATTATCAGCTACCTGCTGGGGTGAGATGCCTTAATTTTGGCCTGAACCTTTATCTAAACTCATCGTGTTTGTGATGCTGTTCCTATGCAGGGGTGCATTTCAGCAATGACTGGTCAAATATTCAATGCATGACAATTCTCATGAGCTGGCCCACTTCTATTCCAAGCAGCCATTTTTTAATGAAAAGTAGTGATGTTCTCTTATTTCAGATGGCATTTAATGGAAACTTTAATATAACTAGCAAACCAGGGCAAGTCATTTTTGTATTTATCGCACATGCGTAAAGTCACTCATTAAACGTGCATCGTCCGCTACGAAGAGGGGCTAGATACCTCAAATTTTGCCTGAACATTTATCTACATCCATTTTATGTGTGTGCGAGCAGTGAAGGCTCTGGCCAGACTGAGTGTATGCGCAGACGCGTCTGAGCATTGGATGATCAAATATTTAATAAGTGTTAAAAGTCTCATGAGTCATACAAAGCAGCCATTTTCTTTTGAAAATAGCGGTTGTTCTCCTATATCAAATCATGCATTTGCACAGTCTAATCTGGGTTATTGCAACTTGCACACACAGCATATGAACATGATAGTGTGCATGCACAGAGTACCACTAAACCGTTTCAGAGCAACCTGTCCAAAACACTGTTATATGATAATTGTCCTAAGTTAAATGACTGAAAAAAATGTTGATAGTGATCTAAAGCACACATGCACCAACAAAGAGAATGAAAACCAAAGCAATAAATAAAAAAAAATACACACAAAAACAATAAAAAAATAATTTTATTTCATTTTCTATAGACAGGGTTCGAACCTGCGCCATGAGCGTTTTTTGCTCTGTCCTGTGCATTAGACTGGCGCTCTAGACCCCTCACCTATTTGGGCCTAATACTATATAGGTGTACAATACATTTAAATAGATGTAGGAAGTAGGTTAAGGGGCATTACTCATGTGGATTAATAGTTTTAACTTTAAACAGCCATGAAACAGACCAAGGAATGGGGATTTAAAAATGTGCACTTTGGTCCTATTTTCCTATTAAAGAATACATCAAAATAATAAAGCAGCAATCAGAATTATCTAAAGCAACTTTATTTTTACCAAAATTAATTAATAATTTCTATACATTTTAGTCAAGTGAAACACTTCTTGCTGAATTTATGTGCTTTGGCTACTCTGTCCAAATATTAATTTGTTTGGACAGTGCATGACGAGACCTTATAAAAGGGCTTGTCATCAAACGAATTTCTCCGAGGGAGGATTCGTAAAGAAAGACCCCTTTTCTTTTTTCGATTTTTTTTTTAAATTTTCCCTTCCCTTTTCCCTGGGCATTTTTTTAGCATTTTTTTCATTGCATTTTTTAAGGAGGGGTGGCAGTCGGGGTGGTTCCTTGGCAGGTGGAGGTTCACCTGCCAACATAGGGAAAATGAGGTGATGTGTTAGGTCGATTGATTGCAGGTATGGACTATCAATTAAAATATTTATTTTGTGTGGTACTGTTCGCTATGCGTCCAAAAATGACAAGATGAATGTTTATTCCCACCCCAATGTTGATATAATGCCAAGTAAATGTTGCATGCATCTAGTGGCATGTTTGAATTGTTGACTCACCTAAAGAGCAATGCATGCACTTTTGGTTATTGAATATTTTCTTGAGAATATTATTGAAATAACCACGGACCTAATATTGAAGGATCCGTGAATCAATATAGATTCAACATTACTGTTAAACTCACAATTGGACGTTGACATACCTAATTACAATAATTGGGCTAGCACACACATCAAATATGCATTAAGTTGTTTGATAAATATACATGGACAGCTACTTAGTAGGGCTATAGACATTTATATTGACAGGTGCCTTCATCTTTGTGTATGCGAGCATTGAAGGTTCTGGCGAGTCTGTGCAGCTGTGTAGACACAATTGAGCATTCTGTTGCTCACAACTTTGATAAGATTTTCTTTTTTAAAAAAAATCTCATGTGCTGGCACATCTCACTGAGTATACATGTTTCCCTATTACTTGATCAGGCATCGAGCAACCGATTCGAATTTGGGAGTGGACGATTTTCAGGTTATTCTTGTACAGGGGTCAATAATGTATTATTTGGGTATTAAAATGATGACATACGAATAAATTCGAACTGAAAGACTTGTAGGGTGAATGTCTCTACAGGATGAATGAAATACGAAACTAGGGGTCATAGATACCTTCGTCCTATTCGGTGCACTCAGATTACTATGGTCACATGGTAAGTGCGTCACAGAAACCATGACAACACGATACTAAGTTGCAATACAGTGAACTGAGGGCTTCATCTTGCCATGATCGATTCGATGAAAAGTTCTTTAAATGCAGCCTGCCTCTATCAAACAAAATGCAGCTTTTGCGTACATAGTGCTATACGCTACATTGTACATTTCGCCTAAGCCTTATTTTGATTTGGCAAAGGAGCTCTGTAATGTGTATGCCATTATTACTCTGCATGAGGTGAAGGACACTTGTGCAGCAAAATATTGCTACCACATGCTGCAGCTCCACGAACAAATCAAGGTGTTAGTATACACCAACGTAACAAGTGTCCTATATACCTTTGTTAACAGCCGCCAAAACAACGTGAACCATTGGACGTTTATATAACTCCATGCTTCATTAGAGCCTGGTGTCTCGTGATGGTTGAGAGGCTCTTCCTCGCGGTGCCATGGGGTTGTCTGCAGTTTGTGATTGTGGTATTTCCTGATCATACTCACTTACTATTTTAGGTTGATGGCATTTAATGGAAACTTACAACGAGCCGGCCAGCGCATGAGTGTTTGGTATTGATTGCATATGTGTAAAGTCACTCATTAAACATCCATTATCAGCTACCTGCTGGGGTGAGATGCCTTAATTTTGGCCTGAACCTTTATCTACACTCATCGTGTTTGTTCAAGCAGTGAATGTCATTGTGATGCTGTTCCTATGCACGGGTGCATCTCACAATGACTGGTCAAATATTCAATGCATGACAATTCTCATGAGCTGGCCCACTTCTATCCCAAGCAGCCATTTTTTAATGAAAAGTAGTGATGTTCTCTTGTTTCAGATGGCATTTAGAAACTTTAATATAACTAGCAAACCAGGGCAAGTCATTTTTGTATTTATCGCACATGCGTAAAGTCACTCATTAAACGTGCATCGTCCGCTACGAAGAGGGGCTAGATACCTCAAATTTTGCCTGAACATTTATCTACATCCATTTTATGTGTGTGCGAGCAGTGAAGGCTCTGGCCAGACTGAGTGTATGCGCAGACGCGTCTGAGCATTGGATGATCAAATATTTAATAAGTGTCAAAAGTCTCATGAGTCATACAAAGCAGCCATTTTCTTTAGAAAATAGCGGTTGTTCTCTTATATCAAATCATGCATCTGCACAGTCTAATCTGGGTTATTGCAACTTGCACACACAGCATATGAACATGATAGTGTGCATGCACAGAGTACCACTAAACCGTTTCAGAGCAACCTGTCCAAAACACTGTTATATGATAATTGTCCTAAGTTAAATGACTGAAAAAATGTTGATAGTGATCTAAAGCACACATGCACCAACTAAGAGAATGAAAACCAAAGCAATAAATAAAAATAATACACACAAAACCAATAAAAAAAATATTTTTATTTCATTTTCTATAGGCAGGGTTCGAACCTGCGCCATTTGCATTTTTTGCTCTGTCCTGTGCATTAGACTGGCGCTCTAGACCCCTCAGCTATTTGGGCCTAATACTATATAGGTGTACAATACATTTAAATAGATGTAGGAAGTAGGTTAAGGGGCATTACTCATGTGGAATAATAGTTTTAACTCAAAACAGCCATGAAACAGACCAAGGAATGGGGATTTTAAAATGTGCACTTTGGTCCTATTTTCCTATTAAAGAATACATCAAAATAATAAAGCAGCAATCAGAATTATCTAAAGCAACTTTATTTTTACCAAAATTAATTAATAATTTCTATACATTTTAGTCAAGTGAAACACTTCTTGCTGAATTTATGTGCTTTGGCTACTCTGTCCAAATATTAATTTGTTTGGACAGTGCATGACGAGACCTTATAAAAGGGCTTGTCATCAAACGAATTTCTCCGAGGGAGGATTCGTAAAGAAAGACCCCCTTTCTTTTTTCGTTTTTTTCTTTTTTTAAATTTTCCCTTCCCTTTTCCCTGGGCATTTTTTAGCATTTTTTTCATTGCATTTTTTAAGGAGGGGTGGCAGTCGGGTTGGTTCCTTGGCAGGTGGAGGTTCACCTGCCAACATAGGGAAAATGAGGTGATGTGTTAGGTCGTTTGATTGCAGGTATGAACTATCAATTAAAATATTTATTTTGTGTGGTACTGTTCGCTATGCGTCCAAAAATGACAAGATGAATATTTATTCCCACCCCAATGTTGATATAATGCCAAGTAAATGTTGCATGCATCTAGTGGCATGTTTGAATTGTTGACTCACCTAAAGAGTAATGCATGCACTTTTGGTTATTGAATATTTTCTTGAGAATATTATTGAATAACCACGGACCTAATATTGAAGGATCCGTGAATCAACATAGATTCAACATTACTGTTAAACTTACAATTGGACGTTGACATACCTAATTACAATAATTGGGCTAGCACACACATAAAATATGCATTAAGTTGTTTGATAAATATACATGGACAGCTACTTAGTAGGGCTATAGACATTTATATTGACAGGTGCCTTCATCTTTGTGTATGCGAGCATTGAAGGTTCTGGCGAGTCTAGTCTGTGCAGCTGTGTAGACGCAATTGAGCATTCTGTTGCTCACAACTTTGATAAGATTTTTTTTAAAAAAAGAATCTCACGTGCTGGCACATCTCATTGAGCTTACATGTTTCCCTATTACTTGATCAGGTATCGAGCAACCGATTCGAATTTGGGAGTGGACGATTGTTTCAGGTTATTCTTGTACAGGGGTCAATACTGTATTATTTGGGTATTAAAATGATGACATATGAATAAATTCGAACTGAAAGACTTGTAGGGTGAATGTCTCTACAGGATGAATGAAATACGAAACTAGGGGTCATAGATACCTTCGTCCTATTCGGTGCACTCAGATTACTATGGTCACATGGTAAGTGCGTCACAGAAACCATGACAACACGATACTAAGTTGCAATACAGTGAACTGAGGGCTTCATCTTGCCATGATCGATTCGATGAAAAGTTCTTTAAATGCAGCCTGCCTCTATCAAACAAAATGCAGCTTTTGCGTACATAGTGCTATACGCTACATTGTACATTTCGCCTAAGCCTTATTTTGATTTGGCAAAGGAGCTCTGTAATGTATATGCCATTATTACTCTGCATGAGGTGAAGGACACTTGTGCAGCAAAATATTGCTACCACATGCTGCAGCTCCACGAACAAATCAAGGTGTTAGTATACACCAACGTAACAAGTGTCCTATATACCTTTGTTAACAGCCGCCAAAACAACGTGAACCATTGGACGTTTATATAACTCCATGCTTCATTAGAGCCTGGTGTCTCGTGATGGTTGAGAGGCTCTTCCTCGCGGTGCCATGGGGTTGTCTGCAGTTTGTGATTGTGGTATTTCCTGATCATACTCACTTACTATTTTAGGTTGATGGCATTTAATGGAAACTTACAACGAGCCGGCCAGCGCATGAGTGTTTGGTATTGATTGCATATGTGTAAAGTCACTCATTAAACATCCATTATCAGCTACCTGCTGGGGTGAGATGCCTTAATTTTGGCCTGAACCTTTATCTACACTCATCGTGTTTGTTCAAGCAGTGAATGTCATTGTGATGCTGTTCCTATGCACGGGTGCATCTCACAATGACTGGTCAAATATTCAATGCATGACAATTCTCATGAGCTGGCCCACTTCTATCCCAAGCAGCCATTTTTTAATGAAAAGTAGTGATGTTCTCTTGTTTCAGATGGCATTTAGAAACTTTAATATAACTAGCAAACCAGGGCAAGTCATTTTTGTATTTATCGCACATGCGTAAAGTCACTCATTAAACGTGCATCGTCCGCTACGAAGAGGGGCTAGATACCTCAAATTTTGCCTGAACATTTATCTACATCCATTTTATGTGTGTGCGAGCAGTGAAGGCTCTGGCCAGACTGAGTGTATGCGCAGACGCGTCTGAGCATTGGATGATCAAATATTTAATAAGTGTCAAAAGTCTCATGAGTCATACAAAGCAGCCATTTTCTTTAGAAAATAGCGGTTGTTCTCTTATATCAAATCATGCATCTGCACAGTCTAATCTGGGTTATTGCAACTTGCACACACAGCATATGAACATGATAGTGTGCATGCACAGAGTACCACTTAACCGTTTCAGAGCAACCTGTCCAAAACACTGTTATATGATAATTGTCCTAAGTTAAATGACTGAAAAAATGTTGATAGTGATCTAAAGCACACATGCACCAACTAAGAGAATGAAAACCAAAGCAATAAATAAAAATAATACACACAAAACCAATAAAAAAAATATTTTTATTTCATTTTCTATAGGCAGGGTTCGAACCTGCGCCATTTGCATTTTTTGCTCTGTCCTGTGCATTAGACTGGCGCTCTAGACCCCTCAGCTATTTGGGCCTAATACTATATAGGTGTACAATACATTTAAATAGATGTAGGAAGTAGGTTAAGGGGCATTACTCATGTGGAATAATAGTTTTAACTCAAAACAGCCATGAAACAGACCAAGGAATGGGGATTTTAAAATGTGCACTTTGGTCCTATTTTCCTATTAAAGAATACATCAAAATAATAAAGCAGCAATCAGAATTATCTAAAGCAACTTTATTTTTACCAAAATTAATTAATAATTTCTATACATTTTAGTCAAGTGAAACACTTCTTGCTGAATTTATGTGCTTTGGCTACTCTGTCCAAATATTAATTTGTTTGGACAGTGCATGACGAGACCTTATAAAAGGGCTTGTCATGAAACGAATTTCTCCGAGGGAGGATTCGTAAAGAAAGACCCCCTTTCTTTTTTCGTTTTTTTCTTTTTTTAAATTTTCCCTTCCCTTTTCCCTGGGCATTTTTTAGCATTTTTTTCATTGCATTTTTTAAGGAGGGGTGGCAGTCGGGTTGGTTCCTTGGCAGGTGGAGGTTCACCTGCCAACATAGGGAAAATGAGGTGATGTGTTAGGTCGTTTGATTGCAGGTATGAACTATCAATTAAAATATTTATTTTGTGTGGTACTGTTCGCTATGCGTCCAAAAATGACAAGATGAATATTTATTCCCACCCCAATGTTGATATAATGCCAAGTAAATGTTGCATGCATCTAGTGGCATGTTTGAATTGTTGACTCACCTAAAGAGTAATGCATGCACTTTTGGTTATTGAATATTTTCTTGAGAATATTATTGAATAACCACGGACCTAATATTGAAGGATCCGTGAATCAACATAGATTCAACATTACTGTTAAACTTACAATTGGACGTTGACATACCTAATTACAATAATTGGGCTAGCACACACATAAAATATGCATTAAGTTGTTTGATAAGTATACATGGACAGCTACTTAGTAGGGCTATAGACATTTATATTGACAGGTGCCTTCATCTTTGTGTATGCGAGCATTGAAGGTTCTGGCGAGTCTAGTCTGTGCAGCTGTGTAGACGCAATTGAGCATTCTGTTGCTCACAACTTTGATAAGATTTTTTTTAAAAAAAGAATCTCACGTGCTGGCACATCTCATTAAGCTTACATGTTTCCCTATTACTTGATCAGGTATCGAGCAACCGATTCGAATTTGGGAGTGGACGATTGTTTCAGGTTATTCTTGTACAGGGGTCAATACTGTATTATTTGGGTATTAAAATGATGACATATGAATAAATTCGAACTGAAAGACTTGTAGGGTGAATGTCTCTACAGGATGAATGAAATACGAAATTAGGGGTCACAGATACCTTCGTCCTATTCGGTGCACTCAGATTACTATGGTCACATGGTAAGTGCGTCACAGAAACCATGACAACACGATACTAAGTTGCAATACAGTGAACTGAGGGCTTCATCTTGCCATGATCGATTCGATGGAAAGTTCTTTAAATGCAGCCTGCCTCTATCAAACAGAATGCAGCTTTTGCGTACATAGTGCTATACGCTACATTGTACATTTCGCCTAAGCCTTATTTTGATTTGGCAAAGGAGCTCTGTAATGTGTATGCCATTATTACTCTGCATGAGGTGAAGGACACTTGTGCAGCAAAATATTGCTACCACATGCTGCAGCTCCACGAACAAATCAAGGTCTTAGTATACACCAACGTAACAAGTGTCCTATATACCTTTGTTAACAGCCGCCAAAACAACGTGAACCATTGGACGTTTATATAACTCCATGCTTCATTAGAGCCTGGTGTCTCGTGATGGTTGAGTGGCTCTTCCTCGCGGTGCCATGGGGTTGTCTGCAGTTTGTGATTGTGGTATTTCCTGATCATACTCACTTACTATTTTAGGTTGATGACATTTAATGGAAACTTACAACGAGCCAGCCAGCGCATGAGTGTTTGGTATTGATTGCATATGCGTAAAGTCACTCATTAAACATCCATTATCAGCTACCTGCTGGGGTTAGATGCCTTAATTTTGGCCTGAACCTTTATCTACACTCATCGTGTTTGTTCAAGCAGTGAATGTCATTGTGATGCTGTTCCTATGCACGGGTGCATCTCACAATGACTGGTCAAATATTCAATGCATGACAATTCTCATGAGCTGGCCCACTTCTATCCCAAACAGCCATTTTTTAATGAAAAGTAGTGATGTTCTCTTGTTTCAGATGGCATTTAGAAACTTTAATATAACTAGCAAACCAGGGCAAGTCATTTTTGTATTTATCGCACATGCGTAAAGTCACTCATTAAACGTGCATCGTCCGCTACGAAGAGGGGCTAGATACCTCAAATTTTGCCTGAACATTTATCTACATCCATTTTATGTGTGTGCGAGCAGTGAAGGCTCTGGCCAGACTGAGTGTATGCGCAGACGCGTCTGAGCATTGGATGATCAAATATTTAATAAGTGTCAAAAGTCTCATGAGTCATACAAAGCAGCCATTTTCTTTAGAAAATAGCGGTTGTTCTCTTATATCAAATCATGCATCTGCACAGTCTAATCTGGGTTATTGCAACTTGCACACACAGCATATGAACATGATAGTGTGCATGCACAGAGTACCACTAAACCGTTTCAGAGCAACCTGTCCAAAACACTGTTATATGATAATTGTCCTAAGTTAAATGACTGAAAAAATGTTGATAGTGATCTAAAGCACACATGCACCAACAAAGAGAATGAAAACCAAAGCAATAAATAAAAAATAATACACACAAAACCAATAAAAAAAATATTTTTATTTCCTATAGGCAGGGTTCCAACCTGCGCCATGAGCATTTTTTGCTCTGTCCTGTGCATTAGACTGGCGCTCTAGACCCCTCAGCTATTTGGGCCTAATACTATATAGGTGTACAATACATTTAAATAGATGTAGGAAGTAGGTTAAGGGGCATTACTCATGTGGATTAATAGTTTTAACTCAAAACAGCCATGAAACAGACCAAGGAATGGGGATTTTAAAATGTGCACTTTGGTCCTATTTTCCTATTAAAGAATACATCAAAATAATAAAGCAGCAATCAGAATTATCTAAAGCAACTTTATTTTTACCAAAATTAATTAATAATTTCTATACATTTTAGTCAAGTGAAACACTTCTTGCTGAATTTATGTGCTTTGGCTACTCTGTCCAAATATTAATTTGTTTGGACAGTGCATGACGAGACCTTATAAAAGGGCTTGTCATCAAACGAATTTCTCCGAGGGAGGATTCGTAAAGAAAGACCCCCTTTCTTTTTTCGTTTTTTTCTTATTTTAAATTTTCCCTTCCCTTTTCCCTGGGCATTTTTTAGCATTTTTTTCATTGCATTTTTTAAGGAGGGGTGGCAGTCGGGTTGGTTCCTTGGCAGGTGGAGGTTCACCTGCCAACATAGGGAAAATGAGGTGATGTGTTAGGTCGTTTGATTGCAGGTATGAACTATCAATTAAAATATTTATTTTGTGTGGTACTGTTCGCTATGCGTCCAAAAATGACAAGATGAATATTTATTCCCACCCCAATGTTGATATAATGCCAAGTAAATGTTGCATGCATCTAGTGGCATGTTTGAATTGTTAACTCACCTAAAGAGCAATGCATGCACTTTTGGTTATTGAATATTTTCTTGAGAATATTATTGAAATAACCACGGACCTAATATTGAAGGATCCGTGAATCAACATAGATTCAACATTACTGTAAAACTTACAATTGGACGTTGACATACCTAATTACAATAATTGGGCTAGCACACATATAAAATATGCATTAAGTTGTTTGATAAATATACATGGACAGCTACTTAGTAGGGCTATAGACATTTATATTGACAGGTGCCTTCATCTTTGTGTATGCGAGCATTGAAGGTTCTGGCGAGTCTAGTCTGTGCAGCTGTGTAGACGCAATTGAGCATTCTGTTGCTCACAACTTTGATAAGATTTTTTTTTCTAAATAAAAAAAAATCTCATGTGCTGGCACATCTCATTGAGCTTACATGTTTCCCTATTACTTGATCAGGCATCGAGCAACCGATTCGAATTTGGGAGTGGACGATTTTTTCAGGTTATTCTTGTACAGGGGTCAATACTGTATTATTTGGGTATTAAAATGATGACATATGAATAAATTCGAACTGAAAGACTTGTAGGGTGAATGTCTCTACAGGATGAATGAAATACGAAATTAGGGGTCACAGATACCTTCGTCCTATTCGGTGCACTCAGATTACTATGGTCACATGGTAAGTGCGTCACAGAAACCATGACAACACGATACTAAGTTGCAATACAGTGAACTGAGGGCTTCATCTTGCCATGATCGATTCGATGGAAAGTTCTTTAAATGCAGCCTGCCTCTATCAAACAGAATGCAGCTTTTGCGTACATAGTGCTATACGCTACATTGTACATTTCGCCTAAGCCTTATTTTGATTTGGCAAAGGAGCTCTGTAATGTGTATGCCATTATTACTCTGCATGAGGTGAAGGACACTTGTGCAGCAAAATATTGCTACCACATGCTGCAGCTCCACGAACAAATCAAGGTCTTAGTATACACCAACGTAACAAGTGTCCTATATACCTTTGTTAACAGCCGCCAAAACAACGTGAACCATTGGACGTTTATATAACTCCATGCTTCATTAGAGCCTGGTGTCTCGTGATGGTTGAGTGGCTCTTCCTCGCGGTGCCATGGGGTTGTCTGCAGTTTGTGATTGTGGTATTTCCTAATCATACTCACTTACTATTTTAGGTTGATGACATTAAATGGAAACTTACAACGAGCCAGCCAGCGCATGAGTGTTTGGTATTGATTGCATATGCGTAAAGTCACACATTAAACATCCATTATCAGCTACCTGCTGGGGTTAGATGCCTTAATTTTGGCCTGAACCTTTATCTACACTCATCGTGTTTGTTCAAGCAGTGAATGTCATTGTGATGCTGTTCCTATGCACGGGTGCATCTCACAATGACTGGTCAAATATTCAATGCATGACAATTCTCATGAGCTGGCCCACTTCTATCCCAAGCAGCCATTTTTTAATGAAAAGTAGTGATGTTCTCTTGTTTCAGATGGCATTTAGAAACTTTAATATAACTAGCAAACCAGGGCAAGTCATTTTTGTATTTATCGCACATGCGTAAAGTCACTCATTAAACGTGCATCGTCCGCTACGAAGAGGGGCTAGATACCTCAAATTTTGCCTGAACATTTATCTACATCCATTTTATGTGTGTGCGAGCAGTGAAGGCTCTGGCCAGACTGAGTGTATGCGCAGACGCGTCTGAGCATTGGATGATCAAATATTTAATAAGTGTCAAAAGTCTCATGAGTCATACAAAGCAGCCATTTTCTTTAGAAAATAGCGGTTGTTCTCTTATATCAAATCATGCATCTGCACAGTCTAATCTGGGTTATTGCAACTTGCACACACAGCATATGAACATGATAGTGTGCATGCACAGAGTACCACTTAACCGTTTCAGAGTAACCTGTCCAAAACACTGTTATATGATAATTGTCCTAAGTTAAATGACTGAAAAAATGTTGATAGTGATCTAAAGCACACATGCACCAACTAAGAGAATGAAAACCAAAGCAATAAATAAAAATAATACACACAAAACCAATAAAAAAAATATTTTTATTTCATTTTCTATAGGCAGGGTTCGAACCTGCGCCATTTATTTTTTGCTCTGTCCTGTGCATTAGACTGGCGCTCTAGACCCCTCAGCTATTTGGGCCTAATACTATATAGGTGTACAATACATTTAAGGTAGTAGGGGACTCACCGGCATATGTCCAAAAGTGTTTTATCTTTTAATATATTATAATATAGACTTATGCTTATAATCTAAGACAAAAAAAACAATACCTCACCGTTCTTTTTTAAAAGTTATTTGATGTCAAAAACTGCAAAATCGCAGGTTTTTGAAATAAACAAATACAGATTTTGTTAACAAATTAACAAGAAACGCAATACAGTTTTTTCAGAACAAATACTACTCACACCAGAGATATAAATAAAAACAAAAAATAGTGAAATAACATGTATTTACACAATTTATTAAGCAAAATCCTAATTAAGTCAAACGAATTAATGCCCCAAAAAACATTAATATTCAAAATAAACATATCAGAGAATGTAACTGGAACAACAAAAAACATATTTTTACAAAGATATTTTCATGAAGAATCTAATGATTGAATAAAAAATATGTGTCACCGTGCTCGTTTTTTTGTTTTGGTGACTTTTCTGAAAAATCGTGAAAAAAATAAAGACTACAATAAGTGTTGTCTCCCCTTTCCACCAATTTTTTTGTTTGTCTACGCCCTATTGTATATCACTGGGCGGAGACATAGCTATTATTGATTAAGCACTGACAAATGGGCGTAGAAAGTGACAAAAAAGATTTTGACCTAGCATATGTTTTGTTTGATTTGATTCTTAACGTCCACTCAACAATCTTTCAGGTATGCGGGACGGGTCTTCCTGGGTTGAACCAGTACTAAGCTAGGATACCTAGCATATGTGACCCAGCACATTACATTATGATTCTCATTAAAGCTTGGCTATAGCATGTCTTGATACTTTGATGCTTTCTTACACGTAGGATTTATGTAGATAAAAGCTAAAATTTATAGCTTTCTTCTTGATGCATAGATCTAAATGTCATTTAAAGAATAGACTTACAAATATGCAATAAGAGGATAAAACATTCTTTTCCTTGTATTAATGTTTGGCAAGCCTGAATGTGATGTGTTGCAACCAGAACCACACAGCGGTGAGGCCTGCAACACATTATCGCACAAGGGCTTGACAAACGTTAATATACAGAAAGGAATTTTATATTGTCATTGTAATATATTATAGGACTTTTTGGGTACTGTAAAGGTGGCAACTTTGATTTTCATATCTGGGCGTGGTTCGGTTATTTCAACTGCTCAAGAATGGAAATCAGGTTCTATCCATTGGTTAAGCGTTTAAAAGTTGCTTAAGCCGCGCAGGTCTGCGTGCATTTCATGAAAGTCCTGTCCGTTAATGCACTGAACCCACTTTTATTAACCCTTAAAGCGTATATTACAACACAATTGTATGTTTTTATCGTCTATTGAAATATTATGAAGCCTCTTAAACAAACAGTGTAGATCTAGAGCAGACTGCTCATCTAGAGCAGTCTGATCTGGGTCCACACTGTTTGCCTCTATACTAATGTTAAACAATAAACAAACACTTTCGAATGTAGTTATAACGCCTCATTTTCAGATTTTACCTATGTCTAAAGTAGACTAATAAGGCAGTAATGAGGTGCCGCCTTTACAGTATCCAAAAAGTTCTAGAATACTTTCCTTTCAAGCAAAAGCATTTAAAAAAAATGTCCACTTTAACATAGTGAAGCATACAACAAAACCACACCTTATAGGCGCAATCGAAAACATCAATACTATCGACGATTATAGACCAAAAATAGTTAGAATCATAGTTTTTTTTTTATTACCATCACTCATCGAACAGGCGACACTTTGCAATCAAAACACTGTTTTTAGCGAGTTTTGATCCGTGTTCGTCAATGGTTAAGAGTGTTTTCGATTGCTCACTATCCGGTGTGGAAACAAACTTTTTTTTCAACAGAAACATGACTGAAAAATGTAGATTACTCCTAGCTCTTGTTTCAGATTGTTTTGGTTACGTATTCATTGTATCAATACACATACCGGATAGGTGGCAATCGAAAACGTTGATGCTATCGACGAACGTAGATCAAATACCGTCAGAAACAGACTTTTTGGATTGCAGTTTGTTTGCCTGACTGGCGACAAATGGAAAATTCTAGCGATTTGCGATCCACGTTCATCGATCTCGATTGTCGCCTATCCGATGTAATAAAGTAGCGTATCTTATGATAATTGAATATTTTGGTCATTTCTCAATAAAGCATAAGCGACGGTATCTTAACTCGCAGAGGATATCCGTGAGCAGGTTGAAATGGCAATTAAGGTTTTATCGGAAATAAAGCCCGCGGTCAGTGATTGGTCAACGATCAACCAAAATATAACACATTATTAAATAAAATGTACAATTGTCAGCGATTGAAACACCTCAAGTTTCTATAGTAAACACTTATTATAAGGTATATAACAATAAAAGGATGATACATTCTTCTGTCTATTAACGTTTGCCAAGCCCAAATGAGATAATGTATAGTAGCCTTAACCATGAAGCTGTGAGGGCTGCACCAAGTGGGGATCCAGAGGGGGGGGCAGGGGGTCCGGACTCCCTCTGTAAAATCACAAATTAAATGGGTTTCTATAGGGAATAAACAATTGGACACCCCCTGGAAAAAGTTGGACCCCCTGGAAAAAAATTGGACCCCATCTGGAGCCTTGAAAAACGATAGATTTCTTTGAAATTGACCATTTGACTTCTGTAGAATAAGCTGAGGACTAAAAAAATCGTTGTCAGGGCTTTTTTGTCAGACTGACCTGGACCCTCCCCCCTCCCTGATGAAAATTCCTGGATCCGCGCATCTGTACCATGCTTGCCAACCATTTATATACAGAAAAGAATGTTATATTGTCATATTTTTTCCTTTCAGGCACATGCAGTTCCTATTAATTTTATTAAAATGTATGCAGAAATGTCCATTTTATTATCATGAAACATGCAACGAAACAAAATAATTTTTTCAACAGAAACATGAAATAACTCCTAGCCCTTGTATCAGATTGTTTTGGCTACGTCTTCAGTATATCAAAACACACTAGATAGGCGTCAATCGAAAACGTTAATGCTATCGACGAACGTAGTTAAATATTGTAACATAATTTTGGATTGTTGTTTGTAGTCCGATAGGCAACAAATGGCAATCACAAACACTGTTTCTAGCAATTTGTTATCAGCATTCATCGATTGTTTAGACTGTTTTTTATTGCTGCCTATCCGGTGTGATAAGGTAATTGAAACAGTTACGTCATTTCTCCATAAAACATTAGTGACCATGTACCTCCATGGGACCTAAAACATGAGAATGTCACATACAAGGCATGTGCACGTCTACAACCCCCCCCCCTTTTTGGGGTGGGGGTGGGTCTTAGGTTAGTGGCAGCATGCAGAAATAGCAACCGAGACATGTATATAGTATGTATATTTATACGGTCCGCAACTAATACTGAATGACTTCATACTCTGGGTGATGTTTTTAAAAGCTAATACTTGCATTCCTTCTTTTTGTGAAAGCAAAATACTTACCGAATTACGTTTCAAGCATCAAAGAGTTGTCAGGGGAGAATAATATCTACCGTCTTAGAAAATAAGTATTCTCTTTTAAAAACAAGATTCAGGAACGATAACTCTTACAATCTTACTT
The DNA here is from genome assembly GCA_964019695.1 of Loripinus fragilis. Classification (NCBI taxonomy): domain Eukaryota; kingdom Metazoa; phylum Mollusca; class Bivalvia; order Lucinida; family Lucinidae; genus Loripinus; species Loripinus fragilis. The sequence continues at coordinate 26,495,546 of OZ026523.1, forward strand.
TTAAGTAAAAGTAAGGTTATCTTTTGACATGGGTCCCGCACTACCTTAAATAGATGTAGGAAGTAGGTTAAGGGGCATTACTCATGTGGATTAATAGTTTTAACTCAAAACAGCCATGAAACAGACCAAGGAATGGGGATTTTAAAATGTGCACTTTGGTCCTATTTTCCTATTAAAGAATACATCAAAATAATAAAGCAGCAATCAGAATTATCTAAAGCAACTTTATTTTTACCAAAATTAATTAATAATTTCTATACATTTTAGTCAAGTGAAACACTTCTTGCTGAATTTATGTGCTTTGGCTACTCTGTCCAAATATTAAATTGTTTGGACAGTGCATGACGAGACCTTATAAAAGGGCTTGTCATCAAACGAATTTCTCCGAGGGAGGATTCGTAAAGAAAGACCCCCTTTCTTTTTTCGTTTTTTTCTTTTTTTAAATTTTCCCTTCCCTTTTCCCTGGGCATTTTTTAGCATTTTTTTCATTTCATTTTTTAAGGAGGGGTGGCAGTCGGGTTGGTTCCTTGGCAGGTGGAGGTTCACCTGCCAACATAGGGAAAATGAGGTGATGTGTTAGGTCGTTTGATTGCAGGTATGAACTATCAATTAAAATATTTATTTTGTGTGGTACTGTTCGCTATGCGTCCAAAAATGACAAGATGAATATTTATTCCCACCCCAATGTTGATATAATGCCAAGTAAATGTTGCATGCATCTAGTGGCATGTTTGAATTGTTGACTCACCTAAAGAGCAATGCATGCACTTTTGGTTATTGAATGTTTTCTTGAGAATATTATTGAAATAACCACGGACCTAATATTGAAGGATCCGTGAATCAACATAGATTCAACATTACTGTAAAACTTACAATTGGACGTTGACATACCTAATTACAATAATTGGGCTAGCACACACATAAAATATGCATTAAGTTGTTTGATAAATATACATGGACAGCTACTTAGTAGGGCTATAGACATTTATATTGACAGGTGCCTTCATCTTTGTGTATGCGAGCATTGAAGGTTCTGGCGAGTCTAGTCTGTGCAGCTGTGTAGACGCAATTGAGCATTCTGTTGCTCACAACTTTGATAAGATTTTTTTTTTTTAAAAAATCTCATGTGCTGGCACATCTCATTGAGCTTACATGTTTCCCTATTACTTGATCAGGCATCGAGCAACCGATTCGAATTTGGGAGTGGACGATTTTTTCAGGTTATTCTTGTACAGGGGTCAATACTGTATTATTTGGGTATTAAAATGATGACATATGAATAAATTCGAACTGAAAGACTTGTAGGGTGAATGTCTCTACAGGATGAATGAAATACGAAATTAGGGGTCACAGATACCTTCGTCCTATTCGGTGCACTCAGATTACTATGGTCACATGGTAAGTGCGTCACAGAAACCATGACAACACGATACTAAGTTGCAATACAGTGAACTGAGGGCTTCATCTTGCCATGATCGATTCGATGGAAAGTTCTTTAAATGCAGCCTGCCTCTATCAAACAGAATGCAGCTTTTGCGTACATAGTGCTATACGCTACATTGTACATTTCGCCTAAGCCTTATTTTGATTTGGCAAAGGAGCTCTGTAATGTGTATGCCATTATTACTCTGCATGAGGTGAAGGACACTTGTGCAGCAAAATATTGCTACCACATGCTGCAGCTCCACGAACAAATCAAGGTCTTAGTATACACCAACGTAACAAGTGTCCTATATACCTTTGTTAACAGCCGCCAAAACAACGTGAACCATTGGACGTTTATATAACTCCATGCTTCATTAGAGCCTGGTGTCTCGTGATGGTTGAGTGGCTCTTCCTCGCGGTGCCATGGGGTTGTCTGCAGTTTGTGATTGTGGTATTTCCTGATCATACTCACTTACTATTTTAGGTTGATGACATTTAATGGAAACTTACAACGAGCCAGCCAGCGCATGAGTGTTTGGTATTGATTGCATATGCGTAAAGTCACTCATTAAACATCCATTATCAGCTACCTGCTGGGGTTAGATGCCTTAATTTTGGCCTGAACCTTTATCTACACTCATCGTGTTTGTTCAAGCAGTGAATGTCATTGTGATGCTGTTCCTATGCACGGGTGCATCTCACAATGACTGGTCAAATATTCAATGCATGACAATTCTCATGAGCTGGCCCACTTCTATCCCAAGCAGCCATTTTTTAATGAAAAGTAGTGATGTTCTCTTGTTTCAGATGGCATTTAGAAACTTTAATATAACTAGCAAACCAGGGCAAGTCATTTTTGTATTTATCGCACATGCGTAAAGTCACTCATTAAACGTGCATCGTCCGCTACGAAGAGGGGCTAGATACCTCAAATTTTGCCTGAACATTTATCTACATCCATTTTATGTGTGTGCGAGCAATGAAGGCTCTGGCCAGACTGAGTGTTTGCGCAGACGCTTCTGAGCATTGGATGATCAAATATTTAATAAGTGTCAAAAGTCTCATGAGTCATACGAAGCAGCCATTTTCTTTTGAAAATAGCGGTTGTTCTCTATATCAAATCATGCATCTGCACAGTCTAATCTGGGTTATTGCGACTTGCAGACACACAGCATATAAACATGATAGTACGCATGTACAAAGTATGACTATACCGTTTCAGAGCAACCTCTCCAAACACTGTTATATTATAATTGTCCACGACTGAAAAAATGTTGATAGTGATCTAAAGCACAAACGCACTGACAAAGAGAATGAAAACCAAAACAATAAATAAATAAAAAATACACATAAAACAATAAAAAAAAGTTATTTCTTTTTCTTTCAATTTGACAGGGTTCACACCTGCGCCATGAGTGTTTTATGCTCTGTCCTGTGCATTAGACTGGCGCTCTAGACCGTTCAGCAATTAGGGCCTAATACTCTATATGTATACAATACAACTAAATGCGATTCATGCTTGTTAAATGTTTGTTTTAGAAAATACAGCATACTTTCCTACCTTTGCTAAAATGGTTCTTTGCAATCCAGGGGAAAATATACACAGTGAATGTTTTTTATTTTGTTTGATTTGATTATTTACGTCCCATCAACAATCTTTCAGTTAAGCAGGGACGGGTCTTCCTGTGTTGAACCAGTACTAAGCTAGGATAAATGTGTCTTGCTCAAGGACCACAGCGCAGTGACGCCGGGGAGGCTCTAATCCGCGGCCCTTCGGCCTCGAGTCAAGCACTCTACCACTGAGCCACTGCGCTCCCACACAGTGTATGTGAGTGTTTTTTTTTTGAAAGTCTGTAACTAGAAAGTTACAGTTTATGCACCATTTGAAAGGCCAGGCTTTTACCTATATCAGACTGTATTGTATAATCCTAACACGTTTATAGAAGGAGTTATGAATGCGTTTTCATTACGTATTGAATCCTTCTCGTATGTCTTTTTAAAGGTCACTGTATGCAAGGGGTATACATTGCATGGTGGCGTGTAGCTCATCATTTTACTCCCCAGCTTCCTTGCCTATTACTCCTATGTTGAAGTGATAATATCCGGAAGTTCATACTTTAACTCTGTGCTTGCTGGGTAATTTCACATACAATTTGTCGTCTGCAGAGATCTTATTTCTAATAATAAACATTTCCAAAATTGTTTCAATTCATTCAATTAGAGCGTCAAACAGTTTGAATCCTAACCAGCACAACGTTTTTGTCGGGTATATCCTGGTCCTAACGGTTTTCAAAGTTTATAAGCAGACGACAAAAATCGCCACTTGCAGGGAAAGAGTTCAGGAAGCGTTAGTCCTCAGAAGATCTCCTGATTAAATATATACAAGATATTCAACTCTTTGCCTACTGGGTAATTTTTATGCTTTTTTGTCGTCTGATTTCTTTCAAAATCAACTTTTTCGAAAAATTCTTTCAGGAATACCATCAGAGTGTCAAACAGTTTGGACCTAGATCAGGCGCGACATTTTGTCGGGCCTGATCTGGGTCAAAACTGTTCTCAAAGATTATCTGCAGACGACACTAGTAGACAAAAAGTTAAGCATTTCATAAAATAATATGTTTTGTTCTTTTAAATGTGTTTTGCATAGCTATCATGTGGGTTTGGATAACAAGTGCTTTGTCTGAACAACCATGTGTTTGTAAATATAAAATGACCATGCTCTTGAGAGACTGCGCGGATGCACAGACTAGCCTGACTCTTCGTCAGACGTCTATTTGATGAGTATCATTTTCCTGTGGACTGATTCATATGTTCTTCCGGGTGATATGATGTATACAGGGGTTGGATGGGAAACCGTGCAAAAAGTACTAAACACTCATATCTTTATACAAATGGATTTATTTAGTAACGTGACAAAATTTGAAATTGGTTAAAATAGTGTTATAGGATTTCATGTCGTTATGTTATACTAAGAAATGACAGTGTTAACCCATATGAGCATAGCGTCCTTTTTGATGGACATAGGCAAACAATACAGACCAAACCAGACGCTGCAGAAAGCAGCGTTTGATCAGGGTCTCCACTGTTCGCTCACAAAATGTTCTATTAAAACTTGAATAAAAATGAAACATACCAACCAGCACCCTGAAAATTAGAAATAGGCTCGTCCTACTGATAGAGGTAGTAAAGTCCATTCTGCTTAAATGGGTTAAACGTGCTCTGTTGTGTTTATGATCAGTTGATCAGCTAGTTGGAGAACATGTTATGGTTAATGAAAACAAGCTCGAGCTCCCTGTGTGTTTCTTCCATAAAAGCTTAAGTTTCAGATTGATTTAAAATATTATACAGACCAATTACATCTGCTGAAGTATGCAAGACATATCCTTGCAGATTTGGTTGTTGCATGATTATCAGCGTACAGTTGTACCCACACTCCAATAAGTGACTCTTCTCTAAGAAGATATTTTACTGCTGCTCTTGTCAAAATGTTATGGTGCACAGCAATGTGCACACTAAAGGCATGCTTTTTGCATACATATGAGCCGCGACATGTGATTTCCAACAATGTGGTATTTTGAAATGAATAGCCTCAGACTAGCCTATGCAGCCTCCTGTTAAGCTTAGAAACTCCAAATGATGTTCAATCAGTAGCTTAACAGTCATTGAATATTCAAGCGACTAGCAAAGGCTCTGATCAGACTGCGCGTATGCGCAGGCTGATCTGAGGCTTTGCTGGTCGCACATACCACATTGTTGGAAATCTCATGACGCAGCTCATATGAGTATGAACTGTATATTACGCCGGGATATTATGTTCTAATGACCTAGGACTGTCAATATTATAGATCGAGAATGTGAAATAGGACCGGGTTTATGAATAATCTCAGTACCCCTTACTACTTATATACCCGGAGCAGGCAGACGCCTCTGCAAATACGCCACACCAACGTTGAAACAACGTCACATCAACGTTGATGCAGCCACCGAACATCATATCATCGTGTATGCAACGGCGACGTACAAACATTGATCTAACGACGACACATCGCGCTGGTACAATGACGTTGCATCCACGTTGATTCGTTGTTCATTCAACGATGTCAATCAGCGCTGGTATCTACGCTGATTCGTTGTTCGTTCAACGATGTCAATCAGCGCTGGTATCTACGCTGATTCGCTGTTCTTTCAACGATGTCAATAAGCGCTGGTACAAATACGTTTTATCTACGTTGATTCATTGTTCGTTCAACGATGTCAATCAGCGCTGGTATCTACGCTGATTCGCTGTTCATTCAACAATGCCAACCAGCGCTGGTACAACGACGTTGCATCAACGTCGATTCGTCGTTCTTTTAACGATGTCAATCAACACTGGTACAACTACATTGCATCTACGTTGATTCGTTGTACATTCAACGATATCAATCGGCGCTGGTATCTACGTTGATTCGTTATTCATTCAACAATGCCAACCAGCGCTGGTACAACGACGATGCATCAACGTCGATTCGTCGTTCTTTTAACGATGTCAATCAACACTGGTACAACTACATTGCATCTACGTTGATTCGTTGTTCATTCAACGATATCAATCAGCGCTGGTATCTGCGTTGATTCGTTGTTCTTTCAACGATGCCAATCCGCGCTGGAACAACGACGTTGTACCTACCTTGATTCGTTGTTCATTCCACGAAGACATTCAGCGCTGGTATCAACGCTGATATGTTGTCTTTCAACGATGCCAATCAGAGCTGGTACAACAGCGTTGCATCTACGTTGATTCGTTGTTCTTTCAATGACGTGTGTCAAATGCTTCCCCAGTAAGCAAGTAAAAGTTTGCCACCATCGGCCCATTACACTCTACACTAGCGAAAAGCCATTTCAATGGCGTTTCGCTAGTTGGCCGATGGTGGCCCGAGAATGCATGTTGGCTCTAATATTCGCTTATCAAAATGTACTTCTTACGGTAATCAGGATTAAGTAGATGCTTATTAAAATACATTCCGGGTGTTATGGAATCAATGTGTTTTACTGTTTGAATTCTTCTTGAACCATAGTAACTAGCCTAGAATCGGAAATTAGTTTTCTTTTCTGTAAATATGGGCTGTACTGCCAGTGCCGATGACAAAGCGGCCGTAGAAAGATCCAAACAGATCAACCGAACTTTAAAACTAGATGAAAAACAGGCGAAAAAGGAGGTGAAGCTTCTATTGTTAGGTAAGCCATTCTGCTGTAGCCTTTGCTGCTGTAGTGCAAACCAAAAGTGACAGTGACGTATATGTTGTTTGCAATTGCCAAGTTTAACACTACCGTGTACACTTCACTTGAGCTAACGCGAATCGAAAGATCGCTTGTTTATTAATCCTATTTTTGTGGATAGGATTAATAAAAAAGTGATCTGTCGATTCCAAGTCCCTAATAGCTTTGTAAACAAAATATGACGTCACTGTCACTCTTGGCTGACAGGACAGTAGTTTCAATTTTTACACAACCAGGCAACTTTATCGCGCTGGAAATGATGTGTTGCTTAATATATCACTGGCTGTAGGTCAGTCGTTAATAAAAGTGGATAAACTAGATTTACTCGCGTTTCGCGCTTGTGATTTGTCCACTTACAACTGATTGACAGACAGTGGTATATTAAGTAACAGATCACTGCAAGCACGAATATATGTCAATTACAAGGATTGTAGATTTATAGAAACAGCGAAAGTAAATACATACATTATATAATTTTTGGAACGATTTTTATCTCATGCATTAAAAAAACTATTTAAAAATGTATTACTTTAATGACTACCAAGAGGCAAGTATATATCTATATACCGGAAACGGGAAATATGGTGTAGAACTATGATAATGGTGAACATTGTCTCTGACAGAACGTTAAAAACGATTGCCTGAAAATGGGTTGATTTCTATACATGGCTTCCGAAACTTCAGCTACAGACAAAAGATACTTAGTGATACAACATTCTGTGGCTTTTACAGCATATTCGCAATAAGTATTGGGTATGAACGATGTATTATTGTATGTAGATATATACACAGTATGGAAACTGAAATAAACATCCTGTACCCGTTCCTCCTAGCTCTCGCCTTATAAACATGAATAACAGCACTCGTTCGTAACCAGTAGTCTGAAAAATGCGTGTATTTAGGTACATGTACACGTTTCGATTTATATTGTTAGCGATACAGACAATACACATTCGAACAAGGTAAGAAAATCCATTTTATCTATTTTATTCCGTTTTGTTCCATGATTTTAACGGTTTCCTCCTTTGCATTTTGTTTTGTTAAAAAACGACTTGCTCACAATCAGAGCCGTTCTTAGTCGAAAACAAGTTTAAATGCCAGTTTGCATGGTTTTAGTGGAATTGGCAATCACATGTATACATGATTACATGGTTGTAACTGTAACAGTTACTAAGATCTATGGAAAAATGATTTTTAATAGATGGGCCCTCGCAATTACAGCTGTACCAACAACTCTCACATCACGATTTCCGACAACTGGTTACGCACGAGTGCTGTAATTCATAATGTATAAGGCGTGAGCTAGGAGGAACGGGTACAGGATGTTTATTTCAGTTTACATACTGTGATATACCATCTTATTCGAAAAGGGCGTTATAAATTGGCTTTTGATTGTGACTTCATATGTTCAGTGTAAAATATTATTATTGATTTTCTATGGAGGAAGTGTTATGGTATCCACAAAAAGAAGTACCGCCTTCGAACGGTCAGAAAATCACCGGCGTCACTGCGTTGTGGTCCTTGAGCAAGACACATTTATCCTAGCTTAGTACTGGTTCAACCCAGGAAGATCCGTCCCTATATAACTGAAAGATTGTTGATGGGACGTAAAGAATCAAATCAAACGGTCAGTAAAAAGATTTTACTGGAGGGCTTAAACCTAGTATAGCGTTCTTTTTGTGAGACATAGGCAACTGCGCAGACCAAGATCAGATGCATCAGACTGTGGTGTCTGTTCAGGGTCTCCACTGCTTGCTTACAGAAGGTTCTATTGTAATTTGAATAAAAATGAAAAAACCAACCAACAACCCTTAAAACGGAAATGGATTCGTCTAAATGATAAGGGTGGGAAATACAATAAGGCATTAATGGGTTAAATATAATAATATGTTGTTATTTCAGGTGCAGGGGAGTCCGGAAAGAGTACCTTCGTAAAACAAATGAAGTAAGTGAATATATACAGTATTACTTTTATAGGAGTATCAGATTTAGGGACGGGGCATTATCTTGAGGTTCTTACAGAATCTATGATACGCTGAAGGGATAAAGTCAGGTGAATTTGGACATACTTTTGCAAACAGTGGAAATCCAGATGAGACAGCTCGTTATAAGCTGTCCCATCAGGATTTTCACTATTTGCTTAGTTAATTTATTTTTTATTCCAATAATTAAAATATAAAACAAACAAGGCCGCTGTCCGATTTAACCTGATGTCCAAAGTTACCTGACTTTACCCTAGATGGCGGACATACCTAGCCCAATCATCAAATATGTAATCATGAAGGAAACACATCGCCATATTTACACATTATCCCCCAGTAAAAAGTGGTATGGTGCCAATCGGTGGGGTATTCTGCCCACACTTAGGTAGCAAGAAATTTCGGACAGGCTCAGTGTATTTTAATGCATTTTATACCATTAGACACTTTATCAGGTTCTTATGTGCCTAGCCACATACACTAATCGAAACTTCTAACCGATCAGTCTTAATAATTAGTTTTCTAGAAAACTACTTATTTTGACAAACGAAATTTTTTGCACAAAATACAAAGACATTTTATATCGATTTTTCATGCTAGTTCCTTAAATGACATGTTTTCTTGCCGTAACTAACCTTTGAGGACGAATTTCATTTATAAACCTCTATTATTGCCTGCTTTAAACAAATGCAAGTGATTGGTTAGAACTTTCGATTAGTGTAGATATACATTTTGCTACTATGATAACCTCCAAACCAAACTATACATTCCTTAGATAGATTGTCTGTCTTTCCATCCGCATATTCCTATGCGACACTTTGCTTTTCCATTTATAGTCTTGAAAAGGCAGTATTTAATAAACATCCATTTCTGAAGTAAACTTATATAAAAACTTGAACTAATTATTTATCCCATAGACCCAAATGGTAAAACCCTAGTATTTGACAGTTTACTCTGCATCTCACAATACATGTGGGTCATCACTATATGCCTTAAATATAAACCAAGACATGAATAAGGAGAACAAGAAAGGAAAAACATACCTTCACCCGCTCTTTTTTTAACTAATGCATGTTGTTTAATGGCTGCCATATTTTGGGAAAACCCTGTCGAAGTTCCTATTAGAAATCACTTTTTGGTCCAGAAAAACACAATATAAATGCATCTGGTAGTAAACTATTGACCAATTTGAAGAACACCAATTTTTGCATCTGCTAGATAGGAAAAAATACTTTTATTCAGCATCATCATCCAATCAGACAAATCCATTTCCAAATAACAGCCTCGGAGCTCCTCTCAGTTTTTGACTCATGGAATACGTTGATAAAAATGGTTCCCAATCCCCTTGATATCAGTAAGGAGTGCCTACTTAACCCTCTAGTGCCTAGTGTATCATATATGCAAATGTCTCATTTTTGGTGCCATGACCAGGATATTGATTTGTTAGTTAAGTTAAACTGCCAGAAAATCAGTTAAGATGTCAGGTAATAAGAATAAATTATTCCAATTGAGATCATTTGCCTGAAATGTGTTTTAATAGCCGCCAAAGGTCGCCAAAGTTCAAAAACGAAAATGTATCATTGGGCAATATAAAATAAAAATTGAGATATTTACTTTACCTTTTTGGATATTCCTGATACATAAGCCAATAATTCATCTTTCATACACTTAGTTTTCATCAAAAAAGGTAGCCCGAAATTATTATTGATACTTGAGCTAGTCATCCGAAAAAAAGATTGTTTGGAAATGTAATGCCCAATATAGCATATATGATACATGTCAATCTCGGCAAATTTTGACGTCAACACAAATTCAGACCCTGTTTTCTATTTGACTTCTCCAAGCTGGTAACTGGATAGAATATAAATGTTTTCTGATAGTGTATTCTATGTTTGGGCACAAGAGGGTTAAGAGTGTAAACCTGATGAAATGCCACATCATGCGGGTCTGTACTATTTGCAAAAGTACCTGTTTAGGTATTTTCGATATACAAAAGGTTAAAACGCATTTTTGGATAACAATCAATTTCTGCAATCAACTCGTTAACAATAAAGTGATCAATCTTTAATAGAATAAGTGAATTTTAGGTAAGTGTATTTCTCTATGAGCTATCACCCCTTTGGACATACATGTATTCTCAAATAGGTACAGTAGAGTCTGGAATCAACTAAACAGTGAGGACACTCCGTTTGCAGTTTCTTAATATCTTGAAAAGTCATTCCAGGGAAATCGCCCTCTATTTCTGCGTTGTCATTAATAAAATGCACCTTCATAGGAACAATACTAAGTGAGTGTCGATATCAAGTTTACCAGGCAAGGCTGCGAGAACCCTTGTTGACATCAAGAGCTTTGCCGAGCGATTCAACATGCATTCTCGAAGCCAAGCCTGGTAAACTTGATAGTGAAAGACACGAACCTGGTATTCTTTTTATCAGCACTCTTCAAACTAGCGAATATGACGTAACGATCGATTATGTGTCAATTTGGCGTCATTGGCGGCGTCATTCAAAAAACTACTACGTCATCATGACCTGATAAAGACACATGTCGTGAGATAGACAACGTTTATCAGTCAACGTATAACGCTGCAATAATATGAATGTTAACTGATAAAAGACAAAATATATTCTCTTAGAGCTATCCCACCAACCACCTCCCTTTGGACATATTATCTTAAATGTACAGAATAGTCTAAACTCAAGTTGACAGCGAGGGCACTCCGTTGTAGTTTCTTAATATATTGAAAAATATTGCAAGATAATCATTTTCCATTTCTGCATGATAATCAATTAGGCGCACCTTCATTAGAATAAGCAAATTCTCTTAGGGCTACAGAATAGTCTGAAATAAAGCTAAATTAAAAGGAACTTTTATTTCAACAATTGGTCGTGTTATTCTATCTTGGGAGTGTGACAAAATGCATTGGCGTATGAAGAGTTACAAAAGTGAGTGATATTTATTTTCAGTTTTATGTATCACCAATTAAGAGCTAAGATTTTACAAACTAGTTGACCTATGTTGGAACACTTCATTTTAAGAAGATCACATTTTTGTGATTGACTGCTACTGGCGCATATACCAATTAGATATGGATAGTTATCTATATACGTTGCTGTGCATGCCATGTATTTTAATAGCATGCATTTTGGTCAATGGTAAAATTACTCCATCCATCAACAAGAAGGCACATAAAAAATTAAAAGCATACATCTACTTTGTTTTTCAGTTCCCCAATGTAACAAATTCATATCCGATTAGTTTCACTAAAGTGTCATATAGCACCAATTTACATTACATGCAAACTTTTCTTGATAAGCATCAGAATTAGCAAACCCTCCAAAGTGATTTGCTAAAGCGGATCTTGCCTGAACTTTCGCTGTTCGCTTATATACACAGCGTCAAAAGTTAAGCACCACCTATATTTTTGCTGGAACAATTTTCAATCTACCGTGAAGACATTTTATTGAGGATGGAAAATCTTTATCTGTTGTGAAACTGCATAAATATCCTAATGAAAATTTAAAAATACATGTGATCTCCCGATTTGGTCACAAAGTCATGAGCTTTCACGACCTATCAAAACTTCTGGCTATCACCCAAAAAATCCTCAGGAAGTAACCACCAACATCTTTAAACAAGTTTTGTTCCTTTGTCACACAAACTTTTCAACATACGTATATTCTTGTACACAAAATTGCAATGTAAATGAGTTGATCCCTACTTGCTTTTTTGTTGAACTTACCATCACATACTTTGTCAAAATAGCATGATTGTTTCACTATCTTGTCCCTATATGATGCAGAAATCTTTATCTATAAGGTTTATTTACATCACATAACCTTGCTCTGAAAAAAATAGCTACGAAATTAGTGGTGCTTAACTTTTGACGCTGTGTATACAAAGTAAGAAATAAGAGCCAAAGTTCTGATGTTTAACCACACTAGATACTTTTTAGTCGCTATACACGTTTTAAGAGAGATCTTACGCGCATGTCATTAGCACAATTTTGCCATTGGCTTGCCTTTGTTCATATTATAAACCATTGTCCTGCTGAATAAATATGTCACACATTTGTATTTACCAGTCATCCAGTTACATATTTATCATTTATTAAATTGAACACACAGCCTTCATTGCAAACAATGTGGATACTCATTTTATGAATTTCAGTGAAGCCATGTGGTCATTACACTCTTATAAAAGGGAATATTTCCGACTTCAGCAGAATAAGGGTTGACTCAGTCAAAATGATTGTACAGGAGAGTACCGAAAATTTAATTTTCTTATTTCTCAACCAAAGCATATGTTGTGGGTACTCAAAAGAACCGTCTCAATGAGACGGTTCTTTTGAGCACACAAAACATATGTTAAAACTGATGGGTAAGAAAATAATCACAATTTTACGCTGAATTGTTTTGTTTATCTAAGCCTGTGATTTGTAGGATAATCCACGAGCAAGGATATACAGAAGATGATTGTGTTCAGTTTCGATCAGTTGTCTACAGCAACACAATCCAATCCATGGTGGCCATTGTCCGTGCGATGGAGCAACTCCAAATTGAGTATGGTCACCCGGACACACAGGTAAGTTTTTGTTTGTTTGATTTGATTCTTTACGTCCCATCAACAATCTCTCAGTTAAACAGGGACGTGTCTTCCTGGGTTGAACCAGTACTAAGCTAGGTTAAATGTGTCTTGCTCAAGGACCACAACGCAGTGACGCTGGTGAGGCTCGAACCCGCGGCCTCTCGGTCTCGAGTCAAGCACTCTACCACTGAGCCACTGCGCTCCCTACACACAGGTTAGACATTTCCCAAATTAGTATGCAGTCGTTCAGTAGTGATTAGTATCTACAGAAGCACCATCTGCACGCCGTTTATATTACCCAGTTACTTCCAACGCGGGTATGACGAAATTAATCACAGCCGATTTTTCTAACCATCGTTGGAAAAAGAACATTGGGTTTTCTTTGTTTTCTCACAATCTTGCTTCATAGAGTCGCCAGATAAAAGAATAAGAGTCTTCGAAATACTGTTTTTTATACATGACAATGGAAAATTCCTGTTTGTGGGTCTGTGAAATAGTTACAAAGCGCAAAATTATAGCAGTTCTTGGTGTCAGGACTTTAGTGATAAATGCAAATGTGGCCGGTGCACGCCAGTGGGTCGGACTTCAGACTCTATGATGGTTCCAACTTAAAGACTTATCTATTGATGAGATGGTAGTGGCCCGATGCTTTGGCTGTTTGTCAGGCCCACCAGGGTTTACCTGTTGGGTTTCTTTTGCTCTGGTATTCAGTTTTATTTACTGTTGAGTCATTATCTTTGCTTTATCTCCTTGTTATATCTTGATAATATGTTTTAGGAGATGATGCATTGATAAGTTAGGGGTCTTTCATGCAAACAAAATAGCTATGTGTCTTGATCCACATCTGAATTAAGGGTGAGGTTGGCGCCGTTAGACCGGTTTAAGCCCTCCAGTAAAATATTTTACTGACCGTTCCAAGGCGGTACTTCTTTTGTGGATCTTTTATGTTTTTTTTCTGTCTTGTGTTTGCTGTATCTTTGTGCGCATCTGTTTATATGTGGTTCTTTCAAAGAATGATTGGGCCCCGAAGTGAGAAAATCTGACTTCGGGGTTTGTGAACAACAAAGGCGCAGACCAGCCTGCGCATCCGCGCAGTCTGATCAGCGCCTTTGTTATTCGCTTATTGGAAAGTATTGTATGTAAATTTGCTACGAGCGAAATTTCAGTTTTCTAGCTAGTGTCAGTAGCTGAGGAGACTGGTTTGGGAAACACGGAAGACAGGTTTTGTCGCGTCGAGGCCGAATTAAATTGGGTAAGTACTCTGTAAGACAATTTTACCGTTTTGTGACTAATTCAACGTTATTTCAAGCCTTTGCAGTACATGCCCGAAGTCACTGATAGATGAGAAACACAGCAGCAGTGCTTGTAAAAATGATATTCTGGGCTTTATGCCAAGTAATCATAGTTCTCGCCCTTAATACACCCCATAATCCATCGCTCTATTTCTAATTTTATGTTCACTGCGAGCAATGCATTAAAAAATAATGAACCACATGAAGTAGTTAGTAGCGAAAACTCAGATCAGCTTTGGCCTTACAAGCAAGCATACAATATTGTAAAAATCGAATAAGTTCGATATTAACTTGGGCACTATCAGTTGGGATGGTGCAACATACCACAGGTAAAATTCTGAACACGAAATGATACCTCAGCCTTTCCTGTCCAAGTGAAAAAGTTAACGTGTTACGTGCCAGGCGTAACTAGAAAAGAATTCAGGAAACCAAAATTTGCTATTTGGAAAGTCAGCAAAAAGCACTTTTAAAATTTAACAAAATTTATTAAAAACAAAATTATCATTTACAATAAGCAATGGAAAATAGTTATACTATCAAAGAATGTCGAATTTACAATACCTTGTATGTCCAAACTGTCCCTCAGAATATTTATCAACACAAGTCTTTTAGTAGTTTCTGATCCCCAGATTTTGAAGTTAATTCCAAATGAACACTAAGTCTGAATTAATCCAAAACTGAACAATCCAAAGTAATCCAGAATGAATAAATTAAACACAGTATTCCACTATAGAATTCCAGTACAAAAGGTTTAGACTTTTAAATGGTGAAATTATTTCAAAGATGGCTTTATGAAAAATTTACTCTTATATATACTGTTAAAGAAAGTTCGAGAATGATCAGGCACCAAGTATGATATCATATGCTAAATATAAATAAATACATGGGTTCTGGAAAGTTCTCCATTCTGCTGGATGATTCCACTGATTTCCAGAACCTACTCAAAGCTTCTATGGGCATGGAAAAGAAAATTCTAGAAAATTCCTGACTCTTCTGGAAAGTTCTAGATGATTAGTCATCATTATAGAAAAATCTTATAACCAAATAAATACTTTGTTTACAACAACTTATTTACCATCAATGTCTCCAATATCTGGGTCAGCAGAATCTAAGTAAACAAAATATGAAACAGATAAACAAAATACATGTTACAAACGTAATAGGGTATCCAATAAGTCGAAAGCAATGGTCTTGATAATATTTTCAGATGAATGCCCAGGCTGATCTAAGTCATAGATATATGCGAATAGGGCGATATTTGTTTTGTTCAGTCCATTTTGTGTGGTCCATTTGTTTTTATGTCATAACACTTTTAAAACGCATTTTGAGAATTATTTGAAGTAACACTAAGAAGTCCGATCATTGAGTGTCTTAATGTTTAAATACGTTTGCAAGCTTAGCCTAGTAGCGGTCAAAATGTTTGAAGTTCGGGGGCTTTCATTTTGGTTTTACAGGGTACAGCATGCTAGTTGTTAAGGTATTGGTAGTGCAAATCCATTCGGATACCATCCTCTCCTATTAGAAACAAGTTTGACATAAAAGAGTACTTGCATTGTTTCTCCCATTTCTGGCACTCATTTCAATTTTGGGTCGCAAACTGTTGTTTATTTATCAAATCATTTCTATCTGTGAGTAAGTTTGTCAAAAATTAGAATGTGATGTTTATCATAAAATTAGTGTGATAACTATGCGATGGAACGTTTCCTTAATCCGCCCATAACCAATATTACACACTAGATATAATATATTATGTTTCTCAAGACACAGTACTTTCATGAATTGGTTGTTTATAGACGATTTAATCGTCTGATTAAAATTTTACAGGGGTCAGACATCTTCCAAAATTACATTGACTGCAAAGGAAATTGGTTTTGAGCCCTCACAACTTTGAAGCTGGTCAAAATATGTAACAAACTGGGTTGTACAAAACGGTAATGGTAATATCAAGTTATTTTGGGTTGCTAAAGCCTAATCAATCAGAACCTATACTTCCAGGCGCGGATCCAGAGAAGGACCGGGGGTCCGGGATCCAGACCCAATCCTATTAATACTGGTTCGAATCTCATTGAAAATCACGAAGCTACCAAGCCAGCTTTCTATGCTCAGCCAACATCTGCCCGTCAGCGAAACGCCATCTAAATGGCGTTTCGCTGGTGGGCCAATGGTGGCCCGCATATAATCGTATTTAGATCCTCTCTCTCCTCATCAACTAAAAACACCTTGTCAGAGATTAGTTGGACTCCTCTGACAAAACTTTTGGGATCCGCGCATGACTTAAGGCTTAAACATAAGTACCTACATTATTAAAAGAAAACAAAGCAGACAATCTATTGTTCTAATAATTTTGGAGAAATTGAAAGCCTGATATAAGTAGAAAACACTTGTAAATTACAAGAGAAGTACTTATATCCTGTTACATATAAAGTGTGTTGTGAGGAAATACTCTAAATAGTACAATATAATAACGCCGAACCATATTGTTAAACCTTATCCCACAAATATTTTGTTGCCATGACAATGTCACCTGCTTTTTACGTCTGTTGCAGATTTTCAATTGCAGTTTTTGATGCTTCAGACTAGATTTTATCATGGAAGCAAAAACTATCAATTCTGTCCGACTGCTTCCTTGGTAAAACAATTTATTGACCAAATCTTCTATGGTACTCGAGGTTCCCCAATTGCTCCAATGGATCCATTTAGCTTAGCATAATTTACTTCAGGGCCGTGACCCTTAAAGCGCCAATCACGACTGCAGCAGACGACACATTTTGCAACATTTTTCCGACTTTTCAGAAATATAAGATATGATATTTCAAAAGAATAGTCTGCCAGCAGACGATTCTCTTGAAATATCATGCCTTATTTGTTATTTTTGAAAAGCGGCAAGATTTGAAATTCCCATCTGCTGCAAATTATAGGTGGCGCTTTAAGGGTTAAATTAGGGTGAGCAATTCATTGCCTTCATACCCATTGAGCAAACGTAAGTGAATATGATCAAAAATACCATAATCACACACTTCACACCTACCCCACAAAAACTTGAGGGAGAGCCCCATAACACTAACAAACACAAGACATCAGGAAGACAACTGAAGTTAATCAACCGGCTCTCTCTTCTTCCTCGTCAAGATGATTGCGTAACTAGAAAGGACACATA
Organism: Loripinus fragilis; assembly: GCA_964019695.1. NCBI lineage: Eukaryota > Metazoa > Mollusca > Bivalvia > Lucinida > Lucinidae > Loripinus > Loripinus fragilis. The sequence continues at coordinate 26,513,245 of OZ026523.1, forward strand.
ATAAAACATAGACCAAACACAGAGCCCCCACAGTTCAATGTGCGAACATTAAACAATTAATTACCGAAAGAACCACCGCTGAAGAATGAGAAGCAGGCTTAACCACCAGGGGTGGGGCTTTAATGTATTTTACTGGCGCCAAATCTTCACTCTAGATATGTTAAATCCGTACTTGAGTAATGCAACCATGTTCTCATGGGACCTGTGACAGCAGTGGCATATACGGACTCTTGTCAGTGTCGGCAGTGCTTTGGATATTTCAGGCTTAGTATCGTTAAAAACAAAAATTGTTTCGCTCGCATAGAGGCTCCCTACTTTATGCACTGCATCGTCACAGAGACACTGGCTAATCAAATTAAATATTACAATGAAACAAAGAAAATGGCTTACGACTAACAAATAGTCAGTACATGAAGTTGAGTCACGGTGGGCCCAGCCAAAGAAAAGCATCAAACACCAACCACCAGATTGAAAACTTATATTATGTCATGGCATTCATTGAGTCTGAGGCCTGAGGAGTCCAACTAATCTCTGACAAGGTGTTTTTAGTCGTGCAACTAAAGAAGACAACAAAGCTATAAACAGTGACTGGGTTTACAACCAGCATGCAGACTGTCGCATTAGATCAATGTTGTTAGCATCTTCTTGTGGATGGCATTTATAATTGACTAAGTTTGCAACCTGTATGGTAGCACCTGCTAAGCTGAATAGCATGAAAAAATTACCTGTATGTATTGTCCCTTGGTGTCACAACATTAAAATGACACGCCTAGTACATCGTCATCACCGCGAGCGGAGATGACGAAGACCTTGGTGTGTCATTTAATAGGTCACCACTTCTACTGAAATTCCCCTTATAATTGGCTACTATGCTTTCAGTCAGTACTTTAGACAAGTGCTGAAAAATTACAAGCTTTTTTGAATAGCTTATACTTGATGAATATTGAGGATTGACGCCGTTAAACCGGTTTAAGCCCTCGAGTAAAATATTTTACTGACCGTTCCAAGGCTGTACTTCTTTTGTGGATCTTTTATGTGTTTGTTCTGTCTTGTGTTCGCTATGTCTTTGTGCGCGTCTGTTTATATGTGCTTTGTGGTCACCTGCTGGGAAAGGGCTGACCTCTTGGCTATCGTTTGTGGTGTCTAACTGTGAGTTTGTCTCTTTCCCATTGGCATCCTGGTCCAGGTGTGGTACTTGATTGTATCGATTCCTGATCTTTGCACCCTTACTTACTTTGGTTTGATTTTCAGAATGACGCTAAGCAGTTCCTGGCCCTGGCTGACCACCCAGATGAGTGTGATCTCTCGGGAGAATTGGTGACCCTCATAAAGAGTTTATGGGAGGATGTGGGTATACAAGAATGTGTATCAAGATCGCGAGAATACCAACTCAATGATTCGGCAGAATAGTGAGTCATTTCCACTTTTTTTATGAAATAACCATAGCCGTGATTTCTGTTTGTTTGTTTTTGTTGTTTTTTTTCCTTCAGTATTTGGTGTATTGTTTGTTGTTTGTTGTTGTTTTGCTTTGCTTTTTGTATTAGTGTTAGAAACAGATAATGCTTGATCTTGCATAAATCTAATGATATATTCACCCTAATTTTATATCAATATGGAACCATTTCAGTTAATAGGTGGTTGAACGTTTTCATTAATATTCTTCGTGTTCCAGTTTAAGCCATTTGTAATATAAGACGTAGTGGCCCCGTGGCCAGAAACAAGTGTGTCTAAGTTGCCAAATCTGTACAGTAACAGTACTTGTTCGTAATAGGTTTGTGCCGATCGAAACATACATGACTGTTAAAAGTGTATGACATGTATTCTATGCCGTAATAAAAGGTGTATGAGCTGATACTTATGATTATTACGCCGATATCGAATATCAGTTAGCCTGATCTTTACGTTTTGAAATGAAAATAAGGAAAATAATTCAGATATATCTCCTTATCTGAATGTGATATATCACAAATGTATTCTTTTTTTATATGTGTGTAGCCACGTGAAATGTAAAATTGTTTGTACATTTCCCGCGGAAGTATCAGCAAGATAGAAATATCACATATACTTGTAGTCTCTCCAACTCAGCTTACCGGAGCATAAGATTAACTTTTGCGCCATTGCATCAGTGTGTAGGCATTACAAGGAACTAATTACAGTACGCTTTTGCAATAAACACCATTATGTATAGGTTATCAATCATATATTACAATAATAAAGGAACTAAATGGGAACGAGCGCAGTGAGTGAACCACTTAATTCCCTTATAATTGTAATATATGATCTTTGACCTACTTATTGTTTTCTCCTCCTTTTTCATGGCTGCGCCTTTTCAAATGGTCGCATTGACCACTTCATGGATTTACTTAACGATTTACTTAATAGATATTACAAATATTGACATAATATGTGATTAAGTTGGCCAAAAATTTCGATTTCTGTGCAAACTGATTGGTTGTGAAGCACAGAAAGGGGCGGAGTAAACTAAAATGTGTGTTAAATCATCAGTTTGTGTGCATCTCAGTTCGCACTGGTTAAACCTTTGTATTCCAAAAACTTTTGCAAACAGTTAAGGCCCAGATGAAATGTAGTAAAATGCAATATTTTTTTTAAATTTATAACCTGACACCACCAAATGATATGTAAAATTGACTATTCCAAATTTATGGTATCTAACCAGAAGGAAGAAATCATTAGTATACAAAAGGTCAAACACTTGCCATTACATATTAGATGAGGCATTTTGACGGGCATTTTAAACATCTGTAATTACTAGACAGGTCAAACCATCATTAATATATCCATTTAAAAAGTAAGCGAGTATGATCAGAAAATACCACAATCACATACTGCAGACCAACCCACGGCACCGTAAGGAAGAGCGACAGAACATTTATAGTAACAATACATCTGTAAGACAATAATAGCAAAGTAACAGTTTCAGCCCTACCATTGCACTAAGAGATGAAATAATGTTACAAAGTACTGTTATTGTTTTCCCAACAGAATCAGCTGTAACAGCAGACTTTTCATATCTGGATTTATATGTACCAGGAGATGATACATTGATGAGGTAGGGACCTTAAATGCGAATCAAACATCTATTTGTCTTGGTCAACATCAGAAATAAGGGCGAGTTTGGTACAGTCAATCATGTTTTATCCTGTGCTAAATATAGGTTACATTTAAAGAGAAAAAATATCATTACATTGATTTATATATATAAGTTCATTATATTTTCAGTTATTTGCGTGATCTTGACAGATTATCAGCACCAGGTTACGTACCAACGGAACAAGATGTCTTACGAACAAGAGTAAAAACTACAGGAATTGTTGAGACACATTTTACTTTCAAAAATAAACTTTTTAAGTAAGTTTATTTGCAATAAGAATAATATAGCATTTGCATCTTTTATTGTTATTGAATAACAATAATGTCAATTACATATAGTCCAGGATAAACAAAAAGAAATCACGTTTGTTTGTCTTTTGTTGTTGTTGTTTTTGTCATGAATGTCATATATAAACGAAGGCATTGTGCCATTACCGTATATGTAAACCGATTTTAATACATACCGTTATATTATTCCAAGACGCAAGGTTAAATGAAAATAAAGAGATCAAATGTGATTTTTATGCATTAACTACAAAGGTAGTGTTGTAACCGGAGCCTGAAAGGTTATGTTTTTATAGACCCAGAGGAGTCCATCAGAAGTAAAAACTCGTTTGTTCGCTTTTATTGCATTAAGTCGCTTTGTTGTTTGAGTACTTTAGAGAAAACGCCTAGAAAAATTTAATTTCAGGCGCGTGTTTTTTTCAAAATCACAAAAGATGCGTAGGTTTTAAAAACGTAAGTTCCAGAGCAAAACCTTACATCATCAGACTTCCCTATGTTATTTCACTTCTATCTATGTTACTGTTAATGAGGTCATAAGTTTGACGGGCCCAGAATGCGTAAATAAAGACAAAATCTCAAGAGTAACAGCACGTGAATTGCCATTCAAATCATGACTTAATAGCGTGCGACACAGCTTTTTATGCAATTAATTGTAATAAAGCATGCATTAATTTTTATAGCAGGATATTTGATTTGCTTTTTATATCAGGATATATATGGGTATGCTTTCGGTTAGACAACAGGGTATTAGGTTGGTATACGTTTAAGCTTTGATATCAGAATGTTTGTCATGCTTATTTTTATATGAAGATGTTTGATACGCTTTTGATAAAATAATAGAAAAAACGATACGTGATTGGTTCGATAACAATCTGTTTGTCTTGATTTCAGAATGTTTGATGTAGGAGGCCAAAGATCAGAAAGAAAGAAATGGATTCATTGTTTTGAAGGAGTCACTGCCATTATATTTATTTCTGCCATGAGTGAATATGATTTATGTCTTGCTGAAGATCAAGAGGTGGTAAGTTTGTCTGCATTGATATAGAGAATACTAGGTGAGTGTCTTTTGATTTCAAGTTTACCAGGCAAGGCTTTGAGAACGCTTGTTGACATCGCGAGGCTTGCAGAGCGATTCAACATGCATTCTCTAAGCCATGCCTGGTAAACATGATATTAAAATACGCAAACCTGGTATTCTATTTTTCAGATTTTCAAGTTGATTCACTCTTCAAACTAGCAAATACGACGAAATGATCGATTTTTAGTATCGATTTAGCGATATCGGCGACGACATTAAAAAGGTGCAACGTCATCATGACCTAATAAAGACACATGCCATGAGATAGACAACATTTATCAGGAAACGTGCGACACTACAATTAAAAGAAATGGTAACTGATAAATAAAGAATACTAGTTGAGTGCCTTTATATCACCGTTTTGATTAAGGGGCTTTACTAGATTTGGTTGTCTGTCATTCTGTCCATGCATCATATCATCCATCTGTCAATCCATCCATCATAATTTTGTTTCCGCTCAATACCTTGAGAACAAATTGATAGAATATATCTAAATGTTGTATATGCATTGGTATTGTTGTTACACATCATATTTTGCACATTTATACAGTTATGAGCCTTGACTTACTCACATAGTAAATGTTGGTTATCATGGCTGGAAGTCACTTGTTAGAACAGCAAACAGGACAGACCTTATCAGGGATGATGTCAGAATTTCATTCAGGATATCATTCAGAATTTCTTTTCTGCTCAATCTCTTGAGAAAAAAATTGATAGATTTCACCAAATCTTATAGATGTATTCATATTGACAAGATCTAGGCTTGATTTATATCAGAACTTCGTTTCCACTCAATATCTTTTGAAAAAAGCGACAAATTTTGACCAAACTTTGTACATGTATTTTTATTGACAAGTTCTAGGCTGGCATTGTCACCTGTTTTTGTTGGGTTTTTTTTTTGTTTAATTGTAACAGAGCTATGGCCCTTAATTTATGTCAGAATTTCTTTTCCGCTCATTATTTTTAGGATAAATGGACATAATTTAACCAAACTATGTATATGCATTTATATTGTTTGGATCTGAGTTGCGATTGTTACCTGGCATGGTTTGCTTGCTTGCAACAGATTTAAAGTAAGTTAGGAGGCAACGATCTGGAATCTATTCATCAATTACCACACCTGACCCAGTACATCACATGGGAAAGGGACAAAATACTATAAACATCACATACAAGGGAGCCAAGAGGTCAGCCCTTTCCCAGCAGGTGATCACAAGGATGCAACGAACAGACAAGAAAGCACGACAAACTTGAAACATAAATAACAAAAATGATTTACAAGAGAAGCACTGTCTTGGAACGGTCAGTAATTTTATTTTTTAGGGCTTAAACAAATTTCACAGTACCAAACTCACCCTTAGTTCAGATGTGGATAAAGACACATAGATGTTTGGTTTGCATAAAATATTCCTAACTTATCCATTAATTATCTCCTAGAATATAAATCAAGATATAAGAAGGAGATATAGCAAAGATAAGAAACTCAACAGTACTTAAAAGGAATACCAGAGCAAAATAAATCCAACATTTAAACCCTGGTGGGCCTGACAACAACCAAAGCATCAGACCCCAACCATCTCATCTCTAGATAATTCTTTAAGTCGGAACCATCATAGAGGCAGAAGTCTAAAGTTCTCAAGAACATTTCATGTCTTTCCAAATGTCCATCGTAGTGAACAGAGAAACAACTCTTTCGCCCATAAAACAGTTTTAAAACTGATTTAAAAACAATTGTACTTGTTTTAGCTTTTACTGTAACATCTTTTATTCATTTCTTTTCCAGAATCGAATGTTAGAGAGTCTGAGGCTGTTTGATTCTATATGTAACAATAAATGGTTCTCAAACACAGCCATTATTTTATTCTTAAACAAGAGGGATCTTTTTGAAGTGAAGATAGAGAAGTCACCTTTGACTGTCTGCTTTCCTGAATATGGAGGTACAATACAATAAACCTGTCTTAAGTGGCCATTCAAGTAAAAAGGTTTTCAAGATCAATTTGTGTTTAATGCAGGTCAAATTATTGCAGAATGCTCTGGAGCATTCTGCAATACTTTTTACCTGCATTAAGCCACCACATGGTTTTAGACCTTTGTTTTGTCTAATTTTGAGTGGCCGCTTAAGACAGGTTTCACTGTACTATAATAAAGTCTAAGACGCAAAGTCCCAGCCATTTTACAGTTTGAGACCACTATCCGCACACCAGTGAAATGCATTTCAAAAGGTGTTTCGCTGGATGCTTTAATGCTAAAGAAAAATTTAAAACGCTTTAGTTAATTTAAATATTTTTAAAACGCTTAATTAAGTTAAAGATAACAGTAGAATGTAATTTTAATACCACATAAGTGTACTTAACAATGATGATGCAATATATTTTGATAATAACGCTAAACTTAGTTTGATATTATTCCTAAAGTGAAGTTGACAATAACGCTAAAGTTTATTTGGCAATACCTAAAGTATAGCTGACAATAATGCTAAAGTGCAGTTTACAAAAAAAAGTCAGTGTAGTTTGACATTAACCATAAAACGTAGTTGTTAATAATGATGGACTTAAGTTGGCAATAGCCATAACATGTAATTGAAAATAACACTGAAAAGTTGACAATATCACAAACGTTTAGTTGACTATTACGCTAAAGTGTAGCTTGAATTTTACAGGTGACAACTCTTTTAAAGAGACTGCTGGCTATATTCAAATGCAGTTTGAAAGCTTGAACAAGAAAGACACCAAAGAAATCTTCACCCATTTTACATGTGCTACAGATACAAGCAACATAAAATTTGTATTCGATGTTGTTACGGATATCATTATTAAACACAATCTCCAGGACATTGGGATGTTCTGAACGTTTATTTTTGGTAAGATTTGAAAATATGCTTACTTGTATTTATAGCTCCCTTTCTCTGAAATGCAGGATATACTATATTCAATTTTGTGTTCCGTGCGCATATCTGTTATTTGGACCAATGTTTTTTTGAATGTCCCTCCACATCCCGTGTAAGGCCAGTAACCCCTGTAAAATAATAAAATAATGCAGAACCAGGGCTCGAAATTACAATGCCTATTTTGAAGAGACTGTCTGTTCAAGAAAACTTATCTGAGTCCTCACTACTCGCACATGGCAAACGTATCAAAGCCTCATGAGCTGTTTCTATTTTTGTATTAGTTCAGATCATTCTTTAGTTTTATGATACATGTTTACCAAGGGCAGATCCAGAGGGAGGGGAAAGGGGGTCCGGACTCCTCCTTCCTGGAATGTCACAAGTGGCCAAAGTTTCCTTAGAAATACTGGTACGGACTCCCCTCGAGATGCAACTGGACCCCTTGGGTCCAACTGCTTCTCGAGGGAGGATCGTACGGCCCTCTGTGAAATACGTTGATGACTTAAAAAAAACGTTCTCATAACCCCCCCACACACACACACACACACACACACACACACACACACACACACACACAAAGAACACAAAAAAACACGGAATTTTCTGGATCAACCCAATTTACAACAGAATTTTGTATGCTTCTATCATCAATATTTACTTCTGCTTCTATACTCCATTGATACACGTAACATTAGTATCACTAAGCAGTTTAGTAGTCATCTTGTTGGGGAAGAGAGAGTTGGTTGCTTTACTTTTTTTAGAAAACAAAATTTTCAGTGTAAAATTGTAAATGTTTTCTTACCCATGATTTTAGCATATTTTTGGTGCTCAAAAGAACATCTACAACGTATGTTTTATTTGAGAAATAAGTTAATTATTTTCCTGATACGCACTCTTAACTAAATGCCTGCTTTGATTGTGTTGTGGTTTACGGAGTTCTGTGTCTCTTCCTTACGGTGTCGTGGGTTGGTCTGCTGTCTGTTATTAAGGCATTTCCTGGTCATACTCATTTATTTTTTGACTTGTTCCCAATACAATCAAACTTCTCATAATGCCCTTTGTAGGCATGCTTTTGAAATATTTCATAAGAGTTCAGGAACTTAATTTTTACTATTATAAACTTAATGTGTGCTCTAAATTTTGCTGATCTGATAATTATTATACTTGTTGTAGTAACAGAATGTAGTATGCATTGAAAATACTTTCTTTATTTCAGAGCTGCTTGACACCAGCCATAGAGTAAGAACGAGCATCACGTGTAAATGTGCTGAAGTGAAATGGACTGAGTTACTGATTTTTCCTGTGATCATGCACCATACATCATGACTGTTTACATGATCAAAGTCTTAAAAGAAAAGAAAAGAAAAGTTGAATCTAAAGGACCGGTGACTATGAGATAAAAGGATGTCTAAGTTTGTCTGAAAGAAAACCATTTTCCAGTGCTCAACATACCATGGTGCTGCAACTATGTGTTGTTTGGGGTTATTTAATGAAAGAAATGCTTGGACAAATATAAATATTTCAACTACATTCTTATATTCAAAAACGAAGCACTGCTATATCGGTACTTACCTGAGGCTCTTATTTGTGGGGGCATCTGTGTAGTCTCGCCAGATCATTTTATTCTCACACATTCAGTGGGACATAGATGAAGACCTGATGGAAACATTACACATCTAGCCTCACTATATAGCTGCACAATCGTTTTTAACCCTTTACCTCAAAGAGATGCCTTTGACGCCTTTTCAAACAGAGCAGACCCAGTGCATGCAGCTCTTGTAAGGGCTGCCTGATCAGGGTCTACTCTGTTTACTTATAGAAATATGATATATCTGATTCTACACTAGTGGACCTGACAATTAATATCATTATTTTATGTGCCAACATGTTTATCTATATAATTATTCTTAGTGGATGGAGCTTAGCATGAAAATTCGTGAAGAAATGGGTTAAGAATGAATTTATGCATATGTGAAAAGAACCAACATCTCATAAATTAGTTCAAATTAAGTTGTACATACACAATTCACATTTTATTGTCTTTGAAAGCGTAGCATACAGTAGAGTCAGTTGACACCATCTGTGCACATGATGTGCACCTGAAGCACCAGAACTTATACTGTTGTTTAGCAGTGTTGTGCACTCATGTGCTCAACAGGTGCACTAGTGTGTAAGCTTAAGTCCAGGCTTTACTGTACGCTTGTTAATTCAAAATACAGTAAAACAAGAAAAACTTGGAGATTCAAACACCGAATTTTCAAAAAAATTGCTAATTCGAAATAGAATTTGGACACAATGGATTCAGAGAATGAAGCCCATTGATGAATTATTTCAAATGCTATCTATAAAACCTATGTGTTGTGTGCGTAAAAGAAACGCCTCCATGAGACGTTTCTTTTACGCACACAAAACATATGTTTGATAGGAAAATAATGATAATAATCATTTTAGGGAGGGTTATATACTATTATGTCTACCTCCCTATAATTCGAAGTTCAATACTTCGAAATAAAATCTATAGTCCCCGGGACCTCGAATTTATGAGATTAGACTGTATACCTAGTTGCAAGTCCCGGAAAAAGTCAAACAATAAAATCACTAATTTTCATTATTACCTATCGAAAGGTATGCTGGATGTAGTTAAATGAGTCATCTTAGAGACGTTAAAAAGATTATTTTATTTTCATTATTTCATATAAATTATATTGTTGGACCTTTAACCAGATTCATTTTAGATACTGGTAAACAGGTACTTTGGCATACAATGAAGACCCAAGATGAAATGCATAACAATGTGGCAGTTCATCAGGGTCTCCACTGTTTGCAAAGATAAAAACAAATCTTCATGACAGTAATGCATCATGATTTAGAAACGTCTACTTTTGACCCCTTAAAATTGAAGCTAGACAACTCCATGCTTATTCTATCAATATGCATGGGAAAATTCATCAGATTGAAAAGGGTAAAATAACAATATAACGCCAACGATTCTCCAAAGTTCCTCATACCATATCTTTTGATTTGCAATAAGGCAAAGAATCAAATCACTGAATTCAAGGAAACTTAGCCCTTTGTAGACAAGAACCTCAAAATGGATACTTTCACAACAGTGAATACCCAGATGAAATGCAACATAATGCTTATTTCATCATGGTATCCACTGTTTGCTGAGACAAAATCTGCTGAAACAAAATCGATCTTCAGAGAAAGAAATCCAATATTATTTTGGGGGAAATAATAAAATGTGACCCCTAAATATATAAAGTAGTCAAAAGTTCTAACCAGCCACATGTGTTTTTTACAGATTTTCTGAAAAGCTGTAAGCACCCTATAAATTTCATTAGCATTCCTGAATAGACCAGCCTATCAGAAAACGGCTAAGCCAAATTAATTTAATTGCATAAGTGAGGCTTTACCGAACACACATACCCTAAATTTTAAAATTCACAAGAATTTGCATTGGATGGTGGGTTGATTTGTGATACTTTGGCATATGGCAACGAGTCTCGTGCAGATAGAGTGTTCATTTCAGCACTTTAATGTTCAATACGAGTTTGTCTTTTGAAATGAAACATTGTGCGTGTAAAAGGTTTTTTTCAAAAAGTCATTGCTCCCAAATTGTGCCAAAATGCGAATTTTGAAAATAGGGGTACCACTATTCAAATTGGCATCCAGCATGTACTGTTGAAAATTTTGTCAATATCTTTGTTGTCTAGGGTACATTACACATCTGGCTATTTCGAGATACAAAAAGAGTAGTCATGTCATTTTACGTTTTGAAGAAAATTAATAAAATACAGGCGGTCAGTTAGAACTTTTGGCTAGTATATATAATGGACCCCCTGGCTTAACTGTATGAAACTTTACGGAAAATTCCATTGGTCTAAAAAGGGCTAAGCAGGTACTTGGATTAGTAATTTGGCTTAGAATTATTTGTACATAAATAACTAATAAAGTAATTTGTAATTACGTTGTTATTAAGATACCCATTATGCCAACTGAGAGGATCAGACTGTTACTGTTGTTACTGCTAGTGGTGATAACGATGGTGAAGATAGGGAAATGGAATTAACTGAAATATTGATGATGATCGCAAAAGAGATTCTATAAGCCTGATGCTTTGATTCCAATTTGTTAGCTTTGTCCGGTGATGTAAAATGAATTTGCAATAACACCTGCTTAATTTGATGATGATGATGATGATGATGATGATGATGATGATGATGATGATGATGATATTAAGAATTTCTAGCGATAAGGCGTGCCATTTCCCTAAATGAAACGTCCGTCTTATTTTGTTGAAATAAGGACTGGAGACACTAGGCACATTCAACAAATACAATTTGACCAGCCGTATATGCACCCTTGCAGCCTAGTCCGTATTTTATAATCGCTTTTGTCCTTAATGCATTTGATAATCCTACTTCGTTTTGAATGAGAATTTATTATGATAATCAACTGTGCTTGTTATTTCAGTAACATATATGTGAAATAGACCGTTACACTTAGGTGAACAACTGGTCTATCACGATAGAGTATATATTTTTATACAGTTGATGTACAATAAAAACGACCATTTGGCAAAACAGTCTATTTTTGTCAGGTGTTTGATGTCTTCTTTGGCTTCTACAACCCCTTTCCCCCCCCCCCCTAGACCCAAGACGCCCTTTACATATGTTGTATATGTTTATAGCGACATGTCATTGTCCAAATGGCATCTTGGGTCTAGGAGGGGGGAGCATCTAAAAACAAACTGAAAGACACCAGTTTTTACCTTTCCAGTGACAACCGTCTCAATTTTAAGTATATTTCGTACGCATGCGCAGGAAGGATATTGTAAAAGTTTGGAAATGGATCGCACATCTATCCTTTACAGTTTAGCACTTTTACTTTTTGAAAACTAGCAAAGCATTTACTTCAAGTCTGGTCTAAATGGCACCCAATAGAAAGACGTAAAATGAGGGGTGGGAGTAGAAAGCGCAAAAATTTACATTTGCTAATGATAAATTGCTTTGAAACGTATTTTAATGCTTACTTTGCACATTTTGCTGCTGAACTGCACCAATTTTAAAAACAAGAGTGCAGTTTGAAAATTGGGTGTTTGTAATCATGTCAACTAGGGAAAATACACGCCTTATCGCTAGAGCTTCTTTCTCAGACACACGATAAGGATATCTGATATTTTCCTGGTTAAGAATTGGATGTCCTGCGTGGTCTGTACATTGGTTGTTTTAGAAGACATTTGAAAGATCATTAAATGCGACATCATTGAAACGGAAAAGTGAGGACAACGTGTAGTGTAAATTGAATCTCAGAAATTGAGGAAATGATGAATGCTTTAACAAAAACAAAGGAAACGTTGAATTGTTATACAAAATTAAATGAAACGCTGAATGCTTATACCAGAACAAGAGCATGCTAAGTGTTTATACCAAAACAAAGAAAACGCTGAATGCGTATATCAAAATTAAGGAAACACTGAATGCGTATACCAAAAAATTTGCCAAAATCGAAAAAAATGTAAGAAATTTGTATCTATAATTACAGTAGAGAAAAAAAATACCCATCATGATCTCAAAAACAAAGGAAATTGGAAAATGATCAAAGCTTGTGATGCCCTAGCGCAGTCAATGAAAAGACAATTACATGTGACCCTGCACAATTTTTTTCTGTTTATGTAGCTATCTGAAAAGAGCAGTGACTTTATTAGAGCTGACCCTTAGTCTTTGATAAGTCTCCAATTTTTAATTTACTAAGCACCACTATAAAGACAACATGAAGTAATATTAGAAAGGTTGTAGGTAATTTAGTTCTAAAAATTGGTGCCAGTCCTTAACTTGTTTTCCACAAAGGTGCGCTTTTTATATCTATGCAGATGCAGATATCGAAGATTATCCAAACACGAACAAAGGGCACCTCTGTCTACTTTATTTCAGATTTCACTCTAACCGCCAGAGAATCGGCCTCTGATTGTTGATGGAACGTTAAGAATCAAATCAAACAAACAAACAAAGGAATCGGCCTCTAAAGAATAATGACCCATATAATAGTCCTTTCTTGCACACCGGATAAGGATATCTGAGATTTTATCCTGGGATAGAAAATCTTATCTTATCAGTGTTATTTACCCAGGACGTCAAGTAACGTCATCATGTGAAATTGCATCTTAGCGTATGCAGGGACTTCAAGAAGCTATTTTAAAATAAATAGATAAATAAAAAACAGTGGTGAGCAAGAAAAAGAATCTATCAAGAGTGTGAGGGTATGGTAGAAAATACATCCTTCGGGATCACCGTTTGTCATCACTCGGCAAGCCTAAAGAAGTACATGCCAACTTAAACATTATGCTGGACACCAACCCAAATATAATATAAGAATATATCATGAGTGTGAGGGTAGGATAGAAAAATCCATCCCGAGAATCGCCGTTTGACATCATGAGGCTTGCCGAGTGATGACAAACTGCGATCCCGAGGGACGAATTTTTCTATCCTACCCTTACACGAATAATGTTCTTTTTCTTGCCCACCACTGTTTTTTGTTAAATACAACATTGGGTTAAAACCTTTTCTGCAACGAGGCATATCAGAACCTATATTTTATTGTGATTTAGTTTATAAATTCAAACGAATTGTTGGAAAACCTAATTTTTAGTGATCAATTCAAAAAGATAGTAAAACGTTATATAAGGGTTGGATATAACTTGGATATCATGCGACAGTCAGCATGCCTAGTTGTAAACCCAATCACGGTTTATAGCTATGGTTTCCTCTTTAATTGCACGACGGTGGGTCAGGCCTCAGACTCTATGACGGCTCTGACGTAAAGCTTTAATCGGTGGGTTAGTGACTGATACTTATATGTAGCTGGACCCTACGTGGCTCAACTTGAGGTTTTCTTTAGCTCTGACTATCTGTGAGTCATGAGCCCTTTTCTTTGTTTCATCATGGTGTGTTAAATTGATTAATGTTTCTCTATGATGATACATTGCATTAGTTAGATGGCCTCTATGCGAGCTGAACATTTCTTGTACTTCAACAACAGCAGAATATAGGGCGAATATTTGGTACCAGTAAAATGCATTTAAGCCCCCCCCCCTCTCCGGTGGCTTAGGCTGATGTACGTTCTAAGGCGGTGATTCTGTTATTGTTGACTTTTTGTTTATTGTTACTCCCATTGTGGGAGTCTGTAATTGTTCTATGTTTTGTTGTACGTTACTTTATGTCCATTCTAGTATTGCAATCATCTTGATGGGGAAGAGAGAGCTGGTTGCTTTGCTTAATTTGTCTTCCTGGTGTCTCGTGATGGTTGAGCTCAGCGGATCTTCCTCGCGGTGCCGTGGGGATGTCTGCGGTTTGTGATTTTGGTATTTCCTGATCATACTTACTATTTTTATTTATTTAATAATTTAATTTATTTAAAATTAACTTCCAGAAGTCCCTGAATACGCTAAGATGCAATTTCAAATGACGACGTTACTTGACGTCCTAGGTAAGATAGCATTAGGGTAAGATTATAAGAATCTACCATGAGTGTGAGGGGGTTTCTATCCTATCCTCACACGAATAATGGATTCTTTTTCTTGTTCACCTCTGTTTTTTTATTGATTGATTTATTTATTTATTTATTTATTTAAAATTATCTTTCAGAAGTCCTTGAATACGCTAAGATGCAATTTCACATGACGACGTTACTTGACGTCCTGGGTAAGATAGTATGTAACGCCATAGCTATCTTCTGTTATTCATTTTCTTCTTGTCTTGTCGACTGGTCTTCTTATTATGTCAAAATGACGTGCTGGTATGCCTGCGTGTTGTGTTAACGTGTTGAACGCGTATGATGTATTGTCTATTTGAAGTGTTAATATGTCCATAAGATAGCATGGGTAGGATAAGATTTTCTATCCCAGGGTAAAATCTCAGATATCCTTATCCGGTGTGCAAGAATTACTATTCTGTGATAAGCAATGTATTCGTCTATTACACCTTCAGTTGTAGGGTATTTCAATTACAAATCCTGATAAGAAATCCCTCTAATCTTCCAATATATCCAATAAGGATAAGCTTTTGTTGAGATTTTAGCCAATAATCTTAGGGCCTGATCACTCCAATTTCTACTCACAATGTATCTTTTTCGTTGCAAATTTGGAAAACCATTCAGAAAACTCCCTTTGGCCTAAACCCTTTTTCTCTATAAGGCCCCATTATCATTTACTCTGGTGAGTGGGGTTTGGTAAACAAAGGCAATGTGATGTGCTGTATTTACCGTCTACTGTGTACAATATCAGAATTTAATCCTAGATAATTAGCTATTTTTGGGGTACATTTCCTGTCCTGCCATGGTTCTTAAAATTACAAGTATCATTGTAGATACGCATTACAGGTATCTGACTGCAAAACAGAGGAAGAGTTTTATTAATACACCATGAGCAATCGGTAACGTGTCTGGCTACAGATGCGTGTCTGACTGCAGATCCAGGGGTCGTGAGTTCGATCCCGGCCCGGTACCATACTTTCGTGGAGATTGATCATGAAATAATTTCTACGGTCATTCTCCTCCTTCCGCTGATTTATTCAAGAAGGGTTGTTGTCAGTTACAAGCGAAAGTATGTGCACAAATTACTGGTTAACCGCTTGCTCAAGCCTGCCCAGGAAAAAGTGTGGTTAAGTGAACTGACCGTCCCGCAATGACCATAGCTGTTGACATGGGACGTAAAGCAACAAAACAAACAAACAAACAAACACCATGAGCAAGCATGGAAAATGACCCATTTAAGCAGATTTTCAACAATAACATTTTTACATATACTTTCTATGAAGAAATATAATTCCTTGGATATTTTCACATGACTCGATTTAGTAATTTGTTCAATCCATCCCTTACTTGTTCCTTATCTGTGGTAGTCATTTCAGTTTCAAAGATACCCGTGTGATCATATGGAACTACAGTAAAACCTGTGTAAAACGGCCACTTAATAATAGACAAAACAAAGATCTTAACGACAAATGGTAGCTTAATGAAGGTCGAAAGTATTGCAGAATGCTCCCATTTGAGCATTCTGCAATACTTTTGACCTGCATTAGGTGATAACTAGTCTTGAAAAAAAACAATTTTTAGTATTTTTGAGAGTGGCCGTTTTATAAACTTTTGCTCTATACACTATACATGCACTGCTCGTATATAAGTAGTTTCTGGTCTTGAAGTAGTTCGAGGAAGAAGTTTGGATCACCATAAGTCAATATACAGGTACTTTAATATATATTTAATTCGAAATACCAACAGCATATCTTTTACTAAAAAAAAGGAAAAAAAAATAGCTCACCTAAGGCAAAGGGTCACTGTGAGCTATTGTGATCGTTGGATATCCGTCGTGCGTCGTCAACAATTGCTTCAAAGGTTCTCTTCCTACGACAATTTTGGTCTCGTCACCCACTCCGATGTTATAGTAAAATTACCTTCAAATAAAGGCTGACAAAAATTAGAACTATCGAATATGTTTGCTTCGAGAATGAGTTAACAAACCCTACCCTACGTTGTTTTGCCAAAACGGAGACAAAAATCTGATGTGTTTTTACAGTTATATTAAAAAGGAAGAGGCTATTTACAGTTGACTGTCAATAGCCAAAAAACGTTAAAATGACTATTTACAGTTGACTGTAAATAGCCTAAAAACGTTAAAATGGCTATTTACAGTTGACTGTCAATAGCCAAAAAACGTTAAAGTGGCTATTTACAGTCAACTGTCATTAGCCAAAAACGTTGTAATGGCTATTGACAGTCAACTGTAAATAGCCATTTTAACGTTTTTTGGCTATTTACAGATAAATCAGATATTTTCATTGATGTTGACTTTATATTCGAACATTTGGTGGACAATTTCAAGTACAGATGAATATTAAAGTCAAATAAATGTGTTTCTTCCATAATTAGTGCATGCCGTAAATCGTATTTGAGCCTGGTATGTGATTTTTGAGTATTTGACGCATGCAAAAAGTTAAGAAACACGCAAGCTTGTGCATCTACACAGACGCTCCATTGGCATCGCTGTTCGTACGCATAAGTAGAAAATGATTTATATAAGAGCCAATCACCTAAAAATGTACAAGTATGGATTGGCAGTCAGGTGAAAGGCAATTATTCTGTGATTGTGACATTTCCTGATCAAGATTATAGAGCTCAGACTTCTTACGTGTAACATATATTCCAATGTTTCCTGATCAGACACCACATTCTGCGAAATCTGATTTGGATCCCGACTGTTTGTCTATATCCCATGGATGTATATATAGCTACTTTGACTTGTTTATAACACAAGTTGTTTTTGTTCCTCGGAGTTACACGTGCATGTACGAGGTCTAATTATGTCTGAAATAAGCAACGCATTTGAACATTTTATTGTTTTATTAATGAAATCCGATTCACATTTTCTAAATAAAGGCGATTCATGTATATCAACTAACAGTACATGTATGTACATTTTAACCATTGTGCCAATTTATATAGCTCAGTTAATTCAACGCCTGGAAATTTACCACCGAAACAGCCCTCAGAGTTTCTCTAATCAGTTTCTAGTCATATGCCGTGGTTACTTAAGAGAAACATCTCAGTGATACGATTCATTTAAGTAACCACAGCATATGCTTTTTGCTGTCGTCTTCTCGCCGAAACCATTAAGCTTTAGTGAGAGGCGACGATTCGGTAAGCAAAAGTGATAGAACGACCAACTGTACTAATAAAACTATGCTGTTGCTGAATAAAGGAACGTCTCGATGAGACGGTTCCTCTGAGTAACTCCAGCATATCCTGTCGGCAGAGTTTGAGTCTGTATATGCATCTTATATGACACCATTGCAACGCAGAGTACATTGATACTGTAAACCAGTGTCCCGAAATCAACTTCCGCGATGTAGAATTTGCAATATGTAATCTCTCTGATACTGTATTTGCGGTTAATTATAGTTGGGGGGGGGGGGGGGGGGGGTTCGAGGGACATCTGTATTAAACGCTTAAGTCATTTGTGCACGGTCTTTAAATAACTTAAATGAGACTGCGGTACACTTGTAAGAGTTATTCTTGATTAGATCATTTTTATTGTAGATAGCTGTTCCAAGCTTTTTGAAACTCTGGTATCATTTTTTTTTCGAAAAAAAGTAAATTGTTGAAAAACCTTTGATATGAGTTTAGACAGTGTAGTAAACATATGTCCAGTAATTAGGCTAAGTCGTGCGAAAATCGGATTTTGTTGCATGCAGTCTCTTCTGGTGATAAGGTTTTCAAAACTATTGGACCTAGATCTGCTATGATGAAATGGTGGTCCTTATCTCGATCTACACTGCTAAATACTCCGATAGTATGCCTGAATGTATTTTTCGACTCATAATCACACGCTGGATAGGAGGCAATCGAAAAACGTAGATAAAATTGTTAGAAACAGTTTTAGATTGCCATTATCGTCTGACCGGCGACAAATAGCAATCGAAAACACTGTTTCTATCGAGTTTTTATCTCCGTTCGTCGATTGTTCAGAGCGTTTTTGATAGCCGCCTAAGCGGTGTGATTTGCATGAAATCTTATTTTAAAACTCTACTCTCTTTATAGTAAGTTGTTTTTCAATTAAAACCATAAAGACCAGTGTTTTATGAGGATTATGATAAGACAACAAGCCCCAGGGTTTATTTTCACACCTAACCATCGAATATCACCGCGTCTTTCCGGAAAACAGCTGTCACCAGCTTGAGACGGGTGAAGTGTACGAATATTCTACCTGTTAGAAAATTTTATTGTTGGACATGGCGAAACTATGGCAGGAAACTCAGTCCGCATTTTCCATATTTCAAGATTATTTTCCATCTTCCAGCTTTAAAATTTATAGCTCATTCAGCATGTTCAGATAATGTAAAGCATTAGAAACACCCATGGATGTTGCATTAACAAGGGTTTTCAAATTTAATACCAGGCAGTGTGCACGTCAGCTTCCAGAGTACCTGCTTGTGTCATCTTTGATAACCTATGCAAACAGTTTGTGCCTCTGGATCAAACTGCCACAATGTGTTGAAGGCACCTCGAAAGTAATTATAATCAGATGTTCCCAAGGACTTTTTTTTGGAGGGGGGGGGGCGAGATATTGAGAGAAACCAATGGCCAGGATCATCAGACATCGATGGCCAAGATCAGTGCGAGTATATGCTCGATCTGGTCACGGTCATTGCGATCTTCTGAGTGCATAGGGAGACAATGTTCAAGGCATCAACAATACGTCGTCGAAAATCATAAAAATACAAAACAATGAGTTTTTGGACAGACCGCGCAAGTGCACATTCTGCTCGAGAACCTTGCATATGGCCAATGATGACGCCGAAAGTAATTTATAAACCTCATTAAAGTCTCCTCTCCTGAATAAAGGTTGTCACACCTCTTAATCACGCGTCAAGCACCACGGGAGTTATATTGCCTCCCGGTGAAGTACACTAATCATGTTTATTGGGACAGATTTAGCTTTTGGGTGATACTTAAGTGAAAATAAAAATAGATTATATGAAAAGATTCTATTCCACTTATAAAAACTTCCAATATCACCTCCACCGCAACCCCCCCCCCCCCCCCCCCCCCCCGAAAAAAAATTAATTAAAAAAAATGAAAGTATCCGTTTATCTCGAAATTACAAAAAATAGTCTCGAAAAATGTGCAAAATATTTCATATTTTGCACATTTTTGCACAGGTTTTATATTTTGCACATTTTTCGAGACTAAATGTTTTTAGCAAAGGCCTTTTGGTGTAAACCTTTTACAAAATATAAATAAATTTCAACAGGCCGAAAAGAAAATTAATAATGATAGAAGCAAAGAAAAAAATTGGATGGCTGTCTCAATGAAGAGCATGTTAAATATACCACATGGATCCTCTCTGCGAGACATCCATACTTTGTATAAGGGAGTAGAGAAGGTTCTGACGAGTCATCGCATATGCCGACACGCCTTCGCTTTCCAGGCTCGAAAATGCGTGAAGTATAAAAAACCAAATCCCTGTACTGGCCCTCGTACATAATTTTGCGGACTGGAACTAATTGCCAAACCCTTAGCTGTCTCATGACAACTTGCATGTACACAACATCAACAGGCAGTATAGATCAGAATCAGACAACTCCTATATAGGAATTATCTATTATTATCAGATCATGACTCACTCTTGTTTGATATATAATTAGTCAAAAGCAAACTATATATTAGTCAAAAGAACGGTTACGATCATGAGTTTGACGAATAATTGAGTACACGGTAGACCCAGATGAGATGTCTATTAAAGTAAAGTGTTATTAAATGCCAACACGGAGCCTATTTTGGATCCGTGATGCCAAATAGTTTCAATCCAGATCTGGACAGATATTTTTTTAAACAAAAAAATTGTGAGAAAACTTTCCAAGTCTTAAAATCACCAACAAAGACAAGGCTGCTCGTGTCACTCAGTAATTCTTCTTACTTTGCAAAAAAAATGCTAGGAAACTCAAGATTAACTGCTGACCACATCTTTGCAATTAGTATGTTTAATGTCTTGATTCTCTTTTTCCGCTAACGGAGCGGGAAGCCGCACCATCATGAAAAAAAATGCTTCAACAAAAGCCAAAATAGGATTTCAGCTAAATAAAGGGATTAGTGAATAAATTTGATATAACAAATAATTTCCCCCTGTATCCCAAATAAATAACGACACTGACTGTCATTAGCCAAAAAACGTTAAAATGGCTATTGACAGTCAACTGTAAATAGCCAAAAAACGTTAAAATGGCTATTGACAGTCAACTGTAAATAGCCATTTTAACGTTTTTTGGCTATTGACAGTTGATACATACAACATCTAAGAGTTTTAAAACAAGAAAACCTTTATTATACACCATTTAGGGTTGTTTTTCATGCTCAGTTGAGTTGAGGATGAAAAAAGTTTTATAATCTGGGGGCCTGCACTGCCTGGTCAAAGTATTATCTGTTCTAGTATGTGAAACATTTAAACGTTGTGTATATGCGATTACTGGCACTGGTTGTTGGAAGATTAAACCGTTGACTTCACTGAAAGTATGGCCTGTCTGATCAATTAACTTGATAAAACTAAATCCTACAAGCCCTTTGTTTGATTATGAACTTTAGAACCCTAGCCAGAACTAATCCAAGGGCTATACTTTGAGTCTAGGGTTAATGTCTTCATTCACAGCGTTTAATGTCCTCATTCTTAGAGTTTATTATACACTTGTGTTTAAAACAATAAAGTACAATATGCATACCCTGGATGAATACGGAATATTCTCAGTGTGGATTTTATAATATGATTTTGGTACTTATCGCATCGCATATGCGTAAAAGTCTCCAGTATGCATGCTGGCTAGTGGTCTAAATTTTGGTTTGAGTATGCATCTTCAGCCATACTTTGTGTATGCGAGCAGCGAAGAATTAGGCGAGTCTGCGCATATGCGCAGACTCGCCTGAGCCTTTGTTGCTCGAAAATATGATGAGTATCAAAATTGTCATGTGTTGGCTCGAATATTACTTTTGGATATACTTCGAGGCTTTCCTATGAGTGGTATCCAGCAAGCTAGCTTTCTTATGTTCCTTATTTAACAAATGGAGTAGCTCTACCATATCAAGTTTTTCCGCTGCTGTGAAACAAAAAATCAGCATTTTATAATTGGGAAAATGGCGTCTTTTAATCAGATGCAGGTTGCTTTGGCGTCTGGTCTGGGTCTCAAAATATAGTGTAAATGAGCCTTCTTATGCAATAAGAGAAACACCTATTACTGATCAAGGATATACTTCGATAAGCGTGTCCGGAACACCTAATTTACCCATTAAAGTCCATTCAGTTTTAAAGTTTGTGAACTTAACTTGGAGTTTAGAGTTTGCCATTGAATGGTGGGTGAAAGTGGTTAGGCCCATGCTCAACCACTATGGAATAAACCGAATTCCAAACTCAATACGCCATACTCCAAACTAACTCCATACACATTTAGTCTGATACAATGTGTCAACAAAAAGAATGGAAGCTGGGGTCTATTGGATACCATCCCACGCAGTTAAAAGCATGCCTGAATGGAAGACAAAAAAGTAAATACTCCCGATGTTCATTTATCGCTGCAGCATCGAGATATGGCATTTCTTATAAAAATATAAATTACTTAATTAAAAATTGAAAAAAATCCATGTTGTGCTATGATGATTTTTTCATGAAGCCATTCATTTAAGTTGCATGCGTTGCTACCTAGTGGGGCTACATTTCGGTGTCTTGGCCTGAAGTATGATCCATTTTCATTCTTTGTACATGTAACTATACATGTACAAAGAATGAAATATGGTTACACACAGTCTCGCCTGAAAGTTCGCAGTACGCATTGCGAACTTTCAGATGAGACTGTATGTATGCATATAAGCAAACTGCGAACTTTCAGATGAGACTGTGTGTTTGCAAGAGCTTTTGCATGTCGAATATGCCATCTATAAGACAAACGGAGCTTTTCGAAGGAGAATATTTTTAATGCGAGAAATAATTAATGCTTGGTATTAATGCCTAGATTGGAGTGGAGATTCTCAAAGCCTTTGAGGCGCCCTTGTCACAGCTTCAATCCTATCATTAGGTTCACACTATTTAGGTGCTGTCAAACTCAACCATAGTGTACTAAACAATATCTTGGAATATTGTGTTACTCAAGTTGTTTATATGGATTACTAAATTAACAGCATATTGTCAATGAAATGGAGGATACAGAGGATTTATTTCGGGGTTTGTAAACTTTTTGTTACCCTTACTGTTAGTCCCTGTTGAGATTTCAACAGTTAAGAACTCTAACTTCTGTATGCGTTGATCTTCAACTGTGACAAGCTGAGGAGATGCCATTTGACCACGTGTTTGTTTAGTCAGGCAAAATGATCCATCTTATAAAAAGGTTCGATATACGTATAAGGTTCAAAGTTGTATGATCAACTGTATTATCAAACTGACCAGACAAAAGCAACAGCCTTATAGAAGCATTGGATCTACTTAGTTAAAATTCAGTAAACTGTTTAGCTGTACATATAATATCAAACTTAACAGACCAAGCAATTCATCTTATTTCTTATAAAAATGATAAAGCCACTAGGGTCGATGATAAAGCCACTAGGGTCAACAGTTTAAAAATTAAACAGTCTAAGTCATTCATTTTAAACAGCTTATACTCGACAACGACCATTTTTAAACATTTTTTCATCATACAGAACAAAGTATAATCAAAATTTTAATGCTAACCAAACGTCAAATGTATCTTTTAGATAAAAATAAAAGTAAATATTGCATTCGTCTTATATCCAATTTTAAATGGGGTCACGGTAAAATTAAAGTTTACACAATACAGTGTACTGTACCGCCTTTCGTCCCCATTTGCATTTTAAACTGAAGTACAGCACCGTCTCGTTGAGCCGATATGTATACAAATAAACTGCAGTCGAAAAGCCTTTCATTATAGCCTTTCATTATCTAAATGCCAATTTAAGATTTTCGTTCCTAAAGAACCCTAAAGTTGTTCTATCGTAAAAGTTCCAGTGATTATACTGCCCCTAAAAGGAGTCACAATTATGTTATGTTGCTACACAAGCCACATACTATTTTTTAATAAGAATGGAAAGCTTTACAACAGCAGTTTATTTGAGGGCCTAGAGTTATTACCTCAATGAGAAGAGCTGCACTACAAGGGGCCATACCAGGTACTTAACTTGATTAGTAAACTCTAATCCTATAGTAACCCTATTTAACTGGTTTAAACATCATTGTATTAATAAAATGTATACTTTATATTGATATAGCAGATACAATCGACTATGGTCAGTATTAAAGTTTTGATAATTGTTTTTGACTACATGTATATGATAAAAATCAAATGTTGAAAAAGTTTGCTTTCATATGTCAATAGTTACCATGGCCAACTGTTTAACATCAAACTAACCAGACTAAGCAATTCATCTAATGATAACAATAGAGGTAATAAGGCTGCCGGAATAGGAGCAACTGCACAACACCAAACTAGTCAAACTAAGCAATGCACCTGAGTCATATTATAAGGTTCACAGAAATAGGGCAACTGTAAAGACTAAGCAATGTATTCTAGCAATCTCATATGAATAAACGAGCTACTAGGGTCACCTGAATAATCTGAACTGTATATGATCAGACTAAGCAGTTGATCTAAGCTATCTTATAAAACAAAAGTGTAAAAGCAAACTGTCTAGCTAAATAATGCACCTGAGTCATCTTATGTAAACAAAAGAGTAACTAGGGTCACGAGAATATGTTCAACTGCATAGATTAAACTGATCAGACTAGGTAATCCATCTTATAATAGCAAAAGAGCTACAAGGGTCACTGAAATAGTGTCAACTATTTAACATCAAACTTATCAAAATAAGCAATGAGTCTTAACCAACTTTTACTCAATATAGAGCTATCGAGTCAATTACATAACACCCAACTTTCTTCTGAATCTCATTCGTATAGTGATAGTATTGTAATCGTATTCTGTGTTGCTTTGTACACTTGTTATATTATTATACAAATAAAATAAATTTTAAACTAACAGCGAACTGATTCAGACTAAGCAAAGCATTAGGGACACCTAATAGAACCAATTGATCTACACGGGTCGCACGTATACGGTCAACTTATCATCTTTGCCAAATTGTAAAAAATAGAGCTATTAAGGTCACATTAATAGAGTCAATCAACTGTTTAAATTCAAAATGACCAGGTTTTGTAATCTATCTTAGTGATCTAATAGAAACAAAATGGTTATAGGGCCACGGGAATATGATCAACTGTTTCAAATCAAACTGACCAGACTAAGCAATCTATCTTATAATAACAATATAGCTACTGAAAGGCTTTGGTCACAGGAATAGGCTGAACTGTATAATACCAAATTAGCCATATTAAGCGATCCATCTGAGCCATCTTTTAAACTTAAAGAGTTCCTGTATACCACTTAATATTCGTGGCATCAAAACTTGGCGATTTTAAAAGACTGGCGTATAGTTGCGGAGTTTAATTTTGGTGGTTTCTCAATTCAGTGTCATTTAAAGTTATATATTTTCAGTTCTTCTCATTAGGGCTACTTTTAAAAGACATTTGAATCAAATGTCATATAAGCAGTCCAAATTCATAGTTGACATCTACATCATTGGCGATCAGTGTGAAAATACGAACCACCTACATCAAAACATGTAAAACATTTAAGCATTTTGACCTTGACCTTTGACCCAAAGGTCATACCTTGAATCCAAAAGCACTCTTGTCATATACACATATACAGGTTATGACAAGTGTAAAAAGTCCTCCATCAAAAATCTAAGAGGAGTTGTCATAACAATCCATACAACCTGACTTTATGTTACAAGTGTGACGTTGATGTTTAACTTCAATGTCATACTGGCGATCTGAAACATTAATTGTTATTTACACACCATATGCAATCATTTTACAAATTGTAAAGTATCTCCATCGTGAATTGTAAAAAGTTTGCATTTCAAGCCATACAGACAAATTGTACGTATATTTGACCTTGACCTTTGACTCCAAGGTCATATCATCAATCAATATGTGTTTTTGTCATCTATATACCATAGGCAACTACTGAACACACTCCATCTAAAATGAAAAACAAAGAAGTTAAAGTAAGAAGCCAATAAGCAGATTTTAAGTATACATGCCATTGACCTTTGAATCCAAGGTCATATTAGCAACCCAAACATTTGTTTTCACGTTTTCAATATTAGCAACCACAGTGCTAAATATGAACACTCTAGTGAAAAAATGAAAGAGGCGTTGGCGTTACGAGCCATTAGACAGATTTTAAGCATATTTAACCTTGACATTTGACTCCAATTTCATATTGGCGATCCAATAAGTTCGTGGTCATCATTACATCATAGGCAACCATTATACCTAATATGAATACCCCATCAAAAAAGGTAAGAAGAGTTTGCACTATAAGCCATAAAATAAATTTCATTTGATCTTGACCTTGGCCTCTTAGGTCATACTGTTTATCTGAAACCAAAACACATAAGCAACAATTGATACAAATATTGACACCTTCCATTGAAAAATGACCTTGACCTTTGACTCTAAGGTCATTATGGCAATCCAACACCTTCTTTGTAATATACAATCCTTATGTAACAATTGTGCCAATGAATGTAAGAAGTTATGATCCAAAATACAAATTTTGATATATTTGACCTTATACTCCAAAACCTTTGTTGTCATCTTCACCTTATTAGCAGTGATTGGACCAATTATGAAATCTTTCTATAAAACGCAAGAGAAGCTCGCATTGAATTGATACTAAGCATATTTGACCTTGACTTTGGCTACAGTGTCATATCCGCGATCTGAAACCTTCGTTAGGATCTACACACCATACGCAGTAATTTTGCCAAATAAAGTCACCATTCTATCGTCAAAAATTGAAAGAGGAGTTGGCAGTACGATCCATAAACCAATTTTAGTATATTTGACATTGACTTCGACCCCAAGGCCATATTGGTGGTCTGATCTACACACCAAAAGCAAGCAGTGTGCTTAATATGAACACTCTCTACAAAAAAATCAAAGGAGTTCGCATTACGAGATGTAAATGAGTATATTTGACCTCGACCTTTGACTCCAAGGTCAAGTATGGTGATATGGCACTTTTGATGCCATTTTTTGACCGAGGAAATTCATATTTGGTATATTGATTGCTTAAGTGTGTATAGATGACAACACTGGTCTCGCGCGTTCAATATGACATTGGAGTTATAGTCAAGCTCAAAATGCTTAACATCAACTTGATAGCTTGTAACGCAAATTCCTCTTTCATTTTTGACCAAGGGTGTTCATATTTGGCACAATGTTTGCCTATGGTATGGAGATGACAACCAAAGTTTCTGAATGCTGATTAGAGGGCAATGTAAGTTAAACTTAATCACAGTTTATAGCTATGGTTTCCTCTTTAATTGCACGACGGTGGGTCAGGCCTCAGACTCTATGACGGCTCTGACGTAAAACTTTAATCGGTGGGTTGGGGCCTGATGCTTATCTGTAGCTGGACCCACCATGGCTCAACTTGAGGTTTTCTTTAGCTCTGACTATCTGTGAGTCATGAGCCCTTTTCTTTGTTTCATCATGTCGTGTAATTGGGTCAGGTGTGGTACTTGATTGTATCGATTCCTGATCTTTGCACCCTTACTTACTTTGATTAGTGTTTCTCCATGATGATACATTGCATTAGTTAGATGGCCTCCATGCGAGCTTAACATTTCTTGTACTTCAACAACAGCAGAATCTAGGGCGAAGATTTGGTTCCAGTAAAATGCATTTAAGCCCCCCCCCCACCCCCCCGGGGTGGCTTAGGCTGCTGTCCGTTCTAAGGCGGTGGTTCTGTTGTTGGTGACTTTTTGTTTATTGTTACTCCCATTGTGGGAGTCTGTAATGTTATATGTTTTGTTGTACGTTACTTTATGTCGATTCTAGTATTGCAATCATCTTGATGGGGAAGAGATAGCTGGTTACTTTGCTTAATGTGTCTCCCTGGTGTCTCGTGGTGGTTGAGTGGCTCATGGGGTTGTCTGCGGTTTGTGATTGTGGTATTTCCTGATCATACTCACTTACTATATTTAAAATATATCTGTATGGCTTGAAATGCGAGCTCCTTTAATAATTTTGATAGAGTTGGTTCACATTTTGTACAGTGATTGCCTATAGCATGTAGAGGATAGCGAATGTTTCAGATAACCAATATACCTCTGGCGGATCATATTCATATGCATTAAGGTGTGTCGATAACAAGGAAACTTTTAGATTCCAGGTATGGCATTTAAAGCAAATGTCAAGGTCAAAGTAACAAATTCTGGTTGTGTGGCATATATCTCGAATCTCCTATATGTTTTAATGTAGGTGATTTATAGTTTGTCATTGCTTGCCTAAGATGTGTAGATGTCAACAATGGGTTTGTACTGCTGAGGTCAATGCCAAAAAAACTTAATTTGTCTATATGTCTTGTAACGTCAACCGTTTTAGATAAGAGTGTTTCATATTTGGGACACTGATTGTCTCTGATAGGTGTTGGATTGCTGTTATAACCATTAAGACAAATCAAAGGTCAAGCTAGGTCGAAAGTGTCATTCTATGCTGTGCCTATGTATGCGCGGATATTTTCGATGGGCGGACCCATCGATTGACCCCATTCTAGTTCATGTTTTGAAAAGGGGCAAAATATTGGTTCTAACAAATGAGTTAAACCTTTGCAATAAAAAAAAACTTACTTCCTAGCTTAGTACTGATCAGTACTACCCTAAAAACAGATGTATTTAAAATCATTTCAAGTATTTTAGATATAAAGATGATATATTACAATTGTTACAAGTCCCACGTTCATTGCATGCCATTCATTTAACTAACTATCATCGGTCCAGATAAACAAAACAGTTTGAATAATTTTTTATCTATCCGTTTCAACATTTGTGTTGGGTGCTCAAAGGAACTGTTTCGCTTTTACGGTTCTTTTGGATATCCACAACATATGTTTTGTCTGAGACATAAGAATTTTTTTTTAATTATGCAATACGCTTTGTTATCATCTAAATGCCTGACTTTACTTATAGTCTATTCTGCATGCTAGACCATTCCTCCATTGTTTTAGATTTAGGTGTTGGTATGAAGATAACAGCGGGCAAAGGGGCCGACAAACTACCATTCCAACACAGGAGGTTCGGAAGGCGGTCGGCGTCGGTGATACAACTGCCCAGTGCACAGACAAACAGACGTGGCTCACTGACCAGTGGTCGGCTGCTGGAGCCAACGTTCTACAGAAAGAGAACCCGCTCTGATAGCAATATACTTAAAGAGGAGACGACAAAGGCACAAGCTGTTGTAGCAAGAGCCAATGGTCTCTATGTTGTCTGGTAAGTTGCTTCTCGCCAAATTTGTTGGCAGCTGAACTGCCATTGGTTTTGATGTAACTCTTCAAGTTGAGTTTCAGCTGCTTTAAAAGATATGTTCATTAAACTTTATAGATCTAGAAAATAACTTCAACAATAACAGGTAAAATATTGACATATTTCACTGGAGAATAATTAGCCTCAACTTTAGTTTAGTAGGAAATTACTGTAAGTATAAGTTTACATTAAAAAAAGTGGCAGCTGCCACTACTTTTGGTGTTAACTTATTCATATATTCACAGTGTACGTAGTCCATTTCTTTTTATTTCATTTTCCTGTTTATGCACCGAAACTTCAATGGTTCAAACGCAGATGGCTCACTACAATGGTTATTTCGAACGCCCTTTTGATGCACTAAAAAGTATTTCCATACCTCTATATATCCTCATTTTTTGGAATGATTTAGAATGGGTGTGTCAATTTCATCTGCAACATATATGTTATCTTTATTCATAAGAATCACCTCATTGGGGCAATTTTAATGATTACACAAATATGTGTTGTTTTTTTATGGAAGTCCATTGCACAAAGTATACATTTATTTTATGGAAGTCCATCATACCTCCTGATCTGGTGTTATCATTAACTCTCTGTGGTTCGAACTAGCAAAATCGTGAACACATTTCCAGAATCCCAAAGGTGTTTGAGCCATTGAACGTTGGCTGTATTTCAGAACAACACCAATTTGGTGGCAGCTTTAAAATGTACGTTCTGTTCTATTGTATTGATCCGGAAAATAACTGCAACAATAACAGGAAGAAATATACCTGGGGAAAAGTTGGTCTCAAGTTGTTTTAGCAGGAAAGTTAAGTTTTACCAAAAGGTTTTTTCTGCCACCTCTTTTGGTAATAAGTTACACATATTTTTCACAGTGTATTTGTTGTCTCGGTGGTACTTTGGACATAAAAATGATACTGAGGCTCGGGTGAGAACAATAAAATAGTGTGCTATGCTTGATGCTTCATTTATTTCAACGTCAACTCTTACCAAGGATGCTAAGTGGACCGCCATGTTCCGTAACTTAAGTTTTGAAACATGCATCCAAAAGTACAGCATTATCATTAATGTTCCCAACAAGCTTCATTTTAGGTAAAAAAAAATATGGTTTACCTATACATATATTTGCTGGGAAAATGTCATTGCGTCAATGTATACATTGCTTCTGGTTTGGCTGCGGATGCAGTTGTTTTGTTGTTACTCTTTATGCCCCTATCCTACTCTTCGTCGGTTTGTTCGTGCATCTGTCCATCTGTGATTCCCCGTTCATCACCCCTGCCTTTTCAGCATCTTTGAAAAAAATACCAAAATGTTGCGGAGTTAAGGACCTTGTATATGTACAAGCATGTGGTCATTTCAATGTTTCACAAACACAATTTCTATTTTCAATATATTCAGATCAGATCGGGCATGTTTCAAGTACTACAGGTGGTTATATTGTATAAAAAGGCTCGAGTGTTAGGTTTCATTAATTCAGTCTGCTTCAACACTGAAAATGAAATAGTAGATACGCTACATCTTAAGTGGGATTAAAAGGTCAGAATAATATTGTCTCTGTGGACAAATCTTAACATTTACATGCGTCATATCGCGAGAAAACTCCCATTAACACTTTGCAGATCAGAAACCCCTAAACGGGTACTTTGGCAAACAGTGAAGATCCTGATGACATCAGGATATGCACTGTTTGCTTAGACAAAATCGATCTTTAAAGAAAGAAATACAATATTTTTAGAAATTATAACATGTGAGCCCTTAATATATACAATGGACCATCCTGACTTTATTGTTTGTAGTTTTATGGAAAATGTCATTGGTCTGAAATGGGTTAAAAATATGCTCTCAATGAAGACCAAGGACAAGGATCAAGGTATCAGTTAACATGCAAGTATATATAAACATACAAGGCCTTGAATAGAATAGTATTACAATTTCAGGGCCCAATATTACAATACCTCCTTAAAGTGCATGTATAAAATGAAGGGCCTTGAGTAGAGTAGTATTTAATTTTCAAGGCCAAGCATTACAATGCCTCTTTAAAATTTAAGTACTACCATAGATTTCACCATAGTATTTTTCATGTTTTAATAAACTGCAAGGCTCGGAACAGTACAGATGCCATTGTGATCTACAGACCACGTGAACAGGGTAGGTGAACACGTGACTTGTGACCGTCAATGTGACGTCATATTTTTTTCATCAAGGGCGTAGCCATCTTCAAAATTGTTCTCACATGGGGTGAGTTTTGGCTTCATTCTCTGCAACATGAACGTTGCAAAAGCAAACAACTATATCATGAGCTAGCCTGCAGCTTATGGAATTTTTTTTTCTTTGTGACCCCACGCTGCTGATTGACCTTGTTTACTTGGACACGAGTTTTAAACTAGGTCATTGTGACAACTGTCAAAATGGTTAAGTTTGTGTTGGAGCGCGTGCTTCTACTGGATTACAGAACATACAGTATATTTGTAACATGCAAAACAGCAAAAAATTACGACACATGCACTAATCATATCTGGCTTACCTCTTAGATAGACGCAGAGCAGATGAAAATTGTATCACGGAATATACATGTATACATGCTTCAATATGACCGCGGTCACAATGTTGATACAATGACGTCACAATTCACGAGTTTGCCTCGTGATGGAACAATTTTAATTTTAAGAGGTTTGAAACATTATTTTTGTACCTTAAAACTAAGGTAGTACTTTAATAAAAAGGGAGGCATTGTATAGTGTTCACAGACACTTGGGGTCAGTAGATTTTGCTTTTTGTGTGCTTGAACACATACAAATACTAGAAAAAGTGCCCTAGAACATATGGAAAACGTTTGAAAACTAACTTATTGCACACGATGATAAAAATACTTAGTATTTTGATCATCGTGAGCAATAAGTTAGTATTTTGATCATCGTGAGCAATAAGTGATTTTTCAAATCTTTTCCATATGTTCTAGGGCATTTTTCTAATATCTGTACAAAAAAGCAAAATTTACTGACCCCAAGCGTCTGTAGTAGTGTTGGGCTCTGATTGATTGAATTGTGACTTGCTTGTTTTCTTAACACTCTGGCAGCCATTTTCTTGAGATTTGGTTTATTTACTAATCCCAGTAATGGTAGAAATCCTTTGATGCTTTCATGAGTATAAATATAGTATATTGGTATTGGTATATGTTATATGAAAAGTCTCCTATCACAATGTCTAATGTTTGATATAAACCTATCAACAAACCTCAAATTGCACATTGCAGTTTTCAGGTCATCACTCTTAAAGATAAACCAGGCAAGGTTATAAAACACTTTTTAGGCTCAACTTAGAGCTCCTTCTTCAGCCTTTGAGAACTAGAGTAATTCATGAAGTGAAATATATTTCTTTTTTTTATTAAAAAATTATATTAGAAGGAGACTTGCATAAGTCTATGCTCAACTCAGCTTAGCACGAAATTTATCCTGCTCATAAATGTTAAAATGCCAACATTTTTTGGCATTTAAACATTTAATAGCATGATAAATACAACATCTGAGAGACTTAAAGCAAGAAACTTATTCATTTGTTGGTATTTTAGTTTTTATGAGCAGTTGAAATTTCGTGTTCAGTTGAGTTAAGCATGAAAATAACTGTATAAGCCCTGGGCCTGGTTCTCTCAAAATAGCCTTGGCCCTCGTATGTGATGTCTAATTGTGACGTTGTCACTTTCCCATTGGTATCCTGGGTCAGTTGTGGTACTTGATTGTATCGATTCCTGATCTTTGCACTCTTTCTTACTTTTACATTTGTAAATGTGAATATGAAGGTCTCATAGAAATTGGACCAGTTGAACGAACTGAGAATTACGTATAACCTACAGATTTAATGTAAATATAGAATACTTAAGGAAATGAAAAGTAAGACATAGAAGAAGAAAAAAATATTAAAAGGACACGTTGATAAGATAGCAACCACTTGATCGCGTAATCCTCTGGATTAAGTGGCAGATCCAGAGGTGCTAAATAGTGTGTTGGTGGGCTCAAAAGATCTTTGACTAGTCCCGTATGAGCCATGTCAAGAGAAAATATGAGCCGCGACATGGGATTTCCAACAATGTGGTATGTGCTACAAGCACAGGCTCAGACCAGCCTGCGCATGCGCGCAGTCTGATCAGAGCCTTTGCTTGGCGCTTAAGTATGATATAGGTGTTAAACTACTGACGGAATATGATTTGGAGTTTCTAAGCTTAAAAGGAGGCTGCACAGGTTTGTCTGAGTATACACATTTCAAAATGCCACGTCGTCGGAAATCAAATGTCGTGGCTCAATTATGTTTTACTGCATGTGGATTACAAGATGTAGTTCAGTCTGCGTAGAGGAGCAGTCTGATCAGAAAACATTTGATTACTTTCTTCAACATTTGATATTTTATTTATTAGGATGGGTCATCCCGGATATTGCATTAATGATCATTAATAGTTTAAGGAAATGATAGAAAAAAATATTGGTAAAATAACTTCGCCTAATATTAGAATTAGAAGGTCAAAACATTATTTGCTCTTATCTAGATAAAAAACAGACTTCAATGAACTTATTTTTGACTGAAAGATAAATCCATTTAGAATCTAAATGAAATTATAACATCGGTGAAGTGTTGGTGTTTTGATCTATTTTGCCCGTTCAGGAATAGAGGGTTCTGACGGAAAGCGGAATACCCCTTTATTGCAGGTTCTCTCTATTTCTGAAGGATCCGTTTTGTTTTCAGATTATTTTGAGTGATACTCCAAAGTTTTACATCAACTATCTCACAATGTACGAACTGCACATGCATGCTAGCCCAGCAAGAATGTTATTGTATGGTTGAGCGTATGTACGGGAGATAATCCACTTGCTAAAGCTTGTGGATTATCTTCCCGTACAAACGTGCAAACCATACAATAACTTACACGTAGAAACTTACTGAAGCACAACCCTCTTTATACTACACTAATCGAACGTTCTAATTTTTCAAAGCAGGCAATAATCGAGGTTTATAAACGAAATTTGTCCCAACCGGTTAGATACGGTAAGAGAACATGTCATTTCAGCAATTAACATGAAAAACCGATATATAAAAGTGTCCTTGTACTTTGTGCTAAAAATTTGGTTTGTCAAAAATATGTAGTTTTCTCAAAAACTGATTTTTAAGACTGATTGGTAAAAACTTTCGATTAGTGACATAATAACAGAATGCACAGACCAGCCTTTACATACACACAGTCTGGTCTCGATGTTATAAAACGTGTTTCATGCTCAACTCAACTGATCATGAAATTTATCATGCTCATAAATGTTAAAATTGCATTTTACCATTTATTACCATGATAAATACATGTTTGTTATATGACTCCTATAAAGACCTCCTCTGATTGGCTGAAACTAGCTTACACTGGTTGTGACAAATCTTGTTGTCAAACAGTGATGAGCTAAAGACAGGTAACATTAGTTTTGTCAGTGCTGACAGACACCTAAAAATAGATTGATCTAAATCTAGCCCAGGTTTTTTTCACTGTTGCCTGACAGCTAAAAATAGATATTGCATCACTGACTGATTTCTTATGTATATTTCACAGGTAAAATGTGTTGAATTCAGAATTTGTTCATTTTGTGAGAAAAGCATTTAACACATTTATGCTGAATGGAATTTCCCACCGTTATCAATTGGAACAGTCAATTTCTGTTTTAAGGGATGCTAGGTGGTATTTTTCATTTTTATTCAAGTTTTAATAGAAAATTATGCAAGCAAACAGTGGAGATCCTGTTCAGACGCCGCATTTTGTGGCATCTGATCTGGGTCTGCACTATTTGCCTATGTTCCACAAAAAGGACGCTATGCATATATGGGCTAAAAATACAATTGTTTTGCTTATCTCATAATAGTTGCAGAAATTTGGGAAGTATATTGTTGAAATAATCTTCCTAGTGAAAGTGCACTAGGAACATCTGACTTGAGTAAATATATGAATATGAAAATACTTTAAATAAAACTAGGAAAAGAGAGACAATGTCATATAACAAAACAATTGGTGCATTCTTTTTTGGTTAACATCAGGATTAGTCAACCGTCAAAAGTGATGTCCACATCGAACATCACTGTTCTCAGGTCGACAAATCCTGATGTCAACCTCAAAAGAATGCATCAATTGTATAATAACATCTGAGAGTTTGAAAGAAAAGTCATTATTTTTCAGCATTTTAGTTTTTTAGCAGTTTACATACTATGCACATAGGATTATTGATCAGACTGGGTGGATGCTAATACTGCTCAGGGTCTGTTGGATGTAATGTACAATTGTTGATTTTGAAATGCTGCCATTTATGAAAACTGGGAACGTATTATTGTCAGTCGTGTCTGGTTTAAAAGGGCTCCTTTCCCTCCCCACATCTAACACTATGGCGTATTGTATAATATATATGGTATTTGAAGATCGTTCCAGATCAAGTCTCTTTATTATTCACATTTAAAAAACGAAAAAAAACTGAATCTCATGCATTCTAGGTTGTCAGATGAAGCGTCCGGCTCAGAAATGCATTATACATGTACGAGGGGTGATCAGAAAGTTCGCGGAAAATAGTTGCCATTTCGACATAGTTTGATCAATAGAGCTGGAATTACAGCACATAATACTGCAACACATATGTAGTCGATTTGTTACAATTGTCGTCAAGGCAACGCTAATTTAGGAGTTGGGGTTATATAGAATGATAGAATAATACTAAGATATCCCCTATAACATTTTAAAAAGCAAACTAAAAAAAAACATTGGCACTATAAGTACAGATGCGAATTTGAATACTCTCAGTACTTTGATTTTGTTATATTCATCAGTACCCTCAGTGCTTTGATTATTTTATTTTTTTGCATTATTTTACTGGATACCCGATTTGTTGGTTGTGTTTTTCATAATTCATTTTGAAATTTAAGTTGGGATCTCACTGAATCAAACTTGGTTCAAGAATAGACATTTTGGGGGATAAACTTGTTTACTTTCAAGTACATTTTCTGACTGTCCCAAATTATAACTAAGAGAAATAATTGATAAAATATGCCTGAAAAATACGTTGCAACCTCTGGACATGGTTCAGACGAAACTTGTTCAAACAGTTCAATAAATGATTAAAATAATTCTGTTGACATTATGCAGACTTTCGACAATATATTTCATTTTTCTTATACCGAAAATAAATTCGATTCTTGTTATAAATGTTATAATATTTATTTAAACGTTGGTTTTGATGTGTTCTATTGGACAGATAGTTGCGCCCGTGTATGGTAAAACCAACCAAATGCTCTGTGCGTACAGCGAAGACTCTGATCAGCCTCGGCGTCTGCCCAGGATGATCTGAGTCTTCGCTGTCCGCATGAAGAAAATAGGAACCCTTGCCTACATGATGAGTGCAAAGCAAAGAATCTGATCTGATTTGTGTGTATGCTCATCCATTCGCGGATCCAGAAGGTTTTGTCAGAGGGGATCCAATTTTGACAAAGTTTTTTTTAGTTTATGAAGGGTGGCCACTATAAGCAAATATGGCCATCATCGGCCCGCCTGCGAAACGCCATTTAAATGGCGTTTCGCTGGCGTGCCGATTATGGCCCAACATTGAATGCTGGCTTGGTAGCTTTGTGATTTTCCAGGAGATCCGGACTAGTATTGCTAGGAAACCCTATATTTTTGTGATTTTTCAGGGGGGGGGGGGGACCCCTGTCCCCCCACATCTCTGGATCCGCGCATGTGATCTGATTCTTTGTTTAACACTAGGGTCATTTTGTTAGTTCCGTCATGTGCTGGCTGGTTTTTGTGACCTGATACAACTGGCACTACAATGGCCAATGTCTATATTGTCAACTTGAACTTTCAAAGGCTAATTGATTTTAACCGATGATCAGAATGATTTAGAATGGTTTTAAAGCACGTATTCAATTATCGTAAATTTGCTATGTCTTTTTTATTTGCTTTTAACAGACCCGCTGGAAATTCTAGCTTTCAATAATGATAGATCACTTCATATTTATAAAAAAAGACTGTGGACAGTCTCAAGTTTGGCGTGTGCTCAGTGGGAAGACTGGTCAGATTCTCTCCTATACGCGAATCCAGAAAGTTTCGTCGGAGGGTTTCGTAAATTTGCTTCGTCTTTTTATTTGCTTTTGACAGACCTGTTGAAAATCATGATTTTCATTTATGATAGCTCATTTAATATTGATATAAACAGAGCGTGTTGCGTGTGCTCAGTGGGCCGACTAAGTCTGGTTAGAGTATTTGCAATATGAATGAAGATATGATCGGATTCAAAAAAGTGTTGTCAGAGGTGACCGAACTCTGGACCCCCTGCCCCCCAACCCTCTGGATCCGCGCATGGAGGAATTTGTTTGGCCCTTGTAGCCTTCTGGTCACCTGTTGGAAAAGGGCTGGCCTCTTGGCTCTTTTGTATGTGATGTTTTCTTGTGTTTTGTCACTTTCCCATACGGTGTCCTGTCCTGGGTCAGGTGTGGTACTTGATTGTATCGATTCCTGATCGTTGCCTTCTTCCCTACTTTGATGGAACGTTTTTCAATATGAAGAAACCATATCAACCCAAGTAATGTCTTTAACCATTCTCTGGCTCAAATGTTTGCATTTCTGTATCATGTTGCAACCGTACAATTGACTCTTCTCATAAAAAAACCGTGTTTATCACTTAGGCTAAAGACAATGTTTAAACGTCTATGCCTAGCTACCATGTAGGGTTGGACGTCTAGGTTCATCGACTGCCATACGCTGTGTGTGCGAAAAGCAACTGTCCCAAAAACTGTATGGATGTACGGGCTCGCCTAAGCATTCGCTGGTTGCCGAGGCGATACGTGTCATATTCTTATGACCCAGCCAATGAAATGGATTCACAATAATTCAACTTACCACTTGTAGTGTTTTAAATGGAATGGGTCTTAGATTATAAAATTCTAGATACATGTATTGTTATATATGTAGTGCGTTTTGGAAACTTATCAAAACTGTTTAAGCAGCGTCTGAAACAGCGACATTGAGGTTTGCATTTGTTTCCTGGGTCTATTGTAAAACAGTCATTCAGTGCCTAAAGGACATATCAGCTGAATACTGAATTTTCGTTTTCCCTCATAAAACAAATGTCGTTTTAATAACAGTTACTTTGGTGCATGACTATGGCGAAAAATTCTTATCTCTATAGTCATTTTTATATACTTATTTGTAATATTGTTTGATTTATCTTATTACTTTGATTAAATCTCCATTTCGTTGTTCCTGCACCAGTTTCAGTCTTACTACTTTGAATAATTCCTATTTCTTTGTTACTTGACCAGTTCAGTTTCTGTCTTAAAACTGTAACTATTTCCTATCACCAGTCTGTGTGTCTTATTACTGCGACTATTTCCCAGTTCTTTATTCCTACACCAGTTCATGTGTCTTATTACTGTAGCTATTTCACATTTCTTCATTCCTACACCAGTTCCTGTTTATTATGTTATTATTACTGCAACTATTTCCCATTTCTTTATTCCTTCACCAGTTTTTGTGTCTTATTGCTGCGACTATTTCTCATTTCTTTATTCCTACACCAGTTTTTGTGTCGTATTACTGCGACTATTTCTTATTTCTTTATTCCTACACCAGTTTCTGTTTCTTATTACTGCGACTATTTCTTATTTCTTTATTCCTACACCAGTTTCTGTTTCTTATTACTGCGACTATTTCTTATTTCTTTATTCCTACACCAGTTTTTGTGTCTTATTACTGCGACTATTTCTCATTTCTTTATTCCTACACCAGTTTTTGTGTCTTATTACTGCGACTATTTCTCATTTCTTTATTCCTACACAAGTTTCTGTTTCTTATTACTATGACTATTTCCTATATCTTTATTCCTACACCAGTTTCTGTATTTTATAACTGTGACTTATTCTCATTTCTGGATTCCTACATCAGTTTTTTAGCTTACTTCTGTGAATATTTCCTATATCTTGACTCCTACACCAGTTTCTATATCTTCGTTTTGTGACTGAATCACATTTCTTTATTCCTGCACCAGTTTCTGAATCTTATTTCTCACCGTGACTATTTCCTATATCGTTATAGACTTAATCACATTTAATATTCATACCCAGTTTCTGTATCTTATTTCCGTGGCTATTTCCAATTATTCATCGCTATGATTATTTTTGCATCTTATTTCTGAGACCGTTTTCCATTTTTGATTCATGCGACTTTTCCCCATTTTCTTCTTAATTTATTTTTTAATTTTTATTGTTATTTGTGAGATTGTTTTCTGTATCTTAGTTAAGGGTGTTTTTTTTCATTTCTTATTGATATCCTGCTGCTACTGTATCTTAGTTCGTATCGCTTGTGTTATTTTCTGTATCTTACATCAATTTTGCGACATTCTCATTTTCAACCTATTTTGTTTCAATGAGTTTTTTTCATATCTTATTATTATATTATTCTTGTTTCCAATTTCTTATTGCAGTGGCTATGTTTTGCTTTTCTCAATTTTTCTTATAGTTTTTTTCATTATCTTATTTCTGCATTTAGTTTTTTATGAATAATCTCATTTCTTATTGCTATATGGTTATTTTCACACCCATTCTATTATTGTTTTCTATAGCTCATTAGAGTTTGCTATATACACCGTACCATACCGTCACTATCAGAGATCAAAATTTAAGTGAATTCTTGTGAAATGCTATTTAGACAAAACATTCTGTCATATTTGAAGAAAACATTGTTGAGAGAAAATATATAAAATGTCGTCTGCTTATAATTACACTTGTCGTTTAGTCAAACATGAATTGATGAAATACGAGTTAGACGTACAATTAGTGCCAAATGGATTGTTCAATATTATGATAAAATATTTTGAGAACATTATTTAAGAAAGATTTGAAAGTGTGTTGATTGAGTTAGTACCATTCGAAAAACGACAGTAGTCCATTTGAGTCTAAAAACGATAACCGTGAATGCAGAGTCCCAGGCAAGCAGTTTGCATCAATAAAGAAATTGTCTGTACATTAATGAGCATTACAGATCCTGGTGAACAGTGGTACGGTTAAAGTGACTCTCTGAAGAGATGAATTTGAAATACATGTATATAAAATCAGGTCTTATTTTCGATGATGAGCGTTAGTGCCCTCCGAAAGATCCATATTCACAACATTTGTGTTTAAATATTTCTTTAAAACTTTTTCTAACTTTGATTGTAAAGCGACGTGTATAAGGACCCACACTTTGTTATTGTACTTAGTGATAATGGTTTTTTGTAGTCTCCGACCTGATAACATTGAATATCGAGGATTTAAGAGGATCTTGGCTTAATTAGTCGTGGTAAATCACACAAAAAATAAATGAAATGGAACCAGAGAAGAAAAGTTTGGATCATATTGGCTTAGGTCATGAAGAGGATTGTGATACAATGGAGATACTGTAAGTATATATACTTTCCCTATAATGATGTTATTCCTATAATATTTGCATCCTGGTTAACCCATTAATGCGGAATGGATTTCCCACTGTTATCAATTGGAGCAGTCCATTTCCGTTTAAAAGGTTGTTGGATAGTATCTTTTAATTTCAATTACATTTTTATAGGACATTCTGTGAGCAACCAGTGGAGAACCTGATCAGACGCCGCGTTCTGCGGCGTCTGGTCTGGTTCTGCACTGTTTGCCAATGTCCCATAAAAAAGGACGCTAGGCGTATATGGGTTAAGTTTGCGTTTTTGTCGTTTACTGACCTTTTTCAAACTATCATCAGAGTGTCAATCAGTTTGGATCCAGATTAGTTCCTCATCTGTGTCCAAACTGTTTGCAGAGGTTATCAGCAGACGCCGCTAGCAGGCAAAGAGTTCATAAGAGTTTGGTACCTATCGCATAAGCGTAAATCGTTCTTTATACATGCATACATAGCTACCTAGCGGAGAACCAGAAAAGCTTAAAGTAATAAGGTGGCAAAGATCAGGAATCGATACAATCAAGTACCACACCTGACCCAGGATACCAATGGGAAAGTGACAAACTCACAGAAGACACCACAAACGAGAGCCAAGAGGTCAGCCCTTTCCCAGCAGGTGACCACAAAGCACATATAAACAGACGCGCACAAAACATAGCAAACACAAGACAGAACAAAAACATAAAAGATCCACAAAAGAAGTACCGCCTTGGAACGGTCAGTAAAATATTTTACTGGAGGGCTTAAACCGGTTTAACGGCGCCAACCTCACCCTTAATTCAGATGTGGATCAAGACACATAAATATTTGGTTTGCATGAAAGACCCCTAACTTATCAATGCATCATCTCCTAAAACATATAAATCAAGATATAACAAGGAGATAAAGCAAGGATAAGGACTCAACAGTAAATTAAACTGAATACCGGAGCAAAAGAAATCCAACAGGTAAACCCCGGAGGGCCCGACAAACAGCCAAAGCATCAGGCCCCTACCATCTCATCAATAGATAAGTCTTTAAGTCGGAACCATCATAGAGTCTGAAGTCCGACCCACCGGCGTGCAATTAAAGAGGAAACTAAAGTTGCCAACCGTGATTGGGTTGACTACCAAGCATGCAGTCTGTTGCAATACATTAATGTTATAGCCAATCTTTTTATAATGGGAAATTATTTTAATGAACTGCGCTGAAAAATTATTAGAGCCAACAATCTTCTTCAACTTATACACCAAGTCACCATAGAAATCAGGTTCCGAAAGTCCTTTGCGCAAGAGAGATTTAAGTCCAACTTGGAATTTAGAAATCAAATCATAGTATCGTCTATAAAATTTTGAAAATGTTTTGCGAAGTTTATGATACCGATAGCCCTGTTTAAGAAGTTTCTGAGTTAACAATTTATTGCGAGTGATGAAGTCAGTAACATAGCTAGATGCTCTAGCAAAACGAATGAGTTGAGAGATATAGACTCCATAGGATGTAGAACGAGGAACATCACCATCTAAAAATGGGAAATTGACAATTTCCTACTGGTGAAGCCTGAAACCGAGTCACAAGAATTTAGATCATCCTCAATGTAAGGTTTACCTAGGTCAAGGTCAACATAGGAACAACGTTTGAACAGTCTTCCTAGGTAATTTGCCCATAGGATCCAGAGAAGATGATTTTGAAGAGTTGTTCGGCCATACGAGAAGGATGCTTCATATGAAAGTTGATTTCAATTAGTCCCGTGGTTTCTGAGAAAAATATGTTTTAATACTAGTATATTGATGGCGACCGTGACTGAAGGTCAAAGGTAAACCTTATTTTATTGTACAAATCTAACCCGGAGTGTACAAAGTACACCTGCCGATAATACTCGAAAGAGGGTCTGGCAGTATATAGAGAAAGAAAAAGAAGAATCTTTAGCCATTGTTTCATTATGCTAAGCATATCTAATGAGCAAAACAACTTCGACCTCAAAAGATAGCGAATGTCATGTTTTTAAGATTTGTCCAGGGTTCAAAACTTGACCTTGCTATGCATGATATTCGATTCAAAGTAGGTATTCCTTGTATCTATATGTTGTTATTGTGTCTTAAACTTGATATGC
Source organism: Loripinus fragilis (assembly GCA_964019695.1). Classification (NCBI taxonomy): domain Eukaryota; kingdom Metazoa; phylum Mollusca; class Bivalvia; order Lucinida; family Lucinidae; genus Loripinus; species Loripinus fragilis. Next base: position 26,556,143 of record OZ026523.1, read on the forward strand.
AATGCATAGCATTCATTTCCAAACCGGTATTCGTTGTGTCTGTATGTTGGTAATGTGTCTTAAGCTTGGTATTCACACACTGGTCAATGACGAGCTGAGGCGAGTTCAAAAACGCAAGCGCTTGCTAGCGCTCGTTTTACTGGTGTCAGACTTTACACATAACGAATAAAGATAGGTGCCAGTCAACGGGCGCCCGGCGAGCGCATTATTGAACTCGAGGTTTGCTGAATATCCTACTGGTGATGGCATTTTTACGCACTGGTGGTGGCTTAAAAGGTAAAAAAATCTATACCTGTTGACTTTATGATTTATTTATATGCTTGCTTTTATTTTATTTCTGATGACACATGGCGCACAGACCAACGGTAACATTGCAGTTTATGGCTCTGCGAAGCAATTGGTATTTCAATTCATGGTTTGCACAGTTCTAGAGTTTTGCCATGACAGGTGCTTTTATCTAGTATAACTGCCTAAATTGAGGGAAATCTGCATGTCTAAGCGCTGCTGTTGTCATATTCCCATGAAATAACATCCAAAAAACGAATACCACTTTGTATTTTTTTTCTAAGTAAACTAACAAATGTTTTATTGAGGAATCTTATTACAACGCACTGGGAGCATTTTTTGACGCATTGATACAACGCACTGGTGGTTGCACAGAAGTGCTGTGGTTGCTAGTGCAGACTCACCACAGCATTCGCTGTTCACATAAACGTTACGAAAATCGCTATTTGAGCCAGCACATGATATTTCGATACTGTGACGAAGGCTCAGGCGAGCCTGTGCAAACGTGCAGACTCCCAAGAGCCTTCGCTGCCAGCACAAGAGATCCTGATACTTATCGCATTGTCCAGTGACTTTGCCTGCGCAAATATGCAGACTCACCAAAGCATTAGCTGTTGGCGTGAATAGCACACAAATCGCCATTTTAGGTACCACAAGAGATTTTGTACAGTGACGAAGGCTAAGGTTAGTCTGTGCAAATGTGCAGACTCGCCAGAGCCTTCGCTGCTGGCACAAATTGGCATTCAATCGCCATTTGAGCCACCACATAAGAATTTTGAACTAAGACGATGGCTAAGACTAGACCAAGCAAATGTGCAGACTCGCCAAAGCCATATCTGTTCGCATGAATGACACCCAAATATAGTAACTGAGTATGATTAGGAAATATCACAATCACAAACTGCATGTGACACCAGGAAGACGAACTAAGCAAAGCATCAAGCTCTCTCTCTCTTCCCCAAAACAAGAATGGACATAAAGTAACAAAACATATAACAATTACAGAACCCTATAATGGGAGTAACAATCAACAACGAATCAACAACAACAGAACCACCGCCTTAGAATAGACAGCAGCCTAAGCCACTGGGGTGCTAAAATGCATTCTACTGGTACCAAATCATCACCCTAGATTCTGCTGTTGTTGAAGCACGAAAATGTTAAGCTCGCGTGGAGGCTTCTTAACTTTTGCAATGTATTACAACGGACAAACAATCTCGCCAAATTAAAAGTTTTGGGGCCAATCTGAAAAACAGGCCGAAACACTATCAAAGTGCGAACAGGGCTAGCTCTGGAGCGTCTCTGGTGAGTCTGCACATTTGCAGAGTCACGCTTGAGCCTTCATCAGTGTAAAAAAAAAAAACACAACATCTATGCCTATTGACTGTATGATTTCTTTATAGGATTGCATTTATTTTACTTGTGATGACACCTGGGCGCAGAAACCGTCAGTAACATTGCAGTTTATGGCTCTGCCCCGCAATTGGCGATTTAATTCATGGTTTGACCGACAAATTTAACACAGTTGTGGAGTTTGACAGTGACAGCTGCTTTTTTCTATTGTGACTGCCTAACTTGAGGGAATTCTGCATGTCTATGCACAGGTGCAGCTATGTTATCATACTCCCATGAAATAACATCCAAAAACGATTACTACTCTCTTTTTTTCTATGCAGAGAAGGCTCTGGCGAGTCTGTACATTTGCACAGGCTCAACTGGATCTTCGTCACAGTACTGAAAAATCATGTGCTGACTCAAATAGCGATTTGTGTGCCGTTTATAAGAACAGTGAATGCTGTGGTGAGGCTGTACCAGCAACCATGGCACATCTGGGCAACCATCAGTGCGTTGTATCAATGCGTCAAAAAATGCACCCAGTGCGTTGTAATAAAATTCCTCAATAAAAACATTTGCTAGTTTACCAAGAAAAAAAACAAAGTGGTAATCGTTTTTTGGATGTTATTTCATGGGAATATGACAACAGCTGCATTTAGACATGCATGTTTCCCTCAATTTAGGCAGTTTTACAAGAAAAAAGCACCTTTCATGGCAAAACTCTCGAACTGTGTTGAATTTGCAGTCCAAACCATGAATTAAATCATCGATTGCTTGGCAGAGCCATAAACTGCATTGTTACCGTCAGTCTGTGCGCTAGGTGTCATCACAAATAAAATAAATGCAAGCTTATAAATAAATCATAAAGTCAACAGGTATAGATTTTTTTACCTTTTAAGCCACCACCAGTGCGGAAAAATGCCACCACCAGCTCGTTGTAGCAACCACCGGTGCGTTTACATTGACCAGTGTGATTCAGTATCAAGCACAACATTCATTTCCAAGCAGGTATTCGTTGTGACTGTATGTTGGTAATGTGTCTTAAACTTGGTATTCAATATCAAGCACAACATTCATTTCCAAGCAGGTATTCGTTGTGTCTGTATGTTGGTAATGTATCTTAAACTTGATATTCAATATCAAGCACAACATTCAATTCCAAGCAGGTATTCGTTGGGTCTGTATGTTGGTAATGTGTCTTAAACTTGGTATTCAATATCAAGCACAACATTCATTTCCAAGCAGATTTCGTTGGGTCTGCATGTTGGTAATGTGTCTTAAACTTGGTATTCAATATCAAGCACAACATTCAATTCAAAGCAGGTAATCATTGTGTCTTTATGTTGATATTGTTAACATTTTATAACTCCACAATAACGCATTTCGGCACCTTTGAAATACAACGGAAAATGGAGCGTTTGCTCCTTTTGAGCTAATATTTCGTTTTCCATAATATTTTCAAAAGTATTCGAAACTTAACTTAAATGTTTCTTGATTTTTGGGAAAGTAGCAAAAATACGATAAACATCATCAACGAGCCAAAAGGCCAGCCCTGCTGGTGACCACAAGGCGCGAAAGCATGAGAAAGACAAGACACAAAAACACAAATGATCCACAAAAAAGTACCGCATTGGAACGGTCAGTAAAAATATTTTATTGGAGGGCTTAAACGGGTTTCACGGCGCCAACCTCACCCTTAGTTCAGATGTGGATCAAGACACATAGATGTTTGGTTTGCATGAAAGACCCCTAGCTTATCAATGCATCATCTCCGTAAGAACTCAACAGTACATGAAACTGAATACCAGAGCAAAAGAAATCGAACTGGTAAACCCCGGTGGGCCTGACAACAGCCAAAGCACCAGGCCCCTACCATCTCATCAGTAGATCAGTCTTTAAGTCGGAACCGTCATAGAGTCTGAAGTCCGGCCCACCAAAGAGGAATGGAAAGTTGCCAACAGTGATTGGGTTGACCACCAAGCATGTAGTCTTTTGCAATAAGACTCATATATGACGTCATTTGTGTTATTTGAAATATAATTGAATTTAGTATTTTTCATTTATTTTGATATTTTTTTCATATTTCATTTGCTGTAAATAAATGATTCACTCACTCACGCATCTCCAATTGCCAGCTACCGTTGACGTCCACGGGTTGACATGGCTTGCCACATAGCCTATCACGGTCACCCATAATCGGTTTTTAGCCGGTGTCCTTGAGTAGAATGTCAGATTAAGTGGTTCGCCTCTTCATCCCATGGGTCAGCTGCCATAGCACAAGCTGACTGACCTCCAGCTCTGGGTTTCGGTAGCAGTGGCCAACAAACTTCAACGTCTAAATGATTCAATATTATCAAATGCAAAATTTCCCTGGGAGCACAGTGGCTCAGTGGTGCGTCACTGTGTTGTGTCCTTGGGCAAGACACATTTATCCTTGCTAACCAAGGAAGAACCGTCTTGGCATAACTGAAAAATTGTTGACTGGGACTGGGACGTAAAGAATCAAATCAAAACAAAACATTTACATATAAAAATTTAATTGCAATTTTAATTTCTTAGAAATTGCACTACATTAAAAATAACTTTTTTTCTTAATCCCTTAATAATTATGTCTAGACTAAAACGTTACAGCTAAGCTACAGAAATGCACTTGCACAATTAGTTGAGATAAATCAAGTTATAGAACTGCATTTGCAGACATAGTTGAGATGAGCCAATTTACAGAACTACAGTTGCAAAAATACTGAGATAAACCAAGAGTTACATAGCACAGAGCAAGTTTTGAAGAACGGTAAAAATGGTCACTTTTAACATTTTAAGTTTATCAACTGATGTCAAAGATAGACAAATCAATTATGTTTTATATACTTTTAATGTTCCTTTTGGTTTTACCGCGTGTATGCTTTTTTTTTCAAGGCGCCCGGCTTGAATATTTAGCACTGACTGGAACAATACTATTGGAGGTCCTCATGGATATTTTTGTAATAGTTGTCTCCCTTAGACTGCTGCGTTCACTGTTCTGACAAGATAAGTCAAATGCTTAATGGATATTTCAAAGAAAACTATATTATCTAACATAAGCAGGGTCCAACATTTTCGAGGGGGTGGGGGAGTCCCAACCATTTCCAGGGAAGGGAGAGGTAAGGTCAAATTGCATTTTCCTAACTTGTGATTTGCCAGGGGCTCAGAGGACAGGGGGTCCAGACCCCCTCCCCCCCTGGAAAAAATCACAAGTAAGGAAAACTCCTGACCCCCCCCCCCCCCCCCCCCCCCTCTAGTGTCAAATGGTTTTGATTCTGATTTCTGTTAGTCTCGATCTGTGCCAAAACTTTTTTCAACGGTTATCACTATAATCAGCAGACAACAAAAGTTGCCGATGGAATGCATAGTGTAAAGTCTATGCTCAGATTTTTAGCTCGCTAGTGACGACCCCTGTGAAGACTAATCTCAGCTGATAACCCTTGCAAGCTGTTTGGACACAGATAGCAAATGGCAAAAAAAGCATGTAAAATTACCCAGCATGCAAAGATCTTGCAACTGGTCTAATGTTAGTATGCAACTATGCATTAAAAGCTAATTTTCTTTAAAATTGATTGTAAATGGCCCAAATGGGCTACTGATTCTGCCTTAACTCTTTCCTTGCTGGTGACGACTTTTGTTGTCTGCTGATAACCTCTGCAAACAGCTTGGACCCAGATCAGGACCGACAATTGTCTGTCCTGATCTGGATCCAAACTGTTTAACAATTTAACACTATATTGAGAGTGTTCCTGAGAGAATTTTTTGAAAAAGTTAATTTTGACAAAAAGGCAGCAGATGGTATGTGGAGGTATGTGCATTTGAGACACATTTATGACACAATTAGGGACCGCTCATTATTTAAATGTCAGGGGGGGTGGCTAAAAGGTAGGGGGGGGGGGGGTCATGTGAATTTCCATGTGGCTAGTTGGGGGGTCACCATTAACTTTGACTTCCATGCAGGGGGGGTCATGTTTAAATTGTTACAAATAAATCATTAAAAAGTTTCCTCGCTCGCTCGTGTTTTATTAACTAATCTCTTATATTTAGTTAGACAGGCCACTAAATTCCACAGCTTTTATTTTTGCAATTGCAAAAGTTATTCTATTTATTGTTATAACCATGCTGATTTTGATAGAAAATTAATAAATCAGGCTTTCAGATAGGTCCTATTTTCCATCTTTTTTATTTGTTTCTACTTCTCTCCACTGTTTCTTGAAAATATCCTACTATCCTTATACTTTTTCACTCTTAAATGTCATTTATGCGATATAATTACAAAAAATTTTCCTCGCTCGCTTCACTCCCTCGAACCTTAGAAAATAACTTTTGTTTTTTTTTCTCTGACCGGACAGATGAAAAACCTAAATTTTTAATCAAAAAGTAGTTCTGTTTTGCTAGTATTATTTTCACTGCTATTATCCTGCTTGAGTTTGTATTTGGAAAAGCTCTACTATCTCTACTTTTTAACACAGATAATTCCTGCTTTTAATATCACTTCTTCTTCCCAATTTTTATCTGTACCTTTTTGTGTAAAGGCACTTGATAGCCTCATTAATTACTCTTTTTTATGAATTCTGTATTCAAAAAAGCCCTTCTATCCCTACTGTTTTACACCCAAAATCACTCCTTTATTGATCTTGATTTTTTTTCTTCAAAACAATTATCCCTATACTCTTTCCCTAATTTTTGTAGAAGGGCACTCGTCAATGAAAGCCCATTACCTGCAGCTTAGTACTGGTTCAACTCAGGAAGGCCCATCTATACATAAATGAAATACTGTTGACTGGAAATTATTGAATTAATACAAAGTGTGGTATCATGTATAAAAGATTCCTAATGTTTCAATTGTGATCAAAACTTGTCAAGATTTAGAATTGAAGCTCAGATACACAATGTGTACACAATTGTCATGCAGGCCAGTAAATGAATAAAAGTACCATAGTACTATACATATGACTTACAGGATTATGAAAATAAAATATTGCATTTTGACAATATGATATAAAATGTTTTGGGGTGGGGGGTCAGATTATATTTCATGTGGTTTCCAGGGGGGTAATATGATTTAAATTTTGTTAGGAGAGGGGTCATCCAAAATTTGGATGATGGATCAAAATTTCAGCCCCCCCCCCCCCCCCCCCCACCTGACACTTAAGTAATAAGCGCTCCCTTAGGCATGGGAAATCAGTAACAATGATTCTTAATTTTTTGTATCACCCCACACTTTTTCAACTGTATGATTAACTTATACATGTATAAGCCTAGCATCCTTTTTGTGGGACATAGGCAAACACTGCAGACCCAGATCAGACGCCGCTGAGCAGCGTCTAATCAGGGTCTCCACTGTTTGCCTACAGAATATTCTATTTAAATTTGAATAAAAATGAAAAAAAACCCACCAAACTTAAAACGAATAATACGAATAAGAATCTTTTTTCTCTACCATTTTAATAACTGATGATGTGGATCAGTGGATCAAGCAGATGGACAATCTGTGAAGTTAAGCAACAAGATCATAATTAGTAGTTTGATGGGGGGTGACCCAATGGTTAGTTGGTTGGTTGGTTGGTTGGTTGGTTGGTTGGTTTTGTTGCTTTACGTCCAAAGTCAACAGCTATGGTCATTGTTGGACGGTCAGTTCACCTAACCACACTTTTTCCTGGGCAGGCTTGAACAAGCGGTTAACCAGTAATTTGTGCACATACTTTCACTTGTAACTAGTTAGATGGGAGACCCAATGGTAAGTGGCTGTCAGGCACATGGGGATCTGATTTTTCTTTTTTTTTTTACTTTTTCTTTACACAGAATTTACTTCTGATGTTTCTCAAGATTTTGGTTCCAAATTTTTGTGTTTCCATGGAAACATGTAGTATGGGAATAGAAGAAGTATGTTCTTGAACTAGTCAAGAACAAATGTTCTTGAACTTTTCAAGAACAGTACATTCTTGAACTTTTCAAGAACGGTAAAGTTCAAGAACAGGACATTCTTGAACTTTTTAAGAATAGTTTTTAAGAACAATTGTGCTTAAAAATTGTCCAATTATACATACATAAAATGTTCTTGAGCTGTTCTTGAACACTATAAGAGCACTTCATGTCCAGTTCTTGAATCCTTTTCTTGAATAATGAAAGAACTGACCTTTATATTTTCGCAGGGGTAAATTACTGTAATATATCATCTTATAGGTCCAGAAAAACAAATATTTCATTGGTAAAAATGTGTTTATTTGGTTAATCATACCACTTCACCCCCCCCCCCCCTCCCCCCCTCACCCCCCCCCCCCCCCCCCCACACACACACACACCGGTGATCAAAAGAACTATCTTGGGTTAACTTCCACAACATATGTTATGGTTGAGGAATAAGAAAATTATTTTTAGAATTACTCCCTCTAAGGTCTGTGGTATGTACAGGTTAGATTATCAATATACCATAAAATAACATAACTTTTCTAAAGTCTCTTATCAATTAAGCTCCAATTAAAACATAAAAACAGACAACTATTTTTGCTTATGTTTCTTATATTTTATAAAATAATATGCCTTAGGCAGAATATGCAGCCTCATTGATATCAGTATTTTCTTGTTTTATAAACCATGACAGAGCTGAACTTTTTTGCGAGTTAAATAAAACAATTTATCAATTTTAGAGTCATCCGTTTTACATTTATATATAGGCCTTGCTGTTAGAAAACAAGCCGTTGGGGTTTGCAACCAAGTTAGACTCTGGGTGTACAATGGAAGAACTTTGTGTGAATACATAGAATTAGGGCTTTAACATTTAAAAAAACTCCAAGTGTCACTGTGGGAGAGCGGCTTGGCAAAGTTTACACCACTTGCATCAATTAATTAGAGCGTAAATGATGGTGAGTTTGGTTATTGTTTTTAAAAGAAAGGTTACAATAGAATTGTGTGCGGATGAGTTTGGCATGTGTTTGAAATGTACATGTATAAGGGCAGCTTGTAGAGGACCTGCTATAACCATGTTCTTGCTGAGTCTGAGAATAATCTATCTTTAAATGTGCAAGTAGTGTAGAGTCTGATCAGCTGGCTTCTTAAGAAGCCAGCTGATCAGGATCTACACTATTTGCCATTCAGATTATGAATTTATAGCAAAATATGAGAATGGAATTACTTTCTTGCTGATTATCAAAAAAAAGATATTGCTGAGTATTGCCGGTAATTACTTTCAGAAGGGCATTAGGGCTTAGTCTATCTGATGATCAGTTTTGACAAAGATAAGATCGCTGCGTCAAAGATCAGGTTATGAAAGGACAGAATGACTACTGTAGTTTTCCTTCGGTTAAGATAAACGTCATATATATCTTTATCATAGAAAATTGTTACAGAAATTAGCAGTTATTGGATGATAAATTGTTGTCGTGATCTGAGCTTAAAACTTGTTTCATGATCATTTATATGGACTAATTAGTCCCATAATAATTTTTGAGAAAATTTGACGAAAAGATGAATTTGTATTTAACATTTTTCTATTTGGATTACAATGTTGCATGTGATTTATAACAATATGGATTTAATGAATCAATATGCAGCCATTTTCTGTTTCATTGAAGAAATTTTATTTTTTCAAGCATCATGCTAATAGTAAACATGGGGGTCCAGCGCATTTGGTGGATGACGTTCGAAGATTTGATAAGTGAAAATAAGTTTTGATCATAATATTAATTATTATAAATATATATATAGACAGTATATTGTTAACTTTTGAAAACTCAGACATTTCTTATGAGCGGGACTTAATTAAGAATGTATGTGTTCATTTTCAAAAGTTGTGGTACAAAATGAGTGAAGAAATTATGACGACGGTCATTGGAACAACAAATGTTCCTAAAGCTTTGAAAAGGAAATGGGCTGTTGTTTATAATGGAGCTGTTAGGTAAGCCTGTTGAACTCGGAACTCTTAAAGCTAAGCTCTGTGCATGCCAGGTCATTTTGTTTGCTTTTTGTCATCTACTGAATTTGTCACACCTGGCCTCGAGGTTATAAAACTTTTTACATGCTCAAACTCAACTGAGCATGAAATTTATCATGCTTATAAATGTTAAAATGCCAAAAATTTAACATTTATTAGCATGATGTTAACAATATCTGAGAGTTTGAAAGCAATTAAAGTCGATATTTTTCAGTATTTTAGTTTTTATGAGCAGTTGAAATTTCATGCTCAGTATAGTTGAGCACAAGCATGTTTTATAACCTTGAGGCCTGCTTGTAGTAGGATGTGACATAGTAGTTCAATTTATCAGTCACCCTTAATATTAACTGAATTGTTTCAACATAACCTAATAAACATTTCCTATCTCACGGCATGTTATCTTTATCAGGTCATGATGCCGTTGCACTTTTTGAATGACTTCGCTAATGACGCTGAATCAATACAAAAATAAAAAATTACGTCATAATCGCTAGTTTGAAGAATGTTCAACAATGGGTAAACTGATAAAAAGACTACTAGGTTCGCGAATTTTGATATCAAGTTTACCAGGCTCGGCTTTAAGAACGCTTGTTGAATCGCTCGGCAAGCCTCGCGCTGTCAACAAGCGTTCTCAAAACCTTGCCTGGTAAACTTGATATCAAAAGACACTCACCTTGTATTCTCTATATCTGCCCCTCCATTTGTCTGTCCATCAACAATTTACATTTAAGTGCATTTCTCTGCAGCAATGATAGCTGCAAGTGTTAACCCTTGCATAGTATTGCCATTAGCATGCTCTTTGGGCAATAACTGTGACCAGGCCCCAAGGTTATGAAATTTTTATCATGCCCAACTCAGCTGAGCATGAGATTTCAACTGCTCTAATACTAAGAAAGTAAAATTCTGAAAAAAATAACACATTTTTCTGCTTAAAACACTTACATGTTGTATTTATCCTGTTTATAAATATTAAAATGCCAACAATTGTTGGCATTTTAACATTAATTTTACGAGCATGATATTTCCTGCTCAGTTGAGTTGAGTTTAAAAAAGTTTTATTTCCTTGGGGCCTGATGATCTTGACCTTCATTTTAATGCTCCAGTTACTTTGGCATAAATCTACGAGCCTTTGTCCATCTCTAGTAGCAAACTGAAATTTTGATCTGTCATCTATGTAAGTCACTAAATATATACAAGTAAAGATAAAAGACTTTGACGAACAGACTCTTAACCTGAACAGATAACCAATTTTGGTGAGCTCTAAAATGATGATCTACTGTCACTTTATTTGTGAGAGATATTACATCAACTTGTTTCTGTGAATCTCTAAATGCCAACATGTTTGCTCATCTGCAACAGAATACCGCAGGCCGCATAAGGCAGTTGTTATTAATGTGTCTGGCTACAGATAAATGTCTGACTGCAAATCCAGGGGTGGCGAGTTCAATCCCGGCCCAATCCCATACTTTCGTGGAGATTGATCATGAAATAAGTTCTACAGTCATTCTCCTCCCTTCCGCTGAATTGTTCAAGAAGGGTTTCTGTCAATTACAAACGTAAGTATGTGCACTAAGATCTGGTTAGCAGCTTGTTCAAGCTTGCGACTAGGTAAACTGACCATCCCGTCATGACCATAGTTGTTGCCTGGGACATATAAAGCAACAAAACAAACAAACAAATCTGCAACAGAATAATGAAAGGCCTACCCTCCTTGTGACCTCTTAGTTTAATCTGTAATCAATGTTAGTAATATCTGTCGTCAAAGGTGCTGGTTGTATGGTTGGGGAGTTTCTTTGTCTATTTCATTCTTCCTTTCTCACTCCCTCTGCCCGGAAAGGCAGAGCACAATGGCTCATTTGGTAGAGCCTTAGACTGGGAATGGAGGGGTTGCTGGTTCGAGCAGAGTCACTGTGTTGTGTCCTTGAGCAAGACACTTTATGAGCTGCTAAATACTGGTTCAACCCAGGAAGACCTGAAAAATTGTTGACTGGGACTTAAAGAATCAAACCAAACAAAATCTGTCAGGGAGGTTTCACAACATATTGTTGACAGGGACGCTAAACATTAACTCAATTATATCTACAGACACATGTATCTTTGTTCAATATTATTTCAGATCTAACAAGAATGAGGAGTAAGTAGTTCTGGTAGTAACCTTGGTATCGATATAGAAACAGATTTTTTTCAAGCCTTAATTATGATAAAATTTAACTATACTGAACATCAAAAGAAATGCCCACACTTTTAAGTTTGATTCTTTTAGCTAATTTACAGATTTTATCCATTTATAGCAGAAAATATAAGTGACATCTTACAAAATGAAACCTTGATTAAAGAGTTATCTCAGTTTATAGTAAAACAGCCATAGTTGTTGAAAGAGTTTACATTCCTCACAGTCACAGTATAACTAATTATTTCCTAAATGTTGCTCTCTTATGTGCTTAAGAAGTAAAAATGTTGAGTTTTTACCCTAGTCCTCTGCATTTTGAAGTTGAATGTTAATCAAATTATCTCCCTTGCTGTTAAAGAAGGAGCAAAATCTGGAAGTCTAATAAGGCCAGAATTTTTTTATTAGTTGATTTACAACCCCTCCTACTGTAATTTTCTGGAAAGTAGAAAAAAAAAATTCTAAATTTTTTTTTTCTATTTTATCCGCCGTCTCTAAATATTGTTTGTTTGTTGCAAAAAATAATATATTTTTGAGGTTTTGTCTGTGTAATTTTGAGAGTGACAATGTTAAAAGTGAGTGTCCTATCCAGATTTTTTTGACAATGATGAAATATTTAAAGACTGAAATACAGACTGTTGGTTTACCTTACTAGTTTTACTGTTTGTTCTGGAGATATTAAAAAAAAGCTCTGAAAATGACCAACCCGAAATCTGAAAAAAATCCTGAAAATCAACTAGTAAACTTAATCTGGCTGGTCTAACATTAAAACTTCTTTATTACAGCGAAAATTTTCTATGCAGATATTTTCATTTACTGCTTGTTAATTCATTTTTATTGCACCTGCTTATAGCAGAGTGCGATATAGGAGTTAGATTTTCTGTCCATCCGTCAGTCATTCCGTCCGTTCGTCAATTTCTGTAACATTTTTTTTCTTAGTACCTATGATGGCTAGGATTATAAAACCTTGCATAGTATTTTTCCTTTACATGCTCTACAAGCAGGCACATTGACCCAGTACCCTTGACCTACATTTCACGCTCCATTGACTTTTTTCAGAATTTTACGTCAAGTAAAATACTAATGTGTGTTCTCTGCAGCTATGATAGCTAGGATTATGAAACCTTGCATAGTAATTATTCGTGACATACTCTACAAGCATGCACCTTGACCTGGTACCCTTGACCTACATTTCCCGCTCCACTGACTTTGTCAGAATTTTATGTCGAGTAAAGTACTGTTAAATGTATGTTTCTCTATACCTATGATAGCTAGGATTATGAAACCTTGTATAGTACTCATTCCTGACATACTCTATATGCACACACCTTAACCTGGTACCCTTGTTCTTCATTTCACCCTCCATTGACTTTGTCAGAATTTTATGTGGAGTGAAATACTAAAGTGTGTTTCACTCTATCTATGATAGCTAGGATTCTGAAACCTTGCAAAGCAGTTGTCCTTGACATGGTCTACAAGCATGCACATGGGGACGATGCCCTTGACCTACCTTTCACTCCATTGACTTTGACAGAATTGTATGTCGAGTTAAATACTAAAGTATGTGTCTCTTTACCTTTGATAGCTAGGATTATGAAACCGTGCATAGTAATCATTCGTGAGATACTCTACCAGCAGGCTTCTTGACCCCGTACCCTTGACCGACATTTCACCCTCCATTGACTTTGTCAGAATTTAATGTGATGTAAAATACTATAGCGTATATTTCTGTACCTATGATAGCTAGGATTATGAAACCTTGCATAGTAAATGCCCTTCACATAGTCTACAAGCAAGCATCTTGACCTGTTACCCTTGACCTATATTTCATGCTTCATTGACTTTTGTCAAAATTTTATCAAAGTGGATTTCTCTCTACCTACGATAGAGAGGTCTACGAACTCTTGCATAGTAATTGTCCTTGACATTCTTAACAAGCATGCACCTTGATCCGGCACCTTTGACCTACATTTGTCGCTCCATTGACTTTGTCAGTAATTACATTGACCTCAAACGTGATTGTTTTGCCCAATGCAGGTGCGATATTGACGTCCACGGAGTTCTTGTTATTTTCATATGAACTGTTTCTATTAAATTCTTTCCAAGAAATACTGGGAGTTAATAGTTCTCTCATGTGAAATCCAGCGATAACCTTGTGGGCATTTCTTTTGAGGTTCAGTACATTTGTATATATATATTATATTTGGTAAATGCTGAACATTACACCATTTTACAATTATTATATTGGCTTAGTTAAGGCAATATGACCTTGCTAATTGGTAACAATCTGTTGAACCACAGGAGCTTGAAGTTTGATCCTTAAATCACCCCTATAGCCTCAAAACCAAAAGCTCACAATGTCATTACGTAGTAATGACCAGGAGTGAATTTACCCGTCTCTAGATTTGCCATGGCATTTTGTTGTTTTCCATGGAATTTGTAAAATTTTCTACGGATTCCACAGAAAATCATCAAATTTGCCGTGGATTCCATAGAAAACTGCCGTAGATTCTACGAAATAAGTTACTTTTCGTAGAAAACGTTTTCTATGGATTTGTTTTCCACGGAATTAATGGCATTTTTTCTATGGTGTCACTTTTTTTCTATGGATAATTGGTTTTTGGCCATGGATTTCATATTTCATGCCGTGGAAAATGGACTTAACAAATTTTCAGAGCCAAAAATGAACGGCAAAATAACTTTGTCAATTTTTGGAATGGAAAATGACTTAGTTTTATTCTGGTACCTGAGAGCATTGAACAAATGACTTTAAATTTCTTTCAAAAAAGTGTGAATGAGTGCCTTGAGATATTGATAATAATTATTGTTATTAAGTACAGGCCTTGCATTCAGCTACATCTTTGTACTCAGTGGTGATTTTCTTATTTCATTTGTTAGCAGTGGTCAATACCAAAGAGGTACATTTTTACATAAGGCACATTGGGTGTTGTCAAAGACATTCAAAAGTAGACTTTAAAACAAAACGCAGGCTTTACCTAGCAACCCACCCTGTTTTTGGTGCTTTTTATGTGATATTCAAGACTATACACTTGTATAACTGGATCAGAAGGAAAATATGAATTCTGCAAGGTTAAGTGAAAATCTCTTATATATTTGCAAACAATAAAGTGACAGGTCAGTCTGTATAGCTGCCTACTCAGATCAGCATCTTTGTTAAAGAGCCAATGCTGACAATATCAGTTGGCACAAGTACCTATTTGTGTAGGCAGTAGATAGATAGCCATAGTTCCATGAAAAAGAATCACGGCAATTTTCTACGGAAAAAAAAAAAGAGTGACTTCACTTCCTGTTTTGATTCAATTTGGAGGGAAGCATTTGAAGCACATATTTGGTATGTTGTTTATTTCAATTTCTGATATTATTTAAGGCTAATTTGATTTCTCTTCCATGCCATAAATGTATTATGGTTTCAATATTGCCATAGCATTGCCTGGTCTATTCACGTGAGTGATACCCAACTTTGTTTTGAATAATAATTTAATGGCTCTTAGGTTCCTATACCCCACCCATCACAAAACAATGTATATATCTGTTCAATGTTGTTTTTGTTAGTGTGCTTTTCGAAAATATGTTTTCTGCCTTATGTACAATAATCTTATTTGCTCATTTTTTTTTAATTTTTATTCACTTAAAATTTAATGGTACATGTATTATCAAATGTGAATAATATTTCAATTAACAATGTTTCAGTCATACTGAACCAATGAGTACATTGGTGAGAAACTGTTCTGCTCTGTTTTGTGGAAATTTTCCGTGGAATTGATGGAAGATTTTCCATA
The DNA here is from genome assembly GCA_964019695.1 of Loripinus fragilis. NCBI lineage: Eukaryota > Metazoa > Mollusca > Bivalvia > Lucinida > Lucinidae > Loripinus > Loripinus fragilis. Next base: position 26,571,684 of record OZ026523.1, read on the forward strand.
GAATCTACGGAAACTTTCCATGGAATCAACGGCATATTTCCGTAAAATCTACGGAAACATTCCATGGAATCAACGGCATATTTCCATAGAATTTACGGCATTGTTCCATGGAATCCACTAAACTTCCATGGAATAAACGGCAAAAATCTATGGCATTTCATGAACTTCCACAATTTTTTGTTGTTGGTTTATTTGCCATCAACTGCCATGGAAACCTTAAAAACGCCGTCCGAATACTCCATTGATTTTAACCGCGGATTTCAAGGGTTTTCCATGGCAAATCTAGAGAAGGGAACTAAATTTCAGGCACCTATGAATCGCCGTTACCAGTTGGTTTTGGCAAAAACTGAACATCTAACCATAAAAACTATGTCAACAGGTAATGCGAGGCATGGATAACTTTTTCTAACATATCACTGAGTAAAAATAATGAGCGTTTGAAAATAAGGAAAAAATAACGGTAGCCATTCCGGCTCCAGTATCCGGTTTGACGCAGTGAATCTGAGCCTTCGTCACACTTGGAGAAAATACATTTCAAAGCTTACAAACTCTTCAGCCAAAAAATTAAACAATCAGTTAAATGTGTTCAGAATATTAAATAAATCAAACCATTACATTTACTTATAACGAAAAGTTCTGTTTTCATAAACTTTGCGGAAATTCAAAACTGAAACCGTTGTTTTTCAAAGATCTTGTGACGTTGACGTCGCGCACGATTTGGCGTTCATAGCATAACGTCAAGTTATAGCGTCTTGGGGCTTATTACGTAGATGAAAACGTCATTGTCTCATTGTTTATGCCCTAACAAATAGGTTTCCCGGTACTATATCGACTTGAAGTATATTTGAGACATTGTCCTGTTTTGTCTTAACGTTGCCATCTTGATCATAAGGTAGAAGAAAAAGTTATCGAACACTTTGACGTTGCCGTCGCAACATTCACTGCCGATTGACCGGAAACTGGAGCCGGAATGGCTACCGAGAGCTTAGTTTCACTCCTGGTCATTACTACGTAATGACACCGTGAGCTTTTGGTTTTGAGGCTATATAGGTGATATAAGGACCGAACTTCAAGCTCCTGTGGTTGAACAAACAAACCTTTTGCTTTGTTAGTTCTAAATTTGTTAACAAGTTGGGTTCTAATTAACAAAAAGACAAAACTGGTGGTCGGTAGGGAGTTAGATTAGTCATCTAACTTCTGTAGACTGCAATCCTCTATTGCAGTTTCTTTATTTGAATCCCAGTTCACTGACATACATTCATATCTAAGAACTACTAGATTTTAGAACAAACATCAAGTTTCTTCCCAAACCCATCTAAATTAACCCCCAACCGTCTAATATTTTTTGTCCTGAAAATGTGGTCTGCTTTTTACTTCTGTATCTGTATTCATTATTCAAGGGCACGCATCAGACTAAATTCTATCACAGAAACAAACACTGTGAACCCTGATCAGACTGCTCCCGAGCAGCTTTGATCTGGGTCCATATTGTTTGTAATGTCAGGGGTGGAAAATTCTTAAAATATCTACTTATCCTACATCACCAAATGTATAGGTAATTTCAATAATTTACATTGGAGTCAAAATTCCTACTCATCGTGCTCGCCATGGCGAGCACAGGAGTGGATTTTTCCAGCCCTGAATATAGGCTACCTAAGAAAGCAGACGAGAGAAGCATACGATAAAAGTCTTAACAGCTTACACTGAGTACTTTTTTTCTTAATTTCTATTTCAAGTCAAGGCAGTGATGTTATTTCATTTTGAATATGGATTCATCCTGTGGATGAAAAAAGTGTAGATCCTGAGCCAGCTGATCTGGATCTACACTGTTTTCAAAAAAGGGTATAGAATTTTGAAAAAAGTCATGTGCACAGTGTGTTAGTTAGGTTGAATTTAGTGCCTGTATAATGACTTGTTTTGGCATATCATTGTACTAAGAGATAATTCAATTTAATAGTTTTAATTCCATACATCCACAGTCTTATCCTCTCAAGGACAGAAAATAATTGTGACCAGTTAGTACAATAAACAAACAAACCCTCCAGTAGAGAAGTTTAATTACTCTGTACATGCCGGGAAGTTTTGCATGCATATACGGTCTGTTGATTTTTCTCAAAAACAACTTGTTCAAAAATTCCTTTCAGGAATACCATCAGAGTGTCAAACAGTTTGGATCCAGATTAAGCCCAAAGAAATATTGGTCCTGAAACTTGCTAATGACAATATGCTTAAATCATTAATCACCCAAACCATAGGTGGGGTATATCGGCCGACTGTTAGCGATGGTCGGCAAATTCAGCAGATATTTTAGTTTGCGAACGAAAAGAAATTATTACTGACTGATTATCACTTTTTTTATCGGCCAACAGTTTGGTGTTCTATTAAAATTTGAATAGAAATGAAAAATACCACTCAACGACCCTAAAAGCCACGCCCCATAGCGCAATCGGTAGCGAGTCCAATTACTGATCCACTGGTGGTGAGTTTGATCCCGGCTCGGCCCCATACTTTCATGGAGATTGATGATGAAATATTTTCTAAGATCATTCTCCTTCTTTTGCTGATTTAAGAAGGGCATTTGTCAGTTACATGCGAAAGTATGTGCTTGGAGTACTAGTTAATAGACTTCGAGCTAAAAAAGGTCCTGCTCCCCCCCCCCTAGGGAATTTCGCAGACATATCCTATCTTGAAGAAAATTTCAAGCCGCATCTTTTAAGAGATGTTTGCACTCTGTGCTCCGGGGCGTTAGTCTCTGACAGCCTGTAACATATGTTACTGTAACAAACTAAGGAAAAAATCAAAATGAAAGTTTGAGCTACAGAAAGAAGACATTAAACCATCTAATTATTCAAATTTCTTATGTAATTGGCAAGCTGGATGCCTAAGCTACATAAAAGCAGCATTTTAAACAAAATTACAGCCTTCAATGGTGTTTTATGCGTTACATAGATTAAATTTCCCTTTGAAAGTTGAAATCGTGACTAACATCATTCATTTTACAGACGATTTGTGCATTTTTACAAGTGTTTCTAATCTTAGTTTACTAAAGTACTCATTTGACTAATAGAAAAAACAAAGTTTGCTTTTCTATCTCAAATACATTGTTTTATATGAGCTATTAAACAACCCTACCCCCAATTATAAGTAACCAAAATTTGGTATTTATTATTGAAGAAAAATATATGAAAATATTTGACGCTCGTGGATATCTTACATTTTTGGCACTGTCTTGCTAATGCAATAAAGAATCATACATTTGCAAGTTTGACATCAGGATCAGAGCACTTATTAGAGTATGTAACGTATGTTACATGGCATAATGAATGAGCTAGGAAATTTTCTTGGAAGTAAGAGATGATATTTCAGAAAAATACGGTTTTTCACATGTTTTCCTATTAATCTCTAGCCTCTGGTGCCTTAGTCTTAGTAATTACAGTCATTGCTGATAACAAGCCCTTGGAATTGTGTTACCTATGTTATATATAACCTTTGTAATCACATATTTCCTAATGCCTATAATATTAAAATATATAGACATATAGATAGAAAATAATAGTTCTCATTTAAATGACACAATTTAATAAATATTCCTATTAAATAAAATTATTCAAAAACAATCTTTATTCAAGTCACCCTCACAATGTCTATCATTGTGTCTGCTCCTATTGCAAAATAACCACCCATTTCATCACAACCAGTAGAATCATGGCATTGTATTAGGACTGCAAACTGAGTACAACCCTGTTCCTCTCCACCCCTTTGGGAATTGTGCAGACATATCCTACCTAAAAGAACAATTCAAGCTGCATCAAATAAGAGATGTTTGCACTCTATTAACTAGGGGGTTAGCCTGTAATGGTATGATACATATGTTACCATATTAATTTAAGAATAAATGAATTGAAAGTCTGAGAAACAGAAAGAAGACATAAAACTATCTATTTATTTGAATTATTCATGTAGTTTGCATGCTGAATACCTTTGATACATAAGAAAAGATTTTTTAACAAATATACAGCTTCCTATGGTGTTATATGTGTTACATTTATTAAGATTACTTTTTAAAATTGGTAATTGTGACAAACATCATTTCGTGTGATCCTCATCTTTAGCCATCAAAAGACTTAATTTTCTTTGTATGTGTGGCCAGTGCCAGCGTCAAACAACTTGACTCAGCCAAACATGAATCCTTAGCATTCTTCAAAAGCAGAAACAGCATGTCAGTGTCATGGGATCAAACACCTGATTAAATATGGGTTTAATGCCATTTCACATATATGCATACAATGGAGTATGACTCTGGTATATATCTCTTCCTGTGAAGTGGCAAGAGCAATCTAACTGCAGCTGCCTCTGCATCCGTGCTAGTCAAATGATAACTTTGCTCTGATTTTGCAAAATCTATGTCTCTACCGTGTACCTCTGAGAATACTTTAAGATTCCTGACATTGGTCAAACAGAAATTTGATAGGCTGCTTTTTTGTATCATTTGCCATGGGACCTATCCAGTCTTTTGGTGCTTAAGTCCTCAGGTCTTAGATCAATAGTATTTTGCTGCGCCCAAAGAACTTTATAAGTTTTCTTTAGTTACAATGTTGACTCTTGATGGTTTTGGCAGACCGTCTGAAACAATTTCTGTTACACCTTGAAAGTTATCTGGTATAAGAGAAAGAATATGAAGCTGGACATTGCCATCAATTATGTTTGCAGTTGGTTGTTTTTTGATGTCAGTACATTGAAGCATGTCTTAAAATAATGAAAACCTATGATTTCTCAGTTTTTGCAGCCATATCATTAGCTGTTGCATTCAAAAGAAGGAAAGTGGACTATAGGTAGAATGGGATAACCAGTAGTTCTATATTATGCTCTATGGAAGATTTATACAGAGTAAACAAGTTGATAAGGTGCCTCATTTCATGATCCATTGAAAACACTTGCCTCTGATTGTGTAATCAAAAAGGATGTCACGACAATGCCCTTGCTCATTTATTATGACGAGTTATATATGTTACATTCTTTAATAAGCGCTCTTATCTTAGAAACTTAGTGAATCATTGAATTGAAAGGGTCTAATTTGCGCTCTTTTCATCCTGCATTTCATTGCTTTACCTGCTGTGATACATCTAGTTCGTTTATCTGAAGGGAAAGAGTTACTTCGGTTTCAGCACTTCAGAAGTACTAAGACTTCAAATAAGTTTTTTGAATGCTTGGGGAAAGATAATAAGTGCAGAGACATTATTAGATGAAAATATGTGGGTTGCATGTATGGAAAGGCTACATTTATAAAAGTTAACCAGCTAAGATATGATTCTTTATCTCAGAAATATCAAGGTACATCAGTCCAGGTTCTCATTGCTCTTAATGGCATAGTTTTCCTCCTTGTAAAGCTTTAGTCTTTCTCCTACTTGCAGAGTATCACTTGAAACACATACTCAAAGAGCCAACTATTAGGAATTCATATCAGTTTCCGAATGTTCCAAGCCATAAATGGCAAAATTGGAAAGTTGATAATGGCTCATCATTTTTGAGTGGACTGGTGGTAAAATTTTATATTAGTAAATGATTGAAATATTGTGTGATGATTCTACTAGTTGCAAGGAGGCGTGTGATACCCGGTAATAATGATTACCACAGAAGCAGACAACGACAAACGTTTAACATGAGTGTTAAATCAATGAGAAATAGTTTGGACCATTTCATTTATTGTATTTTCTTGTAAAAATGTAAAACTATCTTTTCTATTTGTGGCTCTATATTTAGCATCAATGCACAGTATTAGGAAATGTGTCCAGAAGGTCATTGATAACATCTGCAACACCAGTCCATGGGCTTGATAATCAGAAATGAATATAATTCCTAGTGTTTTGGCACCAAAGACTTATAAGTACACATTAAGTGTCCTGATCTTTAACTTAATGACATCTTGTAGATATATGAGCAAGACAGACCAAGAAAATGAAAAATATCCACACACTGTAATCGCTTTCATGTGTTTTACTTAAACGGTAATAACAAAATTCGCTTCTCTGTAAAACTGGGAGTAGGGCTGTGTATTAGCTCCTAAAAGACAATATATTTAAGATAGAAAAGCAAACTTGGTTTTTCCTATTCATCAATTGAGTATATGTTTGTAAAATCTAATAAAACAGTTCGAAACCAAGTCATAGTAGTTGTTTAACTACATGACGATAGCCACAATTATAGCTTTTAAATTATAATTAGGTTCATGTAACGCACATAACACCACAGTTAGCCGTATTGATGTTAAACAGCTTCCATATGTAGTAAAGACATCCAGTATAAAGACTATAAGAATGTCAATTTTTTAGATAGTTTTAATGTCTTCTTTTGGTAGCTCAAACATTCAAATTTCTTATTCTCACATTGATATAGTAACATATGTAACACGCTGTAACAGGCTAACGCCCCGACTTACAAAGTGCAAACATTTCTTATTAAATGCACCTTGAATGGTTACATAAGATGTAATTTGTCTGCAGAATTCCAAAGGGGATTAGGATGGAGCAGGCCCTTACTCAGTTTGATGTCAAAATACTGTTTGATGATTTTACTTATCATGCTAACATATGTAACGCTCTCTGATCTTTAAAACTTGATGACAACTAGCAGATCTATAAGTCTTTATCATAGGAGCCAGTTTAAAATCCCTAAACAATGTAAGATATCCAATAGCTGCGAGTTTTTTCACAATTTAAGTTCAAACTTTCAAACTACATTTCCTTTATTTGATATAGTAACGCATGTAACACGCTGTTTCAGACTAACGCCCCATAATAGAGAGTGCAAACATCCCTTATTCGATGCAGCTTGAGTTGTACTATAAGAAGGAATATGTCTGCAAAATTCCCTTGAGGAGATTAAAACATTTTTAGGCATATCTTACGTAAAGAAAATGAGCTTGCCCATTTATTACATCAGGTAACATATGCTACAGCCTCTGATATTAAAAATTTTGCAACAAACTTGCAGATTTATGAGTCTTTTCATATAAGCAAATAAATCCCAAACAATGAAACACATTCATCAACTATAAAATATTTTTTAACTATTTTTACTTTAGTTTTAATACCAAACATTTCACCTTAAAACTGGGTAGGGGTAGGGTTGTTTAATTGCTCATTTCAGAAAAGATATTTTAGCTAGGGAAGCAAACTTTATTTTTTCTGTTAGCTAATTACCTAAGCTAGTCAGACATTGTTAAAAACATTTTACAAAACACACAGAGAGATTGAGAATGTAAATGATGTTAGCCACACTTGCAAATTTTAATGGGTTATTTGATTTATGTAACGCATATGACACCTTAGGAAGCTGCAATTTTGTTCAAATGGCTGTCATACGTAGTTAAGATATCCAGTATGCAGACTATATGAATGATTTTTAACAATAAATATTTTAATGTCTTTAATTTGTAGCCCAAACTTTCAATTTACTTTTTCTTAGTTTGATTAAGTAACGTATGTTACAGGCTCTTACAGACTAACGCCCCGGAGCACAGAGTGCAAACATCTCTTAAAAGACTCGGCTTTCAATTCTCTACAAGATAGGATATGTCTGCAAAATTCCCTAGGGGGGGGGAGCAAACCCATTCTCAGCCATCCGTCTATAACCGCTTAAGTCTAAGCTTGCCCAGGAAAAAAGAGATCAACTGACCATCTCTGCATGACCATAGCTCTTGACTAGGATGTTAAAGCACAAACCAAACAAAAAACAACCCTAAATTTGGAAATGGACTCATTCAATTGATAAGGATTGGAAAATCCATTCAGCATAAATGGGTTAATGTGACTCAGCTATTAAGTCTTGACTCAGAGACGTAACACGAAAACAAAATAATGAAAAGATATACTTGATTTAACCATTTTGGGGAAAAAGAAACTGCATCAAAATTGACATGTTTGTATATTTTATAATTGACAAAACATATTATGTAGGTTTGGGTACCAAGCTTTGAGTCAATATGGATTCATTGACATCAACCGGACATCATAAGTGAAAATTACTAAAACGATTTGTGACATCATTGACGACTCTTGTAGCCTTAAACAAAAAAAAAACTCAAGTAGATCTGATTTTTTTTGGGAGGGGTAGTTTATCACCGATTGTCCTTACATGGATTTTAGCCTTTAACCCAAGAATTTTCAAGTAGATCTGAATTTTTTTTGATAGTTTATCTCCGACTATCCTGACAAGGATTCTTACTTTCACAACTTATCATATGATTACTAAAGACAACTTAAAGGGCACTTGACAGTTGTACAGGTATCTGAATGTTTGTGTCATTTTGTCTATATCTTATCAATAAACTTTATGTCCCAGTCTTTATTTAGCCAATTGATCCAAAATCTATATATTCACAATAAAATCCCATTACGCTGACCCTTGCAGTACACCACCCATAACACTTGAACAAGAATATCTTCTACAAACAAAAAGTTCTGCTTGAGACTGTTTCTAGTTATAGAGCAGTATCAAGAAAGTCATTTTGTTTGCTTTTTAGCTCACCTGAGCCGAAGGCTCAAGGTGAGCTATTGTGATCAGTCTTTGTCCGTCGTCCGTAAACTTTTTCTTTAAACAACATTTCCTCCTGAACCACAGGTCCAAATTTAAAATGCCTTCACATGAATGTTCCCCATAATGCCCTCTACCAAAATTGCATAAATGGTTCTGCTCCACAGAACACAAGGGCTGCCAGAGCTCCAGATAAGAAATGACATTTCCTCCTGAACCACTGGTCCAAATTCAAAATTGATTTCACGGAGTTGTTCCTCTACCAAACTTGCACAAATGGTTCTGCTCTGCTGAACAAAAGGGCTGCCAGAGCTCTAGATAAGAAATATCTCTAAACAACATCTCCTCCTGAACCACTGGTCCAAATTCAAAATAATTTCACAGAATTGTTCCTCATGATGCCTTCTACCAAACTTGCATAAATGGTTCCCCTTTACCAAACAAAGGGGCTACTAGAGCTCCTTGATAAGAAATGTCTTTTAATGACATTTCCTCCTGAATCACATGTCCAAATTCAAAATAATTTCATTGAATTGTTCCTCATAATGCCCTTTACCAAAATTCCATTAATGGTTCCGCTCCGCTAAACAAAAGGGCCTCCTGAGCTTTAGATAGAAATATCTTTAAACAGCATCTCCTCCTGAACCACTTGTTCCTCCTGAACCACTGTTTTAAATTTAAAAAAATCACAGAATTGGTCCTCATGATGGCTTCTATCAAAATTGCAAAAATGGTTTAGCTCGGCTTAATAAAGGGGTTACCAGAGCTATGGATGAGAAATGTCTTTAAATTACATCTCCTGAACCACTTGTCCAAATTTAAAATAATTTCACAGAAATGTTCCTCATGATGCCCTCTACCAAAATTGCACAAAAAGAGGTTGCCATAGCTCTAGATAAGAAATATCTTCAAATAAAATCTCCTGAACCACTGGTCCAAAATCAAAATAATTTCTCAGAAATGGTCCTCATGTTGCCCTCTACCAAAATTGATCAGAAGGTTCAGCTTGGCTGTACAACATGGGTACCAAAGCTGAAAATAGAAATATCTTTAAATCAGCTAGCCAATACATCATCTGCTCATGTGCCAGGACTCAGGTTAGCGATCCAGGGCCCTAGGGCCCTCTTGTTGTTGTTTTTTCAGAAAAGTATGAGCCTCAGCAAACTACATTTTAGGCATAAAATTTAATACTCTATTTACAAAAATTGTGTTTAAAGGATGTCGAGTATTTGCTATTTTTAGCTCCCATGATCAGCATGAACTGTTCAAAGTTAGCTATTGGGATCAGTCAATGTCCATCATTGGTTGTGTCATTGTAAAATCATGCATTGTCAACAATATGCTTTAAGGGACAATTCCTCCTATACCATTGAGCCAATTTCAAACTTCACAGGAATGATCCTTTGGTGACCCTCTACAAAAATGGCTAGAAGGAATTTGACCTGTCCAAAATTATGGCCACCAGTGGACGTGCACGTGGCTTATCATGTTAAGGCAAACTTTAAAATCTTCTGAAACTACTAAGTGGTCAGATTTCAAATTAATATAGTAGAAATGATCTTTGGCTGACCCTTAAACAAATTTAATCAGTCAAAAAACATGGCAGCCATGGGAGGTGGCCAATTTCCCTTATATACCTTCTCATGTGAGCGATTAAGGGTCATCTTGACCCTATTGTGGTGATTTTAGTTGTTTGAGAAGGTTTTGCCAACTGTGAAAAACAATTTCCCCTAAGTATATAAAGCACCATGTTCTTTGAATACAGGTTTTGATAACAAAATCTTTTAGCGTAAAATTGTAAATATTTTTATACCCGCTTTTTTCTTTAGAAAAAAAGGGTATATTAATTTCGTACCAAAGTCGGTCCATCGTCAGTCTGTCCATCGGTCAGTCTGGTTTCTTGTAATTGTATCTCCTCCTAAACTATTGGACATAGAAACTTCAAACTTTACAGGTGCATAGCTCACATGATATAAAGGGCACTGGACAACATTTCATGTGTCCTTCACCCCAAGGTCATAGGTCAAATATTGTATTTTCTTGTAAATGCATCTTCTCCTAAATCGTTGTACCTAGTAACTTATAACTTGACTGGTGCATAGGTCACATGATGTAGAGGGTACTGGATAAAGTTTAGTGTGTCCTTGACCCCAAGGTCAAAGGTCAAATATTGTATTTTCTTGTATTTGCATCTATTCAACCATTGGACATATCACCTTCAAACTTTACAGGATGTAGAGGGTACTGGACAATATTTCATATGGGTCAAGGTCAAATACATGTATTTTCTTGTAAATACATCTTCTCCTTAACCGCTGGACCTTGCAACTTCAAACTTTGCAGGTGCATAGGTTACATGGTGTAGAGGGTACTAGGAAATGCTGTGTGTGACCTCAAGGTCAAGGTCAATGGTTAAATTATGTATTTTCTTGTTAATACATCTCCTAAACCATTGGGCGTAGCAATTTCAAACTTTGCAGGTGCATAGGCTGCATGATGTGAAGGGTACTGCGCAACATTTTGTGTGACCTTGGTCCCAAGGTAAAAAAAAGCGGGTATTTGTGGTGGTGTACCATCAACTGCAGTCTAGTCTTTAAATACCAATAATTTTAGCATATATTTTGGGTGCTCTGCTCAAACTAATGGTCTCATTGAAGCGGTTCTAATTAATATCTATTTATACCTAATTGAATTTCCCACCCTTATCAATTGAACAAGTCCTTTTCAAATTTAAGGGTTGTGGGTTGTAATTTTCAATTTCATTTAAATCTTAAAAGTACATTCTGTAAGCAAACAGTACAGAACCTGATCAGAAACCACATGTCGGCATCTGATCTGCAGCCATGGTTGCACACTGTTGGCTAATGTCCCATAAAAGGATGCCAAGGATGCTAGGCTTAAATGGGTTAATTGCTCATTGTTCTCTAAAAAATTAAAGGACATTTTAAGAATATTTGTTCTAGTTGAATTTTCTTAAAATGTTCATTTTCTGCATCAAAACAATTCAAGAACTATTCCAGAACATTTGTACTGATTTAATTGTTCTTGAAATGTTCTTTATTTTTTATAAAGAAAATTTGTTCTGATTGTAAGTTCTTGAACTTTTCTATATTTATTCTTTCACTTTTTAAGACAATTTTTAAGGTTCTCAAACAATTCTTAATCAGTTCTTTAAGATGTTCTGGAACCTTTGAAGAACATTTGTTCTGGAACACAACAAAGGAACAGTTTAATAACTGTTCAAGCACTTTTCTTTATGTTCTAGAACAACTGTTCTTAAATTAAGAACAAAGATTTGCAGGGGTGCAACTAGTCTTTACCATTGAAATCATGAGATTTATAATGACTGAGGCTTTTATAGCTATACCATTTGGTACTTTTTGTAGATTTCTACCATAAAGCATATATAAGTGACATATATACACCTGACTGTAAATTATTAAAGCTAATACGTAAATATTTGTGAGAGATAAGATCCTTCAGCTAAACTTTTATTGAATACAAAAAATGGTAAATATTGGTTAATGATCAATGACTACCGTTTCAAATAAACCGTTAAAATGTCAATAAAACAAAACAGCATGCAGCCGGCAAAATTCAAAGATTATAGATTTTCATAAAATTTCCATTATATTTTATAAATAAAATTTACATATAATGAAGTACTGTTATTGTTCTACCAATTGTATCTAATATCTCCAGTTGCATGTGCTGGTCAGGCCAAATTGCTTCTCAAGGGTGGGGGAGGTGCTGGGGTTCGAAGACTGTACCAGTATTTCTAAGGAAAGTTACAGCCACTTGTAATCCTCCCCCCCCCCCCCCCATCCCCTCTACCTCCACGCATGAGTTGGCATAGATCATGACTGAAGCAGATGAGAAATTTGGTATTTTTTATGCATATAAAAGCAATTATAAAGACCAGTAGTGCACTGTGAAATTTGTTCTTAATTTAAGAACAATTCCAGAACTGTTCTAGAACATTGAGAAGTTTTAGATTGTGATCAAAGGGTTGCAGATTCAAAATACACCAAAGGCACTGCTTTGTGTCTTTTGAGCAAGACACTTTATCATCTGCTAGGTACTGGTTCAAACCAGGAAGACTGTAGGAAATCATCCTGACATGACTGAAAAATTGTTAAGTAGGATGTAAAGCATCAACACAAACAAACTGACTTTTGTTCAAACTATTTTCTGCAGCAAATTCTAGGTGATTCTCGGCGCTGGTCTGTAACTATTAACTTTTCCACCGCTAGTGAACTAATAATCTTTGGAAACAGTTTAGACCAAAGCACCAAACAGTTTGGATTTAGATCAGGTTAACCTGATCTGAATCCAAACTGTTTGGCACTCTGACATGGCGGATCCAGAGAGGGGGACAGGGGGTCCGGACCAAACCCCCCCTGAAAAATCACAAAAATACAGGGTTTTTAGCAATACTGGTCCGGATCCCCTCTAAAATCACAAGCTACCAAGGCAGCTACATTCAATGTTGGGCAACCATCGGCCCACCAGCGAAATGCCATTTAAATGGCATTTTGCTGGGGGGCTGATGATGGCCCACTTATAGTGGTATCTAAATCCTCTCCTCTCCTCAACTAAAGAAAAAATATAATTTTAAAGAAAGCCTGCAGACCACAAAAATAGCAGCATGCGAAGAGTTACCTGTGGAACTTTGGACAACTAATTTACACAAGATATTTAACAGCCTTTGAATGGTTAATCAAATATTTAAAATTCATTAAGTGACTTTTGATTGAACTTATTCTACACTCAGTCTCTATATCTCTGAGGGCTAATAAAATAAGAGTCATGACTTTCACAAGCATCGATTGAAAATCATTCTTACATTATGATAATAATGATTGAGCCTATCATAGATTTACTCTCGATGCCTGTCTGTCCATCTGTCTGTCTGTCCAGTTTGGTTGAGTCTTTTTTCAAGCGAGGGAAAAAATTAAATATGCAGTGTTTATGTCTTGTTTAATTTATTACGCAAAAATCTCTTTTAGTCACTATAATACCTGGTGAAAAATGATGATCCTCAACTATTATATGCCCCCAAAAGAACTGAGAGGCATATAGTAATTGCACTCTCTGTCCAGAGTGTCAGGCTGTCCCTCTGTCTGTCCCTCCGTCTGTTCGTCCTACAACATGTCCAGTGCATATTTCCTATATTATTTGAGATAGGAATCCCAAATTTGGTTTGCAGATGCATCTTAGGATGACGGAGTGTCACATACTATTTTTGAGTTACTTTAACCTTAAACCTATGACCTCATTTCTAGAATCATATTTGGAGCAATATCTCCTACATTATTTGAGATAGGAATCCCAAATTGGTCTGTGGATTCATCTTGGGATGGCAGGGTTCCTAATACCATGTTTGGGTCACTGTTGACCTTGACCCTGACCTTGTTTCAAGAATAATTATGTCCGGAGCATATCTCATACATTATTTGATGTAGGAATCCCTAATGGTGTGGGGATGCATTTTGGGATGATGGAGTGTTGGGCACCATTTCTGGGTCACTGTGACCTTGACCTCAGACCTCATTTCTAGATATGTGTCATGCGCATATCTTCTATATTATTTGAGGTAGAAATCACAAATTTGGTGTGTATATGCATCTTTGTATGACGGAGGGTGGCATACCATTTTGGGTCACTGTGATTTTGACCTTGTTCTCTGACCTCCTTGCTAGAATAATCTTGTCCGGAACATATCTCCTTCATTAATTGAGGTAGGAATCCTCAATTTGGTGTGTGGATGTATCTATGGATGATGGAGTGTTGTGTACAATTTTGGGTCACTGCGACCTTAACCTCTGACCTCATTTCTAGAGTAATCATTTCCAGAGCATATCTCCTATATAATTTGAGGCAGGATTCCCAAAATTTGTGTGGGAATGGATCCTTAAATGATGGAATATCGCATACCATATTTGGGTCACTGTGACCTTGAACTCTGACCTAGTTTCTTGAATAATCATGTCTGTAGCAAATAAATTATGTGTCCCAAATTTGGTGTGTGGATGCATTTTGGAATTGTGGAATGTAACTTTTGTGTTGCATATCATATTTATGTCACTGTGACATTTATATGATATCTGACCTTGTTTCTAGAATGATCTTAATATGCAGACATTATTTGAGGTTGACTTCCCAAATTGTGAAGTGTGGATGCAATAAGCATTGCTTATCCTTTTTTTGGTCACTGTTACCTTTTTTTTTTTGGCCTTTTCCTCTGACTTGGTATTTAGAATAATTGTGTCCAGAGCATATCACCTAAATTATTTAAGATAGGAGTCCCAGAATTGCTTTGCAGATTTATCTTGGGATGGTGGAGTGTCACTCACCCTTTTGGGTCACTTTAACCTTGACCTCCTTTCTAGAATAATTGTGTTTGGAAAATATCTGCCATTTAATTTGAGGTAGAAATCCCAGATTTGGTGTTTGGATGTACAGTGAAATGTGCTACGGAAAATGTATCTTTGAATGGGGGAGTGTGGCATACCATTTTGTGTTGCTGTGACCTTGATCTGACCTTATTTCTAGATTAATCCTGTCTGGAGCATATCACCTATATCATCTCAGATATGATTCACAAATTTGGTGTGTGGACACACCTTGGAATGACGGGGTGTCACATATCATTTTTGGGTCACTGTGACCTTGACTGCTGACCTCAGTTCTAGAATAATCATTTTCCGGAGCACATTTCCTATATTATTTGAGATAGGAAACCAAAGCACGGTGTGTGGATGCATCTTTGGATGGCAAAGTGTCACACACTATTTTTGGGTCATTGTGACCTTGACCTTACCTCCTTTCTAGAATTACCGTATCAGGAGTATACATGTATCTCTTATATTGTTTGATTTAGAAATATCAAATTTGGTGTACAGATGCATCATGGGATGGCCAAGCGTCACCTACCATTTTGGGGTTACTGTGACCTTGGTCCAATTTCTAGACTGATTGTGTCTGGGGGCTATCTCCTATATTACAAATAACTTTCCACAAATTTGTCTTATGCTAGACCCATTCCTTTGGAAGCATTTGTCTAGTTACTGTGACATATCTTGTTTAAGTGAAAAAATAAATGGCATTTTCACAATTCCAGTGCTACAATGGTGTATCCCTGAAATAAGAATCGGCAGGGTTGATTCCCACTTTACCATATAGTATCATATGACCAGATAAGCAAACTTTTTTAACATTAAATTGCGTGATTTGTCCGCAACTGATCAAAGACCGGTTCAGAGACCTAAGGTTTGCTAGATTCAATTAGCCCAGCATTCAGTCACTCTGTAATTCTGGGTTTTGTGCCCTGGGAATACAATGGTAAGGCCAAATTCATTATCATTTCACATGATTTATATACTCATAGCATGAAAGTGTGTTGCATTCAACACACAAAGTATCCACAAACTCAAGGTTTAAACTTTGACTCAAAATCTGATCAGCCTGTCATTCATTTTGGTCTCACTCTGTAATCTTGGGTTTCTTGTCCGCAGACCAAATCTCCTACAAGGGTAGGCCTAATTCATTTATAATAGCATCCAATGATCATTACTTAAAGCATGAAGGTTTGTCCCACACAACATTTTGCCACCAACTCCAAAGGCCAAGGTTACAACTTTGGTTTGGGATGTGGGCCTTACCAAAATTGCTCAACTAAAATCCAAGGTTGAGTATGACCCACTTTACTGTAGAGTATGTCAAATTTGATTCTTGAATGTATTTAGATTTGAAAATCTTGATATCTTTAAAGTCTTGATATCAATTCATTTATTAGCATACTTTTCTTAGAAATCATGGGACCATTTGAAGTCAACTGTCATATTGGCTAGGTGACATGACCAAAGGCCACCATGCCCTTATATAGTATACAGCCAACAAAGAGTTCCCAGCCAACAAAGAGTTCCTAAAAAAAAATTCTGAAACGAAAAGGCCAATGACTTTGCGCCTATTGGCATAATCTGGCCCTTAATCACTGGCCTCTTCGTGATATAGCTATAGTGTTCTTCTATCTGAAAGCATTTTGCAGCATTTAAAGATCAAACTTTAGGTGCCTGTGTTTGGACATAAAACAACGTAATATTGCAAGACTTGTAATTTTTGCATTTGGGCCTCATCCTGTCTTCAGGGTTTTCGACAAAGCAAGACTCTAAACAGTCTCCTAAGCTACAGAGACTAGCTAGAAAAGTGGAATTTTGTATGGAGCAAGCTTGCCTACTATGCTTTCCAGATAGCCAATAACAAATGTGCTGATCAGACTGCACGGATCTCCCCCTTTGTTTTTCACAAACCACTGAAGACAAGTTTTCTCACATGGAGGCCCATTTCTAGTTGGTATTGTGAAGGTTGATTAAGGGCCAGGTGAGTTTAGTGAAATCACTGCTGTACATTATCTTCATAAATCCAATGTACATACAATTTGAGATGATACACCTATATTATCAAACTGATGGAAATCTTAGAAGAAAAGTAAAGCTTTCTTAATGGTAGACTCTTTTGTAAGATTGGGCTAACTATTTACACTGTAATCAGTCCAGAAATAGGTGGGATTATTGCTCAAACATTTCGAACATATAAAAGTCGTTCTCGAGTACTGGCAAATTGGCCAAGATAAAGGAAAGTAAATGTAAATTCACACATAAGGTTTCACCATCATATTGCCATAGAGTTTGTCTTGGTAGTATTGATTGAACACTTAGATATTCAATGTGAATGTAAACTAATTTCTGATTTAACCTCTTTCATATAAATCATCCTATTCTAGTGCCGATATCTAGGGCCATTAGTTCTCTGCCTTACAATATTGTTGCACATACTTACATTTATGGAATTTTATCTTTTGGAATAAATATATTTAGGTTGAATGGATATTCTTATTTTGTATCTTGTTTTGTTTTAACAGTTTATACATTCATATTTGTTTCATTAAGAGATACAGTAAAACTTGTGTAAAATGGCCACTCTCAAAAAGACCAAAAATGGTTTTCAAGACCGATTATTGCTTAATGCAGGTCAAAAGTATTTTAGAATGCTCCAAAGGGAAAGATGCATTTTGCAATACTTTTGACCTTCATTAAGCTACCAGTTGTCTTAAAGACCTTTGTTTTGTCTATTTTTGAGTGGCCGTTTTACACAGGCTTAATTGTACATGTTTTGAGAATTTCTCTTAGAGCCATTGGGGCTACATCAGAGGCCGAGAGAGAAAAAAATTGTTCCCATTGGAAGTATTGAGGATAAGAATTACTCCCACTGAGAATGCAAAATGAAAAAAAATGTTTTCACTCGGAGTCGCAGCTGTGGAAAAAATTCTCTTAGTGAGAATGCTAAGAATTTGCTCCCACTAGAAGGGCTGGGGAAAATATTTTGCACCGGTGAGAGTGCAGAAGGATAGAACTTTATCCCACTAGAAATGAGGGAGTGTTTGTTTGCTACTAATTTGATTAACTTCTATCTTTAACCCATTTATGCCTAATGGAATTTCCCATCCGTATCATTTTGGACGAATCCATTTCGAAATTAAGGGTTGTTGGATGGTAAATTTCAGTTTCATTAAAATTTTAAAAGTACATTTTGTATTAAAGCAAACAGTGCAAAACCTGATCAGACGCCGCAGAATGCGGCGTCTGATCAGGTTTTGCACTGTTTGTCGATGTCCCATTAAAAGGACGCTAGGCTTAAACAGGTTAAAGAATATCCATTCCTGATGTTGACAATATATAAATTTTGACAATCAGAAACGTCAACAATAAACAAGTAAAATTATTGGTATTTTGTGAAAGCCATTTTTTAATATTAAAAAAAATCAATCTGCAAATAGATATATGGACAAGCTGTTTGAAGACTGCAGGACTTTTGTTAAGAGTGCGTAACGAAAAGTTAATTTTCTTATTTCACAACCAAAACATATGTTGTGGGTACTCAAAAGAACCGTCTCAATGAGACGGTTCTTTTGAGCACCCAAAACATATGCTTAAATTGATGGGTAAAAATTAACACTTCTACGCTGAAAATTTTTGTTTCTCTAAACCTGTGGAGGAGTTAAATAGAAATTGGATGTGGCCTTGATCATGTGCAGATGGAATTCCAAGAACATTCTAATGGCGTGCATCACAAAATTAAACCTAAACAGGAGAAAATTAACTTTGTAACTGTTGCAAAAAGAGTTCTGGAGCATAAACGGTATACAGACAGGTAAGCCAATAACACTTCTTTCCCTTTATAATACACTTTGTTATAACAGATTTAGATATAAGATGGTCAAGTTGTACTGCTGCACCCAAATTAATGCCAATTATGGAATTTTACAACGCAATTATAGGAAAATGACCATAAATGGTCATTTACCTATAATTCCTTTGTAAAATTGTTCCTTTATAACACCATTCATCTATATTTACATTTTCAAAGCAAGCCTTTAATGAATCTAAAGATTTTCAAGTGTTCATAACCTCAAGAAAGACATAAATATGATTGATAGCTGCCAAGCTCACTTGCCTGTGCAATGAGCTACGAACATCGAATTAATTCGCCAGAAGTGACACTGGTGTTGTGATTCACAGCAAGCCACACCTGATTCCCACATGTATGCAGAATAAGCCGCTTGTTTGCTCCATTGGCTGTCTGTTCACACTGGCTGTTCCGCTTTTCCGTTTTAAACTCCAACAAAACCGTTAATACAATTGACAATTAAATACAAAAATGTTTTTTTTCCTAAATAATGAATATTTTCTATATTATATTAGATATTTATAATAAATGTAAATATAAGTAATAAATTCAACTTTTGGAATGTTCATGGAGGGTCTCTTGCAAAGGGCTTCACGTTAACTTTGCAATTAAGAGACCCAAAGTATTCATGATTCCATGAACATTACAAAAATAGTATTCATATCTTAAATAACAGTCAGTCCATTCCTATAGCATTATGAAGGGACTGCACTGTACATTAGTGAGATTTCAAAGTCTCATCTGCCCATTTTCCCCAAGCATAATTATGCCCACTTATAAAAATACATGTACCAGTATACCAAATTTGGTAAGCTGCCATCATACATATAAGGTCTACCATATTCAACATAATGAGGACGGTGCTTAGTGATTCTCGTAATGCCAAACTGTGGGGTGCTCATGCATCTTTGCTGCCCTTAGTCCCCTCCCATTGCCCTAAAATTCGGAACTTTTACCTTTTTGTACGCCCTAGCTGCTTTGCCCTTTTCTCTGCATTTTGACATGGTTTGCATCACTGTGAAGCTGCCCTTTTGAAGCGGGTTGTGTCACACATTGAAGTTGCCCATTTTAAGAGAGTTGCACCTTGCCCCTTTTTTAGGCTGTGTGAAACACTACTTGGCACTATAAATGAACACTAGGTACATTTAGTGCATTTTATGGTGTTAAATGAACTAATAGTTTTCAGTCAATCTGGTGGTGCAAGTTCATTATCAATATAGATGTAAACAGTATTGGCGCCTGATCAACTGGTTTCATTAGAAGCCAGATGTAATGAAGCCAGTTGATCTGGATCTACACTGTTTTCTATAACGGGTCCAGATCTTGGAAAAACTTATGCACCTTGTACCCAGGAGTCCCGAGTTAGAGCCCTACTCCTCCGCTCTGTTTCATGATACTCTAAGCTGTGGCCCCTTTAGCTGTTGGTAGGGGGTTAAACACAAACTCACTGATGATCACATTGCTTGCTTATTAAGATCAAAATAATGTCAGTTGACAGAAATACAGTAAAATTTGGATATTTTTATCCGAGACGCCCTCAAAACATCAGTTGATAAAATAATTTGGACATCGGCATGAGAAAATCTGTCTTCTTGATTTGCTTACAACAAAGCATAGATCTGCCTGTGCATCCGCGCATTGCAATTGCTTATTGCAAAGAATCATATCTAGACTTGCTATGAGCGAAATTTCAATTTTCTAGCTAGTCGCTGTAGCTGACCAGGCTGGTTTGAATCTCACTTTGTTAGAAACCCCGAAAGACAGGTTTTGTTGCATTGAGTTGAGAAAGGTAAAAATAAAAGAGACGATAGGACATTACTGTATAGCTGTGAAAACAACAATGCTCTGTTCAGGTAATTGTAGGGTCAAAATGATTTAAAATTTACTATTGAGTGGTAATTATATTTACCAAATGCTGTCACAGAAGGGCATTGATAGTCAAAAAATTGTTATGTCCTTGTACTTTAAAAGAGAAAGGCCATTGGATGTAAACCATAGGTCATAGGTTCAATGCTCTGTGTGCTTGGGGTGGATGTAGCAATCAGCCTGGTGTCTATCTGTCCATCAATTAGGCTCTCTATGAGGTATTTTGATAATATTAGGTTGAGTTATGTATATATAGGGTCAAGACAGTGTGTCTCTTTCAAGAATGGTTGCTTTCCCTTCCTTCCTATTAAAGTTATCTCCCTTGGATTAACCCTTGAACATTCCATAAATTTCATGCCCTTTGAGATATTTTGATACTACTTGGATAGGGTAATATATTGAGTCAAATGCAAGAATTGTTGCTCACCTTTGCTTCCTATTTGAGTTATCTCTTGACAAAGCATTAAGTCAGAAGATGAAATTTTCAGGCTCCATAACTTTAAACCCTTTGAGATTATGTTGATGATATTTGGCAGGGTTGCGTATACATATTGTATATCAGGTCAAGGTGGTGTGTCACTTACAAGAATGGTTACTCTCCATTCCTTCTTTTTGAGTTATCACCCTTGAACTAACTTTAAAGGGGTCTCCATAACTTTCATACCCTTTGAGATAGTTTGATGATATTTAGTAGGGTTTTATATAAGGTCATGTTGGTGTGTCAGGAGCAAGATTGGTTACTTTGTCTTGCTTCCTGTTTGAATTGTCTTCCTTGAATGAGCTATAAAGCCAGTTATCCTTGCACATGTACACCATAACTTTGATATAAATAGCCTTTGATATAGTTTGATCATAATTGTTAGGGGTATATGTCAGGTCAAGAATGGTTGCTTTCCCTTATCCTGTTTGAGTTTTCAATCTTCACAAATATAGAATATTTTGTTTTGTTTTGATCTGATTCACAATGCCTGCTCACCAATTATCCCTATACAATATTTATATTTAAGTTTCTGCCTGCATCAAAAAGTAAATGCAATTATTAGCTCGCCTGAGCCATTGGCTCATTTGTGAGCTATTGTGATTGTTGGATGTCCGTCGTCAGTTGTGTGTCGTCAACAATTGCTCCAAAGGACATCTCCTAAACTACTGACTGGATTTTGACCAAACGTGGCAGGTCTGGTCCTTATATGAGCCTCTTTAATAATTGATCAAATGGTTCTGGTCCGTTGCATATCTAGGTCACACAGGCTAAAAATAGATTTTCAAAATTAAACCTTTAAAAATCTTCCTGTGTGAAAGCACAAGGCCTAGGGCCCTGATATTTGGTATGTAGCATCATAAAGTGGACCTCTTCCAAATTTGTTCAAATTATTTCCCTGGGGCCAAAAATGGGCGCGCTCCAGGGGTCTTTTGTTTTACATAGGCTTATACAGGGAAAACATGATAAAATCTTCTTCTCTGAAACCACAATGGTGTTTGGTTAAATTATTAGCATCACCTAGTGGACCTCTACCAAGTTTGTTCAAATTATGCCCCTGGGTCCAAAAATGGGCCCACCCCGGGGGTCACATGTTTTACATAGACTTATATAGGAGAAAACATGAAAAAAAATTCTTCTCTAAAACCTCAAGGCCTAGAGCCTTGATATTTGGTATGTAGCATCACTTAGTGGACCTCTACCAAGTTTGTTCAAATTATGCCCCTGGGGCCAAAAGTGGGCCTGCCTCGGGGTTCACATGTTTTACATAGGCTTAATAGTAGGGAAAACATGAAAAAATCTTCTTCTCTGAAACCTCAAGGCCTTAAGCCTTTATATTTGGTATGTAGCATCACCTAGTGGACCTCTACCATGTTTGTTCAAATTATGCCCCTGGGGACAAAATGGAACTGCCTCAGGGGTCGCATATTTAACGTAGTCTTATATTGGGAAAAACTAAAAAAAATCTTCTTTTCTGAAACCACAGGGCCTATAGAGCCTAGGTCTGTAGCATCATCTAGCCTGTCTTCAGGCCCTGTATTAAGATATCTAACGAAAAGTTCTATAACTACTACAGAGATAAATATATGATACTTTATTACTTTCCCATTGCTCAGAATACAGTAAATAAGACTGAGCGAGTCAGTGATTCTTTTCAGAGGTGTATACGCTTGTATATGTGTGCGCACATATTTTAATGTTTTTCTATTTACTGGTCTGATACCAGTCTAAGCATCATCTAGTGGACCTCTACCAAGTTTGTTCAAATTATGCCCCTGGGACCAAAAATGGGGTCACTCCATGGGTCACATTTTTAACATAGGCTCTCGTTTGTGGTGTCTTCTGTGAGTTTGTCACTTTCCTATTGGTATCCTGGGTCAGGTGTGGTACTTGATTGTATCGATTCCTGATCTTTGCAACCTTACTTACTTATATTTGGAAAACTTAAGAAATCTTCTTGTCTAATATAAATTTCATGATTAGTTTTATTGAAAGTGCTGTCATATGCATCATCAAAGCTGTTTGGTGGGCTGGATGGTGCTTTTCCCTGACCTTATGAATGGACATTCTCAGGTGAGTGACCCTTGGCCCTAATGGGCCCTTTTGTTTATCAAACCAAGCGTGGTATAGAAACATGCGATTTTTAGCGTGATTTCACTTATCTTGAAAATCAATAATAGCAAATTTGATATACCAGTAACAATTCGACTTTGTGTGCCTTATGCCTAAAATTTAATACAACCCTCATTCCATCAACATTATAAAAGAATGTTTCATAGGAATCATAAATAAAACACATTGTCTTTCAAACCATGTGACTGCATCATGGGCAATGGCTCGAACTGATGACCCGTCACAACTCCTATACTTTTGTGCGTTCATAATATTTTTTTGCAGTCTTTTGTTAAAAGAGCATTTCATGTGTCAACGTCATAAAACTATTGAACCTAAACAGCCCAAGACATTGAACGAAAGTCTGATGAATATCTGTAAATGATTTCTTTAAGAAAAGAACAATGGTTACGGCAGTAAAGGTGTTTACTCGAGTCTATTATACGAATACAACGTCTTCTTTAATCTTTTTCCTGCTGACCGAGGATAAATCTTCTTTTGAAAACAGTGTAGATCCTGATCAGCTGGCTTCTGTAAAGAAGCCAGCTGATCAGGATTTACACTGTTTTCCATTCAGTCTCTGATTCCCTGGTAGTAGACTCACTGGCCAAAAATCAGAAATTGGTATTCCTTATAATTTTAATCAGCAGGGGAGGGGTTGATTTCAAATGACTTTCATTGTATCTGCATATTTCACCATGTGAATATTAACAAAATCGACATCTTTGATTCCTTTATATCTGTGAATGGAATATATCAGAGTTTAATTTTGTTTTTGATTTAATGGTGGTACATGAATTAAATCATAATTTTTGTAATTGAAAAATGATATTTTTAGATATTACTACATGTAACGGTTTGATGTGGGTTTTGAGAAGGGGATTTCATAAGTATTTTGAATTTGGTTGATTGTTTTCTAACTGGTCCGAGTAGCTTCGTTAGGTCAAAGGGTGATAAATTGGGGGATAAATCATCGTTAAGTCAAAGGGGGATAAATCATATCTAGAGGATCTTGCACTTGTGTCATTGTTATGAAATTTATGAGATAAACTTAGGTTTAGATAAACAAAATTTTTGAGCCAAAAATTGTAAATGTTTTTTACCCATCAGTTTTAACATATGTTTTGGGTGCTCAAAAGAACCGTCTCATCGAGACGGTTCTTTTGAGTAACAACAACATATGTCACATATGTTTTAGCTTTGAAATAAGAAAATTATTTTTTGGGTACGCACTCTTAACTCAAGGCCTGACTGATAAGCTTTAGTGAGTTTCATAAATCCTGTAAGAAATGTCCACAAGTGTTTATCATTTTTTAGGTTTAACCAAGATGTTCATTTTAAAAAAAAACATATGTAACATACTTTACAGGCTTGTGTGGTCATATCACTATATGATATGACACCTTCCACTATGTCGTGACACAGGGACATCGATAATTATGATTAATTCATTTATTTTCTTTTTTATACACCGTTTTGCAAGTATCATACTAGTTGCTGTGGGTAGAAAGCAGGACTAATGAATATGAATAAAGTATCTTATGTTCAAAGACACTGACTGCTTGTAGAAGATGCTCCTGCATCTGCATGTCAATCAAAAATCCAATTATGTATATAATATATATATCAAAACTGGTCTGTAACTGAGTTTTCTATGTCTGGTTTGAAATTATTCTTATTCTGACCTGTAAAATTTGAAAGTATATAATTATGATAACCGTTTGATTTAATGCATTACTTTTCTTCAAATGCTTTTGATATGCTTGTGGTATATAGTATTGAGATTGTCAACTTAAGTCAATTCTGAGGCCTGACTGTTCTTTAACAGTGGTGCATGTATTGAGGAATTATACTGTTTTAATTGATCAATCTGTTGCATGTGGTTTCATCTTATGGGCTTTATTAACTAAATATTGTTTACTTTTAAAAAAATGGATACATGTTTTTAAACTTGATTTCTAACTGCCATTTTTTTTTCAAATGGAATCTCTTTTATGTACTTTTTTCCTAACTTTTAGAGAGACACAAATAATAAGAATTTCAGCTTAATTTTTTAACTAGTAAACATATTACTTTTTTATTTACATATATACTGAATTACACTATTTATAATGCAGACAGATTGGTCTGAGCAAACTGTGTAAACCCAGATTGGACTGCTCCTTGTTATATACTTTGATTTTCAATAAATGTCAGGATTTGAACAGTACAAAATCAAAGCAAAATAGATATGAAAAATAGATTAGCAAATAATACATAAAAGAAAATTTAATAAAACTGTCAAAAAGAAAAACAACACAAAACATATATCAATGCAGCTGTGATATGGAAAAAAGTGTAGAAGAATCTGTGTCACCCTCTTCATCAAGGTCAGGGTCACCACCTCATTTTTCAAGGACTGTTTCTCCGTCTCCTCAACAGACAGCTACTCATGGACCTGCCAGCAGAAGACAGTCCCTCGGTAGTGTACTTACAACTGAGAAGATTCTTGCTCTTAAGTGGTAATTCTTTTTTAGTTTTGATTTGGGACCAGGAGTACATGCACTTTCCTTTCTATTGAAATTAAATATTTTCCAAAAAGACGTAACCACAGAATCAATTGATTGGTATTTGAAGGTTATGGTATTTGAAGGTTATATTTTTTCAGTATAAATGGAAAAAATCAGTGTACCAGTAACCTTATTAACCCCCCCCCCCCCCCCCCCCCCAAAAAAAAAAAAATAAGTGAGTATGATCAGGAAATGCCAAGATCACAAACCACTGCACCATGAGAAAGAGCCACAGAACAATAACAATCACAAGACACCAGGAAGACAAAGTAAAGCAACCAGCTATCTCTTCCCCATCAGGATGATTGCAAAACTAGAGAGGACACAAAGCACTGCACAACAAAATACGGAACAAGCACATAACCTTCACACTGGGAGCAACAATAAACAACAACAGAACCACCACCTTAGAACAGACTGCAGCCTAAGCCACTGGGAGGCTTAAATGCATTTTTCCGGTACCAAACTTTCATCCTAGATTCTGGTGTTGTTGAATCTTGACATAAGACCACAACAAACAAATTCATCACAACAATAGCACTGTAGCACCCGTTAGTGTAAACGCTCCCGTTAGTGTAAAAGTTTACATTAAGGGGAGATATCGCTCCCGTTACTGTAAACAGGACCATGTCTACACTAAGCGGCGATAATGCAGACCCAAAAAACATTATCAACCATTAGTGTCAACATTATGATTTTTTTTACAAGAGATGACCATTTTCGCAGACATATGAACCAACTTTTTGACATTGACTACTGGATTAAGACCAGTTTAACCTACTTTATTAAGTTCTAGTGGTTTTGCCTTATTCTTGATAACTATTTGGACCATGAATAGTAAGTAAGTGAGCAAGTGTTTTATTGTTATGACCTGTGCATATCCAATATTGTAAAACAACATATGATAACAGAGTTGCAATCAACAAGACACCACAAAAGTCATACAAATATATGTAATCAAATATCAGGAAAGTGACTGGGATGATTTGCATTTTCCGTAATACATAGTAAATCTACAAATGCATATTTGGTTCATGCCAATTCCAAGCAATGCTCATAGGGGAATCAGGCAGTTGTACTACAAAATGTGAAATCAGAGAAAATAATAATGTTGACCCATGTAAGAGGCTATTAAAGGTAGCGTTGCATGGGAGTCTGTCCTGCTTACTTACATTAAAGCCGAAGTCTTTTTCTACCGAAGTACTACTGGAGTGAATAATAGTCCAGTTCAATACAACAGAAAATGTAATGGTGTGATGACAATATATGTATCTCACATAACACTTTAATAAATTATGAGCATTTTGGTGGAAGATCCAAATATTTGAGGTTTTGGCTTCCAAGGCGGTGCTTTTTTTGTGGATCTTTTATGTTATTTCTGTCTTGTTTTTGATATGCTTTCGTGCGCGTCTGTTTATTAATGCCTTGTGGTCACCTGCTGGGAAAGGGCTGACCTCTTGGCTCTCGTTTGTGATGTCTAATTGTGAATTGTCACATTCCCATTGGTATCCTGGGTCAGGTGTGGTGCTTGATTGTATCGATTCCAGATCTTTGCCCTCTTTCTTACTTTCAAACCATGTTGATGGTGATCAGACTCCTCCAAAGAGCAGTCAAGCCTGGGTACACGCCATTATCGAACGGCAACACTCAAGGGAGCGCTAAGGTACGTGTCTATTGGTAAATTCAGCTTCGCCCTCTACATCTATGGTCCATTACATTGTCCATATTAAAGCATACCTACAACTGCAGAATCGTGCCATGCAAATATGACATTAGCAAATAGTACAGACCCAAATGAGATGTAACCAGTCTGGAATCTCATTGGAGTCCGCCCCGTTTGTTAACATTAGAGCTTTTCTGTCAACTACGAGATAGATACTTTGAGTGTTTTTCGATAACAGGCCAATTTAATATGTTAAAAGTGAACTATTTTGCTTGTGAATATGATACTTGATGATTGCAAATAATTATGACCTGAATGTTGTCCTTACCTTAATACAGGTCACTCTGACCTATATTTCATGGTTAAATAGTTTTGTCATATCTTTTTAAGGACCTAAAAGTCTATGATTAAATGAAAGGAAATAAAATCCAACATTGTTAACAAAAAGCGTTGATATCATACATATTATCATCACGCCCTCTCGTAAGTGTAAACGTTTACAATAACGGGAGAGATCGCTCCCTTAACTGTCAACGTTTACATTAAAAGTACCATTATTGTAAACTTGTTTACGGAAACAGGAGCGATATCTCCCGTTATTTTCAACGTTTACACTAAGGGAAGCGTTTACACTAACGAGTGCTACACTAAAGTCAAGCAACCATGTCCTCACATGCAACCAAACACTACATAACAAAACAACAACACAAAATTAAGACTATTAGACACCAACTTTGAAAAGGTGAAGAAGACATGGCTTTTGGCTTTTTCATCCATAATACATCTGACCTTCCATGCATCCATCAGTCCCTCTAGCATACTTTATAAGTTGGATATCTCATATAGTATAAAAGCTACAGTCTTGAAACTTTGTAAGCTGATAATCAGACTTAGTGATGGTGAGTGGATAACCTGATTAACTTTGAAGAATTTCTGAAAAATATTACCAGAGTTATGACCCTTGTTTTAGAAGGAATACTGGGTATGACAAGCATATGGTTGGGTGCACTGTGTTTTACAAAATTTAATTTACAGTAAAACCCGTCTTAAGCAGCCACTCAAAAGAAGACCAAAGATTGGTCATCACTTAATGCAGGTCAAAGGTATTGCAGAATGCTCCAAGAGAGCATTCTGCAATACTTTGGACCTGCATTAAGCTACCATCTGTTTTTAAAACCTTTGTTTTTCCTATTTTTGAGTGGCCGCTTAAGACAGGTTTAACTGGATAGTGTTTGTTTTATTTTGGTTCAGTATAGATGTGAGTACCAAGAGGAAGCAATATTTGATTTTCTAATCGTTAATTAGCATGGGAAAAACTTGAACCCTCAATTTTATTGTCACCCAGATCATTGTTTTCATCAGATCATATGGCTCAGTTGGGGGATACAGGACCATGTTGTGCATTGGTGTCATTAAAATTAATCCAATGACTTGTTTGAGCTTAGTTAAACATCAATTCTAGAAAGCAAGTTTTTATAAGCTGTCCTTATAGCTTCGGGTTGAGACAATTGTACAGCAGTACCATACATCAATAAACAAGGCGGACACATTATCCAACCTCTGGAAGTATTTATTGTGTCAGAATCTAAGAATTTAGTATTTAGGCCTGATACATTTTAGGTGAATTCAGCATTGAAGACTTGTTGACAGATTCTTTCATGTATTCAATCCCATTCTATCTGGTAGTGCTATTGTCAATTCAATCTTTCAGGTGATCGATCATAGATGACAGACTTCTTTACTTTGCATATAGAAGCTCTGGCAGAGGATGCTAGATTAGTGTAATGATATCTGATTAATTAACCCATTTTGCCAATGGAATTTCCCACCTTTATCAATTGGGCCATTTGGATTTTTGTATTTATCATCTTTGTTCAAATTTTAATTGAACATTTTGTTAGCAAACAGTGCAGAGCCTGCTCAGAGGATGGCACTCTAGGCTAAAAATTGTTTTAACATAGCATAAAAATAGAGTAGTGCAGTGGCTCAGTGATTGAGTGCTTGACCCGAGATCAAGAAGTTTGCAGGTTCAAGCCTCACCAGACACACTGTGTTATGTCCTTATTGGTTCAACCCGGACATGACTGAAAAATTGTTGACTGGGATGTCATAGCATAATAGAGCATTTTGATGCAGTAGGATTGCACTCTTGGAGTTTTCTGTATTGAAGCTAGGATAGTGGTTTAAGGTTTATCACTATAGGCTTTTTCATTTCCATATTAGTGCCATTATGAAGGACGCAGCTAGGCCTTTTCAATACCATAAGATAGCACTTTAAGTGTTATAGTGCGATATGATTACGCTATATGCATTTTGTACCAAAAAATAACATACCATACTATAATGCTATACTTTGGCAGCATAAGCTTTTTTTAGTGTCCAAGGATGACGTTGTGCTTTTTCAAAAGCTAACCTTGTAGAAAAAATTATTGCCGTACCTGTAGTTAAAATGTTATATCAAATGGCAATTATAAGTTATATTTATACTTTTCAATTTATATGGCTAATAAACATGTAATTGCAGTTTTTAGAATGTATTATTACCATTTCTTTTTCACCAGTCAATAATTGAACTTGTTATTTCGTATATTGAGACGGTGGATTTACCTCAACTTTTAACCGGCCAGTGTCGTCTGCTTATAACCTTTGCAAACAGTTTGAACCCATATCAGTCCAGACAGAACATTGGGCCTGATCTGGATCCAAACTGTTTGACACTCTGATGGTATTCCTGAAATAATTTTTCGAAAACGTTCATTTTGAAAATAATAAGCAGACGACAAAAAAATGAAAAATTACCCAGCATGCAGAGAGTTAATGTCTTCTTTGCCTTGACATCACACAGTAAAAATTTTGAAAAGCAATTAAGGCACAGATCTAGATAATCAAAAATTAATGTAAAGTATAAAATAAAACAAAATATGATACGTAAATGTTCTAAAATTTTGAACCCTTTTTCAATAAAATGTTGGTTATCAGGGCTGGAATTCACAAAATGCTTGTCAGAATATTAAACAGGGAAGACCCTGATCAGACTGCTTCCTCAGAAGGAGTCTGATCTGGGTCTGCTCTGTTTGTCTAGGCCTTTTTGGCGGGCAACTAGTGTTCGAAATTTTAGAACATTTACCGTAACTTATTAGAAATATTGGCTTCTGGGTGTATTTGCTTAATTCACTTAAGATTTGTTTTGGACGATAATATATATTAAAAATATGGATTTTTAATGAAAAACTGTAAGTGCAAAAGCAGCGCTCTCAGTTTTTTATGATAAAAATAACAGAGTATTTGATTATTCTTGCAAACTCAAAAAACTTCTCAATGAAATATAACCCTATATGTTTGATAGCACTGATTTGATGAGTGATCGAGCTTGTAAAAGGAGTCGGAGCCCTCCATCAGCACAGAAATGAGCTTAAAAATCATTGTTGAGGTAAAATATCTCCATATTTCCTTATTCATTGATCTACCGCTCATACAGGTGGCAATTTAATTGAAAATCATTAATTGAGATTGTGGAAAATAAAAGGTCCCTAACAGACAAAAAAAAACACACAGATTAGCCTGCACATTCAAACAATTCACTGCACATAAGTGTTTGAGTGTTTGCATTTCAAATCAACCCCCTATGATGATTGTTAATGAAGACAATATGGTAACTGCACAGTGTGCAATGCACCCATAAAAAGTGTCTTCCACAGGCCAAGATATGACACCGCACCAAAAATCTTGATTTTTTTCATATTTCTTGGTGTCAATACTTGTCATGGTATTCATTAGAAACATCTCAATGAGGCTCATCTATTGATGATTGATCACCCACAAAATATAGTTCACATATTGAATTCTCGTAAAGGAATTTGGTAGTCTGTCATTGACAGACTACCAAATTCCTATACAAGAATTTAATGTCATTGGTTGTTGAGTTTTCTAGTAAGGACCCTTCATACCATGTTCTGGTCAAAAAGTGACGAGCAAATCTTGATAAAATTTAGGCTGACAAAAAAATTTCGATTGACAAATTAAGCGACATATTAAATGTACATGCAGTTAAATTTCTAATATTGCACAATTGTGATAGGGAAAATTTCTAGATTTGATAGAGAATTGTTATGTGTTAATTGTTATTCATTGAAGTTAATTGCTCTGTGTTATTCATAAGATTATTATTTGTAATTCATAGGAATTGTTACATGTAATTCATAAGAACTGTTTTGTGTAATTCAGAAGAACTCTGTTATGTGTAATTCAGAAGGATTGTTGTGCATTATTCAATAGAACCCATATAAGAATTATATGTGTAATTCTTTTAAAGAAGCATGCATTACGTGTTTAATTGCACGGCGGTGGGTCAGACTTCAGACTCTATGATGGTTCTGACTTAAAGACTTATCTATAGATGAGATGGTAGGGGCCTGATGCTTTTGCCGCTGTTGTCAGGCCCACTGGGGTTTACCTGTTGGATTTCTTTTGCTCCAGTATTCAGTTTTATGTACTGTTTAGTCCTTATCTTTGCTTTATCTCCTTTTTATATCTTGATTTATATGTTCTAGGAGATGATGCATGGATACGTTAGGGGTCTTCTATGCAAACCAAACATCTATGTGTCTTGATCCACATCTGAACTAAGGGTGAGGTCGGTGCTGTGAAACCGGTTTAAGCCCTCCAGTAAAATATTTTTACTGACCTTTCCAAGGCAGTACTTCTTTTGTGGATCATTTGTGTTATTTATGTCTTGTGTTTGTCAAAAAAAAGTTGTCGGCTGCAAATTTTTGGTGGCGCTTTGACAGTTAATATTAAGTGGCTACAATATGAATATTTTGATAAAGGTGTTTGTTTAATAGCCGAGTTGTTAATTTGGCTTATTGGCCCAGAAAGTAGGTGTTACTTCCACTTACAATATTAGATCACCTTGTCTCAAAATCAATATACATGGACACCTTAAAATGCGTGAAATTATTAATATTCATGTAATGCTCACTACTTTTATTTATCAGTTTAAACATGAGTTTTGCACACACACAAAAAAGGATATTAAAATTAACTTATGAAAATGGATATTAAAATAATGTAAAGAAAATGGATAAAGACTAAAATTATTATAGTATAACTTCTAAGAGTCAAGTTCAATATGTTTTGCTTTGGTTTGATAATATTGATCAATGTGGGTGAAAAGTTTTATCTTTAAAAATTACTGAAAATATGCCATTATCTATATAGAGGATATTACATGAGTGCTCATGTTTTATTGAATTTATTAAACGAGTTTGGAAAAAAGAGATAAAATGCGAGGCTTGCCGAGCATTTTATCTCTTTTTCGCAACGAGTTTAATAAATTCAATAATACAAGAGCATGAATGTTAGATTCTATTTATCATATGACAAATACTTTGAAATCTCATTTCTGGCGTAAAAACGTTATACTTTTGTTATTATATATGCAACGTTATTATGGACGTCATAACGTTTCCCGTAAATCTATAAACCACTAGTGGTTTATCGATTTTATTGCATGGCGTTATTTCACTCCCAGACGCGGCGTCATATGATAAATTCAATTATTTAAGATGACATTGTCTCTCAAAAAAAATCTTTGGACTATAAAATGTGTGAAATTATTTGTAATTCCCACCATCATATCAGTTACAATATGACTGGAAAATTGTTGGCTATATATAGCAATGTTAAACACTTAATCAAACTTAACAAGTGTATTTAAATTTGAAAGATTTAGTGTTTTTATTACATTTGAATGAAGCTTTTGGTCATAATGGATTTTTATTATGTTAGTAAACCATTCTATATGTCTTCATCAAAAGTTTAGTAGAACAACTAAACACTTGGTCTTTTAGAAGTGTCTTCTTTGTAAAAATTGTTTCAGATTTGAGCTTCATTGATGGATTTCATACATATATCTCATAAAACTTTAAAGAATGAGAGGATTACTGTTATTGGCATCACAAAGTTTGCCTATTTATGAACATTTGATAACATTAATATCATCGCAAAATTTCATTTTGGTACCTGCCAGGTGGATTTCTTTATTGTACCATCAAATCAATGATCATCATATTTTGCTGATGATCAGATTGTGATATTAATTGTTTATTTGAAAATTTGTGGCAAAATTAAGCCTTTACTCCATAGGCTATTTTTAGATCATGACATCATTTTCTATTTTTAGACAACATTGAAAAAAATCAGGAAAATTTTGAATACTTTTGAAAATATTATGGAAAATGGAGCATTTGCTCCAATGGAGCAAATACTCCATTTTCCATAATATTTTCAAATACATGATATTTCAAAGGCGTCAAAAGGCTCTATCATGGGATAAAGGGTTAAAAGATCATTAACATGCATTGCTGTGAAATATTTAGTCTGAAAAACAATTCACTAGTATTATAGAGACAATTAACTGTACTATTGGGCAGACACACTCCAGTTTTAGATTGCCGCAAACCCAATGTGGTCTGGTTGTAGAAATGAAATGTTGAAATGAGTTCTGAGAACTGGAAGAAGGCCTTAAATTTAATAGAATCAAGTAAACCGGGACTGAGACGGAGAATAAATTCGGATAATGCTTTAAATAAATGTATCGAGTCATTAGAGGCAGATGCTGCTAACTGGTAAGAAGGTTTAAGCCCTTTTAACTCTTTGTATACTAATGGATTCTTCCTTCTGGTTTGATACAATAAACTTGGGATAATCCATTGTACATATCTAGGGGTGTCAGGTTATAACTTTAAAAAACAATATTACATTCTTTTGTCTGAAGATTTTTTTTTGCCTTTACATCAAACAGTGTAGACCCTGGTGAAATGCTGTACTATGCGGCATTTCATCTGGGTCTTCACTGTTTGTAAAGGTACTCGTTTAGGGGTTTCCCGAATACAAAGGGTTAACACTTATCATGCCAATGATTTTTTGTCCTGAAAATGTTGTCTGCTCATAACAGCTGCTGCACATTTTCAAAATAATGCACTCCAGAATACTTTTACCATGGAAACAAACACTATGAACCCTGATTAGACTGCTCCATTATCTGCATCCATATTGTTTGAACATGCAGACTACTCCTAAGGGAGTTGTCTGATCTGGATCCATATTGTTTGCAATATAGGCTTATTAGAATTGTGTCAATTAATCGCCTTTGACGTGTATGTTCTGGCTTTTGTGGCTGAATTTGACTAAGAATATGGGACTAAGCCACATATACAGGTCCACATCTTCAGACCATGAGAAAACACCTGAAAATGTTCAAAAAGATTGGAATAAAAGTGTAAGACGAGTTGTGTACTCATTGCATCTGAGATGCAGAAAAATGACTAAGTTCACAAGTTGAAAAAAAAAATATAAAAACTTAAATGTGAGAACGTTGTCTAAATCACATGCACATCTTCAGACCACAAGCAAAACACATGCAAACTTGCAAAGTTTTAAAAAGATCAGTATAAAACTTAAGAGGAGTTGCCTTCACAATGTACCCCCTCAATGCGTCTATGGACTGACTGACAATAGTCTTCTTCAACTAATGTTTGGAGACAAAAAATTTAGTGTCTGCAATGCTTTTATTTTCCAACAAGTTTGCCCTTTGCTTTTATCAAAATTCAGTCATTTGTTAGGCCTCCACTGATAAGAGAGCATATTTGAAAATTCTTTTGATTATTTCTCAACCAAAACATATGTTGTGGGTACTCAAAAGAACCGTCTCAATGAGACGGTTCTTTTGAGCACCCGATTGATGGGTAAGA
Organism: Loripinus fragilis; assembly: GCA_964019695.1. Lineage (NCBI taxonomy): Eukaryota > Metazoa > Mollusca > Bivalvia > Lucinida > Lucinidae > Loripinus > Loripinus fragilis. The sequence continues at coordinate 26,606,883 of OZ026523.1, forward strand.
AAATAATTACAATTTTATGCTCAATTTTTTGTGCTTAAGCCAGGACCTATGATCATGTATACTGGTATGTATTTCAGGGAGAAAGAGAAACAGGACCTACGGACTAAGATAAATGAGCTAGAAGAATACAAGAAGAAATATGAAGAGGAAAAGAAAGAAAATGAGGTAAAGATATATAGAGAATCTTAAGCGCATAAGGTCATAAATTTCATATTGAATGACCAAGAACTTGTGCAGATCCAGAGGGGGTGGGGTGGGGGTGGGGGGGGGACAGAGGGTCTGGATAAATCACAAAAATATAGGGTTTCTTAGCAATACTGGTCCGGATCCCCTGAAAAATCACAAAGCTACCAAGCCAGCATTCACAGGATACACACCCTTTAATCCCACCTTCATAACGAAAATAAGCCTCTGGATTGTCTTGAATTCAGAAGTTCATATTGTACTGTGAACAATCAATGTGTGCTTATGAGAGCCTGTGCACTATTTTCACATTGTACATCTATCTGTCTGTGTGTCCGTTCATGATAATGTTTTTTTTTCCTAATATCTTGAAAAAAAAATGCCCTTGTCCGATTATAAAAATATTTCACAAATATAATAATCCACCTTATGGAGAGGGAGCGAAGTGGCTCAGTGGTAGAGTGCTTGACTCGAGACCAAAGGGCCGCGGGTTCGAGCCTCACCGGTGTCACTGCGTTGTGTCCTTGAGCAAGACACATTTATCCTAGCTTAGTACTGGTTCAACCCAGGAAGACCCGTCCCACATAACTGAAAGATTGTTGAGTGGACGTAAAGAATCAAATTAAACAAAAAAAAAAGGCCATCAGAGCGAAGGATTTTAACATCTTGCTTTAAGGTGCTTGCAATGAAAATGTAACCCTTTTTATACTGGAAACTTTGGCAAACAGTTAAGACCCAGATGGAATTCTGCATAATGGAGTATTTCATTAGGGTATGCATTGTTTGCTAAGATGAAAACAATCTTCGGCGACTCGATCTTCAGGGAGTGAAGTACGTCTTAATTTGGAAATTCTAACCTCTGGCATCTTGGTATGTACAATGAGACATCCAAGCCCCATTGTATCAAATCAGATGGAAGAATTCATTAGTATACAAATAAAGGGTTAAAAAGGTGTTTTATTATTTAAAAAAATGTCTGGTGCATGCTTTAAAGAGTTAATAATATTTGTAATATAAGACTATTCATGGTACAATATGTATAACAGGCTATTGATACTCCTTTCAAATATGTATTTTCTAATCATTTAAAGCATGAAAGAAGTACAAGTGTAGAGATCAGCAGTATATTTGTACATTGGGTTTAACTTATTGTTAACTCTAGAAATATACATTTGTAAATGGGTACTTTGGCAAACATTGAAGACCCAGACAAAATGCTGCGAAAAGCTAAGACAAAAACAATCTCCAGTATAACTTAATTTGAAATTCCAACTTCATACCATAATGTATCAAATGGGATGGAATAATACATCAGGTAAAATAGCTATGGGGTTATTTCTTAACTGTTGTTCAATAATGTCCTCTGTCCATCAACATGTTGTATATCAAATTGAAAAAAATGGCTCCTTCTTCAGGGAATAAGCTAGGGGGCCTCCCTACTGTCAGGGCCCCGCTTGAACCCTGTTCTGAAAGAGAGAGTTACCTACAAAATCTGAAAACAGCTGACTCTGTTTCATTTAGTCTACTGATGGGAGTGAACAGGAAGTGCAACAACTATCATGCACCCTATCACTGGCTTAACCCTTAGCCAGCCAGTCGTGACTGTCAACTGCTGCTCTAGTCTGCTTATGTTTTTAGGTAGCCTATTATGCAGACAATATGACCCAGATCAGACTGCTCCCCTTGGGAGCAGTCTGATCAGGGTTCATATTGTTTGCTTTCATGAAAAAATCTACTCTGAAGTGTACCTTAATATATGCAGCAGAAGTAAAAAGCAGGTGACATTTTCAGGACAAAAATATTGTGGTGGGATAGGGGTTAAGAGGTATACTGCTTTCTGCCCCAACCCAGTATTCATAAATGATAAGAATATAAAAACATCAACACTATTATGTCAATGTACGGGGAGAATTTTTTTTATTACTGATCAACAACAGCCATTATCACAGGTTTAGATAAACAAAATTTGTTCAGCGTAAAATTGTAAATATTTTCTTACCCTTAATTTTTAGCTTATGTTTTGGTTGAGAAATAAGAAGATATTTTTTCTGTTATTCACTCTTAACTAAAGTCCTGCATTATTACCGACACTACTCTTTATTTTCAGAGACTACAAGGTCGCTTAAATGAGATACTGGCTGGCCAGACTGATACGAGCAAGAAACTGAATCAGTCCATTGAATCGGTGGGCAGACTACAGGCAGATTGTAAGAACAAGACCGATCAGATTGAGAAGTTTCAACGTGATTTGTCATTCAAAGATGATAGGATCAGGAACCTGGAAATTAGAGGTTAGGGTTCTTCCTATCTTTTTCAATTTTGAGGTCTCCTGAGAGCTAAATTGCATGCCATAATGAGTTCTCTTGGAACTACAGTAAAACCTGTGTAAAACGGCCACTCAAAAATAGACAAAATATCTTAATGACAAATGGTAGCATTCTGTAATACTTTTGACCTGCATTAAGCGATAATTGGTCTTGAAAACCAATTTTCAGTCTTTTTGAGAGTGGCCGTTTTACACAGGTTTTAGCTCTCTATAAGCTAAATTGTAAAAAAAGATGATAATGAATCTCTAGGTGTTCAATTGCAAAAACATGATGAGCTCTCTGAGAGCTAAATTGTATAATATGATGAACTCCTGTGAGCTAAATTGTAAAACATACTCAGCTCTCTGGGAGCTCAATTGTAAAACATAATGAGCTCTTGATAACTAAATTGTAAAACATGATCAGCTCTCTTGAGCTATATAGCAAAACATAGTGATCTCTCTGGGAGCTTAATTGTAAAACATGATGAGCTCATTGGACCTAAATTGTAAAACAAAATGAGCTCTCTGGGAGCTAATTTGAACTTCTTTAGGAGCTGTCTCTGATTTAAATTGTAAAACAAAATGAACTCTCTTGTAGCTAAATATTAAAACATGAATACCTCTCTCAGAGCTAAATTGTAAAACATGATGACCTCTGGCAGCTAAATATAGACGTTTTGAGATCTTGAATAGCCAGTGAGTATATTAATGCCAGCACTTTTGCCAGTAACTGACAACAACTTGAGTCAGAGGTTATGGGAGAAACTGCTAGTAAAGTATGTGGCCACCTAGCTGTCCTCGAGGTTATAAAACTTTAGTTCATGCTCAGACTCAAAATAAAGCGCAATGATTGGCTACTTGTGGACACGTGTCCGCAAGCAGCCAATCATTGTGATTTATTTTGAGTTTGAGACTGTACTCAAGTTTTATAACCTAGAGGCCTGGATTCAAGAGTTCATGGTGCCGTAGGTTGGTCTGCAGTGTGTGTTTGTGGTATTTCCTGATCATACTTACTTTTTCATCTGGAGCTACAGTAAAACCTGTGTAAAACAGCCACTTAAAAATAGACAAATGGAAAATGGTAGCTTAACGAAGGTCAAAAGTATTGCAGAATGTTCCCCTTTGAGCATTCTTCAATACTTTTGACCTGCATTAAGCTATAATCAGTATTGAAAACCTTTTTTTTGGTGTTCTTTTTAAGTGGCAGCTTAAGACAAGTTTTACTGTGTGGGAATAATTTTCTATGAATTCGAGTTTATATGGATCTATGGGAATAATTTTCTATGGACCTGAGAGGGAGTTCAAATTAACCACAATAATTCAAGCCATTGAAGTTGTTTTAAAATATATTTCAGCATCTGAGGTTGAGAAGGCAGAACTCATACTGGAAACAACAAAGCAAAATTTGGAATCAACCAAGTAAGATTACTGAGTTTACTCTCAATATTCAACATCTAATTAGGGGATAACTGTATTCAAAATTTTTATTTGCTGGAGGTATATCCTTGGATAAACATCAGAAATTTAGTTTTATGGCGACGCTCAAGCGGAGCCGTAAAACGTGATTTGTGGCCGTATATCAGACAATATTGTTATTGTTATACATGTACCTCCCCAAACGAAAATTTTGAATATGGTTATCCCCATTCTAATGCGCTTCTGCAGTTTTGTCTCATATTGGACAGTTGCAAGCCGCATAAAGCCGCATATTGTCCAACGAAATGTTACATAATTAATGGCATCAAACTGTTTCGCAGTATATCACAAGATGTACTGTCACAAATTTCTGACGTTATGCAATCAGATGTCGCGTTTCAAAATCAATTGCATTAGAATCTTCTTCCCTTGTCACTGCTATGAACTGGATCAATCCAGGAAACGTCTTTTTATGACTGAAAATTAGTTAAAGCATCAACGCGAACAAACAAAATCAGACAGTCAAATCAAATAAGCAATTCAACACCATCTTGGCACTTGTGAAACGTCAGAGAAGATACTGTAGGATTATTGTTTGTGCATTGTCCATCTATCTTGCATTACTTCTGTCCATCCACCCAATCTCAGCCATAACTTAATAACCAATGGATGGAATTTCATGAAACTTATACTCTGTTTGCTCAAAATAATGTCTTGTAATACATTAATTATCAAACAGAATTCCAGTTCAAAGGGACTAATAAGGCATCATAAATTTTTTACAATATCCCCAGGGGGCCCCAAAGATGGGTGAGAGGGGCAAAATTTAAAAGTTATACAAACATACATGTTGTAATTGGAATTTTTATTTTTAAATTTCAATGACTTTGTTGTTTTACAACCATATCCCTATGAAACAATAATTTGGGCAGGGGATTTGAATTAAAAGAGGAATTGGCTTGTTTACTTTAATATACATGTATGTATCATGTGTGTTAATTTTAATCAATGCCCCATATTGATGTTTTATTTTTTTCTGATATATCTTTCCAGTCATCAGGTGCGAGTCAAAGATAGTGAGATCAGGCGACTTACCAAACAGACAGAGGACTTAAACAGAAGTCTTGAGGTAAATACAAGTGTGGACAAGTATGGTCATACTATGATTTCTGTGCAAGCCCCATCGATGCAACAAAAGATGATTAATTTATTTCCAACAGTATATTGTGAATATATTGTTGCAAATATCTAACTTTATCCAAAGAAACCTACATTATTTTAGAAGTGCATTAGAATACTTCATTAGTTTTGACATTTCATGTGATTTGTTTACTTGCTATAAATATTTGGATATATATGTCTGTGCAAAACAGTGTAAACTCAGATCAGACCACTGGTCTGATCAGGGTTTACACTTTTTGCCATTCCTTAATCATCACCTCGCCTTGATCAAATTTTATGTTTGATGAATAGCAAGTAGGTAAGGTGTCAAAATATAGAGGATCTTACGTGAGTGCTTTTGTATTATTGAATTTATTAAGCAAGTTGAGAAAAAGCATTTTGCGTTTATCAAAAGGAGTTTAGCAAATTATATGATACAGGAGCACAAATGTTAGATTATTTTTATCATACAACTTTTAAATCACTTTCTATTTTGCATGAAAATGATGAAATTTTGCAATTTATATGTGCTGTTGCTGTGAGGTCATAACATTAAGTTATAACATTACAAAATATGTAAACATCTAGTGGTTTATGTATTTGAATATTATACAGTTATTTAATGCCTGTTTGTAGTATAGTCAAAACTATTACCCCGAGGTGCAGTGGACGACCTGATTCACTATTGCATAAGGCCGTAGGTTTCAGGTTGTCCACGGCACCGAGGGGTAATATTTTGATTTGATGACATACTTAGCAGCGTTCCTTAAATGGAGCGTACGATGTATACGATGCGGTTTTGTTGCAAAACTGAAAATTTCACCTTATCTGCTCAATTTTGGTCTCAAAGTGTTCAGCTCGTTCTAACAAAGAAAATGAGTACCCACACTTTATGTTCCTGACAATAAACATCGAAGTTATTGGAGTTTAAACTTGTCAAACCATGCCTCATTTCCGCCAATGTTAAAAAAGTCTCCTGGCGTAAACGAAAACCATACATGCATCATCGTCGCACATGTCGATAAGCACCTTCAAGTTTTTAACAGCGAAGCAGGAAACCAGACCATGGTATAGTCCCAGTCAATATTCAAAAAATATTGCCTGGGCAATCATGAGTCCAGTGACTCAAGACATATCAAAAAATAGACAAATACTCCGTATATAGACAGTTGGGTAATAAATTGTGTCTCCCCCAAACGCAACGCAAATGTGATAAATTAAGATTAAATAAGGTAATATGTTTTCTGTTACAGTTAGCCAATAAAACTATAAAGGAAATGGATGTGAAGCTGGATGACTTAAAACTGCAAGTCCGACAGGAGCTCATGAAAAACGATAATATAGAAAAGGTATATTAAAATCATTATCGCCAGACGAAGTCAGAGGGATACAGTTTTGGCATTGTCTGTCCGTCCATTCGCCCCGCCCATCTGTCCACACTTTTTGGGTTTGATTCATTCTTGGTATAACTGTTTAGTACCATGGGCTCTTGATAGCCTATAAGTTTTGTCAAAATTGACTCCTTTACACTTGAGTTTTTGTTCTTGTCTTAGTATAGGCAATTATAATGCAAAACCTATATAAGCTTTTTTGTGTAATTGTCTTCTTATTTCCTCAAAGCTATTATATTTAACAACTTCTCACTATAGATCATTATTCTCCAAAGCCTGCAGATAAGCGTGGCAGTGTCAAAATTTTACCCCACCTTTGACCCCACCTAAGAGGTCAAACTTCATATATTTAAATTTCGCAATAACTAAGGCAGTTGTCAATATTTTTTGCTGAAATTTTGCATGCAGGCAGAGGAGCAATAGATATGAAACATATCAAACAGGATTTTAGTCTGAAGGCCTGGGTCCAATCCCCTGGGGTGGACTTATGGGATGGGGCCAAGGCCAAAATTTAAGTTTTTCGGAATATGATCATGTTGCATATCAAATTAAAGCAGACGATGCATGTAGCAACAACCTAGCAAATATTTTGCCCACAGAAGCACCCTCGACCCCAGGGGTGGTTGAAAAGGTCGAACCATTTTTTTCTAAAAGTAGTCATATTGCATATCAAATTAAAGGGAGTGGGCATAGAGTAACATGAAAGCAAATATTCTGTCCTAACACACACCCTCTACCCCTGGGGTGGGGTCAAAATGTCAAATATATTTTTGGTTTCTGAAAGTGGTAATGTTGCATATCAAATTAAAGTGAAAGAAGTGTAGACCAACATGCAGGCTTGAACATTGACTTTACACACACACACCCCTGATCTCTTGGTTTGTTAGAAAGGTCCTCTCTAGATTGGTCAACATTACAGTCAAGACTCCTGATCATTTATTGGAAGACAAGGACAGATATTGAAATAGTGCAGATAAGTACATCCACTAAAACATACTAGGCTGGTTTTTGTTATGAACTGAATGATATCCAAGGTGATCTAAGGGTCTAGATAAATGGGATTTATGTTTTATGATTTACATGTTTCTTTAAAGTAACGTTTCATCGGGGGATATTAATTCCGCGAATTTGTCTTGTTTATCACTACATGCATGGGCCACTGGATTAAAATTTCGGGGTTTGGTAAACCCGAAAGTCCAATAAAAATTCATGAAAAATGGTGTTATTGAAAAGGTTTTCATGTAAATTAATTATTCTAAATATTGATGGCTAGTTACTCGTTGTTGTGGGCGAAAGCGGAAATGTCAGGGCAAAAATACAAGTCTAGAGTAACTTATGAAAAAGAATTTATGAATCATCAAAGACCTGATAGGTTTTTGGATTAAAGTGTTTTTTTGTTTTTTTTATTTGATTTGATTCTTTACGTCCCATCAACAATCTTTCAGTTAAACAGGGACGAGTCTTCCTGGGTTGAACCAATACTAAGCTAGGATAAATGTGTCTGACTCAAGGACCACAACGCAGTGACGCCGATGAGGCTCGAACCCGCAGCCCCTCTGTCTCGAGTCAAGCACTCTACCACTGAGCCACTGCTCTCCTTTTGCCAGTGAGTAAAACTAACCCTATTGGATATGTACATATTGAAGGGGTTGACATTTTGGGACAACATCTATAAAAGCTTTGTGGGCACGTGCACATGACTGGTAATTACAGTCTAGTCTGCGTTGTGGCACGTGTAACAGGAATGTTAGTGAAATATGGCTTTGTTATAATTCTTGCTTAACTAAGATACTAAATTTGTTCCCGTAAGCTGCAGGGTATATTCGTTTAGTCGTTTGTCTTTCATGGGTCGAATTTAGGTAAGATTCGAAGTACAAATACATGAAAAGAAGCGATTCTACAAGATATTAGTATTCTATGTCTTGGTTTGCAGATCCTGGTATTTTTGGGTTCCTTTATCTCCATTTCTGACATATGAGGAGAAACATAGCAGGACTTGGAATATATAACTATTCCAAGCCCCCATATGGTGCCTCCGAATAGGAAGATAAGACCTTTGTGTACCATAGAATTAGCATCATTCCTGTTGCATACGCTTGTCTTGTTACAAGGTGAGAATTGTGGACGCATGTACAATGATTGCTGGTTATTAAAGTGATTTTTTTTTTCAGGTTTGTATAATTTCCCCGACCCACCCTCCCAGTTCTGCTTATTTCTGCTCATTTTTCAAAGAAACCAGGTATTTTTGGGTTCCTTTATCTCCATTTCTGACATATGAGGAGAAACATAGCAGGACTTGGAATATATAACTATTCACTATGATATACGCAGATCATACTTAGCAATTTTCTGCAAAACACAGCTTGATGCTCATAATCAGGGTGGTAGCATTTAGAATATGGCTAACGCATGTGCTTATTGAAGCTATGTAGTAATTATTTCAAATATGGTAAGTTGCCTGCTATCTGATCTGTGTGTCTGATTCTTTAAATACTGTATCCTAAAACTGAATCTTCAATATGCTAATCAGGACTGATCAGTCCTGGTTATCAGTAAATAATTTGCTGGAAAAAAAGCTAATATGGTAAATGTTCTACAATTTCACATACCAGTTGCCTGCCAAAAAGGCTTCGACAAACAGGACAAATCCAGATCAGACTGCTTCTGAAGAAGCAGTCTGATCAGGGTCTTCCCTGTTTGCTATTCTTACAAGCATTTTATGAATTCCACCCCTTATTACCAGCATTTTATTTGAGGACAGAAAGAGAAAAGTGTTCAAAATTTTAGAACGTTTGCTGTAGTAGTCCCTAACCAGGAGCAGTCTAATGAGGGACTATTTTGTTTGCACATGCTTTTCCTGTCTGAGTAAATTGGTTGTAACACTCAGAGAGTTCAACTGTTTTTCAGAATCTCGAGACTATACCTCGATTAAAAGACACTATCATAGAGAAGGATGACGAGATAACGGAACTTAATCAACAATTGAGAGAGAAATCTGCGCTACTGTCTGCCTCCCGGAGAACACTTCTAGAGTACAAGGACAAAATTAGGGTAAGACCAAAATTTTTAAGCGTAAACTTGTAAATATTTTCTTACCCATCAGTTTTATCGTATGTTTTGGGTGCTCAAAAGAACCGTCTCAATGAGACGTTTTTTTGAGTACCCACAACATATGTTTTGGATGAATAATAAGAAAATTATTTTTTTGGTATGCACTTTTATCTAAAGTCCTGTAAGACCATTTTTACCCTCACCAGAGCCGAAGGCTCATGTGTGGTCCTTGCAAATTAATTATGCCTTGAAAAGTACTGGAAAATCACTCAAAGGCCTTGAAAAGTCCTTGAATTCCTCTATTTTCTGTAGGAATTAACACTGTTGATAGAGATCTAAATCAGTATGAAATTGTTGTGCCTTTATTTGGTGCAGCAAATGCCGCACCAAATAAAGGTACAACAATTTATACTAATTTTCTATTACTAATTTCTCAATTATCTCATTCTAGCATTTCAGAAGTAGAATTCTAACACTTCAATCAGGATTTTTCATAAACTTTTAGTCCTTGAAAACTGTAGGATAGTCTTGAAAAGTCCTTGATTTTACTTAAACTTGCCTGTATGAACCCTGAATAATGTAAAGTTTGCTTGTACAATTTCAGACTACAGAGATGGAAATTTTACTGACGGAGAAGTTGAAGGCTGAGCTACATGATTGTCAATGTGAGATTCATACACTCAAGAAACTCATGTCAGGAAAAGACTATCTTGTAGTGCAAAAGTCTAAGGCTTTAGATCTTTCCAAGGTGAGATTCTCTATATAAGCAATGGACCATCCCAAGTTTATTGTATTAAACCGAAAAGATGAATCCAATAGTACATACAGGGTAGACTGGCATGATTCAATTTACCGTAAAATCTCTTTTAGAGGCCCATGCTCTAATAGACACCCATTCCCCAGTTTGGACGCCAAAAATGCCTATTTTTCAATCAAATTTCCCCAAAATTCGAGCCTCTAATAAAGGCCCACCCAGGATTTTTTTTTAAAAAATTGGTCTTGTGTTATGCAGAAACATCTCGAATTTGATATAAGCAGCACATTTCTAGTTGTCCGCCTCCAACGAATTGTCCCTCTAAATAAGGTACATTGTTTTTGACCCTACGGAAATACCAACCGTGGCTAGCAAGTTGTGAACCCTGTACTGTGTTATGCCCTGGACAGTGCATATATAAAGTTTTATCAATACCTAGCGCGGAAATAACTGTTCTATTGTGTCAATAGTCTACTACCTACGGACTTTGTGACACTAGCATTTCAAGATGGCGACCCTTATCTATAAATTGGAGCTACAGACTTTTCCAGCACTTGTAGCCTCTATTAGAGGCCCACCCCTATCTCCATGAAAGGTAATGATTCTTATAGACGCACGGGCCTGTTATAGAGATATTACGGTATTATGTCCTTAAATTTGCCAAAAGAACCGTCTCATTGAGACAATTCTTATGAGATTATTTCTCAATTACGCTCTCAGTTAGGCCTCTCAGAGTTCAAGAAACACTAAAAGCTACCCAACAATCAATGAAATACCCGCAAAACATCCAGCTAACTTCACTGTTTTCATGTGCATCCATTTGTCCCTCCCTATACCTTTTTTATATCTTGACAACCCCTTGACTACCCTTGTGCTGAATCTAAAACTATTTCACACAGAAAGGATTCGCCATTGATGTAGCAGATAAACCACTTCCTACTTGTACCCAGGGGTCTGGGGTTCTATCCCCAGATCCTCTCGTCTGTAGAATGAGACTCTTAATTGTGGTCCTATCTCCATTTGACCTTAGCAAAACACTAGCTCATTCACTCAAAAAGATGTCCAGCTAAGGTGTTATCCTTTTATATTTACATTTTCAAAGCAAGCCTTTAATGAACCTTTAGATTTGTGCAACCTTTCATAGCCTCATGAATTACACAAATATGATTGACAGCTGCCAAGTTCACATGCCCGTGCAATATGCTTTGAACATCGAGCTCATCAGCCAGAAGTGACACTGGTGTTGTGATTGAAAAGCGAGCCACACCCGAGTCGCACGTGCAAAACAAGCCTCTTGTTTTCTGTTTGGCTGTCCATGTTCACACTGGCTGTTCCGCTTTTCCGTTTTACATTACGACAAAACCGTAAATTCTATTTCATATTAAATACAAAACTTTTTTGTTTCCTAAAATATACATTTTTTTCATATTTTAAATATCTATAGCCCCGCTTTGATATTGGGGGGGGGGGGGGGCTATATAGGATTTGGGTTTTCTGTCATTCCGTCTGTTCGTTCGTTCATCCGTCCATTTGTTCGTTCATCCATCATAATTTTTCGTTTCCGCTCAATATCTTCAGAACCCTTTTATAGAATTTATCCAAATTTTGTATGTGCATTTGTGTTGACATGATCTAGCTTGGGATCGTTACAGGTCATTTTTCCCACATTTCTACCAGAGTTATGGCCCTTGATTTACATCCAAATTTCGTTTCTGCTCAATATCTTGACAACCAATCGATAGAATTTCACCAAAATTTTTATATATGCATTCATATTGACAAGACCTAGCGTGGGATTGTTACACATAATTTTTTCCACATTTGTACCAGAGTTATGGCCCTTGATTTACACCAAAACTTTGTTTCCTCTCAATATCTTGATAACAAAAGGACAGCATTTTACCAAACTTTATATAACTATTAATACTGACAAGATCTACGTTGGGATTGTTAGCTCTCTTTTTTTGCAAATTTGTAAGAGAGTTATGGCCCTTGATTGATGTCAAAATAGGTTACCACTCAATATCCTGAGAAACTCTAGCCTTTTACTGCATGCAAAGCACTGCAGCGGGGCTATAGTCAGATTCTCTGACAATTCTTGTTATAATAAAACGTTAATATAAGCCATTAATTCAATTTTTTGAATGTTCATGGAATCATGAATACTTCGAGTCTCTTGCAGAGCAAGTGAAGCCCATGAACATTCCAAAAATTGAATTCATTTCGCAAATACTGACAGGGTCTTTGTTTTGCAGGAGTTGATAGAAGTACTGAATGATTCCTCTGATCATAGCCAAGTGGAAAGAGTGCAACATTTGATAGAGCGATTAGATGAAGGGCCGCATTTACATAGTAGATCGCTTCCCTCTAGGTGAGTGCAACATTTGATAGAGCGATTAGATGAAGGGCCACATTTACATAGTAGATCGGTTCGTTCAAGGTGAGTGCAACATTTGATAGAATGATTAGATGAAGGGCCACATTTACATAGTAGATCGCTTCCTTCAAGGTAAGTGCAACATTTGATAGAATGATTAGATGAAGGGTCGCATTTACATAGTAGATCGCTTCCCTCTAGGTGAGTACAACATTTGATAGAACGATTAGATGAAGGGCCACATTTACATAGTAGATCGGTTCGTTCAAGGTTAGTGCAACATTTGATAAATGATTAGATGAAGGGCCACATTTACATAGTAGATAGATTCCTTCAAGGTGAGTGCAACATTTGATAGAACAATTAGATGAAGGGCCGCATTTACATAGAAGATACCTTTGTTCAAGGTGAGTGCAACATTTGATAGAACGATTAGATGAAGGACAACATTTACATAGTAGATCGCTTCCTTCAAGGTGAGTGCAACATTTTATAGCACAATTAGATGAAGGGCCACATTTACATAGTAGATCGCTTCCCTCCAGGTGAGCCATAATTGCCTTATTGGTAACAAAACAGATAGAATTTAAATGCAGGGTTCACACAGGCTTGAAAAGTACTTGAATTTAGAGGGCTTTCTTGAAAAGTCCTTGAAAATTAAATATGTCTTGAAAAGTACTGGAAAATCACTCAAAAGCCTTAAAAAGTCCTTGTATTCTACTATTTTATGAGGACTTAACACTGTTGATAGAGATCTAAATCAGTATAAAATTGTTGTGCCTTTATTTGGTGCAGCATATGCTGCACCAAATAAAGGTACAACAATTTAATACTAATTTTCTAGTACTAATTTCTCCATTTTCTCAGTCAAACATTTCTGAAGCAGAATTTTAACACTTTAATCAGGATTTTTAATAAACTTTTAGTCCTTGAAAACTGTAGGATATTCTTTAGAAGTCCTTGAAAAGTCCTTGAATTTTAATCAAACTTGCCTGTATGAACCCTGATTTAAATGGCAGGATTTTAGCTCTCCTTGAGCCTATTCAGTATTGTGATTGCTGGATGTCCTTCACAGGTTTAGATAAACAAAAAAATCAGCGTAAAATTGTAAATATTTTCTTACCCATCAATTTTAACATATGTTTTGTGTGCTCAAAAGAACCGTCTCATTGAGAAGGTTCTTTTGAGTACCCACAAAATATGTTTTGGTTGAGAAATAAGAAAATTAAATTTTCGTTAGGCACTCTTAACTAAAGTCCTGTCCTTTGTCTGCAGTGTGTCGTCCATCAACCATCGTCAGCAATTGCTTCAAATGACATCTCCTAAACTACCTGCTAGAATTTGACCAAACTTCGCAACATTGATCCTTATATAGCCCTCTTCAATGACTGTTCAAATGGTTCCAGTTGGTTTTATAATTAGGTCACATAGGTTTCATATTATGGTTCCAGTTGGTTTTATATCTAGGTCACATGGAGTTCGAATGGTTCCAGCTGACTTTATAACTAGGTCACATGAGCTAAAAATAGATTTTCAAAATGAAAACTTTAAAAATATCTTCTTGTCTGAAACCACATGGTCTAGAGCCTTGATATTTGGTATACAGCATCACCTAGTGGACCTCTACCAAATTTTCTCAAGTTATGGCCCTGTGGCCCACCCTGAGGGTTACATGTATTAAATAGGCTTATATAGGGAAAACATTAAAAATCTTCTTTCTGAAACCACAAGGTCTAGAGCCTTGATATTTTGTATGTATTATCACCTAGTGGACCTCTACCAAGTTTGTTCAAATTATGTCCCTTGGGCCAAAACTAGCCAGCTTAACAAAAAATCATTTTGAAACCAAAAGGTTTCCAAGAGCCTTGATGTTTTGCATGTATCACATAGTGGTCCTTCCAAGTTCATTCAAGTTATGGTAGTGATGGGTCACATGATTTATAGAGAAAGCTGCAAAATCTTCTTGTCGGAAACCACAATGCCTAGAGTTTTGATATTTGGCATATATTGCCAAGTGGCCTTCCACCATTTGGATGAAAATGGACTCGTCCTGAGAATCACATGTTTTAATAGGTGATATTTGGTATGTAGCATCAAGTAATAGCCATACTTTACCAATTATGTTTAAATAATGATTTTGTGGCCAAAATGGACCAACCCTGGGGTTACATGTTTTACATTGACTTATATTGTGAAAACATAAAAATACCTTCTTATCTTATACCACAGCCCGGAGGGGGGGTGGGGGGGGGGGGCACCAGGGACATGGCCTGTTTACAATTGATACCTAAATATCAAAAGTTTAAACAAAATTCAAATGACTGATCCAGGGCCACTTGGCCGTCTTGACTTTGAAACATATTAAGGTATCACTTACTTTGAACTGAACTGAAATTATGGCAAATAAAGAGATGCAGATCAGCCTGTGCAACTATGCTGTCTGATCAGCACCATTTTTATTCCCACTATTTAATCTTGCTAAGTAAAATAAACACACATCTTTTAAAAGGACTGTTTTTACCCAAATGTCAGCGCCGGGATTTTTTCCCTAAGCTAGAAGCAACATTTAGCCAAAAGTACTGCAATGAGAGTTTTCGTTATTTTGCTAGGGTTTTATTTTCAGGAATCTCGGCATACGCGAAGTTTC
Organism: Loripinus fragilis; assembly: GCA_964019695.1. Lineage (NCBI taxonomy): Eukaryota > Metazoa > Mollusca > Bivalvia > Lucinida > Lucinidae > Loripinus > Loripinus fragilis. The sequence continues at coordinate 26,622,171 of OZ026523.1, forward strand.
ACGAAAATAAAACCCTCGTGAAACTTTCTGAATTTACAGTAATAAATATTTTTGCCATTAATATTTACAGAAATGGTACACTGTCCTCATCATCAGAGCTAGAGTTCAGATCAGTGTCAGCTCCACCACCTAAACACACTGGAACAACACGGCGTATATATGCTCAGGTAATATAAGAATCTAACATGAGTGTGAGGGTAGGGTAGAAAAATCGGTCTCGAGGATCACCGTTTGTCATCACTTGGCTACAGATTTTTCTATCCTACCCTCACACGAATAATAGATTATTTTTCTTGCTCACCGCTATTTTTTTGTATTTTAAAATAAGCTTCCAAAAGTCCCAGAATACGCAAAGATGCAATTGTACATGATGACCTCACTTAAACATAACAATGATGTCATTTGATGACCTTGTGCGTGAGTTCCAATACAACCAATGTATGTAGCCCTCACATGACAGCTTGGACAAGATAGCTCGGGTAAGATAAAATTTTCTCCCACCGTTGCCTATGTAAGATAGGCTGTCAGGCCATGTAAGAAATTTCTATCTTACATGACCATGTGACTGCTTTCTTACATGGGCAGAGTAAAATTTTCCTTTTTTTCCAAAAACAGATATTCAAAGGACAAATATATTGCGCTTTGTAAGTCAAATGCACCAAGCAAGGGTATGCGTTACTTACTTCAGGGTGCCCACGCGTCAGGGAAAAGTCAGGGAAATTTGATTTTTCTTCAAGGTCAGGGAAAAGTCAGGGAATTCTGTAAAATGGTCAGGGAAATTGGATAATCTTCAAAAGTCAGGGAAAAGTCAGGGAATTTTAAAATTATGCTTTGTTAATCACTCAAAAATTGAACAAACAGATATGAGATGATGACTTCAATAGTTTAAGGGTGAATATAATATGCAATCCAGTTGTATTTCTCTTGGTTAGTAACTGTTATTTTAATCTAAGACCTAATTTTTGGTCACATTGTTTTAACTCGCCCAAGTCAAAGGCTGAAGTGAGGTATGCTAATGAGTATATTGATGGTCAAATGTCTTTGTCTGTTCACATTTTCAAAGAAGTATATATCTCGAGTTGTGATCAAATTTCATGTAAAACACATATGGTAGGGGAAAGGATGCATAAGGTTTTTGGGCTGACTTGATTGGAACTGTTGCCATGGCCCATGGGCAACATAAAGCTTCCATAGATATAAAAAATTTAAAAGACGAGCGAGCCATCTGAGTTTGCGCCATTTAAGTTCAGGCCCACAGCTTATATATTTGATATAAAGCAATGTCCAGTGGTCCCCTATATAAATTCTGCCAACCATGCCCCTGGGGTCAAAATTTGTCCACACCCTGGGTGTCATTATCGTCCATTGACTATAAATGGAAAAAAAACCTCTAAAACCATAAGGCCCACATCTAATACATTATGTATATATCAATATTTAGTGATCCCCTGCATAAACCTTCCTAACCATGCCCCTGAGGTCCAATTTGGCCATGTTCTGGGGGTCATTTTCTCCCATAGACTCATATTTAAAAAAAAACTGGAAAATTTCTCTGAAATCATGAGGCAAACAGCTCAGGTAAGCAGTATAACATATTTACAAATAATTTTATGCAACAAAACGTATCAGATGTTCTTTTCTTACATGCTTGCTGCCTGTTGTTTGTCTTTTTATACCCCGCCACACTTTAGTGTCGGGGTATTATGTTATACCTTTCGGTGGCTATCTGTCCGTCCGTCCGTGCTCACCATTTCCGATCGATAACTTGAGTATTTATTCACAGAATTTTTTCAAATTTTGCATACATATTGTTATTGGCGATGAGTGGTATGGGATTGTTAATGGGCAAAATCCGTCCATTTTTAATGGAGTAACTGCCCTTTTTTGTATTTGAAAAATGGTTTCTGGCCTGTTATTCCTTTACTGTTCATGATATCTGAATGAAACTTCACAGATATGTTGCACATCAAAGGTTACATATTATGACTCAGGACCGTCACTCTGACCTTCCCAGTTTGTGAGTTATCCGCCCTTGATAGGTCTGAAAAAAGGTTTTTGACCTATTGTTCCTTTACTATATGGAATATCTGAATATAACTTCACAGATATGTTTCACATCAAAGGTAACATATTGTGACTAAGAACCGTCACTCTTACCTTTCCCGTTTGCGAGTTATCCGCCCTTGATTGAATTAAAAAATGTTTTTTACCCGTAGTTCCTTTACTATGTGGAATATTTAAATGAAACTTTACAGATATGTTTGACATCAAAGGTTACAAACTGTGACAAAGAACCATCACTCTTACCTTTCCAGTTCATGAGTTATCTGCCCTTGATTGATCTGAAAAATGGTTTTTGACCTGTAGTTCATTTACTATTTGGAATATCTGAATGAAACTTCACAGATATGTTGATCATCAAAGGTTACATATTGTGACTAAGGATTGTCACTCTTACCTTTCCAGATTGTGAGTTATCCACCCTTGATTGATCTGAGAATTGGTTTTTGGCCTGTAGTTTCTTTTACTATATGGAATATCTAAATGAAACTTCACAGATATGTTGAACATCAAAGGTTACATATTTTTAGTGAGGACCGTCACCCTTACCTTTCCAGTTCATGAGTTATCCGCCCTTGATTGATCTGAAAAATGGTTTTTGACCCGTAGTTCATTTACTATATGGAGTATCTGAATGAAACTTCACAGATATGTTGACCATCAAAGGTTACATATTGTGGGTAAGGATCGTCACTCTTACCTTTCCAGATTGTGAGTTATCCACCCTTGATTGATCTGAGAATTGGTTTTTGACCTGTAGTTCATTTCATCCGTACGTGCTCACTGTTTCCGATCGATAACTTGAGTATTTATAAACAGAATTTTTTCAAATTTTGCATACATATTGTTATTGGGGATGAGTGGTATGGGATTGTTAATGGGCAAAATCCGACCATTTTCGATGGAGTTACTGCCCTTTCTCCCTTTAAAAAATGGTTTCTGGCCTGTTATTCTTTTACTGTTTATGATATCTGAATGAAACTTCACAGATATGTTGAACAGCAAAGGTTACATATTACAACGAAGGACCGTCACTCTTACCTTTCCAGTTCATGAGTTATCTGCCCTTGATTAATCTGGAAAAATGTTTTTGACCTGTAGTTCCTTTACTATATGAAATATCTGAATGAAACTTCACAGATATGTTGACCATCAAAGGTTACATATTGTGACTAAGGATGTCGTCATATCACTGTCTATCTCAGTTCTGTTGCTATTTAGGCATTATATATCTCACAAAATAACTTTTGGTGCCCCCAGCAGTGGCGGGGTATTATGCAGTGCTTGCGGTGCTTTTATTTTATTTGAATACATATTTCTGATGTAAAGCTCATACATTAAAAGGAGTAAGTTTGATTGATGTCAGTATTAATAAAACGCGGGTGTAGCAGACGGCTGTAAGGGGAGGAGGTGGGGGCGAACGCGCTGTAAAATGGTCAGGGAAAAATGAATTTTGGTCAGGGAAAAGTCAGTGAAAAGTCAGGGAATTTCATTTCAGACTAAGAGTGGGCACCCTGTTACTGCCATCATATAACGTTAATGACGTCACAGAATGTGCACCACGTGATGACAATGGCAATGCGACGCTAATGGCACAGGGAGCCAAGCAGGATTTTATTTTGCAATTCGCAACTTAAATAATGCTCCAATCATGCTTTCCAGTCAATAACGAGGTGCAAACTATGTTTACAACCATTTTATTACCCGATAAAAACACTCATGATCTCATAAATAATGTAAATCCAATGGGTAAAAAAGTCCAATTTTTCACGTTTTTGGGGCTTTTTATGTTCCGACAAAAAACCTCAGAAAAGTGGGAGAAAAACAATCCATCATTAGTCTGTCGATGTAGGATAGAGAAATCTCACCCTAGGGGTTGGAATTTAACCAGGGACTCGGCAAGCCTCGTCCCTGGTTATAATTCCAACCCCTATGGTAAAATATCTCTATCCTACATGGATACTCATGGTGGATTGTTACAGTCTATCCCAGGGTAAAATCTCGGATACCCTTATCAGGTGTGCAAGAATAATCATTCTTATCTTTGCAAATGTAATGTGATGTCTGATTGGATAACATCATAAATTTGTGACAGTATATCCTGAGTTATACAGTCGCAAACTCGACATCATTATGCAACGTCTCTTTACATTGCCTGAAAAGTGTTTCTATGCGGCTAGCAAGTGGTTTTATGCACCTGGCATCCGCTGGCTATAGGCACAACTTACTACATTTTCACTGTCTTTTTGAAGAAAAAATGTTTCTAGTTCATTAGAATTGGTATAACTATATTCAAAATTTTCATTTGGGGAGGTATACGGTGGGACATATTGTCGGAATTAAAGTTTTAAGATGGCGCATCAGCTGAGCCGTAAAACGTAATTTCTAAGCTTATATCCAACAATATACCTCTTACATACAGCAATCCCCTAAATATACAGATTTCTTCTGCATCTTAGAGATGCATGTTAACAATCAAATAATAGAGAAGTGAATATAGGGATCACACATGTTTTTTCATGCATTAAAGTTTGCCAGGTCCGGAGGATGTTGTTTGAACATGAGGCCGTTAGTCTGAATGTTCAAACATAGTCTGAGGGACCAGGCAAGTGTTAATGCATTGAAACAGTCCTGTGTGATGGTTATTCTTGCACTGGGACGTGATGGCAGTCAATAACGTGTCTGGCAACAGATGCGAGTCTGACTGCAACTCCAGGGGTCGCGAGTTCAATCCCAGCCCGATCCCATACTTTCGTGGAGATTGATCATGAAATAATTTCTACGGTCATTTTCCTCCCTTCCGCTGAATCATTCAAGAAGGTTTGTTGTCAGTTACAAGCAAAAGTATGTGCACAAAGTACTGGTTAAATGCTTGTTCAAGCTTGCCAGGAAAAGTGTGGTTAGGTGAACTGACTGTCCCACCATGACCATAGCTGTTGACTTGGGACATAAAGCAACATAACAAACAAACAAACAAACAAACAAAAATCATTATTCTTGCATATTTTACCTAATTTGAACTAAACCGCACGTAAAATATCGCTTAAACATTAAAATATCCCTTTTCTTACACTGGATTTCTCTAAACAAAATGGAGTCAGTGTCAAACTTTTGAATGTCATTACATCGCCTCAACTTCATAGACGCGGTCAATGTTTATCGCAAACCAAAGCATCAGGGAAATAAACAGTCAAGGCCGCAACACTATGCAAGAATACATCTTTGGCTTGAAAGACTGCAATTTAAATTATCAACCAGACATGCACCATGTCATCAAAATGAAACATCTTAGGATATAATTTGAAATTTGAAAATCTATTTTTATAAACCAGGACTAGGAATCCTACCAAACCCATATACTATACCATGCCTAAACCTGTCATTCATATTTACCATTTGATGTTGCCTCTGGGAGTGAAATAACGCCTTGCATTAAAATCGATAAACCACTAGTGGTTTATAGATTTTTGGGAAACGTTATGAAATGATGCTTTTAACGTCACGCATATGGCAAAACCCTAATGTTTTTACGCCAAAACTATGAATTCTAAATAATTTTAATATCATATGATAAATAGAATCTAACATTCATGCTCCTGTATTATTGAGTTTATTAAACTCATTGCGAAAAAGAGATAAAAGGCTTGTCAAGCCTCGCATTTTATCTCTTTTCCCCAACTCGTTTAATAAATTAAATAAAACATAAGCACTCATGTAAGATCCTCTATTTACAGCATAATACTCAGCAGAAAGACATTAATGTCAATCACCATCCGTATCCAACGGAAAATGGTCACCATGGAAACCAAGACAATATTGACAGCAAACATATATTTCTGAACACCGTCATAGTGGACAGTCCAGCCAATAGGAAACGACCAATTTCAGCGCTCGGACATTCAGCAAATAAAAGTGCATCTTCCATCTACAGAACTTCTTCTTTCCGTGAAGCACAGAAAGTGTATCAGCATCCGTTGCCACGGAAACAAAATATAATTGAAGACGTTGTAGTTCTTAAGAAAGACAAAAAGCACTCTTATAGATCAGATGGAAAAATGCATTCAAAATTCAAACCATCACTGGAGTATACGATTGGTGTTGACGAGAAAAACTTTGAAGGACAGTCTGAATCAGCATCACCAAGAGCTTTCACTCCAAGTGGAGCAGTCTACAAGACAAGGAACCATTCTATAAGTGACTCGGACTCAACTTTATCAGACATGTCTGATGATGAAGTGTTTCCAGAGCAGGACAGTGCTTTAAGAAATCTTACCGCTAAGGAAAAAGATTCATTGCTATGTGATATTATATCTGTGGGGGACAGAATTATAATAAGTTGCCCGCAGAAACAGCCGAAGTATGGGAAGAAAAAAGGTAATATACATGTACACAATCATACAGTCATGTATAATTTAAAATACAGTAAAACCTGTGTAAAATGGCCACTCTCAAAAAGACAGAAAAGTGTTTTTCAAGACCAATTATTGCTTAATGCAGGTCAAAAGTATTGCAGAATGCTCCAAGGGAAGAATTCTGCAATACTTTCGGCCTTCATTAAGCTACCATTTGTCATTAAGATCTTTGTTTTGTCTATTTTTGAGTGGCCATTTTATACAGGTTTTACTGTATATTCACATCTTATATCTATAATCACTGTATAATGTGTGCTTTAATATTGCAAATTAGCTTTTGCTTCATCTGTTTGAGATTTATAATTTTAGTTTGAAATTTTAGGATTTGAAAGATTAGTTTCATGTCTTTTTTTTTTAAACTTTATTTTGTTAAAGGAAGCAGTAAAAATATGTTTGTCACTACGTGAAGCTAGTGTTACTTTGTGAAAGTATCTCTAACTTTATTTGTAGTGGTGCAGTTTAAAACTCTACATGTAGCAGGTTAGCAAATTGGCAGTTTATGAAATTCTAAAAATATTCACAGTTTGCCATATTGTGGCAGGTACCTAAATACTGATTGGCAGCTTGACATGTTGGAAAGAGACAAGTTTAGACATTGGACACAATACTTGATAATTGTAAATTTCAAAATTTCATAATTTTCAGTAAGCAAATATTGCCGATTGCCAGTACACATTTGAATAAGGCAATTCCAATAATTAGACAATTCCAACAAGTACCCCAACATATGTCTTTTGAATGAATTCCATTTTTTTTTACCAGAGGTATTTTCTTCGTTAATTTCTAAATATCTTTTACTGTTTCCGTGAAGTTTGCATGTAGAAATGCATAAGTTTTCAGTAGTTTGATATGCACCTAGATGGTTATAAAAATTCCAGTTTTATGTTATTGACAGCTTATTTGAATAAGATGTAAAATTGATGCTTATACATAGTTGTATATTTGTCCCAAGCTGAAGCCATGACACTGGACAAGTTGGGTCTCTGAAATCAATTTATCTTGTATCTTGGGCACAAATATTTTAAAATGCCAGAATGAAAGCCAAGGCAAACATTGTAGGCTTAGATCAGACTGCTCCTCAAGGAGCAGTCTATTCTGTGTCTGCACTGTTTGCTATTTTGACAAAAAAGTTTGAGAATCAAGGACATGATAGCTGTTTTCTGGCATAAACCTAGCTTTTGCTGATTTCATTTAATTTCAATTTATCTTGTATCTTGAGCACAAATATTTTAAAATGCCAGAATGAAAGCCAAGGCAAACAGTGCCGAGCAGTTTTATCTTAGCCTGCACTGTTTGCTGTTCTGACAATAGGTTTGAGAATCAATTAAGAACATGTTAGATGATAGCTGTTTCTGGCTTAAACCTAGCTTTTGCTGATTTCATTTAAGTTGGATTTCGAAGGACGGTGTCAGAAAGTTATGTGTCAGGTACAAGTATGAAACTACCAGTAGATAGTAAACTCCCCATTAAATAGATGGAGATGGTTTTAAAAGTAAAGATAAAATGTCTTCGCCCTAGTTTTCTAACATTTCACTCAGGACCTGGCGAATGTAACTGCATAAAAATACTTTTAAACTATACATGTTATACCCTGCTCATGATCTACTTCATTACCTGCCTTATGCACTTCCCTGTAGATAGTATCCATAGCATAGGTTGACACCTGAAAATGTTAGGGAAATATAATATCCTTCAAATCGTTCCATTCAAATTTTCTGATATATACTATATATATATTGAAGATGTTATAATAAGTGTAAGAATAGTGTAAAAAATATAGAGTTCTTACATGATTGCTAATGTATAACTGTTATTCAGTTTATTGATTGAGTTGGGGATAAGAGATCAAATGTGAGACTTGCAGAGCATTTTATCACTTTTTCTCAACGGGATTGATAGATTCAATTATACAGGAGCATGAGTGTTTAATTCAATATCACAATACACTAAAACTACTTTAAAATCATGTAAAATAGTGTAGACCCAGATCAGACTGCTAGGAGCTGCCTGACCTGGGTCCACACTGTTTGCCTCTACACTTACATTTATAAGTCAATAATGTTAGCAAATGTATGAAGCAGATGACTTTCAGAAGCATTTTGTGGGCACTTTAAGGGTATGGGTCTAATGTTTAACCTGAGCATGTTTTGTGTATTTGAGCAGTGAAAACTGAACAGATATATTGGCAGACTCATCTGAGCCTTTCCTGTTTGCCTATGTTATAAATACCAAAATCTCAAGGCTGCCCTAGCCATCTGGGCCATCACTTGAGATTTTGGTGCTTAAAATTATACCACAGGCAATTAGGAAAGACTCAGATCTGGCTGAATTCAGCAACCAAAGAATTAATAAGTCTTTGGTTGTTTAATTCAGCTAGGATGTTTTCAGCACCTTTACTGCTGTACATTGGGACCATAATTTTTTTTAAATCAAATTATTTTTTTGTATTAAATCGAGCCAAAGAGCAAACTAGAAGGACTTGTAACACAAAAATCTAAATGTGTGATTTAAAAAATAAAGTTGTAATAATTCAGTTACAATTTTTTTATCATATGACGTTGCGTCTGGGAGTGAAATAATGCCATGCAATAAAATCAATAAACCACTAGTGGTTAACAGATTTTCGGGAGACGTTATGACATCCATAACAACTTTGTGTACATAATGACAAAATTTTGTAAGTAAATAAGTTCACAACCTTATTATAACGCTTTTCACGGCAGAAATGATGATTTGCTGTGGTGTGATTAATCTTGTGTGCCTGCTGTGAGAGGTTGAAGAGAAAAATATACAATGAAATATATAAAGTATCTTACATGAGTGCTCATGTTTTATTGAATTTATTAAACGAGTTGGGGAAAACAGATAAAATGCAAGGCTTGCAGAGCATTTTATCTTTTTTTTACAGCAAGTTAAATAAATCATCATTTCTTCAATGTCTAGCAACTACCAAGGTTCCTGACATTGAATTTATGTTGAGCATACTCCTCAAGTTTCTGTCTATGAACCATTGGTAAATGTTCTAAAATTTCGAACACTGTTCTCTTTCTGTTCTCAAATGTTTTGGGGTTATTAGGTAATATATTGCTTGTCACAATAGTAAACAGTGAAGACCCTGATAAAACTGCTTCAGAGGCAATCTAATCTGGATCAGCGCCATTTTTCTAGGCCTTTTGACATGCAACTAGTGTTCGAAGTTTTAGAACATCTTCTGTATGAATCAAATCTCCAGGACTTTGGTTAAGACTGTGTAACGAAAATTTAATTTTCTTATTTTCAACCAAAACATATGTTGTGGGTGCTCAAAAGAACTGTCTCAATGAGACGGATCTTTTGAGCACCAAAAACATGTTTTAAAACTGATGGGTAAGAAAATATTTACATTTTTACGCTGAAATATTTTGTTTATCTAAACCTGTGAATCTCTTTGTTGTAGTTTTGAAGCCAGTCAATCATACAGGAATTGTGAAGTTCCGAGGACAACTGGATGCCAATAAATATGATGCAAGAGTCTATGTTGGTGTTAGAATGGATGATCAAGGTAATTTATACAGAGAGTTGCCAGTCTTTTGTCAGTCCCGTAATTAACCCTTTACTCCATTGGCTATTTTTAGATTATGACATCATTTTCTATTTTTAGACAACATTGAAAAAATTCAAGAAAAATTTAAGTTAAGTTTTGAATACTTTTGAAAATATTTTGGAAAATGGAGCATTTGCTCTTATTTTCCATAATATTTTCAAATAGTATTACATGATATTTCAAAGGCGTTATTATGGAGCAAAGGGTAAGAAATTAATTTTCTTATTTATCAACCAAAACATAAGTGATTGTACCCATATATAAGAAGGGAGATAAACATTTACCAGGAAACTACGGACCCGTATCACTGACTTCAATCACATGTTAAGTTCTCAAGCATGTTATACACAGCAGAATTATGAGCCACTTTGACCAACACAATATGCTATGTGACAATCAGCATGGCTTCCGGAAAAAGCGCTCATGTGAAACGCAGCTGATTGTAACCATCCAGGATATTGCCAAGTACCTTTCAAAAGGAAGACCGGTTGACCAACATCCTGCTCGACTTTGCAAAAGCGTTTGACAAAGTCCGGCCAGGGATTCAGTTTGGCGTCGGCCATCGGACATAGTCCGAAAATAGTTCCAGATGTCCGAGACTTTGCTGTCTAGTTTGGACAGTTTGTCCGAGACGATTTTCAGAAGTACATACTGTACGGTAATGCACAGTAATGCACAGTGATGCAATAGTATTTTTGTTTTATAAAACGATCGCTGATTGGCCAAATTTCTGTAAGCGGTAGGCTGGTTCGCATAATTTTACCCCTAAAATACTTATTCACTAAAGCAAACCAGTCATGAAGTTTTGTTAGGCGACGCCTGATTGGTCTATTGCATCCTGTAAACTTCTTACCTCGATTTCATCTCGAAGCGGACAGCATATTTGCATTGGCATTCGCCGATAAAATGACTAAAAAACTTAATTGCCACCAAGAAACAATGGGAACTCAAGGTTTTTTATCCCACAAAACAGTTTGCCCACTCCATCATTACCTTAACAGCCACTTTTCGTGACTAGCGAGTCGTGCAGCAGCCGAAAATAGCAGCAAAAACAGTACCCCACCCACTTCCACCGATCAGCAAGCTCCAGTCGCCTCATTAAATAAAAAGCCAGCCAATCAATCAGGCCGCACCTACCATCCGAAATGGTAGCAAAACTACCCCTTGTTTCATTATGAGAAGGGCAGATAGCATTTTCTGTTTATGGTGGTAAAATGAGTGTCTGAAAAAATGTCCTAAAAAAAAATCCAAATGTCCGAGCAATATTGGGGTTGCTCGGACAAAACGTCCGAAGCGAATTTCAGTCCAGCTGAAACCCTGCCGGCATGCTGGACTACTCCATAAGCTTGATCTTTGCAACATAAGAGGAAACACCAATAAATGGATCAGCTCATTCAGTGGAGACCGGAAGCAGCAAGTACTCCTGGAAAATTGCCACTCATCAAGTGCAGAGGTCCTGTCAGGAGTACCCCAGGGTATGGTCCTCAGCCCACTTTTATTCCTTGCATATATAAACGACCTACCAGAAGTCACCAAAAGCTTGAACGCTCAGATATTTGCTGATGACACACTCCTCTTCAGACCTATTATGAACCAACATGATAGTGACCTATTGCAGCAAGACCTCACAGCATTAGAAGAATGGGAGACTTTGTGGCAGATGGACTTTAATGCCTCCAAGTGTAGCGTTATTCATATATTGCCATCCAAGCGCAAGCACTCTTCATACACTCTACATGGACAGACACTAGAGACAGTTGAAGAGAGCAAGTATCTTGGCGTCACTATCTGGGCAAGACACACAGAGAATGTTACTGGAAAAGGAAATAAAACACTCAGCTTCCTACGCAGAAACTTCAAGGATTGCACTACACAAGTGAAAGCAGCCACTTACACCACCATGGTTTGCACAACCCTTGAATACGCAACTACAGTTTGGGACCCCTACCTTCAGAAAGACAGCAAAGCCGTTGAACAAGTCCAATGCCGAGCAGCAGGTTATGTTCTTAATGACTACTCAACCAGAACACCAGGGTGCGTTTCAGGCATGGTCAACATACTCCAGTGGGAAAGCCTTGAGACAAGAAGAAGAAACGACCGACTCACTATGTTGTATAGGATCCAGCATGGATTGGTCGATATACATCCAGACAGCTACCTACAACAGAGTGACAGACGAACAAGAGGGGAACATCCTCTCTACCAAGAAAGAATTGGGAGTGAGACCTACAGTTATTCCTTCTTCCCAAGAACAATCAGGGACTGGAACATGCTACCATCTAGGACAACATCAGCGCTGACACTGGAGGGATTCAGGGCAAACCTTACTGTTTGCCACCCAGTGTCCAGCTACTAGCCTGCAAGTTTTCGATGTACATAGGCTTTACAGATTTTAAACTGTATATATATTTTGGACCACTGACAGCTGATACCTACGGAGCATGTCAGTGCCGCATCACTAATTACGTTTTGAAAAGAACCCAGTTCTTTTCCCAGGAAGGAGAAGAAGATAAGTTGTGGGTACTTAAAAGAACCATATCATCTTCCAGTTGATCACCAAAACATGAATTCATTATTAATATACATTTTAGGAAAACCAGTTTTAGTTGTAATTTCACTTTATAAAATGAAAAAAATAAAAAATAATAAAATGAAAATTGATGGCATAACCCAATTTTTCATGATTATGTTGGGTAAATTCCAAAATATGTCTAAATCCAAAGTATGCTTTGTTTGAACTGGATCATTAGGCTTGTACCAGTCTCCTTACGTAATTTTTTGTAATGTTAAAATATATTTTACTTCATGTTTGTTTCTATAGTGCATGTATTACAGTCTGAATCCAGATCAGACCTGTTTTGTCGCATCTGATCTGAATCCAAACTGTTTGATGCTCTGATCATAGACTGAAGATATTCCTGAGAAGAGAAAAGATTTGGGGGGAGGGGGAAATAAGCAAAACAGCATGTATAACTACCAAGAATGCAAAGAGAGAATGCTTAACTCTATGCATGCTGGGTAATTTTTCGAGGTTTTGTTGTCATCTGCTGCCTTTTTTCAAAATTAACTTTTTCAAAAAATTATTTCAGGAACACTATCAGAGTGTCAAAATGTTTGGATCCAGATCAGGACCGACACTCTGTCGGTCCTGATCTGGATCCAAACTGTTTGCAAAGCTTATCAGCAGATGACAAAAGTAGCCACTAGCAAGGAAAATGTTAATCTTTAATCCATTATTTTACAGGGGGAGACACTGATGGAACTTATAAAGGAAAGAGGTTCATGTATACCCCACTTGATCAAGGAAAGTTCTTCAAGCTGAGGGACGTTACATCTGTTCTAAATGTTAAAGTAAGATTTTATCTCATTCATTAACTACTCAATCTTGAGGAGCGCCGTGGAAGAGTGCTCAACATGAGATGAAGGAGTCGCTGGTTTGAGCCTCCCTGCGGAAGCACTATGCAAGCACTTGCTGTGTCCTGAGGCAAAACACTTTATCCTCTGCTTAGTACTGGTTCAACCCAGGAAATGTCCCAACATGACTGAAATCTTGTTAACTGGGACATAAAGCATCATTCTCAAACAAACAAAATAATGCGGATTCGGATATAATAGTCATGTTCTGGCTTTCAAATATTTTTACCATGGACTTTTACAAAGGAATTATAGGAAAATGACCATGCTGTACATATTTATAGTGCTAAGGTACTATGGATTGCAAACTCTAAAAATGAAAGACTGAATCTGAGAAATGATATTTGAAATAGATATTAGAGCACATGTTATACATTACCATACATACCGTTCAGTCAATCAATTTTTAACCCATACTATTGCATAATAAGCCTAGTCACATGCTATTGTCAGTTTGTTTGTGTGTTCGTTTAACATCCCACCAACAGCTAAGTTTATATGGGGAGGGGGCCACGGCTTAAAGTCACATCCAACAGCCTGGAGAAGCCGGCTATCGAACCCCCAACCCCTGGTTTACAAGGCGAGTGGTTTATACACCATAGCCCCTTCTGCTATTAATGCACAGATTGGTTTCTATTGAAATGCTCTTTCCGGGCCACTTAATTTTACGACAGCTGGTCCATAACTGGCTTTTATATATGTCTGGGCCCTGAAAGACCTATTTTAATGAAAAAGTCCATCATGTGTTGACTGTGTTACAGCAACAAAAAATGTCTTGTTTTTTAGCAAAATTAGGGGACTATTTCATTGAATTTATGTTATAGTAACAATCAAACATTAATTATTTTGCCAGGTTCCTCGGGAGATGTTGAAAACCTCTTGCTTTGCCTTTGGTTCTTAACATATCCCACTGGACCTGGCCAGTGATAATGTATGAAAAAACATGTTTGATCCCTGTGGTCCAATTTAATCTAATTTATTTTTGCAGACTGGGAGGTATGTTCTTGTAAAGAAGTTATTGTCAAGACTACTGCACAGAAGAAAAGTAACTGGGTTTCAACCAGCCGCCCAAGAGTAGCAGTAGACCAACAGATTCAAACAAATTGCACACTTGATTATTTATTTACTCTTATTTTCTATCACTTACTTGGACTTTTCTTAACCAAGCTAAATATGCGTAACATGATGCAGACATACAGGAAATATGACATTTTGTTGTCTCTCTGCTAGCAGCAAATTTGTAGTCTGCTGATGATCTTTGCAAACAGTTTGGACCCAGATCAGGCCGGACATGTCAGGCCTGATCTGGATCCATGCTGTTGAACAAGCTGTTGTTATTCTCGAAAGAATATTTTGAAGTAATGTTAAAAAATATCTGCAGACAACAAAAATATCATGAAAAATTGCCCAGCATACAGAGTTGATTATGTGCTAAAGAGAAGCTAGGGATTAGATTCACCTGCATTTTAACATGTTTGCTTACTGCACGAAATTTAAAAAAAAAAGAGTAATAGGGCTATGAACATTTACATTGACCCTTTATCTGCTAGTGTAGTATGCTGTTAGCCTTTGCAAACAGTTTGTACCCAGATCAAGCGCAGCAGAATGTCGGGTCTGATATAGATCCAAACTGTTTGACACTCTGATGGTATTCCTGAAGTATTTTTTTAAATTGTTTTTTAAATTGGCGGCAAACAAATTGGAAAAATTAACCAGCATGCTTAGAGTTAATAATGCATGTTATAATGCGTTTGCTTTAACCCGTTACTCCATTGGCTAATTTTAGATCATGACATCATTTTCTATTTTTAGACAACACTGAAAAAATTCAAGAAACATTTTAATTAAGTTTTGAAAACTTTTGAAAATATTATGGAAAATGGAACATTTGCTCCAAACGCGCAAATGCTACATTTTCCATAATATTTTCAAATAAGTGATATTTCAAAGGTGTTATTATGTAGTAAAGGGTTTATACTGCATAACAGTTAACAAATAGCTAACTATGACTCTTAACCTGCCAGTGTTGCCCGCTGTTAGCCTTTGCAAACAATTCTGAGCCAGAGGCCAACAGAGTGTTAGGCCTGATCTGGTAGTCTTGAAAGTATTTTTTGAAAATGTTAATTTGAAAAAAATCAGCAGGCGGCAAATATTCATTCAAAACTTCTCACCATGCAAAGAGTTAATTGAAGCTAATGAAATATGATTCATCAGCATTGACTGCATCAATCACAACAAAAGTCGTCTGCTGAAATGTTTATAAACCTCTTTGTTATATACCTGGTTGACCAATCACTGGCCACGGGCTTCATTCCCATTTACACGGCAGCAGAGGGCTTCATTTCCCATTTAAGCCTGGTGTGCTGGAAAAGAAGGTATATAATAATGACCATATAACATTATTTTCTGTATTAACGTTTTGCCAAGCCCTCATGTGATAATTAATGGGTTGCAGCTCTCACCGCTTTGCGGTTCAGGCTGCAACACATTATCAAACTCAAGCCAATGACAAATGTCAATACACGGAAAAGAATGTTTTATCCTCTTAATGTAGACCCCAAATCAGACTGCTCCTAAAGAACTATAGGACCAGTTTTGATTTGAGTCCACACTGTTTGCCTCAAGACACTTACATTAATCGATAATGTTAACAAATATATGCAGCAGATAAAATTTTCAGATGCAATTTTTACAGGCGCTTTAATGGTTATAGTTCAAATATAACTAACAGTGCTATGAACATTTACATTATAGTAGTTATAGAGTAAGATGTTCAAGATCTTTATTTTTTATTAAAATTTTATATTCTTTGATTTGTGTTGTTTTGGTGTGCCACTTTTACTACTCATACATGATCAGTCTATAACAGACTGCCACTGCCCTTAGACATTAACCCATATAAGCCTAGCATCCTTTTTGTGGGACATAGCCAAACAGTGCAGTCCAAGATCAGACACCACAGAATGCGGCGACTGATCAGGGTCTCCACTGTTTTCTTACAGAGTATCCTATTAAATTTGAATAAAAATGAAAAATACCACCCAGCAGCCCTAAAAAGGAAATGGACTGGTCCAATTGATAAGAGAGGGAAATTCCATTTGGCTTAAATGGGTTAATTGCCATGCTGAATATAGATGATCTGATACCTGTGCTAAACCTCAATCATTACATTCAATCATTACATTCCAGAGCACTTCCTTTTATGTTCAGTAAATTATAAAAAAAAAACAGGAAATGGGTAGTTTAGGTCACCATGTTGAACTCTGGCATATTTTCTTCAGATACTCATTGGTCAGCTGGCTAGCTGCTAGGTAAGATAAGTGATTGGCCCAAATGATGGATATCCGCACTTACATTAAATACCACACAGTATGACATTTTTTTTACTTTGTCCTTTGTCTCCAAGGTCATACCTACAAACGAAAACCTTTGTTGTGATCTGAAACCTTTGCTGTAATTTTCACACAATATGCAATCATTGTGACAAATATGAACACCCTTAGTAAAAAAAAATATGAAGGAGTTCCCATTACGACAGATTTTAAGTCTATGTGAGCTTGACCTTTGACTCCAAGGTCATTGAGGTGATATGAAACCTTCCTTGTAATTTAAGCGCCATAGGCAATCATTTTGCTTAATACAAGTATGAACACCCTGGTCGAAAAATGAAGGAGTGGTTCGCATTAAACCAACTGAACAAAAGACAGATGGACAGGGCTGATTACAATATAAAATTTCTTAAGCCTCCACTCAAAAATTGACAAAACAAAGGTCTTAAAGGCAAATGGTGGCTTAATGAAGGTCGAAGTATAGCAGAATAGTCATACTTTTGACCTGCATTAAACCAATTTTGGTCTTTCTTTTTGATTGGCCGCTTAATACAGGTCTTACTGTACTCAAAGTCTAACAAGCTACAAATGATATACTTGTTTGAAAACTAAGTGACATTTTCCCATAACGTGTTGCTTCTATACACTTAAACAAAGCATATGATTGCGTATCAATATCTGTAGGTATTATTTGCAAGTTGTTTGCGTATTGCTCCGAAAAGTGAGTATGTTTAGGAAATACCACAATCACTCACCGGCATCGTGAGGAAGAGTCACAGAACACTAACAGCCGCAGGAAGACAATTAAGTGAAGCAAACAGCAGGGTTACCAGCTCTCTCGTCCTCATCAAGATGATTTCAAAACCAAAAAGGACTCTAAGTAATGCATATCAAATCAAGGATCAAACACAGAACCCTCACAAACAATGGGAGGAACATTAAACAATCAATCAACAACAACGAAACCACCGCCTAGAATGGAGAGCAGCCTAAGCCACAGGGAGGCTTAAAAGCATTTTACTGGCACTAAAGTTCCCCTCAGCGTCATTTTAATTGATCTCATTGGTACGTGTTATTGTGGGTCTCAACTGCTACTTTTTTAAGCTTACCTGAGCCATAGGCGCAAGGTGAGCTATTGTGATCGGTCTTTGTCTGGCGTCCCTCAGTAAACTTTTGTTTTAAACTGCATCTCCTCCTGAAATACTGGTCCAATTTCATATAGCTTCACATGAATGTTCCCCATCATACCCTCTTTCAAAATTGCATAAATGGTTCTGCTCCACCCAACAGGAACCACCAGAGTTCCAGATAAAAAAATCTTTTAAACTACATCTCCTGAACCCAAATTCAAAATAATTTCACAGAATTAGTCCTCATAATACCCTCTACCAAAATTGAACAAATGGTTACGCTCCGCTGAACAAAAGAGCTGCCAGAGCTCCAGATAAGAAATACCTTTAAACAGCATTTCCTCCTGAACCACTGGTTCAAATTCAAAATAATTTTACAGAATTGTTCCTTATGATGCCTTCTACCAAAATTGCACAAATGATTCCGCTCCATTGAACAAAGGGGCTGCCAGGGCTCTAGATAAGAAATGTCTGTAAACGACATCTCCTAAACCCACGGGTCCAAATTCAAAATAATAAAACAGAATTGTTCCTCATGATGCACTCTACCAAAATTTCACAAATGGTTCAACTCCACTGATCAAAGGGGCTGCCAGAGCTCTAGATGAAAATGTAGAAACGAAATCGACTAATGAACCACTAAGTCAAAATTAGAAATATTATAGGCATCTTGTAATGAGACAAATCTTGCAAATATGGCAAATGTTGGTAGAGAGTTTTTCCCTTGATTCTGGGAAGATTGATTTTCGCATACAGATAGCTAGCTACATTGTCCATTTTATGTTTTAAGGTGTCACAGGTACACTTTCCTAATAAATGTGTACTTTAGTCTCTGAATAGTGCATTTATCATAGCAAACAGTGTAGACCCTGATGAAATGTAGCAAACTACCAAACTACCCTTTCAGTGGTTTCCAGTATAGAAAGGGTTTATTCTTCATTATCAGATGAGTTCAATAAAGTAATGCCCCTGAGTCTGAAACCACTAGGCCTAGAGCCTTGATATTATGTTTGTAGCATCATCTTGTGAACTTCTACCAAGTTTGTTCAAATTATGCCCCTGGTGGCCAAATATGGCCCTGCCTCAGATGTCACTTGTTTTATTTGTTGAGGTTCTACATTCTGTTAATTTTGTCAACATAACCCATGTTAAGTCTTAATGAAACTGCTGATCTATCAAAATTCATAGCTGGACTTTGAGAGGAGCTATGCTCTCCTATACCTTTATAAACAGTCATTCTCAGGTGAGCGACCCAGGGCCCAAGGGCCCTCTTGTTTATGAACTAATTTATACTAAAACATCATACCTTCTGCTGAACCAGAACCTAACTAGTATTTTTTTCAACTCAAGTACAGTCTTTGAATTTACCAAAATTGACGGTAAGTAAACACGTGAATGTTACCTAGAAACGCCACAATCACATACTTTAAGAAACAAAAGCAAGTCCGTGCCAAAATCCTCTAACAAAACATTAGCATGGCAATCATAAATATCAACACTACACCTTTTACTACCCACACCTTTTACTACAAGATAATAAACTAAAGCAAGCATTCACAAATATTGTAAATCACCACAGGTGAATTCACAACCATTGTGAATCCTCACAGGTGTAACCCACTATTTCATTGAAGATTTGGCCATTGAAATTATTCTAAGCTCCCGGGGCCTTGTCTACTGTCCCTCCTAAGGCAGTGATTCTGTTGTTGTCTTTTCATTGTTTACTGTTGCTCCCATTGAATGTGGGGGTTTTGAGCTTCTTCAACCTCATTATCTTAGGAAAGTGAGCATTTTTCAAATACAGATTCTTTGAGTATCGCACCTGCGCAGACAATGTCTTCAACCTGTGGTAAAGGTTTTATATGATGAAAATTCTTCTAAAATAAGTAGAAATATTCTCAGGCATGCATTAGAATTAAAATGGATAAAATCATTACAAACACCACATCCACTTGATTTTAATGATAATATTTACAATGAAGGTAATATTTCAAGATGATCAGATTTTTATAAGGTTTTTTTCTCTCTTTTAGCCATTCATAAATGATTTCACAGTACACAGGGGTTTGTATTATGATTTTTGAGAGAAAAAATTTAGTATTTTTATATAGTATTTTTTTCTGTCAAAAATCGTGATACATACCCCTATGTCATGGTATACGTAAGATGATAATCTGTAACGCAAAAGTAGACATGTTTTAACCTTTTCTGATTTAAATATATCTTTAAAACAGTCTGTCCCCATCATATGGCACGTCCATGTTTGGTTACACTTTCTATGTCTTCATTTCGTAATGAATGTATGATGCAGTACTTCTGACTATGTGTTATGCTCAACATGCCCCCTTGTCCTTATATTGATTTTGAAATTAATCATTCTGTCTTTGGATGGGCCAACTTGAGGTTTTCTTTAGCTCAGACTAAATGTGCGTTATGCGCCATTTTTGTTTCATCTTAGAGTGTTACTTTCTTTGCTTAGATTGTTTCTCTGTAATGATACATTGCCACCATGCAAGCTACACAACATTTGTATTTTAACAACAGTGGAATCTAGGGCAAAGATTTGGTACCAGAACATGCATTTAAGCCCCCTCCCCCCCCCCCCCCACACACACACAAACACACATACACTCCGTGGCTTAGGCTGCTTGTGATTCTGTTGTTGTTGATTCATTTATTTCCGTTTATTGCTGCTGCCATTGTTTGTTGGTTTCTGTATTTGGTCCTTGCTTTGTTATTCAGTACTTTGTGTCCTTCTAGCTTTGCAATCATCTTGAAGAGAAAGAGAGACCTGGTTGCTTTACTTTAACTGTCTTCCTGATAGTGTACTGAGGCTCTGCCTTACGGTACCGTGGGTTAGTCTGCAGTGTGTGATTGTGATATTTCTTGATCATACTCACTTCATTTGCTTTATTTTGCCTTATCAAAATTCAATTTGTCAACAAAAGGATCTGATTCATAATCATACACAGTATATTCAAGCTAAATCTGTTGTTTCCTTTTTACCTAAAAATTTGAACACAATGAATCTTCTAGTATTTGTTATAAGTGCAATAAACCTTTTGGTAGTATTATATTTAATTTTAACAAAATAGTAACTGAATTTATATTGAAACTACTATACCTGATTTTTACTGCTACCTTATGTCTACTGGTCATATATTTACTGGGGATTTGAAAATTATGAATGATTCTAGAATTCGGTCTTTTGTCTGAAAAGGGCATAATATAGATTTCCATCGCCGGTATGCTTCACCAAATGTGATGAATTGCTGGTATCCAAGATTGTTCTAATTGCTTTTGCAAGGGAGAGCATTTTGTATCAAATGCTTTGAATTCTTGGAAACTAAATATTTTAAATATCAGTGATTAAAGAATTTCACTTTATTGCAATAATTATGTGGAGCTTCCATCGAAGCCTAAATTTACTTTTAGACATTTGAAGAAAGATGTCGATGAATTTCAAAGGAAGTTTGTGTTAGCGCCAGCAGATAAGGCAGCTATATACAACAATGTTAGGGTTGCTTGAAGGATGTACTATGTCAACATACTAAAGCAAGAATTTGACAGCGCTGAAACCTATGAGCATAACTTGTTGGTAAGAGGTATGTCATTGACAGACATTGGTGTCATGAATATGACTGCTAATTAATATGTTCTTAAAAGCGTTATCATTTGGAAACAAAGAGTACACCCAAAACTGAAAGTGATGATCATGGCAAGCTGAGTATCATGCAAAGGCTATATAGACTTAGTTTGGGGGAGATTTTGAGACGGATGGCATAAATAAGGACCTTGCATTTGGAGGGATTAAATTGCATTCTACACATCCCATTGTTCCGGCTTTAATAATGTTCTTTAAAAGGTTATCCTTTGGAATCAAAGAATACACCAAAACAACTGACAGTGTAGAGTGTGCAAACTTTCTGGGCCAGACTAGTTAGTTTCGCCCATTCTCATCAGTGAATAAGTCTTGCTGGAGCATTTGGTCATGTGACTGGGAACTGATAGCGGGGTACAAAGCAGTATCATCTGCAAAAAGACTAACCCTTGATTTGACCTGCTCGTGCAGGCCATTTATGTATGCTAGGAGAAAAGATTTGTGATTCTGCTGGTGTTGTTCCATTGTTCATTGTTGCTCTCATTGTTTGTGCCAGCTTAGTGATAGGTCATTGTTTTGTTACGCAGTACTTAGTGTCCTTTCTAGTTTTGTAAGCATACATATCGCTGTGGAAGAGAGAGCTGGCTGCCTTGATTGCATTGTCTTCTTGATGTCATGTGGCTGTTATTATTTTTTTTGTTTGTTTGTTTGTTTGTTTTTTGTGTGTTTTTTGTGCTTTTTCCTCACGCCCTTGACGGTGCCATGGGTTGGTCTGCAGTTTGTGATTGTTGCATTCCTGGTCATACTCACTTACTTTTGGTCCAAGAACCGAGCCCTGTTGGACGCCAGAGGAGACTGTGATGTTTTCTTAGCTTTCCCCATTGATTACAACTGCTTGTTCCCGATTATCTAAAAGTCCCCAAAACCATTTGAGGGTGTCTCCTCTAATGCCATAGTGGTGCAGTTTTAGAATAAGATTTCCATGGGCAACTTTATCAAAATCCTTACTAAAATCTAATAAAATGAAATCAGTCTGTTTGTCCATCTGCATTGTTTTAGATAATTTATCAAGCAGCAAGATAAACTGCATATCGCAGGATCTCTTTTCTAGGGAATGATGTTGAAGTTCAAAGAGAATGTTTAATTTAGTCAAGTGCGTACAGTGGCGGATCCAGGATTTCTTGAAAGGGGGTTCATATGTATAAGGAGGTGGGGTTCGCTTTGCTGATATTATATCATTTTCAAGGGATATTTTTTTTAATGTAGGGGTGGGGGGTGGTGCCGGATGTGGGGAGATTCTTTGTGTAAGGTCAGACCGGGCCCACACAACTATTTTTGGAGGTAGCACCTGCTAATGTAGATTTTACACGGGGCCTGGTTTTCGACACTACAATCTTGGTTTCAACCCTTCTGCAAAAAGACTAACCCTTGAGTTGTGATTTGATTTGGTCTGCTCATGCAGGCCATTTATGTATGCTAGGAGAAAGGATTTGTGATTCTGTTGGTGTTGTTCCATTTTTTATTGTTGCTCTCATTGTTTGTGTCAGCTTTGTGATAGGTCATTGTTTTGTTACGCAGTACTTTGTGTCCTTTCTAGTTTTGCAATCATACATATCGCTGTGGAAGAGAAAGCTGGCTGCCTTGATTGCGTTGTTTTCTTGATGTCATGTGGCTGTTTTTTTTGTTGTTGTTGTTATTTGCCTTTTCCTCACGCCCTGGACGGTGCCATGGGTTGGTCTGCAGTTTGTGATTGTTGCATTTCCTGGTCATACTCACTTACTTTTGGTCCAAGTACCGAGCCCTGTTGGACGCCAGAGGAGACTGTGATGTTTTCTTAGCTTTCCCCATTGATTACAACTGCTTGTTTCCGATTATCTAAAAGTCCCAAAACCATTTGAGGGTGTCTCCTCTAATGCCATAGTGGTGCAGTTTTAGAATAAGATTTCCATGGGCAACTTTATCAAAATCCTTACTAAAATCTAATAAAATGAAATCAGTCTGTTTGTCCATCTGCATTGATTTAGATAATTTATCAAGCAGCAAGATAAACTGCACATCGCAGGATCTCTTTTCTAGGAAATGATGTTGAAGTTCAAAGAGAATGTTTAATTAAGTCAAGTGCGTACAGTGGCGGATCCAGGATTTCTTGAAAGGGGGTTCATATGTATAATGAGGTGGGGTTCACTTTGCTGATTTTATCTAATTTTCAAGGGATATTTTTTTTAAAAAATGTGGGGGTGGGGGTGGTGCCGGATGTGTAAGGTCTTGACCGGGCCGAACTGGGTTTCCTTTGCTCCACGCTACTAGATTATGAGACGTTTGTAAATATATTTAATTGCCCACACAACTATTTTTTTTTTTTTTTTTGGGGGGGGGGGGGCAGCACCTGTTAGTGTAGATATTACACAAGGCCTGGTTTTCGACACTCCAATCTTGGTTTCAACCCTTCATGATGATGATGATGATGATGATGATGATGATGATGATGATGATGATGATGATGATGTTGATGATGATGATGATGATGATGATGATGATGATGATGATGATGATGATGATGATGATGATGATGATGATGATGATGATGATCATACGGACAATGTTCGAAGGGACGTCATCAGGTTTCTCATAACATAGCAAGAGGGTGTGGTATGGCCAGTGCTCTGGCGGGGAGTTTCCTATGCCTTTACTGGGTAGTTTTGTCATTGAGGTTGTTCTAAAACCAAGTTTTAATTTTAGATCGAATTTTTGGAAAATTCTGATTTTCTTTTTCGATTATATTCAATATTTAAAATTATATAGTTTTGTAGTTTAAAATATATGAATATATAAAATGATAATATAATTAATAAGAAATAAGTCACCAACTTTTACCCAAACGATGCATGATGGGAAATATAGATTTCGTTCATGTTTTTATTAATGCGTATGATTTTGGATATAACCCACGCATAATCAGCCCAGCGTACAACAGAAACTGCCAGTCGTTTGTAGTGGTGGGATCTATCTCAGGTTTTCGCATTAATTTGCGGAAAGTGACTGGGATCAGATGTTTTAAATCTTACAAACGATTGCTTCAGTTCACTATGCATCAGATGGCATAATTGATTTGGTGCATTTTGTCGATAAAAGGCGTTTATTTGAGATAATTTGGTGCACTGTTTCTTTCACGCTTCGCTGAATTCAGCTTGTTGTTTACAAATATTTCAACAGACTGACAAACGGGATTTCAGCGATTCTGAATTTTTGTTGTGAGTGCATAGCATCGCATATTCCTTTTATCGGTCTTAATGATAGCTATATCAATTTACCCTACAAAAAGATCCAACAAGCAATGCAATAAAATAAAAAATATCCTAGCACACAGCTTCACACTAGCAAACACTGAAACACAAACTTTTAAAATAAAACAACCTTTCCTTGTTAGTGTTAAAGGCAAGAATAAGCATAGTCCCACAACCTGAGATGCATTATTTAAAGTTATAATTTTGCTCCTGTCATTTGTAACCACGGCCCAAACCAGGGGAACTTGACTTTTCGTCTCTAGTTCCCTGCTATGACCCACACACTGCGGGGACAGCAAGCTGGTTAAAACATGGATTTTCCTCCCAGCAATCTAGTAGGTTTTACATTGCTTTATCATGTTATATTTTCCCCACACTGTGGGGACATTCTCATTTGCCCCCCTATCCACCGCCCTTCCCCAGTTCTGGAGAGCCATGGTTACAAATGACTGGTGCATTATTGCAGAATGCTACACAATGTCATGTGCTCGGACCCAAAAAACACTGACTGGTCAGTTACATACAGGTAAATGTATATATTGGAAAAACGTTGTTGTGGCTCAACGGTGGCTGAGCTTTCAGAACTGATGTATGATGAAGATTAAATAATCATATCTCCGTTATTTCTCTGCATATCTTTGAATTTTCTTCAAAAAGCACTGGTTCAATATACTATCTTTAATACTGTATTGTTATATTTATTGAAACTTTATCCTATCTATCTTCTTATACTCTTCTTCCATATATTGGACCGGGATCATCTAAGAACGTAATTGGTCCAGCGGGACATGAGCATGGCGGGTAAAAACAATGTCCCAGAACAGTCGATAAAACCATAAAACTATTTACAGGTAACTATGATGAAAATGGTAGCTGGTCATGGTTTAGGCTGGGCCTAGCCTGGTGAACAGGCAGGCACGGTGGGCACTGAGGTGACACTGTTTGGTAGTCTGTTCCAATCCCGGATTGTTCTGGGGAAGAAGGAGTTGTGATAGACCTCATGCGCAGTGTGTTCCTGGTAGAATCCTGTGTGGCTTCTTGTGCGGCTGTCACCTGGTTTTAAGTAGGTTGCCTTGTCTATGTCCACTAAACCATGATGTGCTTTGTAGAGAAGGCTGAGTCTGGAGATCTGGCGTCTGTCCTGTAGGCTTTCCCAACCAAGCTCTTTGACCATCTCTGTGACGCATCCAGGTGTACGTGATGTATAGTCGTTGTACACATAGCGAGCTGCCCTGCGCTGGACTTGTTCAAGTGCCTTTGTATCAGCTTGTCGATAAGGGTCCCACACAGGAGCTGCATACTCCAGGACTGGTCTAACAACAGAAGTACATGATCGTAGGGACTCCGGCATGTCGTTAATGTAGGCCAAGAATAAGAGGGGCCCGAGTACTGTTCCCTGGGGAACTCCAGGTAAGACATCTGACCGGTCTGAGTGTGAACCATCCAATACAACTTCCTATTTGCGATTCTCAAGGAAAGATCTTAGGCGATCATATATGATCATTTTCTGAGGTGAGTGTTTTTTAGAAATTTTGAGAAAAAAAAAAAAAAAAAAAAAGCTTCTGGCTGAGTCATCTAAATGAGTGCCCTGAACTCCTCTGTGGTCTCAGCTGCGACCACAGATGGAGCCAGAGTCCTTGGGAAAAAAGAATACTTCAGGGCATCACTATAAGTCTGGGGCCTGCAATACTGTGAATTGTGTGATGACCTGGTAGATCTTGTGCTCTGAGACGGGGTCAAGTACTTGTCTTTATCAATAGACATAGTCCCACAATGAATCTTGTGGAAGAAAAGCAGAGAGGACTGATCCCTCCGGGCCTCCAGAGTTGGCCATTGCAGCTCATCGAGCATTTCTCCAACACTACTAGTGTTGCGCCACCTCCTGCAGGTCCAGCGGGCTGCCGTCATCTGTACCTTCTCCACTTGTTGAATCTGAGTTTTACAGTAAGGGCTCCAAATGGGGGCTGCATACTCCAATTTAGGGCGTACCAAAGTTTTGTATGCAACCTCCTTAGTACTCCTAGGTGCGAAAGCCAAGTTCCTTCGAAGGAAACCTAAAGTCTTAGTTGCTTTAGACGAGATATCAGAGATATGTTGACCCCAATCCATGTTCTCTGTGATTGTTATACCAAGATATTTCGCGGACTGAACGTTTTCCAAAGTTTGCTGATGCAGAGTGTAGTCATGAATGATTTGTTTGTGTGAGTAATGCCGAGTCACTCTCATAGAGTGACATTTGGCAACATTGAACTTCATTTTCCAATCGGCCTCCCAGAGCCCAAGACTGTCAAGATCTTTCTGCAAAATGAGACAGTCTTGCAATGAATGAATGCTCCTATACAGGACACAATCGTCCGCGAACAGGCGAACTGAAGGCTTGATATTATCCGGTAAATCATTAATGAAAATTAGAAAAAGGATCGGTCCTAAGACCGACCCCTGGGGTACACCGGATAAAACAGGGACTGGATCTGAGGCTTGACCGTCTAAGACTACTTGTTGACTGCGCCCAGAGAGCCATGAGCTGATCCACTTATGGGTGGACCCTCGTATCCCATAGTAATCGAGTTTGTGTAATAGCCTCCTGTGTGGGACCTTGTCGAAGGCCTTTGCGAAATCCATGATGATCAAATCTGTCTGCTTGTGCCCCCGATTCATCGCACCATCCAGGTTGCTGATGATATCGTGCACAAACTGAACCAACTGGGTTTCACAAGACCTCTGACTTCGGAACCCATGCTGACAGTCAGCAAGTATGCTATCTAAGGCTAAGTGCTTGTTGATGTTGCTCACCAATATATGCTCTAGGGTTTTGCAACAGATGCAGGTTAGCGACACCGGTCTGTAGTTCGCAGCATCGTATTTTTCTCCTTTCTTAAAGACCGGGGATACATTTGCGTGTCGCCAATCATCTGGAACATTGCCCTGAGCTAAAAATTCATTATAGATAAGTGCTAGGATAAGCGAAATCTGTGTACTACACTCTTTGAGCACTCTGGCATTGAGTCCATCCGGGCCAGGTGCTTTATGCACATTGAGTCCATCCAACAGTTTGGCGACCCCTTTCGGGTCAACTGTTATTTCCCCCATGGAGGAGAATGGACTAGCCCCTTTTGAAGGCGGGTCAGAGTCGTCTTCACGTGTGAAGGCAGATTGGAATTATCCGTCTATGAATATCAGCAAGAAACCTAGGTACCCTTTTTAACTATTTTCAGCACTTTTAGCCGAAAATCTTCAGAAATCAACTTAAAAAGATGAGAAAACTGCGATTATTTTTTACTGTAACTCGTAATATTTCAGCTTCGCATACCAGAGTAATCTCTTATACTTTTTTATTGGCTGTAGTCCTTTGATTTGAAATAGCGCTAGGATAAAGCCTCGAAAACATAACTTTACATTTCCGTCAGTGACCAGTCTGTTTATACTGGGTCCGAGTCTTGTGGGAAGATTCCTGGTGTAAGATGGTCAGTTTTGGCCTATCACCAGTAAACTATCCTGACTGACCCTAACTAGAAGCATTGCAATTCCCTTACCAGAGCAACAAGACAAGTTAATATTGACATCATGGGCCACTGTTGACTTCATCCAACAGCTGCCACACACAATTGGTAGAAAAGATTCACATAATACAAAAAAGAGAGTGAACATGATATAGGAAACGCCACATTCACAGGTCCTGGACCAATCCATGTCACCATGAGAAGACACACAGCCACAAAAGGATGAATAAAATTACAGCAAGCAAGAGTGATGTGCTGATGTTTGATTAAAGTCGAAAGTCAGTTGGTTTACACAAATTATTCCAATCATCAGTAGTAAAACTCACAGTTGTTTATAATTGAAATAAATATCTTGCTTTGAAAATACAATAATAGTGCCAAGAGGGATTTGTAATAACATGAGCTGTTGGTGAAACTGCCATATAGAATTGTTTACAAATTTAAGGATATTTTAAAATCGGGACAAAGTTAATTTATTTTTTCAAACATTGTATATTTCTAATATTTGCTAAATGTACATTAGTTTATATATCTCATTTACACGTAATTTGCGGGAGCGCAGTGGCTCAGTGGTAGAGTGCTTGACTCGAGACCGAAGGGCCGCAGGTTCGAGCCTCACCGGCGTCACTGCGTTGTGGTCCTTGAGCAAGACACATCTATCCTAGCTTAGTACTGGTTCAACCCAGGAAGACCCGTCCCTGTTTAACTGAAAGATTGTTGATGGGACGTAAAGAATCAAATCAAACAAACAAACAAACACGTAATTTGAACTTTGTCATTCAGTATTTGAGCTTGCTTATTTCATTATAATTCTCACATTTTTATAACTGGTAAATTCCAATAAGAGCGTGGTGTATTTTTGATAGACAATGGCAAACAAATACAGATCCAGATCAGGCCCCACTATATGCTTACAGGAGTTGCAATTTAAAATAAAATAGAAATGAAAAAAAAATGTTCCTGGCACTCCTAAGGCTAAATAAAAAAATAAGTGTGTTTCAGGTAACAGGTCCGAAAATTTTAGGTTGGGTAGGCACACTTATTTTTTTTGTTTAATTTTTTTTTTCGCCTTTCAAAATGCATAAAATTATATTTTTCCAGAAAATCTGAAAAAATCCTAGGTTTCACAAGTGAATTTAGGTAGGGTCTCTTTCTTTTGGCATATATATTGCACATGGGTTAATTTATTTATTTTACAGACAAATGTGAAATTCTAAATGGCTGACGTTGAGCAGCACCCACCCATCACAAGTGATGCCCCTGGGCAGACTGAAATACTGGTAGGGGAGATCACTGAAAGAACAAGCACAAATGTTGTATCCCAAGAGGGACCAGTTCAGACGATATTGGATAAGCAGCCGACGCTAATTCAGCACCAGAATTCTATAGGCTCGATGGGTGCACCAGATTCCCCAATGACACCTGACCCTGTTCATGATTTACCCGAAGAGCTGCTGCAGATAGGCTGGAGAAAGTTTTGGAGTCGGCGGGAACAGAGACCTTACTTTTTCAACAAAATTACAAATGAGTCACTTTGGGAAATGCCACAGTTGTTGGCTGTAAGTCGGTTTAATGCCCAGCCATTAACCCTTAAATATACAGCCTCTATTTTTGTCCCGAAAATGTTGTCTGCTTTATATTACTGCTACATATAATATTCAAGTGCGCTTCAAACAAGATTTTTTCATGCATTCATGAAACAAACAATATAAACCCTAATAAGACTGCTCCCAGCCTGATCTGGGTCCATATTGTTTGCAATATAGGCTACCCAAGTCTAGAACATGAACAGATACAAAAGTTGTGACTGGCGGGCTAAGTAAGGGATAAAAATAGGTGGAAGGTATAATTTTGGGTATGAGGCCCAAAAAGCACTTTCAAATATAATATACTACATTTAGGAAACTTGACCCTTGTCGTGCTTAATATTTTTATTTGCTACACTGAGTACACTCCTCCCTTTTCATCCCACTCATTCCAGTTGTTAGCATTATAGAATTGAAAAGAGTGTAGATCCTGATCAGATGGCTTCCTCAGAAGCCATCTGATCTGGATCTACAGTTTTTTCTAAAAAGGATACATCCAGATTCAGCAAGATAAGTGTTAAGACTCAGGACAAGAAAATGACAGCAGTAACACATATATTAGACATACCATAACATTTGATAAGACCCTTTTCTATCAAAAATGCCTTTAATGGTGTTATTTTTATCTTTTGATGTTAAAAGCATTTGTTGTGGTTACTCATTGGAAGCTTCGAAATATCAATAGTTAAATCAGTTTTATCTATATCTTCCACTGAGTGCAGTCAAACTTACTAATTACTTAGGTGAAATGCAAGAAGTATAACAGCTATACATACATCAATACATTGTATGGGTTGCATGCACATTTGTTTGGTGTGAAAACATCAATATTTTGTCCTAAGTAAACACAACATTATAGGCACCATTTCATAACCTTAGCTATATTTTGAATTTTAAATATATTGCCATTTCTAATAGAGGATGTTATAGCACTCCTAAAGGCAAATTCATGAATCTATATCAATCAACATATTAATGTGTATACCTGCCTCAGATTTTTTTTTGCTGTTCCCAGGGGCCATTTCGGCCCCTGTCCCAATGGAAATTAGGTGACATTTTTTCCCAATTTTGAAAAAAAAAATCCCAATCTTAAAAAAATGTTTTTTTTTTTGGGGGGGGGGGGGGGGGGTGGGGGGGGTTGTTTTGTTTTAGATTTTTTATTCAGTCACCACACACACCACACAGCCTACATGATGACAATCTACTACCATTGCATCTTATTTCTCCTTCAGTTTCATGGCAATATAGTATGTCATTGTGTAATAGCTAATTTGTTTTTTTAATTGACCGAAAATGCCTTAATTGTGCACTATGACAAATTTCCCAATTTAAGGGTTTACCGTACTAATTTTCCCAATCTGAAAGGCCATAGGAGCCCTTTCAAAATTTGCAAAAAAATCCCTGCCTGCTATATCAGTATCTTCCAATTTCAGCCTGATTCCACAACAGACCCGCTCGGTATTTCTCTGAGTGACATGCCACCGCAACCATCATCAACTGATAAAAGACTGAGTCGTCCTAGCATCGATATACCACCCCCTCATATTGGTGAGAAGAGGCGGCACAGTGGTGACATCATAGGAAGTCCTACAGCAAAGAGACCAGCATTTACTTACAGGTAATTAATGAGGGATTTTCTGCTTTTTCCTAGAGGACAAGATTCGACCCCAATCCGCCCAAGAAAGCAACATTTTCCCCCAAAACTCCATTATTTTATGTGTTTATAGGTAAAGTTCACTGTTGGTTGCAATTAGTGATGTATCGATGATGTAGTTATATTTTCTTTTGATTCTACTTTCAATTGTGTTTGGTAAAAAACAATTATGATCAAAAAGAATTATGTCCACATTGCAAAATTCAAGGGGGGGATTATGTCCACCTATATAAAAACAAGCAGGGGGGATTTTGTCCGGAGGGAGGGGGGGGGATATTGTCCGTATTCCCCCCAAAAAATTGTGCCTGACCCTCTTGTAAGCTTGCTGTAAGAATAATGCAATCCATAACTTTAAATATTTATAGAATGTGAGGAATAAAGAAATAAACTGTAATTACAGCAACTAAGAAGACTTCGGTGCACACCTTAAAATGTCAATGACTGGTAAATTGAGTTTTCTGTCAGGACCAGTTGTGATAAGGTACTGTTATTAAAATAACATGAAACTGACCCTAAAGATTTTTTTATAAAGATTAAGGGTTTCAAGCAATACAAGGGTAGACATTATATGAGATGGAACCTGTGTTTCCCTTTTCATTTGAAAACTATAGATTATAAACGATCATCAATCAAAACCTCCGGACCGATTATTTTTGATGACCCTATAATTGAACAGCACTAGTAGTTGCAATCTACAATTTATTAAATGGCCTCTGTTTTACTGTTTCAGTCCATTTTGGAACTTTGAGATCCCAAGCAATGCCATGGTGTTTGAGAGAGCTCCTTGTGTTTTACCACCACCCCATCCAGAAGTAGAGCTGTGTCGTGCACAGTTAGTGACACGTCTAAGACAACAGTATCAAGAGTTATGCCACTCTAGAGAAGGTATGTCACTCTTTTTGGCCTAAATTTGTCTCCCCTTACCTGACTGACCCTGAAAAAAAGCCTCTACCCAAAACTTTATTCAATTTTTAGCCAAGAATTTTTTTTTTAAATTTCATTCACGGCCTCCAATCTCGGCCTCCTTCTCCAAAAAGAGCAGAGCGTAAAGTGAGGCGAAGGCCCTTCCGGGAAGCAGGCAGTGGGCAAAACAATGGAACACGGTAAGTTGTGTTGACACATTTTCAATCATAAGTAAATTTTCAGCGCAAAACTCGAAAATCTAAGAATGCTATGCTTCGGGCAATTGTTCAAGCTATCCGTAGAGCATGCTGTTTGCACATTTGAACTTAGTTTGTAAGCGTGAGAGTTTTTCTCCCGTCGCACAGTTGTCCAAGAAACGGTGGTTCCCGCATGGTTTTGCCTTCTAACCAAACGTATAGTAGCGTTTGGACCCTTATTCATACTACCGAGGCCCCTCCACACCCATGTTGTCCCAAATGCAATTTTTCGAGATATTTCAATGATAATTGAGTGATTTAGAGCCAAATTTCTTTAGGAGCAGGAGGCGAAGGGCAGGAGAAGCAGGCTGGGAGAGGAGAAGCAGGCGGCGATGAAATCAAAATTTGCATTGATTTTGCTTATTTTTGATAATATACTTATCCAATCTATATCAAACTTGCATGTATGAATATTTCAAAACATTTAAATAAATCGAAATTACTTCGCTTTAAATGCCACCACCAACGTAATGTGTGGTTCACTTTTTTTCTCATTGGAATCATGTAATGCTCACAGATTAGTGATACTTGTGAATTTCTCCCTAAGTTCTTGGGAAAAGGATTATCAAAAATCTCAGACTGGGTCGAACCTCTGTTTTATACCCACCCCCTCTCAAGCTTTGATTAAGAGCAACAATTACTGATGGTGCGAAAGACTAAGACGCAGAAAAAAAAGGAATTCAAACCAAGTGTTCCTTGAAATTTGAACATCGGGGCGCCCCACTGACCGTTCTACGAGACTCCTACGCCTATAAATCATAAATAGATAGTCCAAATTGACAGACTCTTACTTAAATCAACATAATTATTAAATATTTAAACACATCTTTTTACCGATGGGGGCCTATAAACCCATTCTTGCCGACTCTTGACGTTTATATAAAAACAGCATTTGGTTTGTCACTTACTTATCTCATTTTTATAAACCCATTTTGTCCTGGTGACGCATTCAGTCTTCTTTGAGATTTTCGCTATCAAAAAACGTTGACAGCTGTATGATTTTTTTTCCGCAAATAAATGTTTATAAGATATACAAAATGTCTTCCGAATATTCATTTATAAATGAGTTATTCTCAATAATGTTTACCAACTATTACGTCCCTACAAAGTTGCGTTAAATGTTTGCCCTGTTGGCTGCTTTATCGATCGCATGATTAAGATGCGGCTTAAAATATTTGTGTGTGTATGTGTAACTCTTACCCGGACGACAGTGGCGCACTTCGAATCGAACTATAGTTCGTACTATAGTGGCTAAAGTTTGATTCGAACATCGAAATTTGTATAGGCCGATTTGGTTATGGGCCGAAATTGACATGGGCCGAAATTGTTATGGGCCGAAATGTCCAGCGACCGATTGGATAAGTATATTATTAAAAATAAGCAAAATCAATGCAAATTTTGATTTCATCGCCGCCTGCTTCTCCTCTCCCAGCCTGCTTCTCCTGCCCTTCGCCTCCTGCTCCTAAAGAAATTTGGCTCTAAATCACTCAATTATCATTGAAATATCTCGAAAAATTGCATTTGGGACAACATGGGTGTGGAGGGCCTCGGTAGTATGAATAAGGGTCCAAACGCTACTATACGTTTGGTTAGAAGGCAAAACCATGCGGGAACAACCGTTTCTTGGACAACTGTGCAACGGGAGAAAAACTCTCACGCTTACAAACTAAGTTCAAATGTGCAAACAGCATGCTCTACGGATAGCTTGAACAATTGCCCGAAGCATAGCATTCTTAGATTTTCGAGTTTTGCGCTGAAAATTTACTTATGATTGAAAATGTGTCAACACAACTTACCGTGTTCCATTGTTTTGCCCACTGCCTGCTTCCCGGAAGGGCCTTCGCCTCACTTTACGCTCTGCTCTTTTTGGAGAAGGAGGCCGAGATTGGAGGCCGTGTCATTGCAAACTTAGAGAATTGTCAAATGTAAACAGTGTTATCTTTAAAATATATCCTTAGCAAAATGTTTGTGTACAGTAATCCTGCATAAAGGGACCACTTTCAAAAAGACCAAAAATTGTTTTTCAAGACAAATTATCACTTTATGCAGTTCAAAAGTATTGCAGAATGCTCCAAGAGGAGCATTCTGCAAAACTTTAGACCTTCATTAAGCTCGCTTTGTCATTAAGATCTTTGTTTTGTCTTTTTAGTGGCCATTTGACACAGGTTTTACTGTATTTACTTTTTATCCCCCGACCCGAAAAGGATCGGGGGATATAGCGATCAGCCTGGCGTCCGTCCGTCTGTCCGTCTGTCCGTCTGTCCGTCCGTCTGTCCGTCCGTAGACAAAAGCTTGTGCGCTCAATAACTTTTATACCCTTTGAGATATTTTGATAATATTTGGTAGGCATGTATATCGGGTCAAGACGGTGTGTCGCGTGCAAGAATGGTTGCTCTCCCTTGCTGGCCTTTTGAGTTATCTCTCTTGAATGAACTTT
Source organism: Loripinus fragilis (assembly GCA_964019695.1). Classification (NCBI taxonomy): domain Eukaryota; kingdom Metazoa; phylum Mollusca; class Bivalvia; order Lucinida; family Lucinidae; genus Loripinus; species Loripinus fragilis. The sequence continues at coordinate 26,657,322 of OZ026523.1, forward strand.
ATAAGGGGAAGCTTGTGCGCTCAATAACTTTTATACCCTTTGAGATATTTTGATAATATTTGGTAGGCATGTATATCGGGTCAAGACGGTGTGTCGCGTGCAAGAATGGTTGCTCTCCCTTGCTGGCCTTTTGAGTTATCTCTCTTGAATGAACTTTATAAGGGGAAGCTTGTGCGCTCAATAACTTTTATACCCTTTGAGATATTTTGATAATATTTGGTAGGCATGTATATCGGGTCAAGACGGTGTGTCGCGTGCAAGAATGGTTGCTCTCCCTTGCTGGCCTTTTGAGTTATCTCTCTTGAATGAACTTTATAAGGGGAAGCTTGTGCGCTCAATAACTTTCATACCCTTTGAGATATTTTGATAATATTTGGTAGGCATGTATATCGGGTCAAGACGGTGTGTCGCGTGCAAGAATGGTTACTCTCCTTTAATGGACTTTTGAGCTATCTCCCTTGAGTGAAATTTAAATTTTATAGGGGGAAGCATGTGCACTTTATAACTTTAATACCCTTTGAGATATTTTGATAATATTTGGCATGCATGTATATCAGGTGAAGACGGTGTGTTGCGTGCAAGAATGGTTGCTCTCCTTTAATGTTTTTTGAGTTATCTCCCTTGAATGAACTTTATAGGGGGAAGCTTGTGCGCTCAATAACTTTAATATCCTTTGAGATATTTTGATAATATATGGTATATATGTATAATAGGTCAAGGGGGTGTCTTGCATTCAAGAATTGTTGTTCTCCCTTGCTGGACTTATAAGTTATCTCCCTTGAATGAACTTTATAGGAGGAAGCTTGTGAATTTAAAGGTAAAAATGAAGTCTCTACAGTCAGCCTTCCACTTTTGTTCGCAGTGACACTCAGTATTATCACATCAAATATATATACTAAGTTGGCTGCTTGTAACTGCATATCAATTAGTTTTTGGTCGGGGGATTTGCCATCTCCTCTGATGGCTATTTTTATTGCCTATAGTAGGACTATTTACAACTAAGCAGTTTAATGGGTATCGAATTTGAGAAGTTAAACAAAATATTTCCGATCGACCGACCAATACTTGTAGAACAGGGTCAGGTAAGGGGGAAACAAAAATATTTTTAAGGTTGGCCTTAGGTAACACCATGATATGTTTTGATATGTTCATTAGACATTCTAAAATTTCTTACATTCTTAATTTTAGTTGTCTGCCAAAAAGACCTAGACTGGGGCCTAGGCAAACAGTGAAGATTCAGATCAGACTGCTTGTGGTCTTCCCTTTTACTATTCTGATGAGCATTTTCTGAATTCCAGCCCCTGATAAACCAACATTTTACTTTAAGAACAGAAAGCGAAATGGTTCCATTTAGAAATTACAGTAATTAGGAAAACAATTTTGAAATATACTCCTCTGATCTGAATCCAAAATTTACTTTGTCTCTGAAAGCTAGTACATTTATTCAACTCTTTCCTAGCTAGTGGCAACTTTGTTAATGTTATCTGCTGATAAGCTTTGCAAACAGTTTGGACCCAGACAAAGACTTATGTTCTGTCAGTCCTGATCTGGATCAAAGCAGTTTGACACTCTGATAGTGTTCCTGAATTTATAAGAAATGTTGAATAACCAATAAAAATTTGCAATACCCAAATGAATGAAAAAAGAGTGGATAACCCAATTGTTCAAGGTACTGGTATACTGTAAATGTTCTAAAATTTCGAGCACTAATTGCCTGCCAAAAAGGCTTAGACAATAGGGCATACCCCAGATCAGACTTCTTCTGAAGAAGTTGTCTGATCAGGGTATTCCCTGTTTGCTATTCTGGCAAGCACGTTGTGAAAATTTTTGCCTTAACATTTTTGCCTTAATGGATTCATGGATTCCTAGATTTGGGACTCCTACTTTCTGAAAATGGGACTTCTAAATTTTGGATGGGACCCCTATATTTGACAGATGAGGAGTCCCAGACTCCTGTTTTCAAAATCTACATGAAAACCCTGGAAATTTTAGAACATTAAGTGTTATATATCTTTTAACAGGTATTGATGCACCATCAGAATCATTCAATCGTTGGTTGTTGGAGAGAAAGGTTGTTGATATGGGAAAGGATCCAATGCTCCCGTCCGTCTGTACGTCTGATATCTCACAGTCCATGTATCGTGAAATCATGAATGACATCCCCATCAAACTCATCAAACCCAAATATTCCGGTGATGCAAGAAAACAGCTGCTGAAATATGCTGACTCGGCTAAAAAGATGATAGAATCAAGGTAAAGTTTAGTGGCATAAATACCTATATGTACATAGCTGTTTGAAGCCATTGTCAAATGAACAATATATACTATAATCTCATGCTATTTTAACATGCAGGGATCTATCTTGTCAATACATAAAATGAGCCCTGAGTTTTTTTTGCATTATGTACACGCAGGGCTCTCGATCACCCGATTTTGGGGCCGAAATTCGGCCCCATTCCCAATGCAAAAAAGTATGGGTTTTTTCCAATTCCAGAAGAAAAAATCCCAATCTGACCATAGGCTTGGATGAGAAAGTTCAGGATTGATCAGGATTTCCTGATTGAGCACCGGTATATGATTTATATAATGTCAGTTGTTTTTGTTGAATTTTATGTTTGAATGAAGTTAAACTCAATTTTAGATATATAATAAGCATAAACTGACTGGTTTCTATTGATATTTTATGATTTTAAGCCTTTAATAAGTGATTGAAAATTGCTTTTTCTCCATTTTGGAGTCAACCAACATATTTTCCTGATTGAGAATGGCTGACTGTTCTCATCCCTGACTGCCTACTTGGTCCCAGCAAACTACAGAGTTGAACATTCCATTAAAACAGTTGGAAAACATATAAAAGTGTGCTGATTATTAACTTTTTATTCCCTGAACAACGCCGGACTTCTATTTTTTCAACGATCTTTTGTTTACGCGTTTAATAGTGTTAACCGTTAGCGGACGTTTTGACCTGCACCCGTTTTTTGGAACAAGAGAGTTACTTCCCTTACCCCTATACAGGTACGAATCAAAAAGCGATGTGAGGGGTTTTGTCCGTTGTCATGGCTAATATTGTTGCGATAAACTGCACATCAATTCATTTTTGCTTAAACAAAAATTAAACTATGCATTGCTAACATGTGCAGAGAAGTTCACAAGAATTAATGACAATTCAGTCGTTATTTTCGTTCGTACCTGGTCAAATTCTGCCAATTATTTTTGACCATTACTTCTTGCTTTGTACAGCAGTATCGAAAAAGTGGAACACCTTGGGATAAAATTATCAATCACTCATACAAACTTTCTACTGCAAAGTTTTGCCTCGTAAGCCATAAAGGTTTAGTTTGCACTTCAGAAACTTTAATATTGAGAAAAGATTCAATTATCACACTCACTCAAAAAAACTTTCTATCCTGCAATGTTTTGAATTTTAGAAATTCAATAGGACTAGGAATTTATATTTCTTCTATTCTAGGCTGTTTTTAAAGCATATAAGTGGGTATTCATTTAATTATAATCTTCCCACTTTATACCCATGGAAAAAATGAGATATATATGAATCCAAAATTGTTCCTGAATAAAATACTGTCTAATTATTTAAGCTTATTTAAATATAATTTCAAGAAAGAATGTAAGATTAACTTTTTGAATCAATCTGGCAATGGAAACTTCATACATATAGATTTTCCCAAATTAAGTCGAAACACCACTAATTTTCCCAATTTCAAGGGCCCCGACCCCATTCCCAAAAAGGGGTGTGAGAGCCCTGACATGGGAAGAGGTTTCTGCCCAGACTAATCATTTAACTGATGCTTTTGTTTGAGACTATGTTGCATATGGTGTGAAATTGCTATGAGGTTGTGAAGGCTTTATGGCATCCAAAAGTTTAGAAGCTGTCCTCATATTGTATAGAGAAATCAAGAGTAAGAAAAGGGATATTTTAATGTAATTGTTTATCTGCATTCTCGGAGTGATTTAAAAAACACAAGAGTAATGATCACACATGTTTGTTTCATTACACCAACACTTGCCAGGTCCCTCTGGAGATATTTGAACAATTGGTGGAGGAAACATATATATGGTTTGGGAAACAGAATGCTATATATGTAATAACATTTTTTGTTTGTTTAAGAACTGGAAGCTCAGAAGGCAGAAAGGTTGTGAAATGGAATGTGGAGGAAACATATACCTGGTTGCGGAAACAGAATGCAGTATATGAAGACTATCTAGTGAGTTGTCATATATCCAGATAAACAAACTTTTTAGCGTAAAATTGTGATTGTTTTATTATCCATCAGTTTAAACATATGTTGTGGGTACTTATAAGAACCCTCATAATAAGAAATGGAGAAATAAGAAAATTGGTTTGTAATAATGCCCTCTTATCTGTAGGGTTGAGTCATAGCGTGTAAGATCAATGTATTTTAATGGATTCATTTTGAATTTCACAACTTAAGCATGTGCTGGATTTTATTGTCAGTCCTGTGATTTTGCAGATTTTTAGGATATAGGGGTGCTGGGTTGGTAGGGCAATTTAGGGTGGTAAAGCATGATATTGACATTTTGGGCAATACTTAGGGCATTATTTGATTTTGAAAATACAGTCGAACTTGTTGGCTCGAACTCCTCGGGACCGTCGGTGCGAGTTCGATCCATCCATGTGTTCGAGCGATACCATGCCTGACAATTTTCAAGTTGGTTCATGTGTACTTTATGCCATCACGGACATCACGTTTTTTATTGACCAAAGTTGCAAAGCGGACGTGACACCTGTCACTGATCTCAAACTCTTTGCACACTAGAGTTAAAATGATAAGCCGCATGTGTTAGCATATGAACCTGTTGAAAGTAAATACATTTATCAGCATGCTCATATGCGCAGGCTGATCAATGCATTTGCTATCAAGTAAGCTGTACTGTTTTTTCTTCTAGTGGGTGAATGTGCCTGTTTATGTGTCGCTACAGTTTATGTTTGGTTTTTTATCGTTTCTTTAAGAACAAGAAAAGAAAAAACAACAAGTTTGTTTCTTATTATTTATTCACAATGTGCAAGTTTCAATTAATACCAATGAATAAAAACATGAAAAAAATGATGAACGCCTCAGGATGTGCACAATAAAGACGTGGATCAGACTAACGCCGCACAATCCGATGCCAGTCTTTATCCAGCCAGGAATGTTTTACTCATTTTAACAAGCAAATTCTTGATCACAAAACATCTCATTAATTGTCTTTAATCATTTTCGGCTGCCTCACTAAGTGGTGACAAGTGAGAACTTATTCAAATCTTTGATCTGGTAAATTGCCGCTAAATGCTTCACATGTTTTGCTCGTCAGTTAGGTAACCCAAGGGTAAAATCATCATTGTCACGGAGCGCTTATGGAAATAATAATGAACTTAAATCAAGCGTGTGACTGATTCATGTAAAGAAATATTTGGTTTGAGCCATCATAGCGGTTTTACATGAAAAAATCGCCCTGCGGACCGTGCTTTGAGTTCGAGAGTTCGAGCCATCGCTGTTCGAGCCATGGGTGTATTTTAACATTAAATGTATAGGAAGTTTGCCGGGACGGACGAATGAGTTCGAGCGATCCCTGGTGTTCGAGACAGGCGAGTTCGAGCGACCAAAGTTCAACTGCAATGGATTATCTCCACACTTTTGATTGCCTCCCCTTGCCCTTTCATTTTTTTGACCGTAAGGCTATCACCTCCTAATCCACTGGACCAATTGTATCCAACCAAATTTGTTGAATGACTTACTTACAAATGGGGCATGCAAGTTGCAAGAGCCTATTTATTTTTGGGCCCTGCCCCCACCCAGGGACTGATGGGAAGGGTCAAAAGCTATCAGCATGGCATTTCAAGATGGCATGGACATGGTATTTTAGTTGTCATTTTATTGCTAGTAAGGCCAAATCAAAAAATAAACTTGTGTGTTTGGGTAACGGGTCTGAAAACTTTAGGTAGGGAAGGCACACATTTTTTTTTAAATATTTTTTTCTGGAAAAAATATGATTTTATGCATTTTGAAAGGCATTTCGCCTTTCAAAATGGATAAAATTATATATTTTTTCCAGAAAACCTGAAAAAATTCTAGGTTTCACCAGTAAATTTAGGTAGGGTTGGGTTACCCTAGGCTAAACAAAGGTATTTTTTTATTTAGCCTAATTCAGTAAAATTATGGTATTAATATTTTTCCCATGTTTCAGGAGAGATTAGCCCATCTTAAGAGACAGTGCCAGCCGCATGTGACAGAGGCAGCTAAAAGTTCTGTGGAGGGCATATGCTCAAAGATGTACAATATGGCGTATGAAGCCGTGAAGAAGATCCAGGAAAAACAGTCAGAAATATTAAAAGAGAACAATATTCAAGGTCAGGGTTCATACGCGTCAGGGAAATGTCAGGGAAATTTAAATTTTTTCAAGGTCAGGGAATTGTCAGGGAATTTTATGTTGTGTCAGTGAAAAATAGATATTTGCTTAAATGTCAGGGAAAAGTCAGGGAATTTTATAATTTCAGTTTGTATCAAATGATGATAAACAGAAAATTGCTAGGGCATTTTTAACATTTTGGATACCAGGCTAAATCATTTTGATAGCTTCTAAATTGCTTTCAAAAGTATATCTCTAATATCAGTAAGCCAAATGTGATGAAATTTCATGTAAAGATTCATCAGATTGGGGAAAACATAAAACTCCCATAGACTTGTAACATGGGATTTTCTTTGAAAATCTTCTTCTGAAAACATTAGCCTTAGGCCCACAGCTTATATATTTAATATGTAGCAATGTCTAGTAGTCCCATTCATAAATCCTGCCAATTAAGCCCCTGATGTGTCCCTTTCATAAATCCTGCCAATCAAGCCCCTAGGGTCAAAACTGGCCACACCCTGGGGATCAATATAGCTCCATGTATTATGGAAAATCTTCTCAAACCATATATATTTAGTATGTGGCAACGTCTAGTGCTTCCACACTTAAATCCTGCCAATCAAGGCTCTTCGGAGCAAACGGGCAAAGTCCAGGTTGATCAATAGCTCTCATAGACTTATAATTGAAACAATCTATTCTATGAGGCCTATAGTTGATATATTTACAGGGATTTTCCTACCTTACTGAAGGCAGGGCCAGGGGCCTGTTGAATTTAGGAAAATATCATATGAGCCATGAAAATTTGGAAATCTAGATTTGGTCTAAAAGAACTAGATCTCCATTTAAATTATCAGATTCAAAACCATAAATAATATCAGTGTAATTGCCTTGACTTTATAATTGCTCACAGCAACAGCCGTCCTTATCTGCTACTTGCTTACAGTTATATGCATCAATGTGTGAATGTAACTTTGCTATTTTTGGTCCTATTTTCGTGAAATTTTCCACGAACTGTAGAGCTAATGAATTGGGAATGTTATTCTCTATTTTGGGAAGTTTTTGTTTTTTTGGATAGGACACTGGCAGGGGCCAACATTGGGCCCCAAAATAGGCCTAGGAAAATACCTGATTTATTATATATAGTAATGTCTTGTGGCCCCCTGCATAAATCATGCCAACTGTGCCCTTGGGGTCCAACTTGGCCATGCCCTGAGGGTCTATCATTAGCTTCCTTATAATGGGGAAAACTTCTGAAAACCATGAAGCCAATAGCTTTTATATTTAGTATGTAGCTAACTAGCAATGCATAGTGGTTCACTATGTAAATCCAGATGACCCTTTGCTGTCTTAAACCCTGGGGTTAAATTTGCCACTGCCACACCTGTGGGTGATTTGCCTCCATAGACTCATAAAAATGATAAGATTTTTTCTGAAACATTGAAGTTAACATCTCAGGTGAGCAGTTTAGGCTCATTAAGCCTCTTGTTTGCTCACCAAAGCACTTTGTGCTCAAACTCACTCAATGTTTGTTGTGAGTCATCAATTGTCAATATTTCACTACATTCAGGGTTTTAGTTGAATTTTATCATGACAAAAACCTTTTCTGTTGTAGCTTTTAAAATGAAATATTCCGCAACATCAGATTAAAAATGTTTTGGTTTCATATATATACTGGTTGCATTATGGGTGGCTGTAGGGAGGTTTAGAGGTTAACATCCAATTTTTTTGAAAGAAGCAGCAGTTTTAACACAGTAATTTGACATTCTTGTTAATTTCTATATTGAAAGCATAGCTACACTGTATTTATACATTTATAGACATGCTGTAAATGTAGAATTAATCTTTCCAAAATTAAAATTTATCACTTTAAATTAAAAACAGAGCTGTTCACTGTAGCTTTATACAAAGGTTTGAATAAAATCAAGTTTCTCCGACAAGTGCAGTTGTGTCAGGGAAATTTGGATTGGCGTCAGGGAAAAGTCAGGGAAATGTCAGGGAATTTTGTTTTGTCCAGTCTGTATGAACCCTGAAGGTTTCTGAGAATACTTTTACTATACAGATAAAGTAAAATTTGAGCGAAAAATTTGAATATTTTCTTATCCATCAATTTTAATATATACTGAGTCACCATCAATGAAAATTTACCAATAAGTCCTATACACTTTACATAGGACAATATTTAGTTCATTCTGAAGGAAGAACTGCGGATACTTCAGGTCTCAATTTTATGGCATAGAGTTTCATGCATCACCACTATGGAAAACGGTATCCATCACCCCCGAATGCATTATACCCATTCCTTGACTGACACCAGTAGTTTCCATTGCATTGTATAGGAACATGCAAAGTTTTGGTGCTACCTTAAAGTTTGATCCTTTAGTTTTTTTAGTTTAATGGGATAATTCAAACCATTTTGGTGGCGTTTTCAATGAAAACATCTAGGGCATGTACTGGCATGTTGTCCTCTGAAAATGATGAATTCAAATTCTTAAAAACTGCGAAAAAATAAAAAGCATGTGCATCACATGCACCATAGTTCCAGGGCTCGTGGAACTGTTTTATGTCTCCAAACCAGTCTTTCGTTGACCTGAAACATGAACGTAAAGGTAGTCATAGAGCTGTATTATATATTTTCAAAAATATCGAAATTTAGATACTGGTAACTTTCCACTTACGCTGAGTATATGTTTTGGGAGCTCAAAAGAACTGTCTCATTGTGACAGTTCTTTTGAGCTCCCACAACATATGTTTTGGTTGAAAAATAAGAAAATTATTTTTTGATTACGCTCCCATATCTTGAGGTTTGTAAAGATGTACAATATATGGCATATGAAGCTGTGAAGATATATCAGTAACACATAACAATATTCAAGGTTTCTGAGAATACTTGTCTAGATTAACAAAAAATTTGAGCGAAAAATGTGACTATTTTTTTATCCATCAATTTTAACAAATGTTTTGGCTCAAAAGAACCGTCTCAATTAATGAGAGGGTTCTTTTGAGCACCCACAACATATGTTTCGGTTGAGAAATATTACAGAAAATTATTATTTTTAATTACGCACCCTTATCGAGAGGTCTGTAAAGATGTACAATATGGCATATGAAGCTGTGAAGATCTAAGAGAAACATACAGAAATATTGAAAAAGAACAATGTTTATCACATGACGTAGTGTCTGGGTGTGATATAACGCCATGCAATAAAATAGATAAACCACCTGTGGCTGCTTCACAGGTTTAGTAACTTTACGTAATGATTCCTCCCATTTTAACATTGCGTAAAAGATAGCAAAATCTTTCTTTTTCATGCCAAATTATGCTATTTTTTAAGTTATTTTAATGTCATGTAATACATAGAATATAACATTCATGCTCCTGTATTATTTAATTTATTAAACTTGTTGCGAAAAAGAGATAAAATGCTTGGCAAACCTCACATTTTATCTTTTTTCCTCAATTCCTTTAATAAATTCAATTAAATATGAGCACTCATGTAAGATCCTCTATTTAAGGTTTCTCAGAAAACTTTTACTATACAGATAAAAAAAAATAGCATAAAAATGTGAATAGTTTCTTTTACGTCAGTTGGGTGCTCAAAAGAAACATCGCATATGAGGCTTGCCAAGCATTTTATCTCTTTTTAGCAACTTGTTTAATAAACTCAATAATATGGGAGCACGAATGTTAGATTCTATTTATCACATGTCATTAAAATTATTTAAAAATCACATTTTTGAAGTGAAATTTCAAGATTTTGCCATCTTTTATGCAACGTTATAATGGATGTCAATACGTAAAGTTACGAAATCTGTAAACCATGAGTGGTGAAAAGTTATGCCCTAACACTGGGTTGGATAAGGGTTCAAAATCAATCTTTTCCAAGAAGAGTTCATAGTCTATTAGTGCATATCAAATTGAAGGAACTGTATGCATGGAAATCTTTTGCCCTTATACATACCTTTGACAGCAAGGCTAGGGGTGAGAATGTCATATTAAAATTGCACAGCTTAGTTTGTTGGCACTAAGATGAAAAGGTGTACAACAAATTAGACAGGTTTAAGTTTTGACCCCATAGGGGAAGGAGAAGCAGAACTTGTACTTTGTTGTTTTTAATCTGTTCTCTAAAATTACACTTGTTGAGGGATAAAAAAAATGGCAGACAAATTTGTTTTATTTTTCTTAGTTTATGATTGGAAAAAGCTTCGTATCTAAGGACTCTTTGTCTTTGTTTTCAGAAGCAGAAGAACAACCGGAACCTGTTCGCAAACGGAGATTATTCTGCTACCCGGTGTTCATGCTGGTTCCTAGCCCTAGATTACCGCCAGTGGAAATAACCAATGAAAACGAACAACATATTTTAAAATACAGAGGAGAAACTCAGAAAATTAACAGTTCACATTTCTATAAACTGGTATGTTATATCTTGCATTCTTCACTGCCTTGCTAGCAACAACTAATCTAATGCACTTGCTTTTGCAACGGGACATCTGATTGGATAATGTCAAATATTTCCGACAGTATATCCTGCTATATACTGTCAGAAATAGTTTGACGTCATTAATTACGTTACATTTTGTTGAATGATGTACGGCTTTATGCAGCTTGCAACTGCAGAAGTGCATTAGAATGGGGATAACTGTATTCAAAATTTTTATTTAGGGAGGTATATCGTTGGATATACGTTTGGAAATCACATTTTACGGCTCTGCTCACGCGTCTCTGTTAAACTAAATTTCCGACTGTATATCTGACGATAAACCTCCGCAAATGAAAATTTTGAATAAAGTTATCCCCTAATTGTTCTCTGCTGAAAAACCTTTGCAAACAGTTTGGAATTGGATCGAAACTGTTTGACACTTACAAACTGTTTGGATCCAGATCAGGACCTACGATTGCAAAGGTTATCAGCAGACAATAAAGTTGCTGCTGGCAAGGAAAGAGTACTTGAATCCGTATTTTTCATAAACTTGTCCTTGAAAACTATTAGAGCGTCCTTTAATGGTCCTTGTAAGTCCTTGATTTTTATCGACTTTGCTTTAGAACCCAGCACATGGGATGTTAGTACTTCTCACATAGATGAGCCTATGTATATGCACCTTCAGAACCTTCACTGCTCATACAAGCAGGAAGGCATTAGATTATGGTCCAGATAAAAAAAAATAGATAAGTGACCTGGCACCTTAAAGGGTGGCTTTGGGCATATGCGATAAGCATAGGCAACTATTTTCAGGATTATTCATGAATTTAGGATTTTGTCGCTGACGTTCTGAAAGTACCAAATTGGGCTGTTTATAATAGCTTTCCTGGTCTCTGCTTGATTGTCTAAGGACATTTGGCTACTTAATCTTGAAAATATTCATACATTGTATTTTAAAGGTATATTGCAAATTTGATGAGTAAAATTCCTAAAGTTGAGGATTTGAGAAATTTTGAACTTAAAACATGGATACAGTAAATGTTCTAAAATTTCAAACGCATATCTCTTTCTGATTTCAAATAAACTGTTGGTTACCAAAGCTGAACATCACAAAATGCTTGTCAGAATAGCAAACAGGGAAGACCCTAATCAGACTGCTTCTTTAGAAGCAGTCTGATCTGGGTCTGCGCTGTTTGTCTTGACCTTTTTGGCAGATAACTAGTGTTCGAAATTTTTAGAACATTTGCCATAAGAACCATTTGCTCATAGGCTGGTCCTTTTAAAAGAATGATGTATTTGTAGGAACAGCTGTACAAGTTGAGTTGCCGAGATGATCAGAGATTTGATTTGTTCCTGCCAAGAGTCTGGATGCTGCTGAGAAGATATAATGTAAGATCTTTGACGATTACATCGAAACCTATTTGCTAAAACAAAAAAAAGCCAACAAAATGAACTATGCATTCTGACAGGGAAAACAGCAGACCAACATAGATAAATAAGACATCATCAGCCCAGTCTTTTGATTTGTTCGATTTGATTCTTTACGTCTCACTCAACACTTTTTCAGTTATTTTGGGACTGATCTTCCTGGGTTGAACCAGTTCTAAGCTAGGATTATGTGCTTTGCTCGAGCCTCGAGGACACAATGCAGTGATGCCGGTTAGGCTCGAACCTGCAGCCCTTCGGTCTCTAGTCAAGCACTTTACCACCGAGCCACTGCACTCCCTATCATCAACCCGGTCAGATCTGAATCTTTATTCTGTGCTTAATGGGGATCTAGGTGAAGACTTATCAGGCTGGGTGAAGGCAGTCATGTAAGAACCTCTATATAATTTATTCAGCCTGTTGTGTTTGAAGTTTTACCATGAACATGCCCCAAATTGCGATTATTTTCTTATCCATACGTTTAAATGTGTTTTGGGTGTTCAAAAGAGCCCTCTCATTGAGACGGTTCTTTTGAGTAGCCACAACGCATGTTTTGGTACAGAAATTAGGAAAAAAAAAACTTGAATACACACTCTTATCTGGAGGCCTGGCTTCCACCGAAGCGAGAAAATTTGTCTTCGGGGTTTGCAAACAACAGTGGTGCAGACCGACTGATCAGCCCATTTGTCATTCATGTTTTGGAAAGTACCATATCTAAACTTGCTACAGATGAAATTTCAATTTTCTAGCTAATCTCAGTAGCTGCGAAGACTTTTTTTGAGTCTCGCTTTGTCGGATACCCTGAAGACAGGTTTTGTCGCGACGAGGCCCACATAGCATTTTCAAAAAATAATACCTTAAATGGGTCTCAGCACTAGGAGGGGTTTTGACCATGTAAGACTCAATACAGCCTGCTCATCTACACTGACTAGCTAGAGAATTGAAACGGTTCATGTAGCAAGCTAAGCTGTTATACTGTATAGTGAGTGAATAACAAAGATTATAAATACATAGGTTTAGATAGACAATTTTATTTTTAGCATATAATAGTATTTTTTTCCTACCCATCAGATTTAACATGTTTTGGGTGCTCAAAAGAACTGTCTCAATGAGATGGTTATTTTGAGTACCCACAACATATGTTTTGGTAGAGAAATGCGAAAATTATTTTTTGTACACACTCTTGACTAAAGGCCTGTAAGTAGACAGCCTGAATGTGCAGGCTGGAAAGATTTAGGTGTGCACTGCTAATAAGAAGAGCATGTGAGCTAACTAGGTTGACTATGTCAGATATATTTTTCTGTTTTCAGACATTGTGTGGCACACAGCCCAACGAAGGTATAAGTTTACAGGGAGCTCTACCTGTATCTGTGTTTGAATGTTTACATCGTGTGTTTGGTGTGACCTTTGAGTGCTTTGCCTCACCATTGAACTGCTATTTCAGACAGCACTGCTCTGCGTTTGCAGATACTGATGGATATTTTGGTTCAAGAGGGTGAGTTTAACTCTTGGCATTCTGGGTAATTTTTTTTTCAAAATCAACTTTTTCAAAAAATTCTTTCAGGAACACTATCAGGGTGTCTAACAGTTTGCATCCAGATCAGGCCCGACATTTTGTCGGGCCTGATCTGGGTCCAAATTGTTTACAAATGTTATCAGCAGACGACAGAAGTCACCACTAGCAAGGAAAGAGTTAAGGCTATTTCTATTGCATTTTGGTAAGCAAAATCTTTTTATGTCTGCATATATTAAAACTCCAAACTACCTTCATAATTGAAACAAACAGTATGAGCCATTATCAGACTGCTCCTGAAGGGAGCAGTCTGCTCTTGATTCATATTGTTTGCAATATAGGCAAGCAGATTATGAGATAAGAAAGCAGATGCTCCAAGTGTTCAAGTGCACTTCAGACTAGAATTTTTCATGGAAGCAAATGATATGAACCCTAATCAGACTGCTCCCAAGGGTCCATATAATTATTTTCAATATAGGCTGTACCGGGCCCGTTAGTGCAGGCGGTAACTAATCTGACATCAGATCCAGGAGTTGTGAGTTTGATCCCGGCCCGGTTCCACACTTTCTTGGAGATTGATCATGAAAAATCATTTCTACGGTCATTCTCCTCCTTCCGCTAATTCAAGAAGGGTTGTTGTCAGTTTCAAGCGAAAGTATGTGCCCAAAGTACTGGTCAAGCTTGCCCAGAAAAAAGTGTGATTAGGTGAACTGACCAGTCTTGACATATCTGTTGACTGAGACATAAAGAATCTAATCAAACGGAACAAACAACCAATATATGCTGCCTAAAAACATAAGTAGATGAGAGAAGCAAATGACAAAAGTTATGACTGGCGAGCTAAGGGTCAATATGTTCAGTGCAATCTTCACACAATCGCCTTTGAACGCCATTGAAATGTAAGATTTTTTAAAATATTATGATAAAATGGAACATTTGCTCCTGAGGAGCAAATGTTCCTTTTTCCATAATATTTTCAGAACTATTGAAATGTAAAAAAAAAATGAAAATATTTGAAATTTTGAATTATTTATAGAAAATGATGCAATGTTCTAAATATAGCATATGGGGTAAAGGGTTAACTACTAGCCAGGCCCCTAGATAAGAGTACATATATAATAAAAAAAAGAATGTTCTTATTTCTCAACCAAAACATGTGAATACTCAAAAGAACCAAGCAACCAAAACAAATGATAAAAATGATGAAAATAGTCATAATTTTGTGTCCAAAATTATGTTTACCTTGACCGATTCTAGCTCTTATAGTCCGACAGAATTTGGTCGAATTTTGGGAGGACCTGGAACTTGATTTTAAACTTTTTTCTTTGTTGATTCTGGTAGAGCATACATTTTCCTTGAAAAATCCGAATGATGCCACTCTGGCATCTTTGAGCGTTTCGATATATCCAAGATGACGTCCAAGATGGATGCCAATTATAAGTGAAAATATTATGTGATAAAACCCATTTTCTTTCTTAAATTGTTAGCTATGAAGTTGGAATCTAATTGAAGACACTTAGCTTGTAACCAAATGAAAAATAAAATAAGAATGCGGACAAGATGGCGGCCAAGATGGTAGTTTATTACAAAAAATATAAGAAAATCTCCCCAGAGACTGGCAAACTCCAGGGATTTGCAGGCAAAATGCTTATTTTACTGATTCTTGTATTACAAACATTATCATTGTAACATCCCAGTGATGCTATTCATGCATCATTCAGAATTTGATATATTCAAGATGGCGTCCAGGATGGTAGCCGATTAGTTTTACAAACCAGTGGTAGCGGCACCCTACCTGTAGGCATGTCTGATGGATTTGTAATGGACCAGATGCCTTGCACTTAACAAACATGCGAATCTGAAAGAACATGTACAGTTGTCTGGAATTGCTCTTTGAAACTGAAGATATTGGACATGATCTTTCCTGTCAACAATCGTTCAGCAACCTGATGTCATTTTAAAATTCATTATTATCATCCATTTTATTTATTACAAATTTTTACTTTTTCCATCCAAATCATGTTTAGTTTAATATCGTCTGATGCTAATGACCCACAAGGGTTGATGCGTCATTAAGCACCAAACAAACAAAAACAAACATGCGTATTTGAATGAACCAAGCATGCATGTCTGATAAAGGTGCACTGTACAAGCAGGCATATCTGAGAGTGGCATAGGATCAGCAGACATGTCTGATATAATGGCACTGGTAGCACCAGACTTGTAACCATCCTTCTTCCATCTGCACTTGACTATTAAAATGTCAGTTGCAGTACTAGTGGCAATTGACCAGCAGGCATCGCCTATAGTGAGGAACGACATCAACAGCACTGTTGATAATGAGGCACCACACCAGAAGGCACATCCTTTAATGAGGCACCACACCAGATGGCATGGCAGATAATGAGGCAACACAGTGTACACACCAGAAGAAATGGCCTATAGTGAGGCATAATTATTTGATTATTGACTATATTTTTAGGCCTATATTAAAGTTCCATCCAATATCAGGGTCATTTGAAGCCAATCCTCCTTTCTGTGAAGAGCTGATGGAAGCTATGGTGGACCATTTTGAGGTAGGTGGACATGAGTAGAACATTTCAAGCTAAACAGGTAGCATTTATAAATGTTTTTAATTAATGTATTCTTGCCTTTAGTGTGTATCTTTGTTTTTCTGCGTTTTACATAGGTTTAGATAAACAAAATTTTTCAGCGTAAAATTGTAAATATTTCCTTACCCATAACTTTAAGCATATGTTTTGGGTGCTCAAAAGAGCCGTCTCATTAAGATCCAAAATCTCATGTGCTGTCTCATTTCATCTTGTGTTGAAAAAGTTTAAAACATCTTATTTTCTATCATGCTCCACCCACAGATATCAACACAATTAAATATTTTTGGTATATAAATGAACTCTTCAAAGTACATGTAGATGTGTGAGCTAATGAGATTTTGGTACTTATCGCAGTGGCTCAGTGGTAGAATGCTTGACTCGAGACCGAGGGACTGCTGGTTTAAACCTCCCTGGCATCACTGGGTTGTGTCTTTGAACAAGAACATTAATCCTAGCTAAGTACTGGTTCGACCCAGGAAGACCTGTTCCTTTATAACTGAAAGATTGTTGACGGGACGTAAAGAATCAAATCAAACAAAAATACAACTTATCACATATGCAAGCAGTAAAGGCTCAGACAAACCTGCCTGGATGCCTGCATGGATTTTTTGGGATGTTCTGAGGGGCTGCAATTCGGCCCCATTCCCAATGGGATTTAGATGCCTTTTTTCCCAATTTTGAAGAAAGAAAAAATCTCAGTCTTCAAAAAAAATTTTTTTTTTTGAAGATTGGGCTTTCCATTCATTCAACACACACACAAGCTACATGGTGACATTCTCCTTCAATTTGATTACAATATTAATGGGTAATAGCTATTTTGTTTTTTATTGAACAAAATGACATAATTGTGCACTATAACAAATTTCTCAATTTAGGGGTTTGCCACGCTAATTTGCCCAATCTGACAGACCCTAGGGACCCTTCCCAAAATTAAAAAAAATCCCCCGCCTGAGCCTTCAATGCTTGACACAAAATGTTGAAGTGTAGATTAAGGTGCAGGTCAAAAATTAGTCCTGGAGCCCCATATGACATAAGTACCAAAATGGCATATACTGGCTTAAATTGGCCTTGACGAGAGAAAATCTGACTTTTTTGTATGCAAATAACAAAGGCGATGATCAGCCTACACCTCCATGCAGGCTGATCAGTGCCTTTATTATTCGCTCTTGAGAAAGTATTATAGCTAAACTTGCCACTTAAAAACTTTAAAGATTCTAGCTAGTTTCTGTAATTGACCAGGCCCTGAGGTTATATTACTCATGAAAGGTGAAATAGTGAAAAATAAAGATTTTTCTTGCTTTCAAACCATCAGATGTTGTATTTATTCTGCTAATAAATGTTTAAATGTCAACATTAGTTGGCATTTTAACATTTATGAGCAGGATAAATTTTATGCTCAGTTGAGTTGAGCATGATAAAAGTTCTATAAACTTGAGCCTGACTGGTAAGAGCATGGCAGGTTTTCTCACAATGAGGCTGAAATATCGTCTCTCTATTTCAGTGCTTGTTAAGCGAGTCATTAGAACCACTCTCTTTTATCGTATTCATCCCTGAATGGAGGGATCCACCAACAGAAGCACATATCCGTCTAGAATCTAGTCGCTTTAAGAAGAAGCAAGTGGTTTTACCGCCCTTTGAACATGAGTATCGCCATGGGTTTCAACATGTTTGTCCCAAGTAAGTTATTAGCTATAATCCTCATCCTTCTGAACCCAGATTTATCCATTTTTGAAAAGACTGTAGATCCTGATCAGCTGGCTTCTGATTTGTTTTACTTAAAAATAATACATGTACTATGTCACTGTAATCTATGTATTAGACAGGCCGTTGATACATAGGATGGTATTCAGTAAAACCAAACCTTGATCATCAAATTAAAAGTTGGTCTTATAGCTTGATGATTATTTGATGTTTGAACAAGGTAATTTGGAATAATGGTACAGTGTGCCTTGGCATTTGACCTCAAAATATAAGTAGATCACTGAAGTATATTTAGTGACCCAGAGCGGCTCCATATCTTTTAGTTTATATGATGTATGAACATCTACTGATTGGAGGAATTTTGATTTATGAATATTTCTACTTGAAATATAGAGAATACCAGGTGAGTGTCTTTTGATATCAAGTTTTCCAGGCTAGGCTTGGAGAACAGATGAAAATCACTCGGCAGAGCCTCATGATTCAACAAGTTTTCTCCAAACTGAGCCTGATAACTTTGATATTGAAAGACTGGAACCTGGTATTCTATTTATCAGTTTACCCATTGGTTCACTCTTCAAATTGGCGATTATGACGTAATTAATAATTTTTGTGCCGATTCAATGTCACCGAAGTCATTCATAAAGTGCAATGTCATGTTGACCTTATAAAGACGGCTGCAGTGATATAGACAACCTTTATCAGGTATAGGTGCAGCAATACAGTCTATATGAGAGGTAACTGATAATAAGCATTAGTATGACCCAAAGATTGACCTCAAAACAAATACAGGTAACTGTAACCTATATTTCATTGTTCAGTTTTGTGTCATATCTGGAGCTTCGAAAGACCATCTGATGAATGAATGTCATTATTTTGGATAATGACAGTGTGACTCAAACTTTGACATATATAAACAGGTCACTGTCTAATATCAACATTACCTATGTTTCATGGTCTAATGATTTTGTCTATCACTTGTTATACAATCTGATATAGTCGGAAAGAAAAAAATGTTGGTTTTCCATTGCCTTGAGCCTGTGAGAGTGATTCTAATTTTTCGTTCATTGTAGAGATGAGATGAGCTTTAAAGCTGCCCACGGAACTCTAGTTGTTTTCCTACAGAACGAAGCTGGCTTTGCTAAATGGGGTCCCACGACAGAACGAGTGAAGGAACTCTTGTTATCCGCAAAACCAAGAGAAAAATTGTGAGATAATGAATATCATGCTGATCTATTTATAGATAGCAGGTGCTATTTATAGAGTGTGTAATCGTCCCGTTCTTGCGGCTGAATTGATCTCAGTCTGTACAGATATGCCGAAGTGCAATATATGAATTGTGTTCAGCCAAGATTGTGGATAGATTCATTATATCTTTGTCTAGTGTGTAATTTTGCATGCTTTTTTGCCGTCTGCTGATTTTTTTCAAAATCAACTTTTTTGAAAAATTTCTTTCAGGAATTTCATCAGAGTGTCAAACAGTTTGCATCCAGATCAGGCCCAACAGTTGTCGGGCCTGATCTGGGTCCAAACTGTTTGCAAAGTTTATCAGCAGATGACAAAAGTAGGCGAAGGGTTCATCATTATCATTGATGAGATACAGCAGCATTTAGATACTCTATTCAGGTCTCCAGATAAGAGAGCATAATTGAAAATAAATTTCCTTATTTCTCGATCAAAACATAGGTTGTGGGTACTCAAAAGGACCGTCTCAATGAACAGGTTCTTATGAGCCCCCAAAATATATGTTACAACTGTCAGATGGGAAAGAAAATATTTGCAATTTTATGCTCAAAAAGTTCGCCTAGATCTGGACCTGTGATTCTATGTCAGAGCAATAATCATTCAGTAGAAGAAATCAGCTTCATCAGTGTAGACCCTGCAAACAGCTGCCAACAGACACTGGACAGAAAAACAGTAGATTATTTTAATATATGATAAGTAGCAAATATCTGTAGTTGATTGTAGTTGACGCAAGTATCAATAGTGGATGACTAAAAAGTAGCTAAAATAGCTAGTACAGGAAAACCTGTGTAAAACGGCCACTCAAAAATAGACAAAACAAAGATCTTAATGACAACTGGTAGCTTAATGAAGGGCAAAAGTATTGCAGAATCTTCCCATTCTGCAATACTTTTGACCTGCATTAAGTGATAATTGGTCTTGAAAACCTTTTTTGGTCTTTTTGCGAGTGGCAGTTTTACACAGGTTTTACTGTAGCTACTTACCATTTTCCCGCTCTTTGAAGTAGTTGTACTCTGCACTTTGGTGGCCTCTATTGTAAAAACAATAGGAGCAGTATGATCAGAGTCCATAATGTTTGCTTAGTTGGCAGAGGATTTGAGCCCACAGTGGATAACAGCAGAATGATTGTTTTAAAAGTCAAGGAAAATCTCAATCACCGACAAGAAGATGCAGCTTCCCATCAGCCATGGACTGGGCACTACAGTGCCTCTTCTATTTATATACTCAGCGTCAATGAAAAGTTACCAGTATCAAAATTTCGATATTTCGGAAAATATATAATACAGCTCTTTGGCTACTGTACGTTCATGTTTCTGGGCAACGACATGATAGTTTGAGGAGATAAAACACTTACACAAGCCCTGGAACTATGGTGCACGTGATGTACGTGCATTATACGTTTTTCGCAGTTTTTAAGAATTTGAAATCGTCATTTTCAGAAGACAACATGCAGGAACATGCCCGAGGCATTTTCATTGAAAACGCCATCAAAATGGTTTAGGTTATCCAATTAAACGCGAAAAATGAGGATCAAACTTTAAGGTAGCACCAAAACTTTGCATTTCCTATACAATGCAATGGAAACTACAGGGGTCCGTCAATGAATGATAATAATGCATAGAGGTGTGATGGATACCGTTTTCCATAGTGGTGATGCATGGGACTCTATGCCATAAATTTGAGTGTTAAAGTATCGGCAGTTCTTCTTTCAGAATGAACTAAATATTGTCCTATGTAAAGTGTATGCGATTTACTGGTAACTTTTCACTGACGTTGAGTATAGAAAAATGTGCTAAATGATTGCATTATAAAAGCAAGGGTTACAGTTTGTATTTTTTTTTTTTGCAGAAAATTGTTTTAAGAATTTGTTCAAGACACTATATTTTTTAAAATTAGCAGGTTTCATCCAACACAAATAATCAAATAAACATTTGATATAATCAATCTGAAAAATAGAAAGCAGTTCCACCCTGAAAAAAATGTTGACTGGGATGTAATGCATCAACACAAACAAACAAAAATGAATTATATCCAAATAACTGGAAAATGCAGTTTTTTGACACCACAGTATATAAGTTGTTTTATTACCCAACCATCTATATAAGGATTAATTGTCTATTTTTTTGCTATGTCATGATCACTGAACTATTCCACCGGTCAATAAATTTGACTATTGACTGGCACTATACCATGGCCTGGTTACCCGCTTCCCTGTTAAAAACACACAGGCGCTTATTGACATGCGCGACAACGATGCGCATACGGTTCGTTTATGCAACAATGGTAAAAATAAGGCATGGTTTGGCAACTTTAAACTCCAATAACTCTGTTGTTTATGTTCAGAAACATAAAGTGCCGGTACTCTCTTTCTTAGTTAGAACGAGCAGAACATTTTGAGACCAAAATTGAGCAGATTTGGTGAAATTTTCTGTTCTGCAACAAAACCGAATCCTCTACAGCAACTCCATGCAAGAAATGCTGCTAAGTTAAAAAAAAACTGTTTTTCATCAAATGGGTTGGGTAATAAAACAGTTATTTCATGCCTGTTTGTAGTATAGTCAACTATTACCCCTTGGTACAGTGGACGCCCTGATGCACTATTGCACTCGGCCTTCGGCCTCGCGCAATAGTGCACCAGGTCGTCCACTGCACCTCGGGGTATTAGTTTTGACTTTACTTCAAACAGGCATGAAATAACTATAGTATACACTAGGTCAAATACAATGACAGTCAATAATTTTTGGGGGCAGTGCATAATTTAAAAAAAAAAATGACCACAAAGACAAAATACACTGCATCCCTTGATAAGCTGCTGTATAAAGGCTCCTTCCACATGCAGTGATTTTATTTGGGAAGCTACATTTTCCTTTACATTTGGGTAATTTTTCGAAGATTTTGGGAAAATAATCCCCAAAATAGACAAATTTGAGAAAAGATAGGCCATTTTGGGATTGGGAATGACTCCTTTATAAGGTGGTAAAAATGGCCAAATAAAATCACTGACCTGTCTTTGCATCAGGTCTCAAGATAAGAGTGTGTAATTGAAGATTTGAGACAACTCATGAGATTTTGATAGGGGGCAGTGAAGGTTCAGATGAGCCTGTGCAAATGTGCAGTCTCACCAGAGCCTTGGCTGCTCACACACACAATGTAGAGACATTGATGAAGGCTGGGTCCAAAAATCAGCCTTTACTAGACAGCTGTGAATGTATGTTTAACCCCCTGTATACTGGAAACCCCTAAACGGGTACTTTGGCAAACAGTGAAGACCCAGATGAAATGCAGCATAATGCTGCATTTCATCAGGGTCTGCATTGTTTGCTAAGAGTAAAACTACCTTCAAGGACAGAAGTACATCACAATTTAGAAAATTCTACCTTTGACCCCTTTTAGTTGAAAATGGGCCATCCCATACTTATTGAATCAATATCTATGGGGAAATCCATCAGAATACTAAGGGTTAAAGAAGTGTCTGTATGCATATGTGATAAGTACCAAAATCTCATGGATTGGATCATCTATTTTGGAGTACAGTAAAACCTGTGTAAAATGGCCACTCAAAAATAGGCAAAACAAAGATCTTAATGACAAACGGTAGCTTAATGAAGGTTGAAAGTATTGCAGAATACTCCCCCTTGGAGCATTCTGCAATACTTTTGACCTGCATTAAGCGATAATTGGTCTTGAAGACAATTTTCGGTCTTTTTGAGCGTGGTTGTTTTACACAGGTTTTACTGTATTTGTGAGGAGAGAAAGCAACATGCTTTTTAGTATGTCATCGATTCATCTGTATAGTTATTGGTGCATATCATTTATTTTTTCATATTCATTAACTATCACATAGTATGTTACAGATAATTGAATGGGGAGCATTGTGGCTCAGTTGTTAGAGTGACTGACATGTGACCAAGGGGTCATAGGTTGGAATCCTACCATTGACTCTGTGTTGTGTCTTTGAGCATCATAACTTTAGCTCAATTCTAGCTAGTTTCTAAGAAAAATCACAATTGTAGCTAGTTTCGAAGAAAAATCACAATTCTAGCTAGTCTCTAAGAAAATTCACAATTCTAGCTAGTCTCTAAGAAAAATCTAGATTGGTTCCCTCGTACATAAAGCTCTACTTCCGTTACGTATATTACGACAGGTAACTTGTATTTAATTACAAGTAGAGAATCCTACTCATGCGACTGCGCATGCTCCAGAAAAGATTTTTCAACACAAACTGCAGTATTTTTTCAGTTGCTATAATTTGATAATTAAGTAAAAGAAAAAAATATATAAACTCCCAGAACTAAATAAACTTAATAAAACGGCTTGTTTAAAAAATGCTCTTTATGTCAAGGGTATTTTCCAATACTATGTCACTAATGACGTCAGTGTGTATGCAATACGTAGGCGCAATGGCTACCAGACTTAACCTGTCTTAATCTGCTGACAAGCTATTAAAGGGAGAGAACCAGTCTAAGAAAAATCAGAATTCTAGCTAGTCTCAAAGAACACTCAGAATTCTAGCTAATCTCAAAGAAAAAGCTCCATTCTAGCTAGTCCAAGAAATATCACAATTTTAGCTAGTCTCTGAGAAAAATCACAATTCTAGCTAGTCTCAAAGAAAAATCACAATTCTAGCTAGTCTCAAAGAAAAATCACAATTCTAGCTACTCTCAAAGAAAAATCCCAATTCTAGCTAGTCTCAAAGAAAAATTACAATTTTAGCTAGTCTCAAATAAATATCACAATTCTAGCTAGTCTCAAAGAAAATCACAATTCTAGCTAGTCTCTTAAGATCACAATTCTAGCTAGTCTGAAAAAATAACAATTCTAACTAGTTTCAAAGAAAAATCATAATTCTAGCTAGTCTCTAAGAAAAATTACAATTCTAGCTAGTCTCAAAGAAAATTAGCAATTCTAGCTAGTCCCTAAGAAAAATCACAATTCGAGCTAGTCTCAAAGAAAAATCACAATTGTAGCTAGTCTCCATATCTGATCTTACTGAGTGTGGTCACTCATTGGAATTTTCTCATCGAGCCACTTCTAATGAACACCTCAAAATTCTTTGATGGAGAAATAAGAAAAAGGCCAAATAAAGAAATAAGTGTGTTTTGGGTAACGAGTCTGAAAATTTTAGGTAGGGTAGGAACGCATTTTTAAAAAAAAAAATCTGGAAAAAAATATAATTTTATGCATTTTGAAAGGCATTTCACCTTTCAAAATGCATGAAATTATATTTTTTTAGAAAGCCTGAAAAAAAATGGGTTTCACCAGTAAATTTAGGTAGGGTCGGGTTATCCTAAACACAGGTATTTTTTATTTGGCCTAATTTGACCATTTTCTGGTATAACAGAAAACATGATTACCAGTGCTATAAAGTCAGGCAGCAAATGAAAATAGGGCAGAATATATATGTAAACTTTTTGTGTGGGTATTCTGCTGAATAGATGGGGTAGCTGTTTTAGTTTTTTACATTTTAAAATATTTAAGTAGAGCTTGTTATTATTGTCCTAGTTGGTCGTTGTTAGAGATAGCTGTTGTTGCATGATTTACAACCGCTCAAGCAGCAATTTAGCATTTAGTGTTAGTGAAACATCTAAAGATTAGCTGATTAGATTTTATCATGGAAGCAAACACGATGAATATAGGTTACCTTAGAACAAAGGCAGAAGGGAGAGCAGACGACAAAAGTCGTGACTGATGGGCAAAGGGTTAACTTAAAAAGGAAAACTGGAAATTTACCCTTATTAAGTTCATTGCTACATGTCAGTCAAGTTCTTTGTCATTATTGTTAAAACATGTACAGTTGAGTCTTGTAAATTCGAAGTCCTAGGGACTAGAGAATTTATTTCGAAGTATCGAAAGTTTGAATTATAGGGAGGTAGACATAAGTATATATTACCCCCAAAAATGAGTATTATCAGGGTTTTTTCCTATTAAACATGTTTTGTGTGCATAAAAGAAATGTCTCAGAGAGATGTTTCTTTTACGCACACAAAACATATTTTTTTATAGATAAAGTAGTAATTAAAATAAGATCATAAATAGGCCCTATTCTCTGAATCCATTGTGTCCGAAATTTATTTCGAATTAGCAAGTGTTTCTAAAAATCGGAGTTTTCAAGGTTTTACATTATTTATAGAAAGGCTATGTCACTAAATAATATTTTAAAATCTACCAGTTTGTTAAGTTGCTACTTGTGTGGTTGTAAGTTTTGAGATGTATCATAGGAAAATATGTCTTAAAGCATGTTCTTTCAGCTGAGACTCAGCAGTCTAATCTGAATATATTCTGTGAGGGGGAAGAAGTATTATATCTGTGACAGTACAGTGCAGTCCCCTTATAATGCTATGTTTTGGGTCCATAGGAATGGGCTGTGGTGAATTGCGTTATAAAGGGACAGTTTTACTAAGGAATTATAGGAAAATTACCATTTTAAACATATAGGACACAGTCCAACTATTGGGGGGATTTCTTCCGCGCAATGGCGGAAAGTTGGTAGAAGCTAAATACCTCAAATGTGTTTTTGTCATGTATTGTGTGTTAGAATCGAAATAGATCAGCTCTAGCGCGTGAATTGTTCAGTAAAAGTTTACTGTTGGTCAGTTGTATGAAGATAAATCACTCGTGCTGCCACTCGTGATTTGATCTTCTTTACAACTGACCTCCAAACAGTGAAGTATTACTCAACAATTCACCGCTACAGCTGATCTATTTCTTAAATGAAGTTTGTTATAAAGGGACTGCACTGTGTTTCCTTGTCCAGTGATGACTACAATCAGATTGCACAGTTGTGCTGGCTGATCCCAGTCTTGGCTGAAGGCACATTCTTGAAGACAAATATCCACTTGACACAGATCTTTTAATCAGTGTGTGTTACATATGTTATTGATATTTTAAGTGTATGTTATTGTCATCAATGTTTCAAGAATTCACCACTCTATGTCAAATCTTGTTTTTTTATTTTGTTTTTATTATAGTTTTTTTTACTGCTTGCTTTTAACAAATTCATAAAATTCTAAAAAAATTATTCTTACTATCACTTGCTGTTAATGAATAGCAGGACTCAGCAATTTTTATTTAATAGTCAAAAGGGCTAGGTTCACGAAGGGGTGAAATCGGCCCTGCCATAGAAATGCAAACTGACTTAAAATATGTTTATATGGTTTATTTCATTGAGAAAAATCGAAATTTTATCTGCCTAGTGCTTAAATTGTGAAAACTATGGGTTAATAAAGACAAGGTCCCCCTGTAAATTTTGCGCAAAAGTAACGTCATTTATATTGCAATGTAACGCCAAAGACGGCGCTAAGTTTGGCTAACAAATTTATGTTAAACAAGTGTGTGTCGCACCCAAATTTGTGCCAAAATGTATTATAAACCTCAATAAACAGTCTATCACGGTGATACGCCCGCCAACCCTCTGAAATGTGCATGTTTGTTTGAGGCTTTATGTCTATGTATTTTTCATCAATGTTAGTCATATCACGGTAGTGGTCAATATATCCTATACCGCTGCTTTACAATTGGTGTATCTGAATGAAGAACTTATACTAAATCAGTAGAAGAGAGAAAATAATTTCAACAAAACTGTACAAGGGTTCTTAATCATGACTCTTGACCCCCCCCCCCCCCCCTCCCCCACCCGCCGCCCTCAAGAGTAGTCCATAGAAGTCAGATTATAAATAGAACTCTGCCGACCACGCTTCGCGGGCCCGAGAAAAAGCGTATTAAACTGTATGCACACAATATTACTGATGCGATGGATAACAAAATCGTAACTCATTTTATGCAATTGAATGCAGAGTGGTCATTTTACGGTAGTCTCGTCATTTTCAGACAGGAGCTTGTCATTCTGACTGATCTTAAATACCCGTGCTTATATATATATAGTTGATTTTCCGGACGTGGTAACTTATTGTAGAGTGAAGCTGTAATATTTAACCCTTTAAAAGCGCCAAGAAAAAAATGCATCTCAAAATGTCGTCTGCTGAAGTCATCTGCTGCAAATAATTCCCTAGCATTACTTTTTTTTATAGAAGCAAACAGTGTGGACCCAGAACAGAGTGCTCCTATAGGAGCAGTCTTATCTGGGTCCACACTGTTTTCCATAGAGGCTTCTTAAACATTTCAGCAGACGAGAAAGCAGACGACTTTTGTTGCGATTGGCGCATTAAGGGTTAAGTCAGCTCAGAAGTTTATCATTTGCGACCAGTGCAGGTGCAGGCTAGCTTGAGCATTCGAACAGACTAGCCAGAACCTTCCCTGATACTGCCCGCTCAAATTAAAGACAGGGTAGAAGTTTCATGTGCATGTTTTGTGAAATCATTCGTTTTTGATAAAGTCCCAGAAAGAACGTTAAAGCTAACCACTATCGGCCAACGGCGAAAGGTAATTGCATATTGCTGGGCGGATGGTAAGCTGCTATTTTTGATTCTCCCCGCCTCGCTAAAGTGGGGGCAGGCATGTCAAAATATGATAATGGGACTTACACTAAGCATTTACACAAAACGAACATTTTTGATGGACGGAATTCAATAGTATTAACAGTAAAACCTTGTTTGCCATGAGTCACATCAACAATCTTTCAATTATGTAGGGACGAGTCTTACTGGGTAAAACCATTACTAAGCTAGGATTAATGTGTCTTGCTCAAGGACACAAAGCTGTAGCGCTGGTGAGGCTTGAACCCACGGACACTCCGTCTCGAGTCAAGCACTCTACCACGACAGTAAATCTGAATTACTAATACCTGAAAATAAGTTATACGAAATGAAAAAAAAATCCAGCTGCTTTTATTTCGCAATAACGTTTTTATCTTCAATTTAAACAAATTGTGTTAACGATAAAGCTGTAGAGAAGACTTTCCGCCAACTACTCCAAAACGTCTGTTGTTTGTATCCTATCCTTTGCACGTACAGATTTTGTGTACAGTAAAACCTCAAAAATTCGAACTCCGATTTTTCGAAATACTGGCTAATTCATAATAATTTTGGGACACACTGAATTCAGAGTATAGGACCTATTCATGATCTATTTATTAACTTTCTATAATAATATATGTTTTGGGTTCGTAAAAGAAACGTCTCCCTGAGACGTTTCTTTTATGCACCCAAAACATATATTTTATAAGCCTTATAAATAATCATTATACTTTCGGGGGGCTATATCTCTTTCATTTCTACCTCACTTTCATTTTCGATAATTCGAAATAAAACCTCTAGTCCCTAGGACTTCGAATTAACGAGATTCAACTGTATTTAGATAAATTTTTTGCAATTAATTGAATTCGTTTAACATTTCAAAGTTTGTTTTATTGACGGGTAAAATTCTTATTGGCGTGACAGAAAGAGGTATTATCAAAAAAATAATTGTGAACGATGAATATCCTGTTATTCAAAGGTTGTGTATAACATGAAAGTGATAAAACTGCCATTTGCATGCTCAGAACTTTCCGTGCACGCAGAGAATCAACGCCAGACAGGCTCATTTGTACGAACAAAGTTTGGGTTTTTGCACAACATACCATTTTCCTTTGCACGTGTTCTAAAATGTATGGTTCCGAGATGATCCCACTAGCTTAACGCACGTGCGAATGTGATCACTTTGCATGTAACAGGGTACGACCCCGTCTAGTTCGGGTAAGGCCCTTCCAATTTCCGGTACGAGTTCTTTGACGGCAATGTATTCTAGAGGTCTCAGGCATAACCCCTTTTTCATAGGTACCACCTCTTCCTGTGGCTTCCAATACTGCCTTATATCCATACATGCGCTGCCCTCAGTGATGGTACAATAAACGTTCCGAATTAAGGCGGTACAATGTAACATTTTGATTGACCTTTTTTGACTTGTTATATTTTTGCTTTGCTTAAAATGCTCAGAGTGCATCTATGCACAGATGTAACTTCATCATCTTGGATGTTGGAACCGTTTTGAGATGTTGGCAGGGATGTTTCTGAATAGATCTACGTTTCATCGGGATAAGGATTTAAAAAGAATGACGTAGTAAAAATCATTGCAAAAACAGGTCTAAAACATTTCAGGTGGAGTTTAATTGTTAGTATAATTCAAACTTCTAAGCTTTACATGGATCTTTATTTTTAAAACGATGTGCCTGACTCCTGAAATCATGATAAATCCTAATTTATATTCTCCCCATGCAAATACAAGTGTGACAAAGTATAAAAAAAAATCCGTTCACCCCACAGATTGCTCGTGCTGATGTTTCAAAGATGCAAAATAATCAGACTACACCACATTGTATTGTTTCCATTGAAACGGGTAAATAACGGTCAATGAAATACTGCAGTTTGAGGCAGTTAATGTTATATACCTGTATAAAATACCCATTACCTGGATTATAGTTCATATTTTTGTTTACAACGATTCTCATCTATCTTTGAATCAACTGTACGTCTTGCCGAACGTATGTGAAACATGCGTCATTACCGATTATTGAACAAAAAATCTCCAGTTCTTAACACATGGGGTACACGGGGACAATGAGGGACATAAATATAGTAGACCTATCACCTTATCCGAACAGCCGTACATCGCAAATGCCCAATGCGATTTTTCTTTTAAAATGGTCTCCAACTGTGTCACATTTCTAAAGATACGCATGCATATTGGCGATAGAATACGTTATTTTTGCAATAGGAAAATCAGTGCAATACAGACTAAACTTAACTCATGATAAAGACATGAAACACAATCATTTTGTGAGGGATCAGACATGCACGGACCCAGAGAGGAGGTGGGGGGGGGGGGGTAACAGGTGGCCCCGACTCACCTTGTAAATCACAAGTTCTATAGGGAATAAGCAATTGAGTTCGACCCCCATCCCTGGAAAATGTTGGACCCCCTTTGGAACCAAAAATTACATTTTTAGTGAGCTTATGGAATACAATGAAGGCATGTCAAATATGCTTGGCGTAAGTAGGCCTATATACTGACAGTGGAAGATTTCTGAAACAAAACGACCAGGGCCCGGAATTACAATGCCTCCTTAGAGTTAAGGAAGACTTAAGTTAAGTATTGATTTTTCAGGATACGAAAAATAACGTTTCAAACTGATTAAAATCAGAATAGTTTCATTTTTTCGATAGATAACAACGATATCTTTGACCACAAGTACTGCATCGGTCCAGGCAATTTGATGAGCATTTGATATAGCATGTTGAAATATCCATTCTTAACTTAAGTCTATCTTAACTTTAAGGAGGCATTGTAATTCCGGGCCCAGTACATGTGGTTAATTGTTTTCAGCTATCAGATAAACCTCAAAACTTGCAATAATATATAAACTAGCACTTTGAGAGGTATTAAAGAGAAACGAGACAAAAAAGGGAAGAAAAAAAGTTGACGTCGCTGAGGATTGAACCCAGGACCTCTTGCAAAATATAGTTTACATTCTTGGACTTAACCGTACGGCCACTTAGATATTTTATTTAAGTTGTAGCGCATTTAAAACTATATACTTTTGAATACGAACAAAACAACAATAGGCTTTTAGAAATATACAAAAATAAGCAAGCTGACACTCAATAATTGTAAAAATATGACCCCTGTATTTTTCTAATAGCGATTTATGAATAAATTCACATCCCGTTAACCAAAAACGGTAGTATATACCTGTGAAATCAGACAAATACTAACGGTAGCACGACGAGCGTCTCTTACTGAATGATAATTTCGGATGTAACATTATTTCGGCATCGGCATTGTTTACACTGAAAGATGTGAGAAAGTAGGCGTATTTTCGGCTTCTAAAATAGTCCAGCCCTGCTTTTATGAGATAATGTAGTCATATCTGTATATTTTAAGCCTTAGAACATGTATAAATGGCCTGAAAAGACCAAACACTGACAAAATATCCAAACGTGATCGTTTAGATTACGTAATATTACATTATGAAGCCATAATTTCGACACCTTTAAATCTTTAGTCATGGGTTCTCAATGTTAATTTGCACAGCTAAGCAAAAAATTGTGGTGTCGAAATAATGGCCTCATGTTTTGCTATGGATATATTTACAATAAATCCCCACAATATCAGCCATTTTGGGGAAACTGGGGGTCATAATATGGATTTTTACGGTATAAGGGAAGCATCCAAGAAATTGTTTGGTATGTATTTGAAGAGAGGGAAGATCGTCTTCTTCAGAAATAATGTCATTTATATTATACTTTTCTAAAATAGGATTTTACAGGGCCGATTTTACCCCTTCGTGAACTTAGCCCTTTCCTAATTTGTTTCCAGTTTTATCTTTTAAACACCCCTTTTTCAGATAAACTAATTAATGTAAACAATTGAATTTTAACAAAATGCATACATTTCAACTCTATCCAGTTTATAAGTCCCCTACTGGTCGAAGACTGGTTTGGGGGACAATAGGTTTGCTCTATTCCATCCAACCATCTCCATCTGTCAGTAATGCTTTCGTGTCCGAGCCATATCTCCTATATTATTTGGGTTAGGGATCCCAAATTGGGTGTGTGGATGCATCTTGGGATGGCAGAGTGTTGCATACCATTTTGGTCACAGTGACCTTGCTTTGAGCTGACCTCGTTTCTAGTATAATCGTGGCCGGAGCATATCTCCTACATTGTTTGAGGTAGGAATCCCAAATATGGTGTGTGGATGCATCTTGGGATGGAGAAGTGTCACATATGACTTTTGGGTCACTGTGACCTTGACCTCGTTTCTAGGATAATAATGTCCGGAGCATATCTCCTATGTTATTTTGGGTATCACAAATTTGGGGTGTGGATGCATCTTGGGATTGCGGAGTGTTGCGTACCATTTTCAGGTCACTGTGACCTTGACCTCTGACCTCATTTCTAGAATAATCGTGTCGGAAGCATATCTCCTATATTAGGAGCCGTCTGAAGGGAGCAGTCTGATCTTGCAATATAGGCTCCCTAAGAACATAAGCAGACGAGAGAGCAGATAACAAAAGTCATGACTTGCAGGAAAAGCGTTAAATGTATAATGTTGTTAATATTGCTTGTTTATTAGCTCACCTGAGCCGAAGGCTCATGGGTGAGCTTATAGTATACCAGTCACTCCGGCGTCCGTCCGTCCGTCCGTCGTCCGTCCGTCCGTCAACATTTTCAAACATCTTCTCCTCTGGAACCACTTGGCCAATTAAACTCAAATTTCATATGGAGACTCCTTAGGACGCGGGAACGAAAGTTTGTTCAAATGGTCCTGGTCACATGACCAAGATGGCCGCCATGCCCATATATGGTAAAAACCCTTTAAAAATTTTCTTCTCCAGAACCAGAAGGCCGATGACCTTGGGACTTGGTATGTAGCATTGGGGGTTTTGGGTCTACCAAGTTTGTTCAAATGATGATCCTAGTTTGACCTTGACCTACTTAACGTCAAGGTCAAATTTGCTTCCTAATGTATTTAAATGGGAATTTTTTTGAAAAGTTGATTTTTTTAATACTGTTAAAGCCAAAGTGATTATTTTTACTTGATATGTTAAAACTAATGAGACAATGGTCATAAATAAGTTTCAAAGGTCAAGGTTGACTTTTGCCCTTTCAGCGAAGGTCGCTCATATTGTGGTCCCATCAATATATTAAAACATAGTTTTCTCACAAACCATTGACCCAATTGAACTCAAATTTCATGTGAAGATTCCTTATGATAAGATAGTTAAAATTTATACAAAATATTTTGGTCACATGACAAAGATGGCCGCCATGCCCATATATGGTAAAAACCTTTTAAAAATCTTCTTCTCCAGAACCAGAAGGCCAGTGACCTTGAGACTTGGTATGTAGCATTGGGGATGTGGGGCCTAACAAGTTTGTTCAAATGATGATCCGGGGTTGACCTTGACCTACTTAACGTCAAGGTTAAGTTTGCTTCCTAATGCATTTGAATAGGATTTTTTTTGAAAAGTTGATTTTTTGAACACTGTTGAAGCCAAAGTCATTATTCTCACTTGATTTGTTCAATCTAGTGTCTATAAATAAGATTCAAAGGTCAAGGTTGACCTTTGACCTTTCAGCCAAGGTCGCTCATATTGGAGTCCCATCAACATATTAAAACATAGTTTTCTCATGTATGTAGCATTGGGGATGTGGGCCCTATCAGGTTTGCACAAATGATGAATCTAGGTTGACCTTGACCTAATTTATGGCAAGGTCAAATATGATTCCTAATGCATTTATACGGAGAAAATCTTAAAATGTTCATTTTTCTATAACTGTTTAAGCCGAATTCATAATAGTTAAACCTATTGAGACAATAGTTTTATATTAAGTACCAAATGTCAAGCTGACCTGTGACCTTTTATCCATGGCCACTCATTTGGAATGCCACACACCTATCTAAACATCTTTTTCGCAGAAATCACTGGGCTGTTTGATGGATTATTCATTAGATTGTTTAGGTCACTTGACCAAAATGGCTTCAACCTCCATATATGGTAAAACAAAATAAGCTTTAGTTGACCTTGAACTATTTTAGCATTATTAAGGAGATCAGGTGAGCGCCTCAGGACCTTCAGGTCCTCTAGTTTATTAGATGACTTTTGTTAAAGCATAGTGATGAACTTACCAGTTTTAACTTTGCCTACTGGGTAATTAAGCATGCTTTTTTCGTCTGCTGATTTTTTTCAAAATCAACTTTTCCGAAAAATTCTTTCAGGAATACCATCAGAGTGTCAAACAGTTTGGATACAGATCAGGCCCATTATGTCAGGACTGATCTGGGTCCAAACTGTTTGCAAAAGTTATCAGCAGACGACACTAGTAGGCAGAGTTATAGAATATTTCAGCCCATTCTAATTTATCTACCACTCAGATTTCTCTGTTTTGTGCAAAATGAAAATTACTATGTACATAGTCCACCCCTTAAACTTACATCACAGTGTTATCTATCACATATTTTGATAAATATTTAGCTGCCTTGTTGAAAAAGTATGTTTGATTTAGTGATGGAATGAGCATGGTCCACTTTATACAACTAACTTTGGTAGGCAGTGCAGTGGCTCAGTGGTAGAGTGCTTGACTTGAGACCGAGGGGTTGGAACCTCACTGTGTTGTGTCCTTGAGCAAGACACATTAATCCTAGCTTAGTACTGGTTCAACCCAGGAAGGCCTGTCCTGATATACCTGAAAGATTGTTGATGGGACTAAGGAATCAAACAAACAAAACAACCAACTTTGGGCTGATTTAATGACTTTCATCACATAACCTCTGGGAGTGATATAATGCCATGTATTAAAATCAAAATGTCACTAGTTGTTTACATATTTCGTAACCTTATGTAACAGTGCCACATATATATGGCTTTGCATACCAAAAAGGTGATTTCAAAGTACCTCTTAGTGTCGTGTAATAGATAGTCTTACATTTGTGCACCTGTATAATTGAATTTATTAAACATGTTGCAAAAAGAAATAAAAAGTTAGGCAAGCCTTGCATTTTATCCCTTCCTTGACTCGTTTAATAAATTCAATAATACATGAGCACTCCTGTAAGATCTCTATATTATTGATGGTAGCGATATGACTGCTATTCGGCCATCTTCTATACCGGCAGGGATCAGAACTGATCAACACACCATGGCAGCACAGAGAATGTGACAATGAAATTGACCCAAATGTAGATATAAGCTATATAGCCATTTACTCCTTTCATTTAAGTTGCACAGGACCAAAAAAATCTTCCGAAAGGAAATTGACTGGATAGTATTATGTTGACCAAAGACTTAAGGTAAATACTTTATACTAATATGTTCCTAGCCGTAAACACTGTTGTTGGTATCAAGAAACACTTGGATAATGTTGGATGCAAGGGCTCAATGGTTAGTCGAGGTATAGTATGAAATACAGACAATCAATGAAAGATTTTTATCGGTGGCCTAGTCCTTTAACATTGGTTTCTATTGGTGGGCAAGAAGATTTTTCTATAGGAAGTAACAAAATACAGACATAGGTTTTAGGCCTTGATACTGTGTCTTTGTTCCAGTACCTGAATAACTTGCGTCAAACAATTGGAATTTATGGAAAAAAGCAATCCTTCTTGAAAAAAGCAATCCTTCTTAACCCTTTGTATACCAGTGACTCATAAATGCATACTTTGGCTAAACAGTAAAGACCCAGATGAAATGCTGCATAAAGCAGAATTTCATCA
Organism: Loripinus fragilis; assembly: GCA_964019695.1. Taxonomy (NCBI): domain Eukaryota; kingdom Metazoa; phylum Mollusca; class Bivalvia; order Lucinida; family Lucinidae; genus Loripinus; species Loripinus fragilis. The sequence goes on from OZ026523.1 coordinate 26,692,745, forward strand.
GGGTCAACTTTATTTGAAGAGACAAAAACTATCTTCACAGAAAGAAGTATAATTTTAATTCAGAAATTATAAGCTGTGACCCCTCAAAATATACAATGGACCATCTCAAATCTATTGTATCAAACAAGAAGGAAGAGTCCATTAGTGCATAAAAGGTACAATTTTGAACTTTCAGAGTGCAGTATGGTTAAAAATATGAAATCAGCAGCAATATCTGTTTCCTGTTCTTACATTTCCCCCAAATATTTCTACACATGGACCTGAGCATATAGTGTCAACCCAGATCAGATGAACTTTGCTACTGAAAGAGCAGTCTGTTCAGGGTTTACAATATTTTCCACTTATTATTTCATCAGGGTTTAAGATGGGCTCATTTGACTTTTAGTTTGAGATAGTGAACTTGAATTTGACCTTTGTTTAAGCAGATATGGTAAGACCTTAAACTTCAGTAGAGCCATCTGTTTAAGTTGTCAGAATTTAAATTGTATTTTATAATAATTGTATGATATATGTACATATTCGTTTATTCATAGATTTGTGTTTTATTTATTTTAACGTTTTATTATGGTTGTTCTCATGAAATTGTCTGCCAGGCAAAGTTCAAGGTCAAGGTCACAACTTGAAAATCTAGAATCTAGCCCATGCTCGTTGTACACATGTAAGTTAAGTTGATAGTTCTCATTATTTTGTATCAAAAGATCAAGGCCTTGATGCGAGAAAACCTGTCTTAGATGTTTCCGACAAAGAGAGACTCATACTAGTCTCCTCAGCTACAGAGACTAGCTAGAAAACTGAAATTTCACTTGTAGCAAGTTTAGATTTGGTACTTTCCAAAAAAACGAATAACAAAGGCGCTGATCAGACAGGCTGGTCAGTGCCTTTGTTGTTAGCATACCACCGAAGACAGGTTTTCTCACGCCGAGATTAATATGTTTTGAATAAGCAAAAATAAATTGTACCGAGACAGTACACACCATATCTTTTGAGAGAAAAGAAGAAAAATGTTTTCAGAAATAAGGCCTGACTTTAAATTAATGTACAGCAAATATTTTAATTTTAAGTTAAGGCCTTAAGTATGTACTTAGAGTTATCAAAATTTTAGTTATTAACTGTTTGCATGCTGGGTAATTTTTCATGCTTTTATTGTTGTCAAATGAAAAATTTATTGGGAAATTTTGTTTTGGGAGCTTAAAGGGGGTGGCAACATTGAAAACAAGTGAATCTAAAATGCAAACCCTTATTAAACCATGCAATTTGCGGTAAACCCAATCAAAGTCTAATATAAGAAAGATAGCAACTCAAAATTCTGACTTCTATTAAGTCAATGGGGGTTGCCATTTTGAATATTTAACTTCCTGTAGCTTTTGAAAAGCCAATAAAATCAAAAATTTCATTACAAATCCTTCAGATTTTTTGTTCTACAGAAGAATCAATGAGGTCACACAGCCCATGGGTGAAAGTAATCAGGATTATTCCTGAAATCAGGATTTTGAGGCTGACTTTCCACAGAAAGTCAGCCTCAAAATGCTGATTTAGGGACACATAATAGCATCTCTGATTTATGTTTACTCTAACTAAGAACAAATGACCATTTAAACTTGAAATTGTGAATGTTTAATGAGCATACTGCGAGTTTTAAGATTGGAGTGCGAAAGTTCAGGATTTTGGAAATTTCTAACTTTGGCCCATGCACAGCCTAAAAATGGCTGCCCTACATAGCTTTCTATTCTCTACTATACAAACATCTGTAAAACTTATTTTTCATTCGTTTTTGATCGGGTTTGCAATAGATTGCATGGTTTAATACAGGCTTGCATTTCAGATTCACAGGCTTTCAATGTTATTGTCCCCTATTACTTTCACATCCTTCACTCGATTTTCATGATAATTGGCACAGGTGTCCACAATATAGTAAAACCTGTCTAAAACGTGTTAACAATATGTTTTGTATATATATGATCCAGGTCGCTATGTTCAAGGTCACAGGCTAAGGTCAATATCAAATATTTGTTTTTGGTGCATAACTCCCTCATTCTTAGACAAATTATCATATGACTTGGCATAAATGTCCACCAAGACAAGGCGATGTGCTGCATATATGACTCAGGTCCACAAAGCCAAGGTCACAGGCCAAAGTAAAGTAGAAAATCTGATTTCAGAATGTAACTTCCCCATGCTTCGCTAAATTTTCATATTATTTGGCATAAGTGTCCACCATAACCAGACAAAGTGTCACAAATATAACTCAGGTATGTATGCCCAAGGTCAAGGTCACAAGCCTAAGTCAAATGAAAAAAGTTTCCAGACCATACCTTCCAATGAGTATGTTTTGATTCTTTACGTCCCAGTCAACAGCTATGGTCATGCCGGGATTGTCAGTTCAGCTAACCACACTTTTTAATGGTCAAGCTTGACTAAGCAATTAACCAGTACTTTGTGCACATACTTTCGCTTGTAACTGACAACAACCCTTCTTGAATCAGCAGAAGGTGGAGAATGACCGTAGAAATTATTTCATGATGAATCTCCACGAAAGTATGGGACAACATCCAATGAGACTATGGTATTCATAGCATATCCATAAAATCATTTTAACTCTTAAAGTGCCAATCACGACTGCAGCAGATGACAAATGTTGCTACATTTTTCCCAATTTTCGACAAAAATAAGGTATGATATTACATGGAATATCATGCCTTATTGGTTATTTTTGAAAAAGCGGCAAAATTTGAAATTGTTGTCTGCTGCAAATTATAGGTGGCGCTTTAAGGGTTAAATATGCATGTACAGCTACCTAGTGGGGCTAGAGACCTATACTTTGGTCTGAGCCCTCTTCTGCTTCTATGCTTTGTGTATGCAAGCAGCAGAGGCTCTGGTGAGACTGCACATCTGTGCAGGCTCACCTGAGCCCTAGCTGCTTGCCTTTGTGATAGGTACCAAAACCTCATACAGTTGCTAATGTGAACCCGTGTTGTTGGCATTTACATGTACATGTATCAGGTTTACTTATTGAATGCTACTACAGTAAACCTGTCTTAAGTGGCCACTCAAAAAGAAGACCAAAAATTGTTTTTCAAGACTGATTGCCGCATAATGCAGGTCCAAAGTATTGCAGAATGCTCCAAGGCAGCATTCTGCAATTCTTTTGACCTTCATGTAGCTTCCATTTGTCTTCACGACCTTTGTTTTGTATTTCTTTGAGTGGCCGTTTTAGACAGGTTTTACTGTATAAGTCTTTCTTATGTTTCATGATTGCTACTTAAGTCTTTTTTTTATGTTTCGTGATTGCCAGGGTTTGTATATGCGTTCATGTTTATGTTAATGTAGATCTGATTTTCATCATTCTTGAAAAAGAGTGTCTATCTTGTAAGCATGTAAACATGGTAATTCACAATGATGCTTTGTTTTAGCCTTGTTTCTGAACTGATTAATGAATTTTGACCAGATTTTGTATATATATTGTTATTTATACCAATACAATGGAATTGTTATTTATTGTTATTGTCATTTGCCAATACTCTTGTGATTAACCCTTCACATGCTGAACCCAAATCCTGTTTTAAAAACAGGGTGGATCCTGATCAGCTGGCTTCTGAGAAGCCAGCTGATCAGGATCCACACTGTTTTGCACCCTGCTTGTAAAGACATGCTTATAACAATGCAACTACTGTGAAATCTAATGTTATATATTAGTCAGATATTTTTATGCCCCAAAAGGAACTTTGGGAGGCATATAGTAATCGCACTGTCTGTTCTCGTGTCCAGTGCATATCTCGTATATTATTTGTGGTAGGAATTCCAAATTTGGATGTGGATGCATCTTTGGGTGACGGTGTGTCGCAACCAGTTTTGGGGTCACTTTGACCTTGACCTCATTTCTAGAATAATCGTGCCTATATTATTTGAGGTAGAAATCCCAAATTTGGTTTATGGATGTGGCGTGTCACATGCTATTTTTGAGTCGAACTCTGATCACATTTCTTGAATAATCTGTCTGTTCTCATTGTGTCAGATGCATGTCTCTTATATTATAAGAGGTAGGAATTCCACATTTGGTGCTTTTGCATTTTGGGGTGGTGGAGTGTTGAGTTCTATTTTTAGGTCACCTTGACTTAAAATAATCGTGTTCACTGTTCAGAGCATATCTCCCATATTATTCGAGGTAGAAATTCCAAATTTGGTCGTGGATGCATCTTGGGGCTGTGGAGTGCTGCATGCCACTTTTGGGCTACAGTGACATTGACCTTTAACCTCATGTCTAGAATAATTGTGTCTGGTGCATATCTCGTATATTATTTGAGGTAGGAATTCCAAATTTGGTGTGAGGATGTATCTTCGGCTGGGGGAGTGTATAATTTTACTGTGACCTTGAACTTTTAAGGTCACTGTGACCTTGAATTCTGGCCTCATTTCTAGAATAATTGTGTATATTATTTGAGGTAGGAATTCCAAATTTGGTGTTTAGATGCAATGTCCGGTTGTGGCGTGTTACATGCCATTTTGGGGTCACTGTGCTGACCTTTGACCTCATTTCTAGAATAAGTGTCTGGAGCTTATCCTCTGTATTATTTGAGGTAAGAATTCCAAATTTGGTGTGTGGATGCATCTTGGGTGGCGGAGTGTCATATACATTTTTTTTGCATCATTGTAACCTTGACCTTTGCCTTCATTTCTAGAATCATCCTGTCCAGAGCATATCTCCTATATTATTTTAGGTAGGAATTCCAAATCTGGTGTGAGTTTTGGAGGGTCACATACCATTTTGGGGTCACTGTGACCTTGACTAACTGTGACCCTGACCTCATTTCAAGAATAATCATCTCCGGAGCTTATCTTCTATATTATTTGAGGTAGGAATCCCAAATTTGGTGTGTGGATGCATCTTTGGGTGGTGGAGTTTCATGTACCATTTTTGGGTGGAGTTTTACGTACCATTTTGGGGTTACAGTGACTATGGCCTCTGACCTTGTTTCTAGAATAATCTTGTTTGAAGCATATCTCCTATATCATTAGATAGAAATCCCATATTTGATGCATGCATCTTGGGGTGGCAGAGTGTTGCATACAATATTTGGGTCTATGTGACCTTGACCTCTGGCCTCAGTTCTAAAAAAAATCATAAAAAATGGTCTGTTCAGCATTGTCAAATAATTTTTCTACAAATGCATCCCTGCTGGACCTATTCCTTTGGGGGCATTTGTCACGTGACTGTGGTAGGTCTTGTTTTGTTCAATTTAAGTCAATTACTGCTTGCCAAATGTTATCCCTTGCCTTTTAAGAGAAAACTGAGGGGCCATAGTATTCTACTTTTCATGGTCTGTGGGTTAATTCTTGGTTCCCTCTGCCTAAAACAAGGAGATTTTTTCTGACTTAATTTATTGTAGTTAAAAGTATCAAATGAAAAGTCCTTACCTGGACCAATGGGATAAGGGAGATGGTATTATGGGTGAAAGTTTGCAGGATTATTCCTGAATTCAGGATTTTGAGGCGGACTTTCTGTGGAAAGTCGGCCTCAAAATGCTGAATTAGGGAGATTATAAAAGCTTTGCTGATGTATTTTCAGTCTGTCTATAGACAACTGACTTTTTAAACATGAAATAGTCAATATTTAGTGGGCATATTGCAAGTTTTAATATAAGAGTTTCAAAAGTTCAGGATTTGGGAAATTTTTAACTTTCACCCATGTGGTATTGAAACAAACAAGACTACAGGTCACTTATTGTTCTTTATTATCATTCTGATTATTCTTTGGTGTATCATTGTTCTTCACTCGAGATACCATGGTGCATAACCAAGTCAGACTCTTACTGTAAATACCCAGAGTCTGTGTTTTCCAGATGCAAGTTGTGCCAAGGCCAAATTAAAAAATAATAATTTTGTCGCACCTGCGAAGTTTCGTGAAAATAAAATCCTCGTGAAAATTTCTAATTCACAGTACTCGGTGTGCACTAAAGAGCATGTGCACTTATTTGGGGTGAAAATGGTTTCAAAAGGCTCTATAATGTATTGCAAGTCTCATGTGGTACTCTATTGCTCACCTGGGTAATGTAAATTAGTGAATAAATGTATTCAAATTTTCATTTGGGGAGGTATATCGTCAGATATACGGATGTAAATTAACTTTAAGGCGACACATTAGTGGAGCTGTAAAACTTGATTTCCGACAGTGTATCTGAAGATATACCTCCCTAAATGAAAATTTTGAATATGGGTATCCCCATTCTAATGCACTAGTAACAACATTTTCCTTCGAAAAAGACAGTGCACATGTAGTATGTTGCGCCTATGTCCAGCGGCTGCCAGCTACATAAAAACACTTACAAGGTGCATAAAATCACTTGTCAGCCAAAGAAAAGCAACTTTACATAATGACATCAAATTTATGACATTATTCAATCAGACGTCGCATTAGATTTGCAAGTGCCTTATTACTCAACCAAAACATAAGTTGTGGGTACTCAAAAGAACCCTCTCTGTAAGACTGTTCTTTTGGGCACCCAAAACATACGCTAAAAATTATGGGTAAAAAAATATTTACAATTTTACGCTCAAAAATTTTGTTTATCTAGACCTAATGGTTCATTATATATTTTAAGGCTTCATATGAGAAATTTCCAAATTATGATGTACTTCAGCCCCTGAAGATCATTTATACCTTAGCAAACATTCTGCAGTGGCATTTCATCTGGGTCTTCACTGTTTGCCAAAGTACCCATTTAGGCGGTTTTGTATACAAAGGGCTAATTGTCAGCAGACAATTTCAAAGAAACCTTTCTTTCTCTGATCAAAAAGGGAAGGCTTGATATTTGATGTAAATCATCTGCCTGCAGACAGTTCATATAAAATATCAAGCTTTATTTGCTAAGATATTACATGCCCTTGGAGGCACAGGTTGAGATAAATTAAAATTTTCAGTGTACAATTGTAAATATTTTCTTACCCATCATTTTTAGCTCACCTGAGCCGAAGGCTCCGAGGTGAGCTATTAGTATACCAGTGACTCCGGCGTCCGTCGTCCGTCCGTCAACATTTTCAAACATCTTCTCCTCTGAAACCACTGGGCCAATTGAACTCAAATTTCATATGGAGACTCCTTAGGATGGGGGAACGAAAGTTTGTTCAAATGGTTATGGTCACATGACCAAGATGGCCGCCATGCCCATATATGGTAAAAACCCTTTAAAAATCTTCTTCTCCAGAACCAGAAGGCCGATGACCTTGGGACTTGGTATGTAGCATTGGGGATGTAGGGCCTACCAAGTTTGTTCAAATGATGATCCTAGGTTGACCTTGACCTACTTAACGTCAAGGTCAAATTTGCTTCCTAATGCATTTAAATGGGGAAATTTTTGAAAAGTTGATTTTTTTAAAACTACTGAAGCCAATGTCATTATTCTCACTTGGTTTATTTAATCTAATGTGACAATGGCTAAAAACAAGTTCCAAAGGTCAAGGTTGACCTTTGACCTTTCAGCCAAGCCGCTCATATTGGAGTCCCATCAATATATTTAAACATAGTTTTCTCAGAAACCATTGGGCCAATTGAACTCAAATTTCATATGAAAACTCCTTACAAAAAGTTAGCCAAGATTCAAACAAATTGGTTAGGTCACTAGACCAAGATGGCCGACATGCCCATATATGGTAAAAACCCTTTAAAATTCTTCTTCTCCAGAACCAGAAGGCTGATGACCTTGGGACTTAGTATGTAACATTTTGGATGTTGGGCCTACCAAGTTTGTTCAAATGATGATCCTAGGTTGACCTTGACCTACTTAACATCAAGGTCAAATTTGCTTCCAATTGCATTTAAATGTCAAATTTCTGGAAAAGTTGATTTTTTGAATACTGTTGAAGCCAAAGTCATTTTACTCACTTGATATGTGAAACCTAATGAGACAATGGCTATAAATAAGTTTCAAGGTCAAGGCCACCACACCCATATATGTTAAAAACCCTTTAAATATCTTATTCTCTGGAACAAAAGGCCAATGGCCTTGGGACTTGGTATGTTGCATTGGGGATGTGGTCTCCACCAGGTTTGCACAAATGATGAATTTAGCTTGACCTACTTTATGGCAAGGTCAAATTTGATTCCTAATGTATTTATATGAGAATAATCTTGAAATGTTCATTTTCTATGACTGTTTTAGCCACAATCATAATACTTTCGAGAAATGTTTAACCCGATGAGACAATGGCTTTATATAAGTACCAAATGTCAAGCTGACCTGTGACTTTTTATCCAATGCCACTCATTTGGACTGCCACATACCTATATAAACATTGGTTTCTCAGATATCACCGGGCTGTTTGATGGAGTATTCATTTGACTGTTTTTAGTCACTTGACCAAAATGGCTGCAACCCCCATATATGGTAAACCAAAATATGTTTTATTATAAGCTGTAGTTGACCTTGACCTATTTTAACATAATTAAAGATATCAGGTGAGCGCCTCAGGACCTTCAGGTCCTCTAGTTAACATATGTTGTGGGTGCTCAACGGTTCTTTTGAGTACCCACAACATATGTTTTGGTTGAGTAATAAGAAAATTATTTTTCTGCTGTGCACTCTTAGCCTCCTTGCAGGTTTAAGTTTGATTTTGCACTCTCTGAAAACATATTAACTCTTTTTTCACTGGTAAAAAGTCTCCTGCTACTAGCCCTTGCAAACAGTTTGGACCCAGATCAGGCCCAACAAAATGTTTGCCCTTACCTGGATCCAAACTGACACAAAAAAATCATGCAAAATTATTCAGTATGGCAAAGGTTAAAAGGTTGTTAAAATAAAATGCTATTAAGAATGTTTGATTTGCTTTGAGTTATGCTTTACTTCCCAGTCAACTATTTTTCAGTCATGTCGGGGACATTTCCGGGGTTGAACCAGTTCTAAGTAGAGTAGTAGCTGTTATCAAAAGTTAACACCAAAACCACATGCAAATCTACATCCAATGGAGAAATCATCTGCAAGGCTTCAAGATGATAAGTGAAAATATGAAGGAGGAGCTGGTTCTACATGTTACCACTTAAACATGTTTAAGATTGACAGAAGGACAGTGCAGTGTATCCCCCTCCCCTTTCAGAGTGGGGCTATAATTATGGTTCTAGTAGGCTGAACATAACTAAACAAGTATATGACAGACCTAATGTGTCCATATTAAATCAAATGCACAATTATATTTGTAGCAGGGTGATCATAGACTGAACATTATATGTCTAACAGTACAAACCGAATGTAAATTTTATTGCAAAATTGTGTTTATAGCAAGATGAATAATAACAGCACTTTTTGTTTTGTTTGTTTGATTTGATTCTTTATGTCCCATCAACAATCTTTCAGTTATATAGGAACGGGTCTTCCTGGGTTGAACCAGTACTAAGCTAGGATTAATGTGTCTTGCTCAAGGACACAATGCAGTGACGCCGGTGAGGCTCCAACCCGCGGCCCCTCGGTCTCGAGTCAAGCACTCTACCACTGAGCCACTGCGCTCCCTAAATAATAACAGCACTTGAACAGAGTGCCCATTTTAAATGCAAAAGTATGGTTACAGCTGATCATTATGTTTTAAATATATCAGACCAAACAGTTTGTTGGAATTGGATACAACACACATGGGTGAAGTTTTCAGGAATATTCCTGAATTCAGTATTTTCAGGTTGGCGCTTTCCATATAAAATCAGCCCAAAAATACTAAATTAGTCTTCTCTGGTTTATGCTTTGATTGTCTGAGGACGTTAAACATTATTTAATATTTATATTAATATTTAAACTAAAAATTGTTGATATTCTTTAGACAAACTGCAAGTTTTAAACGAAGTATCCTAAAGTTCAGGATTTTGGAAATATTCAACTTTCACCCATGCATGTGTTTTTTGTAGACTGAACACTTTTTGTAGATAGACAACTATGATTATAATTTGTTTAACATTATGTTTACAGTACCCATAAACATCATATTAGCAGATTTAACGTTAATGACAGAATTAACATGAATTTATATTTATAGTTGACTGAACACTATGTTTGTGGACCTTACAGTAAATCCACAATAGATGCAACATATCTTTATGGTAGACTGAACACTAAGTTGAACACTACATTTTAACAGATTCAACAATGTTAACAACAGACTTTAACAATATGCTTATAGTTGACTGAACACTATGTTTATAAGATGTAACAAGTATAAAAGTAAGTAATGGTGCAAGTATACTTAAACGCAAAAGAAACGCAACTCTTTCAAAAATGGAAGTTCCTTCTCTTTCATCAAAATTTCAGCCTGTGATAATGCAATCGCTAAGAACCGTTATTTGCCTTGTTAACAACACAAAAATCAGACCGCTGTGACTTATGGTTGGCGAGCTGCAACGAGAAATGTTAGGCAAACCCCATTTTAAAAGTCACAAAATTGCAAAATTGTGCCTATTTTGCCAAAAAACGTTTTAAACCAACATCGGTTTTTGAAAACAAAAGGGTAGACAAAATCAAATCAGGTACTTTTATGTTTCTGTCAACGTTCATTTTGTCAAAATGCCCTCTTTAATTTTTTGCGTAATTGGTCATTTTTTTTCCAAACGAATATTAAAAGATATAAAATTTAAATGTCACCAAAAAGCCCTCAATACATTGCATAGAAAACATAAGTATTGCGACATGATCGAACATGATGCGTTTGTAATGACTGTTTTTAAAAAAAGTAGGTTGACGTCAATGAAGAAACGCAACAACGCAGCGACTGGTAGCGTTGATAATCAATAACTTCCAAACCGTTTAAGTGTTTTCCTTTAGTTAAGGCATCTGGCTATCAGATCAAATTGTTTGTTTTCAAATCGAATGAGGCATCATTTTCTTAGACTCTATTTGTTGAAATTAACTGACGTCATTATAACGTCAGAATGGAAATTGTGATCAAAACCATTTTACGGCAAATCATTACCCATTGCACAGGAACACAGGATATAAAGAAGAAATTAGCCCCATATGATCCATGTGGAAGAAAAAATGGATTGAAAACGGTTGCGTTTCTTTTGCGTTTAAGTATATATAACTTACTTTGATAGTATATTACATAACACTATGTTTATCAAATATAAAAGACATAATGTAATGCCTTATAAAACAAAAGATGACATGAGATTGTTTTATATAAAACTGAATAGACCTAACCCAGCCTTCAATGAAGGCACTTAAAGTGCCTGCCTTAGAAATTTTAACAGACATCAACACTAAAATTATTTAGACATGAAACAATCATTCCACTACTTAAAATAAATCCCCCAATATAAAATATCACAACTATTGAACTTTAACATAAACTGTCAAAAATTTCTTACAAAAGTGAAAAATGAGGAATGTAAAAATTTCATGATAAAAATTCATGAAGATTATAAAAAAATAAAAAATGGAAAAAATACTGAGAAAAATTTCATGAGGCTGTAGAAAATTTAGGGAAATGTGAAAAATTTCATGAGAAACGTAAAAAAATTCATGAGGAATGAAAAATAAATCATGAAAATTGAGAAAAATTTCATGAAAAATTCCATGATGAAAATTTCACAAGAATTTTATGAGGGATGTGAGAAATTTTATGAGGTCATGAAGAACATGTAAAAATTCAGGCATAATGACCCAAGACGAATAAAATGAGCATGCTCATAAAAAAGGTAAAGCACCACCTTGGTAAAGCGCCACCTATAATTTGTAGCAGACAAAAACAGCTTCAAACTTTGTTGCTTTTTTTTTAAAATTTATAAGGCTTGACATTTCATGTAAATCATCTGCCAGCAGAGGATTCACATAAAATGTCGAGACTAATTTTCTTTTATTTTCCCAAAACTTATTTAGAAAAAGGAAAGAGTAGTAATGGACTAATGCTTCAAAATTAATGTATAATAATTCAACATGCTTAAGGCCTCTAGATTAGAGTGAGTAATCAAAAAGCGATTTTCTTATTTAAACACCAAAACATATGTTGTGGGTACTCAAAAGAACCATCTCAACGAGATGGTTCTTTTGAGCACCCAAAACAAATGTTAAAATTGATGGATAAGAATTTAATCACAATTTTCGCTCACAAAGTTCGTCTATCCGGACCTACATCTCTATCACAGGTACGTTATTATAACACACCTCCTCTGTATGGTATTTGGTGACGGGCTGAGCACCTGCTGTCCCTTCAAACCCGGAACAGGAGGGGGAGGCGCCATCTTAGGATGGTGCTTATAACTCAACTTTTGTGCTTGCACTGTTCTAAATGTTATCAGATCATTTGTTTTACCATTTGGTTTTACAATTTCCATCTTTTGTCGAAATGCTGAGTCAGTTTTAGGTTTGCTGCTGTTGGTATCTGCTTTTATATCGCAATTGCCACTCTTCTCAAATGCAGTATGTTCAACATGGTCATTATGCTTACCGCTTGATTTTACCATTTCCATCTTTTGTCGGAATGTATAGCCTGTTATAGGCTTGCTGCTGTCCATATCACCTTTTCTATCTGAAAGACCACTCTTCTCCAATGCAGGATTTTCAACATGGTCATTATGCCTACCACTTGATTTTACCATTTCCATCTTTTGTCGAAATGTATAGCCTGATACAGGCTTGCTGCTGTCCATATCAACTTTTCTATCGGAATTACCACTCTTTCCAAATGCATGATTTTCAAATAGATCAGTTTGCTTACCATTTACATATACACTATCCCTACTCAAATCCTTTGAACTAGTAACTGTATTCAAATCCTTTGAACTAAGATCTGGTCTTTCCACAGATTGTATACTACTGTCAGCAGTTATACCAGTCCCATTTAAAACAGACTCTGTAATCATTATTTCTTTATATCTGTTTTCATTGTTGTAAAAAACTGGTTGCTCCATAGAGTGTGAACTACCAGCAGTATGACCAAGCCCACCTAAAGCAGAATCTGTAATCATGATTTCTTTAAATCTGTCCTCATCATCATGAACTGTTTGTTCGATAGATTGTGAACCACCAGTATTTCTACCTAGCCCATCTAAAGCAGACTCTGTAATCATAATTTCTTTACATCTGTCCTCATTGTCATGAACTGTTTGTTCCATAGATTGTGAACTGCCAGTTTTTCTACCAGCAGACTCTATAATCACAGTTTCTTTACATCTATTCTCATTCTTAAGAACACCTTGGGAATCATTCTTATTTGAATCACTTATTGGAGTTCTATCCCCTATTGCACTGGATTCTTCAACATACTCAACCCTATTGCTCCCATAATGGCCAAAACTCGATAGAGTTTTGGCCATTATGGGTTCAATAGGGTTATCATCTTCATCTGAACGTCTTAAGTCCCAAAATGGGCTTTCAATATACACATTACTTGCTTCAAAGGAAGAATCCGGTGAATTTGCGGTGTCAACATTGTCATTGCCCTCTTCTGTCAATGCGTCCTCTTCTACATTCAGATTGTGTAGTTTCCGAATATCAAACTTTTCAGCGTCGGATTCATTAGTTTCCTCAATATTATCAGCAGCATCCTGTGCACTGTCTGTGTGTTTATTGGAAACAACTTTAGCATCATGATAAGTCATAGTTTGCTGCTCAGTTTCTGTTTTACCTGATACGTTTACCTTGTCACCGACAAGAATATCAGGTGGACATGTCTTACCAAGTGAATTTATTCTGTTGTGGTCAGAAAATTCTACTGGAAATTTATGAGGATCTGCATGATAGTTTTGTGTTCTTAGCCTGCGTTCAGAAGGTCCATGTATTAAAACTTCAATGCTATGTGAAGAAGATTTTATACCTGGAGAGACCTCCTTCAACGATCGACACGCTGGGTCAGATTGCGTCGAATCTATACTACTTGAACTAAAATGGTGACTTTTGCTGCGAGTCAGCTGCATTTGATGAAATAAGACTGCATCCCTGTCCACATTTAAAGGGTGTTTCAGTTCTCTTTGGAATTCTAGTGATTCTGTTGATAGCTGTGCTGCCTCGGGGATTATTTGTCGCCTGTGAAGTTGTGGTGGTGGTGGCGGAACAGCTGGAGCAACAGAATATTTCGTCTGATCAGGAGGCAGAGTAACAATCCGATCCTTCAATTTGGTTGTTGTTAACCAATTCCCATCACCCCATTCATTGCTTTGATCAGCTTGTTCCATTTGCATTGCATAGATCAATTCTTTATTCTTCACCTCCTCAGTTAAGCGTTTCTGTAGCACAATTTCCCAGTTTGCAGTTGGATCTTTACTGTCAGTAATATGTTTAGGAAATGGCTTGATTTCAACTGAGTCAGTTTCATCTGAATCCTCACCAGTTTCATCAGTTTTATCTGCAAACAGAGCATTGATCATTTTTCTCTTCTTAGCACCCTTAAGTTTAACAATATCCATTGGTACAGAATCCTCACTCTCTTCCAACTCAGCCTTCCTCTTCATTTCATCTCTTTCAATATCCCTTAACTTTAGCTCCGCTAACATTGCCTGCTCTTCTTCAAACTGTCTCTGCAGCAATGATCTCATTCTAATCTTCTCATCTCCAGCCAACAGTAACCTTACAACAAGAACACCAATATTTTCCACCGATCTGTAACCTTGGGCTAGGTCCTGCAGCCTTTTAGCTGCTAGAACTGGGTCTGGGATGTTGATTATTTCATCGACAGCCTCTTGGTGTGAAATGCTTTTCCAGAGTCCCTGATTTCCAATGATGATGAGTTGATCCTCAGGTTGAATCACTGTCTTGGATGTATGGGGATCAGGAATTACTGAAGGAAAGAGGTAACTTGATCCAAGAAGTCTTGTGTTGTGGGTAACCCCGTTTATCTTGTTATCCTGAAAAATAATATATACACAGCATTACTTTTTAACTTGATCTGATAGGTGGGATCACTTTGAGTGACTGCCCAGGAATGACCGGATCACATGAGTGTGAGATCTGGTCATTCCTGGCACAGCAACAAGATGTGATCTGATCTATCAGATCAAATTATTAGAGTAATGATCACAGGAACTAGTCACAAACCCTTAGAATAAGAAAAGTAGGCCTATATTTACTTTTATAGAGAAGGACTGTAACGGTTGTTGTTGGGGTACCCTATATGACTAATCAAAACAGTCGGAAAACTCAACTTATATGAGCAAACTTATAGTGTCCTGGCTTCAAGAGAAATAAGTCTGTCTAACGATACCAACCTTTTGTTCTTTCGTTGAGTAAGTCCCATGAAATAATCAAGAACAGCACGGATATTAGCGTCTTCTTGAAACTCGTTCGTTTGCACTTTCCTCTGGAGATGGTAAAAACACAGTTCAATCGTTCTTTTCTGACTTTCATCAAAGAGATGCCGATTAAAAGTGATAAGTCCTGGATTTCAAAAGTTTTTTTCTATATGCAGTCATCAAGTTCTTGAGAATTTATTCCAAATGAAAGCCAAACGGCAACTTTTTACAGAAATTACGCCAACCTTTTTCTATCCGACCTCCATGTTCTTCGGAAATCCCATTCACGATAGTCCTGTGATGTCATCCGCATGGTATGATTTTGCGATTTTATATCAAGGGAAGTAATGCAATCTATTGAGTGTAATGATGTAAACTGAAGCACTCCGAAAAAACACCACGTCAGTATGGGGATTTTCCCAACGGATTTCGCCTTTTCCATGTGACGTATTTGTAACCTCGGCTTAGCATTAACCAATCAGTGATCGCAAAATTTTCAGAGCTGAACTTTTGCAAACATGGAGTGCAGGTAGAAAAGGTCGGCGTAATTTCTTGAAAAGAGTCGCCGATTGGCTTTCATTTAGAATAAATTCTCAAGATTTTGACGACCGCATGTAGAAAAAAGTTTTTGAAAACCAGGACTTACCACATTTAGCGTTATCTCATCGTTCGAAATCAGGAAAAAGCGATTGAACTGTGTTTTAACAGTCTCCAGAGGAAAGTGCAAACGAACGAGTTTCAAGCAGAAGCTAAAATCCGAGCTTTTCTTGATTATTTCATGGGACTTATTCAACGTAGGAACAAACGGTTGGTATCGTTAGACAGGCTCACTGGGTGGGAGCGAAAAGTACACGTGACCCATTCTGTTGATCTGTATAGTGGACAAATCCTGGTTTGAAGCATGTCCGGTAAGTTTCAGAGTGTTTATTTTTGTGATTTAATATTATTTACCTTGAATATTTCAGCTTCATACCAGTAGTACAAGAAGCATAAGTAAAGGTCTTTTCGATGTATTACTCCGTTTTTTCTGTTTATTGCCATGATTTCGGTTAATTACAGGTTTATTCTTAGAAAATCATCATTCTACTTTCGATTTTAAAATCAACACCGGTACGTTTTCATGTATATTTGCCGAAAACGCTATTTGAAATCACTGATGTTGCATTATGAGTATTTCAAAATGTATTTTGTTTCAGATTATATTAATATTTCTAAATGCCATGCTATGTAAGTGCAATTAATTGCAATTGGTTTAAACATATTTATTCATATTTCCATTTACAGTAATATACAAATATACATTTTACAATATAATCATGATGGGATTCAGAAAAAAGTCATGCGACTTATACGAATCTGTTTCCCTTTGAACATAAAGGTGCATAGTTTGAAGTTATAACCGGTGGAAATCAATAAAACGTGAGTTGTATTCAAACCAAATGACTTTCTACTCTAAATGTAGTGTGTGTGTGTGTGTGTGTGTGTGTGTGTGCGTGTGTGTGTGTGTGTGTGTGTGTGTGTGAGAGAGAGAGAGAGAGAGAGAGAGAGAGAGAGATTCCATCCTCAACGCTCAAACCGTTTACTATCCAATATGTATTTTTGAACTGTAACAATAATTCTATAGTTAGTATCAAAGTCAGATTCAGGTATACCAAATAACACAATGTTTAAATCTGGTTGACAGTAGTTTGCCAGTTCATTTAGTATTGTTGTCCTGATCTCGTCATATCTTTGGCATTCGAAAAAGTAATGTTTTGTAGTTTCAACTGCACCACAGGCACAATGAGGACTGTCAACAATATTTTTTGAAAAAAGATGATGATTGAGAGAACTGCAATTGGTTCTTAGTCGGGTATGTTGTATCTGAGATAATCGGTTGCCGATGTAATAATATTTAGGGGGCTTCTTTAAATTTTTGTTTAGTTGAAATTTAAAACTTTGAATTGAGTTTGACTGTCTTACTTCAAGAGACAAATCGTTCCAAGCTCTTATACTAGAGGGTAAAAATGATCTATAATACAACTGGGTTCTGGACAATGTGTGTCTAAAATTATTTGCGTTCCGCAAGTTATAAGTGGTAGAATCTTCCACAGAAGCAGGAATCAGGGAGGATAGATAATTTGGGGGAACGCCGGTATTCATTTGAAAAAAGAGACATAGCTTATGTTTATGTCGTCTTTTTTCAAGTGACTCCCAACCCGTTTCCAGATATAATGCGTCTAAAGAGACAAGTTTAGTAGCTCCAGTGGCAATTCGTGCAGCTTCTATTTGTATTTTTTCTAGCGCATTAATTTCGTATTGTGTACAGTTATCCCATACCACATCTGCGTACTCTAAGACTGGTCTAATAAAAGAGGTATAAATGATTTCAAGTGACTGTCTATCTAAGATAAATTTCAATTTACGCATAATATTTAATCTTGTCCATGCTTTAGAAGTTATATAGTCAATGTGTTGATGCCAAGTTCCATCATTAGAAAAGAAAATGCCGAGATGTTTATGACTAGTTACTTCTTTGATTGGTTCATCATTCATTTTTAATGGTGGGTGATAGGGTTTATTTGTTTTTCTAGAAATTAGAATAGATTCCGATTTAGCAGGATTAAATTTGACAAGCCAACGTTCAGCCCACAAGTGAATTTTTGTCAAGTCGGAGTTTAACTGCATTGCAGCTACGTAAGGTTCATTGACTATCAAGTATAAACTTGTATCATCGGCAAAGAGTCTAATATTTGAATGAATGTCCTCAACAATATCGTTAATATAGATTAAAAAGAGGAGAGGGCCTAGAATTGAGCCTTGTGGAACACCAGCTGTAATAGCAACCCATTCGGAGCATGCACCAGGAATAACAACTCTTTGTTTCCTATTAGATAGATAGCTAGCAAGCCACTGTAATAGTGTTTCGTCGATTCCTTTATGTTTGAGTTTGTACAATAAGCCTTTATGCCAAACACGATCGAAAGCTTTGCTTACGTCACAAAAAATAGCCCTTACCTCCTTACCATCATCTAATGCTTTGCAAAAAGTATTGTAAATATCGACAAGCTGGTTAACTGTGGAATCGCCTGGAACAAAACCAGACTGTAAAGAAGTAATAGCATGCTGGTCTAAAAAGAAGTTAAACATATGTTTATGAACAATTTTTTCCATAACTTTACCAATTGTATTTAACAGGGATATAGGCCTATAATTAGACACAGATGATGGGTCGTCCTTTTTAAATAAAGGGGAGACATTCGCTTCTTTCCAAATATCAGGAAATATACCTTTAGACATGGAATAATTAAATAAATTACTCAATGGTCTACTTAAAGGGGATGAAAGTTCTTTTAAAATTCTGTTATTTATGCCATCCGGTCCGGACGATTTACCTAGCTGAAGTGACTCAAGAACACTTTTGACCTCAAGTGATGTAAAGTTTATATTAGTTAAAGTAGGTCCTATTATATTCACCATAGCAGGAATAGTCGCAGATCGCTCGTCGAGTGATGTTTGTTGTACAAAGTATTCATTTAAAAGGTTAGCCTTTTCTGTGCTATCTGAAACATAGCATCCATTTTGATGTAATGGAGGTATTTCTGAGGACGACTGAGCAGGCTTTATAAAAGATTTAAGAGTATTCCAGTAATCTTTAGATGATAAATTTGATGTTTTAAGTTTATTTGCCAGAGATTCAGTATAATCTTGTTTGGATTTTCGAAGCAATGAAGTTACTTCGTTCCTTATTTTTTTGAAGTTGCTGTAATTCTGGACAGTTTTAGATTTTTTGTATTTCCTATAAAATCGATTTCTTTTTCTCATTAGTTTCCGTATATTATTATTAATCCATGGTAAATCTTGGGGCCTTATGGTAACATTTTTATTAGGAATGTACTGCTCTGATAAATTGATTAGAGTTTGAGTCAATGCATTAGCATATAAGTTGACATCCTCTTTTATTATTGTGTTCCAGTCATAATCAGAAACAGCTTGACGAAATGCATTATAGTCGCCATTTTCAAAAAGCCAAATTTTACGCGAAAATGCTTTAGCGAGGTGCTTTTTGAATTTAAGGACACAATATGTTGGGCAGTGATATCGAATATCTTGCATCAAAAAGGGTTCACCTACACCAGATAGTTCAACTGTACGCAAGTTATTAACTAAGATCAAATCTATTATCGTGGATGACGTTTCAGCGAAATTTGTTGGCTCAGTTATAAGCTGCGTCAAGTTGAATTGCCTACATATGTTATTGATTTTTGATTTGGATTGCGTATTAAGAAAATTTAAGTTAAAATCACCTAGAATTACAACATCTTGTATACCAGTATCAATGGCTAGGCCAATTGAATTTTCAATGTCTGCTAAAATGAGAGGGGTGGAATTCGGCGGTCTATAAAATGTTCCAACAAGTAGTTTTTTATTCTTTATATTCAGTTCAAGCCATATGCATTCTATTGTATTTAGTTCTAGGTCATGTCTCCTTTTACATGGAATGTTTTCTTTAACATAGACAACAATTCCACCATGGCTGTCACCAACCCGATCACGTCTAAAGGGTAATCGATAGTTGTTGAAGGCTAAATCTTGGGTCAAGACCCTTTCGTTTAACCATGTTTCTGTCAGAGATACAAGATCGAAATTCGATAATTCAGGTTCAATAATATCTATTTTCTGCAACAGACTCTGTACATTGTAGTGCACAACCGAAAAATTACCTTGAAAAACTGGAAAAGACGATTGAGAGGATGTGTCATGGTTCGAGTTATTATCTGGACCCGGATTCTTTTCTACATCACCAGCCTGGTACAGTAGCATTGCCAAAAATGTAACGAGTTCAAAATGATTAAAGCATGAAAATCCTTTCAGTTTATATAATCTATACCTATGCAGACCTATGCGCGCCCTATAAATGCTTATGTCAACATTCATTTAAATTAACACAATCTGTATTTACAATTAGGGTATATGAGGGCGCGATAGCATACAAATTGTAACTGGGTAATGATAGATTCAGTACACGGTATGAGGATGAAGAGAAATTTGTTCAAGTTTGAGGATGTGGAGACGAAGCAGTAGGAAAGTAAAGATGATAATAAGTTAAGAAATAGCATCTCAAGATAGAGAGAATACATGTGAAAACATTTTAATGTGTGTGGTATATAGAGTTCAGCAACATTTACATAAAATAATAATAATGGTAGAGTTAAGCTATTAAGCTATTGGGTCACTGTGAAGGCGGCACCTCATGGGTGTGCAAACAGGACCGGTCCATCCAGACACAAGTTAGAGCTGAAAATGAGGCGTGGTTATACTCACAGGCAACCGTATCATCTTACACCATAACCACCTCGGTAAAGATACAAAACATTATTATTCAGCCCTTTGACGCCAGCTGAAACCGTCTGTGTAAAATATACATCGAGATAAACTGTGTGGAACCAGATCATACTTTCCAGTCTGATCTGGATCCAAACTGTTTATCGACGAGGCTCCAAAATCATATCAGCAGACTACAAAAGCAGACAACATTGGTCGAATTGGCATCCCAAGGATTTTTAAATGTGAGTGTCAGTTTATACACGAATTGCAAGCATGTTGGTTCGAACAACGTATTAACCAGTTAACTCTAATTTTCCTAGCAGATTTTATAGCCGAATCGTCCCCGGGTATGAGTTTTAAAATTACCGCCTGTACAGTGACCCAATTAATACACCAATGGATAGTGTAATTCACATGATAGATCAATCATCAATCAATTTGTTTACCGAGAATGATGCCACCAATATTCTCGTGGATACACTCGAATCATTATACACTGGAAGTAAATTACCACCGTGGAATGGACAAAACATGACATGCATGAACGGGATTACCGTTAAAAAATTTACGTTACCTCCAACATATCCTAATAGTGCTGGTACACACTGTTCCAGGTATAAATGGATGCCAGACGTCATTCTCGGTAGTCAGGAATATACATGTATATAAGTTTAATGTATACACAACAAGAAAGTAAGTCGGAATTTGCACAACCTACTTACAGCATATAAGTTTTGACGTTTAGAACTCGACCAACAGGATATATTCATGCTACATTGGTCACACAAGAGGGCACGCTGAGACTTTTTATGGTAAAGGTGACCTCAGTGTATATCAGGATTTAAGGATATTTCACAGAGACCAGCACATGATGCACAATACAAAAGGTAAGTTTGCTAGAAACGTACATGATCAGTATTAGAAGATACGTGTGGAGAAATCAGGGGGATTGCAATTGAAATCGCAGAGGGGTCAAAAATTGTTCTGCATCGCGTGTTGCAAAACTGACTATCAGCACTGGCTGTCGTGTCGCAGGCATGCTGTATAGTATGTTATGATAATATTATAAAGGGGTTTCGATGTTTTTTGTAGGATAACATTTAAATATGTTCGAAATTCTTTTTTTAAAGTGAGATATCTTGGCAGATGCACACATTGTTTATTGAATACTAATAGTACAAAGTGACACTCTTCTAGTTGTGGGGGTTCCTAGGCAGTGACTATCCTGGGTTGGGTGGGGGGAGGTATGCCGATATTTTCATTTATATTTAGGTTCGGAGCATTATTTTCGGTTAAAAATTTCAGAAAAGAAATACTTTTGGGAGTATGAAGATTTGTGGATTTTTTTTAGGGGGGGGGGGGGGGGGGGGGGAGGTCATTACGAAATCGGACTTTTTTGAGGAGGGTCATTTCTATACATTTTAGGGCTTTTTAAGGTCAAGATACAGAATGGGAATATTTTTTCGGCCGCAAAATTTCAAATATTTTTGGGTATGACTGAGGGTCCAAGCCTATGTACCTCCTGGAGTGTCTTTGGGTACAGATTTATACTTTTACTCTAGCCTTGTATGGCGGGCTCGGGATAAGGATGCTTCAAATGACCAGGCTAGAGGCACAGTTTGATAATCCTGATCATAACTAAGAAATACGATTCAGAAATGTATCCATCTAGACGGGAAAGTCTGAAAGCCCTTTACTCCAGGAAGCCATTGCATCTTATATAATCATCATGTATAAGTGCATGACTGATCCTGGTTATCTCAACTTGATGGCCGGCTACGGATACGGATGCGTTTCTCTAGCATGTTCAAATAGGCCAAATTGCCTCCTTCAAGACGGGAAAGGCTAAAAGTCTTTCACTCGAGGAAGCTTTGTTTTGGTGTATTACTTGTCCTGGATATCCCAACTTGGTTACAGAAATTCCGGAAGATCTAAATGAGTAGTTTAGCATAAACATGCTTATTTCACTAGATTAGCATGCGCGGATCTAGAGGGGGGATATGGGGTCCGGACCCCCCTCCCCAGAACATAACATTAAGTTAAATGTGTTTCTATAGAAAAAAGCATTTGGACCCCCCCCCCCCCCCCTGGAAAAATGGGACCCCCTCTGAATCCTTTGAAAAGCATATAAATAAGTCGAGGACTCAAAAAACGTAATCAAGGCTGTTTTCTAGCTGTCAGAACTGAATTCAGAGGGGTCCAATTTTTGCAGGGGGGGTCCAAATGCTTATTTCTATAGAAACACATACAACTTAAGATTTTCAGGGGGGTCCGGACCCACTACCCCCCTGACAAAAATTCCTGGATCCTCGCATGATTAGCTACATTGCTAATTGAGCATGCGGAGTTCGCCAAAGTTCACAATTTAGCCAGTTCATGTGACTGATATTTAATGAACTTGATCACTTACCTCATGTGAACATGATACAATGTAAGGCTTTTCGCATAGCAGAGCAGCGAGTGCTACATGCAATACGAGTCTACACAATACCGACCAGGAATTCTTTCTTGGCCTAAGTGATGGTTATTTTTGGCCGATATTAATATTTTGAAGAAGATTTTAGTTATTTTAAGAGCTCCTGAATATTGAACCGTTCGTATTTTTTTAGGGAGTTTCTGAAACGCAAAATATATAAACGACTGTGCCAATGAAGATTCAGATCAGAAAGCATATCCACCCAGTCTGGCCAGATTCTTCATTGTGCACTTAATGATTAGCTTTCTTCACATGGACAATAAAGACTCTGATCAGGCTAGGCAGTGGCTCAGACTAAGCTTAGTCTTTGCTGGGCGTATAGGTCATTTTTTTGTTTTTTGTAATGCTTCAAATGAAATAGTCTCATTTTATTTATTTCACTTATTTCAGATATGATGAATGTATGCATTTTATTTGCAACAAATGTACAAATTGATGCCGCTCACTTTTGTAATGTGTTTCCATAGCTACGCTTTATTCCAGCATGAACGCATGGCATAAGATCGCGCTCTTTGTTTGCTTAGCAACAGCAACCTTTACTTTGTATGATCATGTTTTTGCATATTCTGAGGCAGGATAGTTCAAATATGCCAAATTTGACTGTCGTATGTCAACTTAATTAAAAGATATGTATCAACTCTTTTTTAATTTTGAGTTACCCTCATATATAACTTGAATTTGGGTAGAAAACAATGTGTGTCTTAAGAGATCATTTTAGTGCTATCATAGGCCAGCTCTTAAACATTACCCCAGGTCTATAGACTAGACTTCTAGCTTTAAAAGTTTCAGGATATCTTTATTACAAGATATCTTTATTTATGTCCAACTTTGCAAAGGGAAATGACTCGAAAAATGCAAAGGGCAATAATCGAAAAAATAAAGAAACATTTTTTTAAATCTTCACTTGGTTATCTACTCGTTATCCTCTATCAGCTATTCAAGTTTGTTCAAAGCTCCTAGCTGTAAGAGTATTTGAGATATCAAGTTTTCTATGTTCAAATTTGCAAAGGGCAATAACTGATTTTTTTTTAATTTTCACCAGGTTATCTCCTCATTTCTTCTATCAGCTGACAAAGTTTGGAGCTCCTAGCTGTAATAGTTTTTGAGATATCTTAATTACAAAGTTTCATAATGGCCTCTAAAAAGGGCATTAATCCACAAAGGGAGATTACGGGTCACTTATATTTTGATGAGAAATCCAACTATAAAATACAAAACCCTATCTTAAATTTTGAACCGACTCACGTACCGACAAACTTATTTCAATATGCCCCTTCAACTTTTGCAAAGTTGTGGCAATAATAATTACATGATTGTACATTGACCTAATAAGTTACTTGTCATATCCACTATATTGTAACCTTTTTTATTATCAAACAGAGTAAACCCTGATCAGGCAACTCTGACAAGAGCTGCTGATCTGTGTCTGCCCTGATTGAAAACGTGTTAAAGGCGTCTCCCATTGAGGTAAACGGTTATCGTAGCTTAGCTTCACATATTTCAGCATATTTTTTTGTTGCAAAGAAAAATATTTTTCAAATAAAATTATAAACCACTGCATATCAAAATCGACACACGATACAGAAAAATCGAAGTGTATCAGCACAAACAATACACTAGTTCTGCGACATGCCATGCAGTCTGAAATTTTTGGGAATGGTCACTCATGCTCCTCGTGTGCTTTCATACGCATTTCTAACGACATTTATCTCAAGTGAATGTCATCATAGATCATTACTCTAACTTAAAAAGGCATTGGTCGATGTTTTGTTTCAATCAAAGCGCTCAATCTGTCGATTTTCTGTTCACAGGTGGTGTGTAATTCTCGCAAGCAATAGTGATTTGCGGACGAAAAAAACAATTTATACCATAGAAAACGACATCTTTTCGTGCCCAAAGCTTTTCAATAAGAAGAACAAGAATAAATAAAACACGCTTACCAAGTTGTCTATGTCCAAAACCTCATTACACAGATGACAATACACACACCGTCATCAAGGTCATAGAAAAACACAAGGATTTGTCCACTATACAGATCAACACAACGGGTCACATGTACTTTCGCTCCCACCCAGTGAGGCTAGTTTCTCTTGAACCCGGGGCACTATAGTTTTGCTTAAAAAGTTGAGTTTTCGGGCTGTTTTGATGAGTCAAACAGGGTGCCCTAACAACTTGTGTTACAGTCC
Source organism: Loripinus fragilis (assembly GCA_964019695.1). Taxonomy (NCBI): domain Eukaryota; kingdom Metazoa; phylum Mollusca; class Bivalvia; order Lucinida; family Lucinidae; genus Loripinus; species Loripinus fragilis. The sequence continues at coordinate 26,717,907 of OZ026523.1, forward strand.
TTGTCTTTGTTTACAGATACACACGCCTACTTTTTCATAAAAAAAGTTTGTGACAAGTTCCTGTGGTAATGATGTATTTACTTTATAATTATATCTACAAACAATAACAAGTGCAGCTTTAATGATAAATTCAACAATTTTTAACAAGAACAGTGGAAAAAAAGTGATATTGTTCATATACTATTCAGATTTAGATTCCCGGCCAGTGCTAGATTTTACCCAATTACAGTACTGGTTAGTAGTGCAACGTGGGCAAAAAATGTAGGGTGGTGATACAGAATAAGAAAACGCTAGTATCTAGGGATATATTTTGTAGGTTTATAATAAAACTTAATATAACTTTTTTACCCTTTTCATTCTCGATACCAGTCAAAATCAAATGAACAGGTTTCTGCATTATAAGTCTATATATTATAAGAATTTTTAGGGATAGAAGGATAGAAGGAGGGAGAAGCTTAATGTTAATGACTTTTACGACATGACACTTATTGCAGAGTTATCAACCCTTATGCTAAACCTCGATACATCCTGTTTTGAGAAACGTGTAGATCCAGATCTAAGAAGCCAGCTGATCAGGATCAACACTGTTTTATACTTTGCTTGTTTGTTTTGATTCCTGATGTCCCAGTCAACATTTTTTCAGTCATGTTGGGACAGGTCTTCCTGGGTTAAACCAGTACTAAGCAGCAGATAAAGTGCCTTGCTCAAGGACACAACATAGTGACTCCGCCAGCAGTGAGTCTCAAACTAGCAACACTTGGATCCCCAGTCTAACGCTCTACCAACTGAGCCAATATGCAAATAACCAAAATCCTGCAAGCTTATTGGATAAAACAATGGGGAGGAGTGTAGTACCACCATGAAAAGAGTTAGAAATTTAAACAAACAAACCAAATACCTCTGTTATAATGCCATCTGATTTACAAATTCTGTCCAGCTCTGCCTTGTTGTCAGAGACAGTGAACTGTTTACTGAGGCAGACAGCAACACCCCTTCTACACAAAACTATCTCTGTGTCCCCTACGTTGGCTACATGGAGTTCAAAATGTTTACTCTCGTTTGTTGGTTTACGTATGTGACAGATCACACCAGTTGCTCCAACTTTCTGACCCGTTGTTCCAAGTTTCCTTCAAATTCACAAAAGATACATTTAAGAAATGAATTCAATTTTTGGAATGTTCATGGAATCTTGAATACTTTGGGTCTCTTGCAAAGTAAGTGAGGCCAAAGGGCTTCACGCCAACTTTGCAAGAGACCCTAAGTGTTCATGATTCCATGAACAGATCAAAAATTGAATTTATTTTTTATATTTACATTTTATCATAAATATCTAAAATATAAAAATTATTTTTAATTTAGGAATTAAAACAGTTTTGTATTTAAAATATAATCGTTTTAACGGCTTTGTCGGAGTGTAAAATGGAAAAGCGGAACAGCAAGCTTGAACACGGACAGCCAATAGAGCAAACAAGAGGCTTCTTTTGCACGTGCGCCTCGGGTGTGGTTCTCTGCCAATCACAACACCAGTGTCACTTCTGGCAAATGAGTTTGATGTTTGAAGCGTATTGCACAAGCAAGTGAGCTTGGCAGCTGTCAATCAAATTCATGTAATTCATGAAGCTATGAAAGGTTGTAAAAATCTAAAGATTCATTAAAGGATTGCTTCGAAAATGTAAATATACCAAGTTTCCTACATTCACAAAAGATACATACCAAGCTTCCAACAAATTCACAATAGGCCATGCATTATAATATAGAGGAATTTAGATAAGAAATTGTCATTAAAGATTAATTTTCTTATTACTCAACCAAAGCATATGTTGTGGATACTCAAAAGAACCGTCTCACTGAGACGGTTCTTTTGAGCACCCAAAACAAATGTTTGAACTGATGGATAAGAAAATATTTGCAATTTTATGCTCCTTGTTTTTGTTAATCTGAACCTATGAATAAAGTCTGTTGTTCTAGGTGTTTTTTTAATACATTTGCATGCTCATAGGCCCAGAGAAGCAAATTTTAAATTCATGATTTAACCTTTATCCTTGTGCCTAAAACATATCATAATTGGCTAGCTCTTAAAGAAACATACAGAACTTTTTTTTGTGTGGTGACCAATTTACCACAGCCTTTTCATTATAGGGTTCAAAAATGTTTTGTCATGCATTAATGATTGCCAGGTCCCTCAGGAGATTTAAAAACCAAGAGCAAAGTCAGGTTTTCAACATCTCCTAAGGGCCATGGCAAACACTAATGCATTGAAAAACAATGATTGACCATTATTATTGCATATTTCACATAATTGTCACAGGTAAAACTCTTCTTTACCTATAAGCAGCCATCATGGCATATTTCAAATAATTTCTCCAAGTAAAACTCTTCCTTACTTATGAGCAGCCATCACGGCATATTTCAAATAATTTCTCCAAGTAAAACTCTTCCTTACTTATGAGCAGCCATCATGGCATATTTCAAATAATTTCTCCAAGTAAAACTCTTCCTTACCTATAAGCAGCCATCATGGCATATTTCAAATAATTTCTCCAAGTAAAACTCTTCCTTACCTATAAGCAGCCATCATGGCATATTTCAAATAATTTCTCCAAGTAAAACTCTTCCTTACCTATAAGCAGCCATCATGGCATATTTCAAATAATTTCTTCCTTACTTATGAGCAGCCATCATGGCATATTCCAAATATTTTTTCCAAGTAAAACTCTTCCTTACCTATGAGCAGCCATCATGGCATATTCCAAATATTTTTCCAAGTAAAACTCTTCCTTACTTATGAGCAGCCATCATGGCATATTCCAAATATTTTTTCCAAGTAAAACTCTTCCTTACTTATGAGCAGCCATCATGGCATATTTCAAATATTTTTTCCAAGTAAAACTCTTCCTTACTTATGAGCAGCCAGCATGGCATATTCCAAATATTTTTCCAAGAAAAACTCTTCCTTACTTATCAGCAGCCATCATGGCATATTCCAAATATTTTTCCAAGTAAAACTCTTCCTTACTTATGAGCAGCCCTCATGGCATATTTCAAATAATTTTTCCAAGTAAAACTCTTCCTTACCTATGAGCAGCCATCATGGCATATTTCAAATAATTTTCCTAAGTAAAACTCATCCTTACCTATAAGCAGCCAGCATGGCATATTTCAAATAATTTTCCCAAGTAAAACACATCCTTACCTATGAGCAGCCAGCATGGCATATTTCAAATAATTTTCCCAAGTAAAACACATCCTTACCTATGAGCAGCCAGCATGGCATATTTCAAATAATTTTCCCAAGTAAAACACATCCTTACCTATGAGCAGCCAGCATGGCATATTTCAAATAATCTTTCCGAGTTACAGGATGGCACAACTCTTCCTTAACGAGAGCTCTAATCTTATTGGACAATATTCTGGTCACCTCGTCATTTTTGCCTCCATCAAATAGAGCAAATAGACCCTCCTCTCCGTTGTTAAACTTAGGTTGGTTTATAAGGCTCACTGTTAGTCTGAAATAAAGCATATCCAGGAAATAAATACCATATTGGACCTTTCAAATGAACAAAATTCTAAATCCCGTTTTAAAAAACAGTGCAGATCCAGATCAGAAGCCAGCTGATCAGGATCCCCACTGTTTTTTTACCCATAGACTGAATCCATATCGATAATGAAATTATCCCTGGGAGGAGATAAAGGATAATGTATAATGAGGCATTCCACCAGGGTCTCCACTGTTTGCTAAGACAAAAAGAATCATTAGAGAAAGAAATACAGTTTTATTTGAAAATTATAACCTGTGACACCTTAATATATACAATGGACTGTCTCTAGTTTTTGTACCAATCTTTATGGGAAAAACCATTAGTACATGTATATAAAGGGTTAAGGCATTATTTCTTACAACATTGTCTGAAGCTGGCTGGACAAGAAGGGAGAGATTATCAAATATATTCAACCTATGATGCACAGCTTCTCCAAACCCTAAAAATCTGAATGAATATATGAATAGATGCTATGTACATACAATCTCATTCATGTAACACTTTGGCTTTGTTATTTTATACTGGAGCTAAAAGCTGACATGTTGAGAATAACACAGGTTCTTCTAACTCACAGATTCCATATTTATAGGTAAATTCCATACTAAAATAATTTTGCATTAAATTGAAGATCTTACAGTAGTGCTCATATATTATTGAATTTATTAAACAAATTGAGGAAAAGAGATAAAAATGTGAGACTATGTCAAGCATTTTATTGCTTTTTCTGCTACAAGTTAAAAAAAATTCCGGCAGAGGGCAGGAAGGCCCAAGCTAACATGGAAGAAACTGACAGAGAACGACTGCCTTGAGTGGAAGCTCACGGCAGTTGACCATCAAGAAAGAAGCACCTGGAGATCAGGTGTGAGATCTGCTATGCGTACAGCTAGCCAGTTACCTGGAAGGGGGCCCACTGATGTGGATGATGCCCCTGCACCTGCATGTAAATTAAAAATCCGATTATGATGATATGAATATAAATACAATACAAATGTATTAGCATATCAGCAAAATACAATGCCTTTGGCTATATAGGAGCACAATTGTTATATTCTATTTATCATTTGACACTGAAATTACTTTGAATGCATGAAAACTTTGTTTTGTTTGGTTTGATGCTTTGCGTCACAGTCAACAGCTATGGTCAGTTCACCTAACCACACTTTTTTCTGGGCAAACTTGGCTAAGTGGATAACCAGAATGAGTGCAAATGTCAAGATTTTGGTATATATGCAACATTATCATTACATAACATTACCAAACATGTAATACACTAGACTAAGTGTATAATATTTATTTTCATACATGGCCTTAATATGAAATAGGCACACCTAATGGCCAACCAACAATTATTTGATCTGAGAGGATAGCACAGTAAACGATGCTTCTTGTGAGTCGGTACTCGTGAGAGTATAAAGAGTAAGGAAGAAGGCAAATGCTAGGAATCAATACAATTAGTACCACACCTGTCCTAGAACATCTTATGGGAAAGTGACAAAAGAACAAGAAAACGTCACATACAGAAGCTCCTTGAGGTCAGCTCAGACTCAGGGCTGTCGCCGTGTATTTCAAAGTGGTCCGATGGAGGAAATCATACGAGTGCCAAAGGCGCGAAAGGGTGGAGAGCTCCAGAGGGGTCTCCCCCGAGATTTTGTTTAATTTTGAGCGCTTCTATGTTCGTTTTTAATGGGTTTTAATGCGTTTGGGACTAAATTGCAGTTGCTTTGGATCATATTTATTTTTGCTAGAAAAAATATTCCTTGTAGAGTGAAAAACTCAATGCTGGACAAAATCCTTTTTAGACAGTTACGATTTTCACTTTTTTCTTCAGCATGTTACTTTTTCATATGTCTCCGCAGGTTTTTGTCAAAGAACTTTTAGCACTGATCCTTGGGTTGTGGTTTCGAAAATATATACACTATAGCGTCTTTTCAAGCAGGCTATTCACTTACTATTTTTCATCTAGATTTTGGCTGCGCAACTTTCCTTGATGACTTCCCTTGTTGGCGACAATACGTGAGATCTTTGGCTTCATCGTAACGAAGCCAGGGCCTAATGTTGAACCACGACGGCTAAGAGCACTTCTCTGTCCACATGGTCCAGGCTTCTTTACGGCAAATGAACATTGAGGGAACCGAAAACTCTTGGGCTAAATTGGAACAGGCAGGACTTGTTTATCCGTAAGGGAATAGACATGGGCTCACGATGCTCATCACAGCGTTTTAAACATAATTTGTCACCCGATATGTTGTTTGATTCAGAATAATTAGAAGAAAAAAAAAGCAAATTGTCAAAATGAGGGAAACAATACTGGATCACAGAAATAATCATGACTTTGCACGGATAAATGAGTCTCAACATGAGAAAGCCTGTCTTCGGGGTTTTCGACCATGCAAGACTCAAACCAACCTGCTCACTTACAGAGCTTAGCTAGAATACTGAACTTTTGTGTGTAGCAGGTTTATCAATTATACTTTCCAGAGATTGAACAACAAAGTCGCTGATCAGACTGCGCATCTGCGCAGGCTGGTCTGCGCCTTTGTTGTTGACATTCAACTATCTTAGGTTTTCTCGCAACACGACCCATGTGACTGCTTGTTTTAACACCTTGGCTAGGTCTATTAATGGCATGTGCAACATTCGGAGTGTTTCAGTAAATTGTCGCATGATTGAATAAAATCAGAGGTAAGCTCAAAGAAAAATGAGCCGAAATGTGAAAAAACACTCATAGAAAATTCAAGCGACTAGCAAAGGCTCTGATCAGATTGCGTGTATGCCAAGGCTGATCTGAGTCTTTGCTGGTCACACATATCACATTGTTGGATATCTCATGTCGCGGCTAATTTGTGGCTACCTCTTTCAAAGGCGCGACGATGCACGTGGCAGTTGGCGTTTGGCTCAAGACGCTGTCACGTCCTGACGTAACGTTATAAGAATTGTGACGTTACGTCATGGGGATCACACAGCCCCTTGCTTGAAAGAGCTATAATTAAGGTTCAAGCTCCTGGTGATCGAAAAAATCCCTCAGTCAAATGGATAAAATATAACTTTAATATCAAAAACACTGGCATCTTCGCGATTCACTTTTACTTTTTGTATTTTTTTCAATGTTAATGATGATCATGGCACATTTTTCAACGGTAGAATAAGGTTCTTAGTTCGATCAAATAGACTCCGTATAGATACCGGAACTTGGTTTTGACAGAATAGAAATCAGAACTTCGTATTGCAGATGAATAGAACAGAACAGGGCCTCTAATCGTAACAGCAACCAACCCTCCTCATTGGTTGGTTGCTATTACATTCCTAGATGGGACATATTATAATAATCATCATTACGTATGACTAACCAACTTACTTGTTTCTCATACCAGACGTCTGAGACAGCCCACTCTGCCAGGGTAAAGCATTATCATCAAATCCAACAGTACGCAGGTCTAACAAAGATCTGTTTTGACCTTTAAGATCTATCATGCATATCTTCTTCTTAGTTCTGCAATGTACACATTTTATACCCATGAACTCTTCCATCCAGCTTGATACAATAACAGATGGTCATTCATATATTTCAGACAGGAAATACTGTAGATTCTGGAAATTTTCGCGTGATCTTTATTTCGCGAATTTTCTATTTCCGAATTATTCGCTAAGTTTTGAATTCGCGAGCAAGCATTCGTGTGGTCGGTCATTTCTGTGGATTGATACTAAGCATCCAAATATAAGATTACCAAAGGTCAAAAGATGTACTGCTTTGAGAATATCAATCCATTTTTTATCATTTTTGGCATGCCCAATTTAATTGGCAAAGTAATGTCATCGTCTCTTTGAACACACTTTAATCACTGGTCCATATCTGAATCAATGATCAGGTATTTTTAGCATAATTGATCTCTTATCTTTCACTTGTCCAAGCCATCAATTATATATTTTTGTAAGATATCCCAAAATGTCTATTGTGTAATGGTTAAATGCGCACCTAATGGACTTTGATTTGCGTAATCTATTCATGTTCAATAACAGTTTTACTTGATCTATAAACACATAAGCCATTTTAAAAGATCTTCAACGATATATGTAACTTGCTTTCGAGTAAGTCGATATTAGCGAGAACTTTGAATTCGCAAGGCAGCAAATTCGTTAATACAAAATTAAGTTCTCGTGAATATTTCCGGATCTAAAGTACCATGCCCGACTTGTCCGACCTGGTCCCATTTCATTCAGTACAAGGCAGAAATTTATATTTACTTGTCCTTGGTCAAGTATAAAGGAAGTAAATACAATTCTGTATTTCATACTTTAATTATTACAAACTCACACATGTTGTACAGAAAACAGTGTGAATCCTGATCAGCTGGCTTCTAAAGCCAGCTGAACTGAATCTACACTGTTTACAATAGAGTTAACATCTTGTTTCATACTGTTCACAGTAAGGTATAAGCTAATCTTTTGGACAGGTAAAATTTTCTTTGGACAAACACAATATGGCCATTAACATGTCCCTAGGCAAGTATAAAATGTTAATATTTCCACACCCCTGTTTCAGAGATCCAGGGATAAAATCTAGCATTTGCTAACTTGCAAAAATTACAAAAGCTGGCCTTTTTTAGCAAGTGAATACATCAACCAAATCATGTAATATTTTATGAAATGCATGACAGTGTAGATTTTAAGAAATTATTTGTCCTGTGCTGGCCCATATGTCTTTTCTTTTCATTTGCACCATCAAATGGGCTGTGACGCAAGAAAACATGTCTCCAGGGCTTCTGGCCAAGTAAAGCCCAAACCAGCCTGCTCAGCTACAATTAGCTAGAATACAGAAATTTTGCATGGACCTAATTGGACTTTTGTACTTTCAGATAGAGAATAACAAAGGCCCTGATCAGACAATATGGATACTAAGGCAGGATGGCGCTTGTTGTTCACATACGACAAATTTCAGGTTTTCTCACGCAGAGACCCAAGTAAGAAATACCATATACAGTAAAACCTGTGTAAAACGGCCACTCAAAAATAGACAAAACAAATATCTTATAATGTCAAATGGTAGCTTAATGAAGGTCAAAAGTATTGCAGAATGCTCCCCTTGGAATAAGATGGTTCTTTTGAGTTCCACAAGATATGTTTTGATTCAGAAATAAGAAAATTTAATTTTTAATTATGCACTCTTATTAACCCTTTGAGTAACAGAAACCCCTGGCAAACAGTGAAGACCCAGATGAATTACTGCATAATGCAGCGTTTCATCAGGATCTGCACTGTTTGCTATTGAAGACAAAATCAATCTTTTATCCTAGCTTAGTACTGGTTCAACCTAGGAAGACCCGTCCCAACATAACTGAAAAATTGTTGACTGGGACTTAAAGAATCAAATTAAACAAACAAACAAACAAGCAAACTAAATCGATCTTCAGAAGAAATACAATATTTTTTGGAAATTATAACCTGTGACCCCTCAATATACACCATTGACCATCCTGACTTAACTGTAGGTAAATGTATGGAAAATTCCATTGTTCCTAAAAGAGTTAAAGGCCTGTAACATTTATGAATACTCACTTGATTCCTTTCAGTTCCGAGGAACTAACTTGCATCTCTGGATTCCCAGAAATATCCAGCAGGTTTACGCTGGACGCCATAAGGCTAGTCACTGAAACATCAGCCAATCTGTTGGATCCCACTTCTAGCACCTACAAATAGAAATGATTCCTTTCAGTTCCGAGGAACTAACTTGTATCTCTGGATTCCCAGAAATATCCAGCAGGTTTACGCTGGACGCCATAAGGCTAGTCACTGAAACATCAGCTAATCTGTTTGATCCAACTTCTAACACCTACAAATAGAAATTATTCCTTTCAGTTCTGAGGAACTAGCTTGCATCTCTATCCAGTATTTGTACGCTTGACGCCATAACTTGGCTAGTCACGGAAACATCTGAGGGAGTGCAGAGGCTCAAAGGTAGAGTGCTTGACTCAAGACCGAAGGACCACGGGTTCGAGCCTCAATGGCGTCACTGCGTTGTGACCTTGAGCAAAAACATTAATTCTAGGTTAGTACTGGTTCAACCCAGGAAGACCCGTACCTACATAAGTGAAAGATTGTTGATGGGACGTAAAGAATCAAAACAAACAAACACTACAGCAGCAGTCCATGGTACACCATTGCAAATACCCGCTTTTTTACCTATAACCTTCACCTTGGGGTTAAGGTCACACAAAATGTAGCTCAGTACCTTCTACATAATGTGACCTATGCACCTGTGATGTTTGAAGTTGATATGTCCAATGGTTAAGGAGGAAATGCATTTACAAGAAAATACATTATATGACCTTGACCTAGTTGTTAAGGTCACACAAAATGTTGTCCAGTGCCCTCCAAATCATATGACCAATGCACCTGCCAAATTTGAAGTTGCTACGTCCCACAGTTTAGGAGAAGATGGATTTACAAGAAAGTAAATTATTTGACCTTGACCTTGGAGTCAAGGTCACACAAAATGTTGCCCAGTACCATCCACATCATGTGACCTATGCACCTGTAAACTTTGGAGTTGCTATGTCCAATGGTTCAGGAGAAGATTCATTTAAAAGAAAATACATTATTTGACCTTGGGTTATTTGACCTTGACCCCAAGGTCAAGGTCACATGAAGTGTTGCCTAGTACCCTCAACATCATGTGACCTATGCACAGGCAAAATTTGAAGTTGCTACTTCCAAAACATTATGAGGAGATGCGTTTTCAAGAAAATACATTATTTGACCTTTGACCTTGGGGTCAAGGTCACACCAAACGTCACCCAGTACCCTTGACATCATGTGACCTATGCACAGGCAAAATTTGAAGTCGCTACTTCGAAAAGTTTATGAGAAGATGCATTTACAAGAAAATACATTATTTGACCTTTGACCTTGATCTTGGAGTCAAGGTCCCAGTACCCTCTACATTATGTGATCTATGCACCTACAAAGTTTGAAGTTGCTACGTACTAGGGTTTAGGAGAAGATACAATCACAAGAAACGTGACAGACGGATGGACAGACAGACAGACGGACAGACGCACGGACAGACGACGGACCGACTTTGGTACGAAATTAATATACCCTATTTTTCTTATGAAAAAGCGGGTATAAAAAGCTGAAACATCTGCTAATCTGTTCGATCCAACTTCTAGCACCTACAAATATAAATACTAGAATGGCATATGAGGAGTGCTGTGGCTCAGTGGGACTTTAGATCTAGAGGAGCCCAGTTCCAGCCTTGTTGTGTCCTTGAGCAAGACACTTTAACCTCTGCTTAGTACTGGTTCAACCCAGGAAACCTCCCGACATGAATGGAGAATTGTTGACTGGGACATAAAGCATCATACAAACTAAAAAGGTCACTAGTGTGTCACATAGATGTATATCTCTGCATGCCAGATAATTATACATGTTTTTTGTCATTTGCAGATTTTTTTATAAAGAAAATCTTTCATGAATACAGACTGTAAAAACAATGTGGATCCAGATCAGGCCAGACTTTATGTTGGCCTGATCTAGGTCCAAACTGTCTGCAAGGGGGGTAGTGGAATTTAATGAATCCATTGCTCCCCATGCCTAGCTAATAAGTGGGGCTACATGTCTAATTTTCGGTTTGAACATCAACTTGATAATATGTATGTCTGAGTAAAGAACTCTGTGGAAACACTTAAATGCACGCTCATCTGAGCCTTGGTTTGATGTCAATGGGATAAGAACCAAAATCTCATGAACTCGCAAAAAATTTCTAAACACTGTGCCTCCATCTATCCACAAGGATAATCCCCATTGTACATTTATAGGAGCATACACACTTATTAGGTTAAATATGACACCATATGTCTGGATAAACAAGACAAATTTGACGAATTTATATCCCCCGACCAAGGGTTATTTGAGAGAAACATGTAAATCACAAAACATGAATCCCATTTATCTAACCATTAGTTCACCTTCAGTATTATTCAGATCATAACAAACACCTGTCAAGTATGTTTTAGTGCTTAGTTTAATAAAAAATATACTTACATCTGCACAATTTCAATATCTGACCTTTAAACCCAACCCAAGAGGTCAAAGGTGTGTGTAAACTCAAAGTGTTACCTTGCATGTAGGTCTACACTTCTTCCACTTTAATTTGATATGCAACATGACCACTTTTAGAAAATAAAATAAAAATGACCTTTTGACCCCACCCCAGGGGTCGTTGGTGTGTGTAATGACAGCATGTTTGCTTTCATGGTGTTCTGTGCTCAATTCCCTTCAATTTGATATGAAACATGACTACTTTTAGAAAAAGATATAGTTTGACCTTTTGACCCCACCCCCTGGGTCGAGGGTGTGTCTGTGGGCATAATATTTGCCACCATGTTGCTGCCAGCGTCTTCAGCTTTAATTTGATATGCAACATGACCATATTCTGAAGAAGTTTAATTTGACCTCGGCCCCACCCCCTAACTCCACCCAACAGGCTCCGACCCAGGCCTTCAAACTGAAATCCCGTTTGATATGTTTCATATCTATTGCTGCTCTGCCTGTATGCAAAATTTCAGCATAAAATATTAACAATTGCCTTAGTTATTGCGAAATTTAAATATTTGACCTTTGACCCCTTAGGTGGGGTCAAAGGGGATGGGGTAAAACTTTGACACTGCCATGCTTTTTTTTATCTACAGGCACTTGACAATCATGGTCTAAGAGTGAGAAGTTGTTAAATATAATAGCTTTGATGAAATATGAAGATCATCACACAAAAAAGTTAATATAGGTTTTGCATATATAATTGCCTATACTAAAACAAGGGCAATAACTCGAGTGTTAAGGGGTCGATTTTGACCAAACTTATAGGATATCTAGAGTCCATGGTACTTATCATTTGTTACATGTAGCAAGAATGGATCAAATCTGTCCAATAGGTACTGAGATATGGTTCCGGACAGACAAAAAGTGTGGACGGACGGACGGACGGAATGGACGGACGAATGGCATACGCCCAATATTGAATATCGGGCCAGTATATAAAGGGCCATTAATAAGGGGCCAAGTGTCCAAAATAACAGGCCAGTTTAGCTCCGAAATTGGCCTGTTAATATCAGACTGACAAATTACTACGGGCCATTTCCAGTTTGGACGTCCATCACCATAGACATAAAATGGCCCTTTTTAAAAGTTTATTTTATTACCTCCCCTGAGGTCCCCTGAATCATTTGAAGCAACTTACAGAGGGCCATGGTCCCTTGTTAAGAAATGGCCCCTTGTCTATCTCAAGACGACTAAAGCCCCCAAATCCATATCAGTAGCACGGACGACACCAAAACTATATCCCTCTGACTTCGTCGGGGGATAACAAAATAAATGAGTGTAAAATGTGAATAATTTCTTACCCATCAGTTTGAACATATGTTTTGGGTACTCAAAAGAACCGTCTCATGGAGACGGTTCTTTTGAGTACCCACAACATATGTTTTGGTTTAGAGATAAAAAATCAGTTTTTATTATACATTTCAAGGTCTTGTAATACCTTGAGGTTTGGAGAATATCTGAAGTCTGGAAGCTCTTTCAGCAGATTGGCATTACATCTGAGGGCCTGCAGTTTACCATGTCTGCCAACAGCTCTCGGAAGATGTCGTAACAAGTTCCCAGAGATGTTCATTTCCTGTATATTCTCTAACTTACGCAGATCTCTGGAAATACACAAAATCAACACTACTAATTTAACACTTCTATAAAAAAGGAAAATGAACAAGGGCTGCCAATCACTAATAAACAAGCAATTTCTGAGCATTTACACCCCCAATCTCTTATGTTTTGTCTTTAAAACTATGCACTATCATAAGATGAGTCTTAAAATGATTTATTTAAAAAAAAAACTTTCAAAACAATTGGTATAAAACTGTTGGAAGGGCTAAAAATAGCAAGTGACTATTTTCCCACTTGCTAAACAAAGGGATCAATCAACTTGCTTATTCATTGAAAATGAAGTTAGTACTCTTTTTTCCCCCTTGTTATATCTCTTAATATGAAATAGGCACACCTAATGGGCAACCAACCACTTTTTAATCTGAGAGGATAGCACAGTATACTTATTTCTTGTGTGTCGGTACTCGTGTGAGTATAAAAAGTAAGGAAGAAGGAAAATATCAGGAATCAATACAATTAGAACACCTTATGAAAAGTGACAAAACTGTTTCAGTAAATTGTCGTTGCTCTGAGTATATAAGGAAATAAAATAATCCTGCAAGCTATTTTAAAGGCGCTGGGACTCTTGAACGGAAGTTCCTATTGGATACCATAAGGATTTTAATTTGAGCAGCGACATGTGATTTCCAACAATGTGTCATTTTGACAAGTGTAGACTCAGACGAGCCCGTGCAGCCTCCTTTAAGCTTAGAAACTCCAAACCATGTTCAGTCAGTAGCATAACGCGCATAGAAAATTCAAGCGACTAGCAAAGGCTCTGACCAGACTGCGTGTATGCGCAGACTGATCTGAGTCTTTGCTGGTCGCACATATCACACTGTTGGAAATCTTATGTCGCGGCTCATTTGTGGCCGTCTTTTTTCAAAGGTGCGACAATGCATGTGGCAGTTGGCGTTTGGCTCAAGTCGTTATCACATTGTGATGTCACATTAGAAGAATTGTGACGTCACGTCATGGGATCACACAGCCGCTTGCTTGATGGAGCTATCGTTAACGTTCAAGCTCTTGGTGATCGAAAAAATCCCTCAGTCTTATGGTTAAAATACAAGTTAAATATCAACAAAACTGGCATCTTCGCGATTCACTTTTACTTTTGTATTTTTTCAATGTCAATGATGATCACGACACATTTTTCAAAGGTAGAATAAGGATCTTAGTTAGATCGAATCGACTCCGTATAGATACCGGAACTCTGTTTTGACAGAATGGAAATCAGGCCTTCATATAGCAGATGAATAGAACAGAACAGAGCCTCTAATCGTAACAACAACCAATCCTCGTTGTTGCCGCTGCGTGGCAACAACTCATTGGTTGGTTGCTATTAGAAAATTGAACAAATTCAATCAGATTCAGCTTTGTATTGCATAGATTGCGAGACAAAAAATTATTTATCATTATCTATTATCTGAACCCATGTTTAGGTTTCCTTGCAAACAATGTGGATCAAGATCAGCCAGCATCTTCAGATGCTGACTGATGAGCAACTACACTGTTTACTTTACAGCTATGTTGTGTTGCATAGTTTGGTTGATATGAGTGACTTGTTTTCACTTGCTAAAGATAGCAAGTGAGGACAATTTCTACTTGCTTTTTGTCTAACACTTCTACTACTATTTATCAAGTTAGCAAGTACTAAATTTAATCCCTAACCATGTTTCAAAACTGGTGTACATGAACCAAGATTCTTAACCCAAACCATGACCAATGTTTAACAATAAAATATCTGAACTTTACCTCTCATGAATCTCTGTTAGTCTGTTATAGGCCATGTGAAGAACTTTCAGTCTTTGGAACATACAGATCTTTGGTATTATGTCATCACTGAGCTGGTTAGCTGAGAGATACAGCTCCTGTAGCTTGTTCTGGTAGAGGTTAGGGTTTGGTTCGGGAATGGACTCGAGTCTGTTGCTTGTCAGACAAACAAATCGCAGCCTAATGGAAAAAAGAACATCTTTCAGTTCATGAAAATGTTGAGTGAAAATTGTTGAGCTGAATACTATATAATAATTCAGGCTTTAAGATAAGAGTGTTTATTTAGGTTGATGCCTTACATCCCAGTCAACAATTTTCAGTCGTGTTGTGACAATTTTCTGTCTTCCTGGGTTGAACCAGTACAAAGTATGTATAATTAAAAAAAATAATTTGACCAAAACTTATGTTGTGGGTGCTCAAAAGAACCGTCTCAATGAGACTGTTCTTTGAGCATCATAAACATGTTTCCTAAACATGTTTAAATGAATGGAAAAGAAAATAGCCAGAATCTTACGAATAACAATTTCGCTTATTTGGACCTATGTGAATATTTTGATAACTCAAAAAGTGTTGACTAGCCACAGTAGATCAACATCAAATAAGTTTTATTCCTGATGAAAGCCATTGGAATACAGTGTGTTAATATTCACGAACATATGGTTTTAATCAACAAAATGTCTGTACAAACTTACTTACTGGTTGTGTGATTTTGATCAAATTTGTATCAAAAAATGATTAAATTTTTATTTAAAATGTAATTTTCAAACCATCCATTCTCCTTTAGGATGAAAAAAACTATATTGACCCATATAAGCCTAGCATCAATTTTATAGGACTTCAGCAACCAGTGCATAACCAGATCAAATGCCGCGAAATGCAGCATCTGATCTGGTTCTGCACTGTTTGCTTACAGAATGTATTTTAAAATTTTGGTGAATTTGTACATGACTATCCAACAACCCTTAAATTGGAAATGAATTTGTCCAATTGATGAGTGGGGAGAATTCCATAGGCATAATTGGGTAATGCTTACTTTGGTAGTTTAATAAAGAAGTCCTCTGGCAAATGGACAAGGTGATTCCTGTCTAAACTGAGCTCTTCCAGAACAATATTACAAACATCGGAAGGCAAAGAAGCTATAGCGTTGTGACTGAGGTGTATAGCTCTGAGACGAGGTGGTCCTGAAAACAACCTAAAATAGAAAAATCTCATGATCATCTCAGTAAATAGAGGATTGTACAAAGATAAAATTTAAGAAATGAGCTTAAACAAGCAAATTTAGAGAATTCATGTCTCGCGCCACTTTATTTTTGTCTTTGAATATATGAGCTATCATGAAACAAGATACCTAGTATCAATTCACTTTGGCCGCAAAAATAACTTTAGAAGTTCATTTTGTGAAAAAAGTTACAAAAACAATCTGAGGATTATATCCAAATAATATGCTCAGCTTCAACCAATGACCTAAGCACCTGTAAAGTTTCAAAGGAATCAGAGTAAAACTGTAGGAGGAGATGCATACACAAGATACCTAGTATCTATTCATTTTGGATGCAAAAATGACTAAGTTAATTTTGTGACAAAAGTGACAAAACTGGATCTGAGGATTATGCCCAAACAATATGCACATCTTCAGACCATGACCTAAACACCAGTAGTTTCAATAGAATTGGAGTAAAACTGTAGGAGGAGTTCCATACACAAGATACCTACTACTTGAGGGGGGACAGAGGGACAGAATGCCGAATACTATGTCCCCTCCCTTTTCTTCGAAAAGGCGGGGGATAAAAAACAAGTGAGTATGACCAGTAAATGCCACAATCACAAACCAACCGATGGCACAGCGAAGAAGAGCCACAGAACACTAACAGCCACATGGCAGCAAGTACACAATTAAAGTAAAGCAACCAGCTTTAACCCCAAAAAGAGGTCTGCTAATGTCATCTGCCGCATATATTTGATATATTTGCTAAAATTATTGACTGCTGTAAGTGTAGAAACAAACCATGTGGACCAAGATCAGACTGCTCCTACAGGAGCAGTCTGGTCTGTGTCCACATTGTTTGACCAAGAGGCTTATAAACATTTCAGCAGACGACAAAAGCAGATGACTTTTGCTGTGATTGTCACTTTAAGGGTTAAGTGAAAATGAAAAAACCACAAATGTAAGATATTTTATCATACAATTTTTCAAACAAGAATTTATACCAGTGTGTTTTGTGTTTAGCTCTTTGCATTCCATCATCTGCAGATTTTTCAAAATAAACATTTATCAAAAAAATATTTCAGGACATCAAAAAGTTTGCATCCAGATCATGCTCAACATTTTGTCAGGCATGGCCCCCGAGGATACAAAAAATCATGCTCAACTGAACTGAGCATGAAATTTATCATGCTCATAAATGTTAAAATGCCAACAATTATGACCTTTCCTGCTGAAAAAAAAATGATGTCATTGATGCAAGAGGGTCATCATGTCTCTGGATCACTCACCCGAGTCTATTATAGCAATGACAGCCATTTTGTTTTGTGAAGTATAAAGGTTAGAGCAATTCTGGTAGAGAGCAATATGTAGTACAGTAGATGTCATTTGAAGCAATTATTGATGGACAGACATACTAAATAAATGACAGGACCATCAAATGGGACTTGACCTGAGAAAACCTGTATTTGGGGTTTGCAAACAACAAAGGCACAGACCAGTCGTGCAGACTGATCATCTTCATTTTTGGAAAGTATCATAAACTTGCTAGAAGGGAAATTTCAATTTTCTAGATAGTCTCTGTAGCTGAGGAGACTGGTTTGAGTCTCGCTCTGTTGGAAACCCAGAAAACAGGTTTTGTGGCATAGAGGCCCAAATGATTACAAAAGCTCACTGCTCAGATGTACAAATTAAAAAAAGTACATACTTTTCTGGCACTTGTTCCAGTTTATTAAAACTTGCATTAAGATGAATCAGGAAGAAACAATCACTAAGCCAACCAGGTAATGCAGTCAAACAGTTCCTAGAAATAAGAAAGATCACCTGTTAATGCACTCAAACTATTCCCCCTGCATATAAAACATGGATGGAAGTTCAAAATTTCAAAAATCCTGAACTTTTGAAACTCCCATCTTAAAACTTGCAATATGTCCACTAAATATTCACAATTTCAAGCTTAAATGGTCAACTGTCCTACGAGAGACAGAAAATAAACCAGAGAAGCTATTATGATCTCCCTAATTCAGCATTTTGAGGCTGACTTTCTATGGAAAGTCAGCCTCAAAATCCTGAATTCAGGATTAATCCTGAAAACTTTCACCCATGATTTATCCAAACCGTTTGGTTTCTACAGAAAACAGCCTGTCATTCTTTAAACATGCATGCTCAGCTATCTAGTGGGGCTAAAAGTCTGATTATTTAAATGAATGGTCATCTGCTTATATATTTTTGCATGCAACATGCAAAGGCTCTGACAAGACTGCACAGATGCACAGGCTCATCTGAGCCTTCACTGCTTGAACATGTGATAAGTACCAAATCTCGTTTGCCTAGCCCATATATCATTCTTGAAGAAATTAGGAAAATATTGCCATTTTTCTGTCTCAGATAATAGGGGTATGGAGAAATAGGAACGAAAAAAGTTCCATAGTCCTGAACTTTAGAAATTCAAATATTAAAACTCATATTGTTTGCTTTTCGTCCATGTCAACACTTTTTCAGTCATGTCAGGACATTTCCTGGGCTGAACCAGTACAGAGCAGATGATAAAGTGTCTTGCTCAAGGACACAACACAGTGCTTTCAGTGAGTTTGAACCATTGACCCCTTGATCTCAAGTCTAACTCTCTACCGAGCCACTGATTTCCTCCTGAGACACTGTGCTGCGTATCTTAAAAACAAAATATTAAGGATTTCAAGTTTAAAAGATCAGTTGTCTTCTGAAAACAAATCAGAGAAGCCATAATTATATTCCTAAATTCAGTATTTTGAGGCTAACTGCCTAAAAATCCTGAATTCAGAGCAAGTAATCCTAAAAACTTTCATACATGTGTCACATCTAGGTCTTATAATGAAGAGACATTCAATTTCTCCAGCTTGTTTGTGTTGATGCTTTATGTCCCAGTCAACAATGATTCAGTGATGTTGGGAAAATTTTGTGTCTTCCTGGGTTGAATAGAAGCAGTACTAAGCAGGAGCTAAAGTTTTTTGATCAAGGACACAACACAGTGCCTCCAGTGCATTTCGAACAAGCGACTTCTCATCTCAAGTCTTAACACTATCACTGAGCCACTGAGCTCCATCAATGTCTCAAGTACAAAGAATTCTACTTACTGTGAAACATCCACTGTGACAAGCCATTCTGGTTTTGGACTAATAGACAAGCTCTTCAATTCTAGAAGAAAATGGAAAGTACAATGTGACATGTGCAGTCCCTTTATTATATAACACACCTCATTATAACGCAGATTTGGATTATAGCATGGTCATGTTGTGGCTCCCAAATTTTTTACCATGAAATTTTATAAAAGAATTATAGGAAAATGACCATTAAATGGTCATTTTCCGACAATTCATTTGTAAATTTGTCCATTATAGCATGATTCACTGTGTAACAAGGTCAATTCCAATGGAACCCAAACATAGAGTTATAAAGGGACTGCACTGTAATTAGATTACTATCGGCTAAAACAAGATCAGATAGGGATTTTGAAATGAGCCTATGTTATACCCCTAAAGCATTTTCCTGCTTAGAGGAAATAAAATACAATATAAACCACTGTTTAGAGCTTGCTCCAAGCTTTCCGAAAATGTATAACATTACAATGTTTTGATTTAATATAGCAAAATTACAATCCTAAATACACCTAAAAATTAGACGTTTTTCAACGTTATGCCGTGTCATTTCAAATTTGTTAATTTTTGAAAATTTGTATTTCAAATATGTGTGTTAGAAACATATTTTTTTAAAAAGAAAATCTTAAATTTCATGTATGAGCACAGGAGCTTGAAGTTCTGTCCTTAAATTACCCCTATAGCCTCAAATCCAAAAGCTCACAATGTCATTACGTAGTAATGGCCATTACTACGTAATGACATTATGAGATTTTCGGTTTTAGGGTTTAGAAGCGATTTAAGGATAGAACTTCAAGCTCCTGTGGTATGAGCTAATGTAAGATAACCATAAAAAATGTGAAGGCAGAGCGCAGTAATTTTAAGCATTATTTCAAAAAATGCTTGAAGCGTTATACATTTTGTCTTTTCTTAAGAATTAACTTTGCTGTATTGTTGTCACTTGTTCGATCACACGTATGCATAATTTTTTGCAATTTGTTGAAGCTATGGGCATGTTTCTCAGTTAAAAATACAACCGCTACCAATAAATTGTCTTTTCCAGTAATGTTTTCATCAGTTTAAAACTACACTGTTTCAGGTAGTGTCCGTAGATCACATATTTTGCATCTAGCATATTGCTGTATTAGAAGATTAATGAACATGTTTCTGCTATTTTATATTTCAGTGAGTGGCACTGATTAAGAAAAGGTCTGCTTCTTCAGTTGTCTTTCAGCAGCACTTGTGATATGAGTGGCCAAAGTCTGTCCATAGAACGTAGTGTCTGTAGATCACACTTTTTAATGTTAAAAAAATAACATAATATGTCATATTGGCCCATATTTTTAGATTGTATTAATTAATTTCAACCGCAAAATTAGTATGTAAATCAATATTTGGGTTATATTTGTGTAATTTGTGAAAGAAAGAGGTACACATGGTTCTGAAACAATATGTCCTTCAGAACCTCTTCCGTTTGCACATTAGGTAAAAATTGCCCAAATACTGATTTACATACTATTAATTTGGTTGGAAGTAATAAATACAACATAAAAACATGGGCCATTATAACATGTTTTTGTAATTTTATGACATTTACAAGTGTGATCTACGGACACTACATTCTACGGACAGACTTTGGCCGCTCATATCAAAAGTGTTGTTGAAAGACTACTGAAGAAGCAGTGCATTTCTTAATCAGTGCCACCCTCTGAAATAGAAACTAGCAGAAACATGTTAATTAATTTTAAAGTACAGCAATCTGCTAGATGCAATGATGTGTGATCTACGGACACTACCACTACCAAACAGTGCAGTTCTAAAGTGACGAAAAAACTACTGGCAAGGACAATTCATCGGTGGTGGTTGATTTTGTTACAGAGAAACATGCCCATAGCTTCAATAAATTGCAAAAGATATGCATACTTGTGACTGACCAAGTGGCAACAGGCTCAGTGAAGCAAAGTGAATTCTTAAGAAAAACCAAAATGTATAAAGCTTCAAGCATTTTTTAAAAAAAAATGCTTTAACTTACTGTGCTTTACCTACACATTTTTTTGTGTTCATTTTACGTTAGCTCATATGTGAAATTTAAGGTTTCTTTTATTAAAATTATGTTTCCAACACACATATTTCCAATACAAATTTTCCAAATTTAACAAATTCAAAATGAAACGGCATAACATGGAAAAATGCCTAATTTTTAGGTGTATTTAGGATTGTATTTTTGCTATATTTAATCTGAATATAGTAATGTTATACATTTTCAGAAAGCTTGGAGCAAGCTCTAAACAGTGGTTTAAATTATATTTTATTTCCTCTGATCAGGAAAATGTTTTAGGCATATAACACAAGCTAATTTTACCATATTTGTCATTTCCCTAGCTGATATTTCTTTCATTATATTTATTTGGCAAATTTGTAAAACTTAAAGTCAATGTATTTTTTCAACTATTTGAAGGACCTGCTGTTTATCCCAAACTATTTAACAGGGGGAACATTATATCTTTCACTTTCAAATTGCACTTTTTCATCTGTTACCAATTTTGTAGTGTCCGTAGAAAATATTGCACACTAAGACTGAACTTGATTTCCAGACAACTTGACGACAGAGGCTATGTTAAACTACTTTATTGTTACGAATCGAAATCATGTGATAAGTTAAGAGGTTTACTTGTTTCTGAAAGTTCAATTCATTAAAAAATTAAATTTAGAAAGTTTACTAAATTTAAGCATTTTCATAGCCTTGTTTCTTCTGTGCTAAAATTTAACGAAATCATTCTTGTAAATAAAATATTGAGTGGTATCCAAGGGCACCAATACTTGTGCGAAGTTCTGCATGGTATAATCATTGTTAAAAAGATAATTAAAAAGATACAATTATGTTATGCTTTAGTCTGTAGTGTCCGTAGATCTGCCACCTAAGATTGATTCAAATGCTGTAACTTTTTAATGAAAAGAACTTCAACAAAAACCTTCTAGAATTAAATGCACAAGATATGAAGCTATGGAAAGAAAAAGTTTGTTTTGTGATTCCTGCAACTTCATTTTTGACCAAAAGTGACACAACTTGTCCCTATCTGATCTTGTTTTAGCCGTATCACTCAGTAATACTTAGACTGGTTCCAGTCTTTTTCTTCTTTCAAATTTTAGTTATGGCTTACACTTAACTTGTTTATTTGTTTTAAATGATGCTTTACGTCCTAGTCAATAGATTTCCTCGGTTAAATCAGTAGTATGCAATGAAGAACTAGATATTGTGTTAATGAAACACTGTGCCCCAAACCATTTGCTTGTCCATAAGGATGGTGCTTTTTTTTAAGACAAGGGTCATCTTATGTTTGAAGCTTCTAGCTATACTACTCAACATCCAGAATAGCTGACCAAATTTGAAGCTCCTATCTATAATAATTTTTGAGATATCCTGTTTACAAGTTTTCAATGGCTAAATTTGCAAACGGCAATTACTCGATAAAATATAATAACTTTCTTAAATTTCACCAGGTAATCTACTGATCATCCTCTATCAGCTGACAAAGTTTGAAGCTGTTAGCTGTAATAATTTTCAAGATATCTTTCTTACAAGTTTTCAATGACAATATTTGCAAAGGGCAATAACTCGAAAAAATAAAATAACTTTTATTTATTTTCTCCAGGTAATCTACTCCTCATCTTCTATCAGCTGACCAAGTTTGAAGCTCCTAGCTATTATAATTTTCAAGATATTTTTTATTACAACTTTTTTTCAATGCCCAAATTTGCAAAGGGCAATAACTCCACAAAAATATTAAATTTACACCAGATAATAAACTCATTATCCTCTATCAGCTGACTAATTTTGAAACTCCTAACTATAATAATTTTATTGAGATCTTAATTACAATATTTCATTCTGACCCTTTAAAAGGGGCATATCTCCACAAAGGGAGATAATTCAGACTAAAAAAAATACGGGTCAACAATTTTTTGATGATGAATCTATTTATGAAATTTCAAAACTATAACTTAATTTTTGTAACAGACACACAAACGGACCGGTAGACTGATGCCCAAAGCAATATGCCCCCTCAACTTTTTCGAAGTTGGGGGCATAAAAAGTGTCTGGCTCAAGGAGACAAACAACAAAATGGCATAGGTCTGAATGGAACCAGCAGCCCATTGATAACGAGTCTGGCATTCAACCAACTGGGCTATGGTGCTAAAGCCTTTGGTATTTTTTTTTCCCAAGCCTCAATAAGAGTGTGTAATCGAAATTCAATATTCTCATTTCTCAACCCAAACATATGTTATGGGTGCTTAACATACAATAAAACCTGTCTAAAACGGACACTCAAAAATAGACAAAACAAAGATCTTAATGACAAATGGTAGCTTAATGAAGGTCGAAAGTATTGCAGAATGCTCCCCTTGGAGTAAACTGCAATCCTTTTGACCTGCATTAAGCAAAAATTGGTCTTGAAAACCAATTTTTGGTCTCTATGAGAGTGGCCAATTTAGACAGGCTTTACTAAAACTCAAAATAACCATCTCAATGAGCTGGTTCTTTTGAGCACCCAAAACATATATGCTAAAACTGATGGATACAAAACTGTTTTCAAGTTTATGCTAAAAATTGTTTATCTGGTCCTTTTTTTTCCATGTGAAAGTTTTGTAAATAAAACTGCCTTTAATTTCCTGAAGATTGTTTTCACATGTTTAAAGGTTTCTAGTACACAAAAGGTTAACTGAAGCAGTGCCTTCATAATATGAAACCTTATTGCATTTTTATAGCTATTTGAAAACCTCACATACAGTACAGACAATTGACGTCACTTTCATATGCCTAAAATGTAAAAATGAGCCAGCTCATGCAATAATATACTTATAGCTATAACACTTTCATTGCTAGTCAAGAAAGTAGGTGAAGTCCCATAGGCCCAGATAAGTAATTTTTTATTTTCATTTTGTGCCAGCCATTTAGGTGCAATGTGCTGACAATATGCCTATTCGACTGGTCATTTCGTGCTTCACAACTTTTTAAGTACATTTATGATTATTTTCTTTATGCTTGTAGATACACCATTTACACGATGTGCTTTAACATGTAAAAAATGTGCAACACAGATGATGTCATAAAATGTAGAATGCAACACAGATGATATCATCATATGGTCGTGAAGCATGAAATGACCAGTGGAATAGGCGTATTATTTCTTCTTTTTTATGCTCTAAGGGTTATTTTGTGAAGCCTGTTTTTAAAAGGTTATCAGCAAACTACAAAATTTGCCACTCAGTGGGTGAAGAGGATTCTTAGAACACAACTGGTATCAAAATCATACATGATGCTGTATACCAAGTTTCAATGAGATCAGCAGTTTGATTTTGAAGATAAAGTTACCTCTTTGTATGCTGGGAAATTGTGCATGCTTTTTTCTGTCGTCTGCTAAATTGTTTCAAAAAATTATTTCAGGAATTCCATCACCAGTGTCTAACAGTATGGATCCAGACCAGGCCCCATGTTTTGTCTGGGCTGATCTGGGTCCAAGCTGTTTGGGAAGATAATCTTTGATTTTGTTGTCGTCTGCTGACTTTTTTCAAAATTAACTTTTTTCAAAAAATTCTTTCAACCAGTGTCAAACTATTTGGATCCAGATGAGGTCCAAACTGTATGCAAAGGTTATCAGCAGAGCTAGCAAGAAAAGATTTAACATACGGGATAGGCAGCAATCAAAATCCCTGTTAACAATCTACGAACGCAGATCATAAATCGCTAGAAACAGTGTTTTCAATTGGCATTTGTCGCCAGTCAGGCTTCAAATGGCAATTGAAAACTCTTGTTTCTAACTATTTTTGATCAACATTCCTCGATAGTATTAACGTTTTCCCTTGCCGCCTATCCGGTGTGGTTAACCTACTCACCATTTTGTGTAGCAACCAGGGTTTTAATGGCCGCTCCATTCACTTGTAAAGTGTGTAAAGAATTCCTACTACAATTCAGATATTCCAAGGCCTTTAAGGACCTCACGTCCAACTCGGAAATTTTATTATCTCGCACATCTAAATGCGTCACTAGCTCCAACAAGTGAAACTTAACCACTTCGACGGGGGACACAGATAATGAATTCATCCTCAAGTCTATTTTCTTGATATGCTGCATTCGATTCAACAGCTCTGGCGGGAGATTTTCTAGCCGGTTTCCCGCCATTATTAAACTGTCTATCCTAAGTAAGGAATCGGGATGCATCAGTAGAACACTTGGAATGGTGGTGAAATGATTAAACGCGAGTACTAACACGAGTAAGTTTCTCATCTGTGACATTTCAACAGGAAGTGATGTCAGATGGTTGTTATGGAGATGCAGCATCTGTAGACTGAAACAATGAAGGAGAAAAGAGTGTTACTAGCATAGGTTTAGATACAGCCATGCAACTACCAGATTAGCAAATAGGTAGTTCATGAAATAGAATACAGTAAAAACTGCGTAAAACGGCCACTCAAAAATAGACAAAACAAAAGATCTTAATGACAACTGGTAGCTTAATGAAGGTAAAAAGTATTGCAGAATGCTCCCCTTGGAGCATTCTACAATACTTTTGACCTGCATTAAGCGATAATTGGTCTTGAAAACCAATTTTTAGTCTTTTTGAGAGTGGCTGTTTTACACAGGTTTAACTGTACTTGGAATGGTGGAAAAATGATTATTATTGTGGAGATGCAGCATTTGTAGACTGAAACAATAATGGAGAATCTGAAACAATATCTATAACTAACAGTAGGTTCAGATAAGCAAAATGCCTGCGCATAAACTTTTGATAATTCTTTAACCCTTTATGTACTAATGGATTTTTCCTTCTGCTTTTATACAAAAGACTTGGGATCACAGGAACCTTTCTCATTCTATTTTTAAAGATACACCCCTAAAATCTTTAAAAAGGTATGTCTCTTAAAATACACATAGGCCCCAGTGACCCAGAAACAGTATGCAAGACTCTGTAACCTCAAGATGTATCCACACACAAAATTTGGGATTCCTACCTCAAGTAATATCGACAGGATATTTCCAGGGGTCACGGTAAAGGTCACAGTCACCTGGAAACAGTATGCGACACTACCCAACCCCATGATCCTCTTTGCCACCCCTTGATGTATCCAAATTTGGAATTCCTACCTCCAATAATATGAGATATGCTCCAGACAAGATTTTTCACAGTGACCTATAAACAGTATGTGACACTACGCTACCCCAAGATGTATCCACACACCAAAATTGGGATTGCTATGTCAAATAATATAGGAGATATGATCTGGGCACTGACTTCATCTGAGGACAGAGGCCAAGGTCACAGTGACCCCAAAACGGTGTGCAACACTCTATGACCCCAAGATGCATCCACACATCCAAATTGGGAATCCTTCCTCCGGACACTCAAGATGGACAGACAGTGCGAATACTAAATGCTTCTGGGGGCATAAAAAGCTAGAAGCAAGTCTCTTCAGCTATTTTAAGTCTCTTTCAACAATTTTTCAGTCAGATCAGGCCAGTCAGTTGTCATATTTCCAGTACATAGTTCCTGTGCAGGCTGCTCTGAAGTGGTTTACCAGTATGTGTATACTTTAGTCAGTAACTGCCCTACTTGAACCAGTCGTAGGGAGAAAATAATCTCTATGAAAGCATGTGACAGGATGGTTTTTCGAACTCATAACCAAAGGTCAAAACATAAAAAAAATTGAGCGTAAAAATGTCAATAATTTCTTACCCATCAGTTTCAACATATGTTTTGGGTGCTCAAAAGAACCGTCTCATTGAGACGGTTCTTTTGAGTACCCACAACATATGTTTTGGTTGAAAAATAAGAAAAATCATTTTTAATAATGCACTCTTAATTAAGGCCCTCCATAAGGGCCACAACTCCTTTATTTCAGTCAGATCCCGCTTGCCACCGACTGCCATATACAGGACAGCTCTTTAGCTAGTCATAAAAGAAGAAGACAAATCATCTTTTGACATGGCTCAAAATTTAGTTTAAATGCGCAAATTATGTTGTTTTTTAGATTTTTTGGGGAATCACAATCTCTTGGCTAGTAAAGTGTACATCCTAGTACCAAATTAATACTGATGTATGATGGAGATGTTATCAATGACAACATCATATAACAATGTCTTTTTTGTACCAGACTGTACTCAATTTTAACAGATAATTGAATTTAAAATTAATGCATAGACCACATGCATATGGCCAGATAAGCAAACTTTTTATGAGTAAAAATGTGATTTTTTTCTCACCCATCAGTTTAAACATGTGTTTTGGGCACTCAAAAGAACCGTCTCATTGAGCCGGTTCTTTTGAGTACCCACAACATATGTTTTTAATTTCAAACAGGTAATTAAGTTAAAAAAATGCAGAGATCACATTTTTACTGCTTTCTCTACATAATACCACTGTCCTGCTGATTAAACTAACTCTTTGCAAGCTGGATAGTTTTGCTTCTTTTTTGTAGTTTGCAGATTTTTTTTAATTCACCTTTTTAAAAATCTTTCAGGAATACCACAAGAGTGTCAAAAACATTTTGTCAAGCCTGATCTGGGTCCAAACTGCTTGTAAAGAGTATCAGGAGTACTAAGGTAAAAAGTAAAACAGGTACATGTAATTGAAGTTGAAAATATAAATTCAGAAAAAAAGCTTTTTCCATATCTCCCCCTTGTTCCAATGGCTAAATTAATCTGCCTCATCCCTATCTAGTTTCCTAAAACATTAAAGTCTTATCAAATGCATGTATACTACAACGCAACTACCAGGTTAGCAAAAAGGAAGTTCATGAAATCAAGTTTGGCGATATAGCTGTC
Source organism: Loripinus fragilis (assembly GCA_964019695.1). Lineage (NCBI taxonomy): Eukaryota > Metazoa > Mollusca > Bivalvia > Lucinida > Lucinidae > Loripinus > Loripinus fragilis. The sequence continues at coordinate 26,746,044 of OZ026523.1, forward strand.
ACCCAAATATAAACAATTTGCGATATAGTGACAGGTATTATAATACTGATTGCCAGTGTGAGATGTTTGAAAGAGGCAAAGAAAATGGACATGATACTGGGTTTAAGAGTACATGTACATTTAAATATAGTTTCCTAATTTGCAGTAACATAAGTTGTTGGTACACATTGGAATTGCCTCATTGAGGCAATTCCATTGTGTACCAACAACATATGTCTTTCCAAAATGCTTCACCATAAGCTTTTCTTGACAAATTCTCAACTACTTTCATTGCTTCACTGAAATGTGCATGTAGAAATGAACAAGTTTTATGCAGTTTGTCTTGTACTTTGATGACAATATTAGACTGCCTATTTTATGCTTTTGACAGCTTATCTTGTGATGTTATATTGGAAGATATTACTAAATTGGTAGTTGCATGATTGTATATTGCTATTAGAAATCATTTAAAGCATCTCAGCGAGGTTTCCAACGAGAACCAAAAATGTTTTTTATGTAGAAATAAGGATTTTAACCACCATTTTTCAGGTGGAAACGGACTCTTATCCTGATATACTTACTTCTCTAGCTCCCTGATGTCTGCTGGCACCTCTTCTAGTTTATTACTGGCCAGGTTTAATTCTGTCAGTAGTTTCATCTTGCACAGAGCCATAGGGAAACTCTGTAAATCATTGTCAGCTAGGTTCAAACTTCTTAAAACATAAAATCTGAAATTCAAAGCAGCTTTATGAATACGGGTTTGCCACTCAATATCCATCTCCAAATTCCTGGACAAACAACTATTTTCTAGACCCATTTTCATTCATCGATAATTCCAAAACTTTATACAAATATCTAAGCTTGCTGGTTTAATCTTTAAAGAGACATCTCAAACCAAAAAATATTAAGAATGTAAAGATTCTGATCACAAACTGCTTGCAATTAAAAGAAATGATACCTTTCAGATGCCTATTAATCAATCAATCAACTTTTTTGGGGAAATTCTTAAATTCCCTGACCTTTCCCTGACATTTATTATTTTTTCCTGTACTCTGACTTTTTCCTTACCTGGAAATGTTTTCAATTTCCAGACTTTTTTGGTCAGCCTCAAATTCCTATTTTCAAGACCAGTCCTGAAAACTTTCACACATGCAATAAGGCATATCAGAGCCAGAATTTTACTGCTGTTTAGGTTAAGAGTATACAAATTCAGAGAAATTGTGTAGATAAGGACTTTTCCAGGTCAAGTTAATACTAAACAGTTTAAAATCATCAAGAAAGATTGGGGAATAATTAATTAAGATTTGATAAGACATTTTAAAAAGATGGGGAACCCTCAAAGAACCTATCTTAACGATAGCAAAATGACAAATTTTGTGATTTTTTTCTTGAACTTTTATAAGGCCTGAAAATACATGTGAACCATCTGTCAGTGGTTGATTCACAAGAAATGTCAAGCATTATTCCGTATCTTGGAGTAACAACAAAATTTGAAAATGCTGTCTGCTGCAAAATTTAGACAGCCCTTTAATGGTTAATAGTTACATAAGAGTACGATATGACTGTTATCATAAAGCTATTGGGTAACTGTAAAGGCAGCACCTCATGAATGCATAATTAGATGTGGGTAAAAGCTGAAAATAAGGCATGATTTGCACCATAACACCTCAGTACGAAACAAAACATATTATTTAACCCTTAAAATGCCAGCAAAATAAATGCATCCAAAAATGTCTGATTATTGGTTAACATAAGAATAGAGGCAAACAAAGTGGACCAAGATCGGACAGCCCTACAGGAGCAGTCTAATCTGGATCTACACTGTTTGTCAAATAGGCTTCAAAAACATTTTGGCAGAGGACAAAAGCGGACGACCTTAGTTGTATTGGCGCTCTAAGGGTTGATAACACGATTTTCATGAAATGCAAGCACGTCTGTGCGGCTCAAACAACTTATTATTAACTCTTTACCGAATTGCAACCCTTCTTGAGCAGATGAAATAGCCGAACCACATCCAGATATGAATATTAATGTTGCTGCCTTTACAGCGACCCAGAAGCTCAATTATACATATAATTATCTAATCTAAAGTTGGTAAGTATGATTTACACTCTTAACAGAAAATGTCTTCTGCATGATGACGTCTGCTGAAATTTTTCATGTTTACAACAAATTAATCTTAACTTATATGCAAAAAATAAGGAGCAGTCTGATCTGGGTACATACTGTTTGCTATGGAGGCTTCCAAAATGCACAACAGAAGACAAAGCAGATGATTTTAACTGTCAATGAGCCTATGGTCCTTTTCCTTAGTTTCAGAATAGTAATTTATTTTTAATTTAATTGTTTGTCTGTTATGTTAATACACTGATAAACTTATGAGGTCTCTGAAAAGCCAAACACTTTGTGTATTTTAACAACAATGGAATCTAGAGTGATGAATTGGCCTAAAAAACATACTTTAGTGCCCCTTCAGCTTTTACTGCTGTCATATTTAATGTGATGATTCAGTTGTTCCTTTCTGTTGAAATCAACTACCGGGAGGGGGCCCACTGACTGCACCTTAATCAAAATCCTGACAATGTTGATGACAATGATGATGATGATGATGATGATGATGATGATGATGATGATGATGATGATGATGATGATGATGATGATGATGATGATGATGATGATGATGATGATGATGATGACGATGGTTTAAGATAAGTCATTTGAAGCAATCGTTTATAGACCCACGGAAGATAACTAGTCTATGACTGACAACGAATGATCACAAAAGCTCACCATGAGCTTGCTATATTGATTCTTGAGTTTACAATAAAATCTTGAGTCGTTTTTTACCTTGGAAGATCATCTAACCACCCAATAGTATATATATCTTCTTCTATCGGTCTCTCCTTCAACACATTATGTCTGAGGTTTAGTATTTCTAATTCTTCGTTGATGAACACAGTCTCTGGAAGGAACTCCAGATGGCAGTTAGACAAGTCTGCCTTTGTTGGCAGTTTGGCAGTAGCCTGTAAACAAGGGGAGATAAGTTAAAAAAATAATATATACAATCTATCTTATAAACAAGAGGAGATAAGAGAACAAACTAATACATGTAAATGTACATACAACATACATTAGACTAAACATACATGTATCTTTAAAGAGTGAATAAGAAAAAAAATCTGAAATACACCTGATAAAGCGCCAATCACGACTGAAGCAGACGACAAATTTTGTGAATCTTTCCTAATTTCCGAAAAAATAGGGGTATATATCAAGAGAATTGTCTGCCACAGACAATAATTCTCATGAAATATCATGCCTTATTTGTTATTTTTGAAAAAAAAACAGCAACATTTGAATTTGAAATAACAGGATAATAAGTAACAGGATTTTAGTTAACAGGATTTGGGTTAGCATACGGAGTAAAGACTGTAGAAGGACTTAATCAGTAGAAGAAGAAATTAAATAACAAGTAATTAACATATTTCGTATGAATTGTCTGCAGCATTGTCAGCTTTAGTTTAGTTTGGGGTTCAGTTAAGTAATCACTATTTATTGACCTGTTATGTATGCCTAATCTACTTGACAATTGAATATATGGGTAATATTAGTAGAGAACCCTCCTTTAGCAAGTGGGTCCTTTGAGTTATATTATTGCTTTCATAGAGAAAAGAGTAATAGATAATTTAATCATGTTCTTTAGAGCTGGTTAAGACTGAGAGGGGATGGATATTTTTATTATCTGTTGTGACCTGTCCAGGTGTATCCGCATCCACAATCAGCAGCATCCAAGAGTATCAATACCGTAACTGAAAAAAAATCATCATTACACCTGTCTTTCATAAAGATTGTTAACGAAACAATTTTGTGTGTTATTCTATCCGGATGCAACACTGTGAGTGTTCTTTATGTGGGATGCTAATGTAGCAGCTATAAATGGGGTAAAGTACTGGTGCATGTAATAGTGTGAGAAAACACAGATTATGTCAGACAGTCCTATTTACTTTTACAGTACTCATATATCTCGAAATCATATTTGGATTACAGCTGCAAATTTTCACATTGCTTAACCCTTTATATACTGATTGATCCTTCCTTCTCTTTTGATACAATAGAACTTGGGATAGTCCATTGTGCATATCTACTATTATCTAGGGGTTTCAGGTTATAATTTTCAAAAAAATAACATTTTTTTTTTGTCTGAAGATCTGTTTTACCTTTACAAACAGTGTAGACCCTGATGAAATGCAGCATTTTGCTGCATTTCATCTGGGTCTTCATTGTTTGCAATTTAAGTACTTGTTTAGGGGGTTTCCCAAATATAAAGGGTTAGTGAAATCCATCATCTTAAGCATTGAGTATCAAGTACATGCTATATACTGTTGACATTTTCATCTTCTTACACAATTATATTTTAGGTAAACACATTCTTTACTCTTACCATGCTGAATATTTTATGTACTACACTTCTCCCCAATTTTTATCTAATTAACACTCAGCTTGGATCCCATTTACATGTATTAGTTTGTATTTACATGCTCAGTGGAACACAGTGTGGATCCTGATCAGCTGGCTTCTTGGAAGCCAGCTGATGAGGATCTACACTTTTTTCAAAATATGATATATCGGGGTGTAGCATGGTAAACCTTAAGGGCTCAAGTTATATTTTAATCTGTAAAATTGTAATGACTCGTTTTTCAGCAATGAATCTTGTTTCTACTAGTATATTCGCTATATACTGGTATTCTACATATTTGTACACCATTCTGATTAATAATTACCATGATGCAAATTCAGGATGGCTTGTAAATAAAACTATTGAGGTACAATCATTTTTCCATCTAACAGTACAGTGGCTAAAATGAATGTAAAATGCAATTATATCCTGAAACACATAAAATCTGGATATAGATAAACCTAGTTCTCATGGCAACAGCACCAAGTTTGTATAAAAATGTTTGAATGGTAATGTCATACTCATCTACGAGTTTGTATTTGATTAGCAATGGGTGATTTATGTACTTGTTTGTGTTTAATATCCTACAAACAGCTAAGGTCATATGGAGACTGGGCCATGGCTTAAAGTATCATCTGTCCGACTACAGAAGCCAGGGATTGAGCTTGGAACCCCTGGGTACAAAGTAAGTAGTTTATCCACTGCACCATGAAATGGGTGAATAAGTCTTTATCACATGACGTCGCAAACCCCATGCAATAAAATTGATAAACCACTTGTGATTTACAGATTTAGTAATGTAACTTAATGATTTACATTATAACGTTACGTAAAAGATGGCAAAATCTTGACGTTTTCATGCCAAAAATGCTATTTTAAAGTAATTTTAATGTCATGTGATAAATAGTATCTAATATTGGTGCTCCTTTATTATCAAATTTATTAAACTCCTTGCGAAAAGCAATAAAATGCTTGACAAGACTCGCATTTTATTGCTTTTCCTCAACTTGTTTAATAAATTCAATAAAACATGAGCAGTCATGTAAGATCCTCTTTGTGTTCAATGCAATGTGTATAGAAGGTGGTCAATATCAAGTTTGCCATACACTGGTCTGTGATTCTGATCATATTCACATGTTCCCAAAACATGCATTTAATTAAACTGATGGGTAAGTTAATAAGTTTATATTCACAATTTTAAGCTAAAAAAATCAATTTTCTTGACCTTTGACATTCCTCATCTTTTTTGGTCTCCCATTACCATTATATGACTGCGTAATCAAAAATTAATTTTCTTATTTCTCAATGGAAACATATGTTGTGGGTACTCAAAAGAACCGTCTCGATGAGACGGTTCTTTTGAGAACCCAAAACACATGTTAAAACTGATGGATCAGAAAATATTTACAATTTTACGCTAAAAAAATCTGACAAAAAAAACCTCACCTTCTTTGTCTTCCGTAACCATTTCCCATATTCTTTTTCATCATTAAAAGACAAGTAAACCGATCTCTCCCCTTGTAAAGTTGAGGTCAGTTTGATCACATAATCATGGCCCTTCTGGCTCTGCACCTCCTCGACAGACCCTTTTGCCAGCTGGACCACGGTTGGCTTCGAAGATTTTGTCTTATCTGCAACAAAATTGTAGGAAATACAGTGCTGGATTTGTTTGTTTTGATGATTTATGTCCCAGTCAACAATTATCAGCCATGTCAAGACAGGTCTTCCTGGTTTGATCAGTACTAAGCTGCAGATAAAGCGTCTTGCTCATGGACACAACACAGTGACTCCACTGGCGGTGAGTCTCAAACTAGCAACCCTTCGATCCCCAGTCTAATGCTCTACCAACTGAGCAAATGCACTCTGCCAATACAGTGCTGGAGATAATTGAGCAAGCATAAGAGATTTTGGTATTTATTGCATTTGCTAGGTAATAGGGGTGGGGTAGGAGGGGAAAAGATGGCAAGAGATAAATATATGACCCAGATGAATATTGCCAGGCTGCCAGATGAGAGATCATAATGATTGCCTATTTGTGTAGATTAATACAAAGGTTTCAGATCACCGCTATGACCTTGGAGTCAAAGGTCAAGGTCAAATATACTTAAAACCTGTTGTACGGCATGTTATGTGAACCGCTCTTGCATTTTTTCACCAAGGTTGTTCATATTTTGCATTATATTGTCTATGGTGTGTAGATAGCAAAGGTTACAGATCACCAATATTACCTTGAACTCAAAGGTCAAGGTCAAATATACTTAAAAATCTAACTTACAACGCCTAATGTGAACTACAGTAAAACCTGTGTAAAATGGCCACTCAAAAATAGACAAAACAAAGCGCTTAAGGACAAATGGTAGCTTAATGAAGGTCCAAAGTATTGCAGAATGCTCCAAGGGGAGCATTCTGCAATACTTTTGACCTGCATTAAGTGATAATTGGTCTTGAAAACCAATTTGTGGTCTTTTTGAGGGTGGGGGTTTTACACAGGTTTTACTGTACTATTTCTTTTTTTGATAGAGGGTGTTCATATTTAGCACAATGTTCGCTTATGGTGTGTAGATGACAATAAAGATTTTAGATCACCAATAATGCCTTAAGGCCATCAAGGTCAGTTATACATAAAATCTTGCTGTATGGATTGCTATGTCAACTCCTCGTACATTTTTGAGGATAATCATATGCCATCTACAGATTTCATGGGTGAAAGTTCAAAATTTCCAAAATCCTGAACTTTTAAAACTCCAATCTTAAACTTACAATATGGCCACTAAATATTCAAAATTCAAGTTTAAATGGTCAATTGTCCTTAGAATGACTGAAAATAAATAAGAGAAGCTATTATGATCTTCCTAATTCAGCATTTTGAGGCTGACTTTCTGTGGAAAGTCAGCCTCAAAATCCTGAATTCAAGAATAATCCTGAAAACTTTCACCCATGTGATTTCTCAACCCAAACATATGTTGTGTGAACTTAAAAGCATCTAAAACTGATGGATAAGAAAACATTAAATATCTCAAAATTTTTTGTTTACCTGGACCAATGGCCATGGATGTCACTTTTCTGAAGAAGTAAATGTAAAGATAACAGTTTATGCATGTTTGTTTGTTTTATTTGATTCTTTACATCCCAGTCAACACTCTTTCAGTTATGTCAGGACGGGTCTTCCTGGGTTGAACCAGTACTAAGCAAGGATTAATGTGTCTGAGCGTGGTTGCTCAGTGGTAGAGTGCTTGACTCGAGACCGAAGGGTCGCGGGTTCGAGCCTCACCGGCGTCACTTCCTTGTGTTGTTGAGCGAGAACATTAATCCTAGCCGCATACTGATTCAGCCTCGGAAGACCTGTCCCTTTATAACTGAAAGATTGTTGATAGAACGTAAAGAATCAAATCAAGCAAGTCTTGCTTAAGGACACAATGCAGTGACGCTGGTGAGGCTCGAACCCACGGCCCTTCTGTCTCGAGTCTAACAAGTTTATGTATGTCACATTTCTTTTTTCTGTCAGTATATTTACCTCTGTAAATTAGAAGCCTTGTCCCTGTAATAACTATCAATCTCCGCACCCACTGGTACAGTAACTTTCCTTTCCGAACATATGCAAATGTAGAAACCTGATTTCTTGAATAGGTGCTGTCAATCAATGGCTTTCCTGAAAAATAATAATGGCAAATTAAAGCAATTATTCAAATATTTCAGTTAATACATGTAGTCATTTTATGTTTAACATAATAAGCCCAAAAAAGTATATAAGTTATATATTCATTGTAGCAACTTTCCATAGACATATAAAATAAATATAAAATAAATAATAATATATCAGCATTCTAGGTAAACATGCGCGGATCCAGAGCATAAAAGGGCATAACTCTGTCATTTTACTGATAATTGCGTTATCTACTCCTCAGTCCAAAGGATCATTGACGGTTTGGGCCTTATACGCCTATTTTTCTGAATCCCGGAACTCTGCTTTTGAGCTTTTGGTGTGATGCATGTAGTATCAGTGCAATAGGTGAATCTAATGGCAAGAGCCAGCTAGCAAAATATTTTCAAAATTCCTACGCACTCGAGAGATATGGCGGGTAGAAAGGGGAGGGGGTCTGAAATTTCATGACAATGAAAAGTGATTTAAAAAGTGATTTCTGCATTTTTTCTTGATTTATTTGGTAGGCATGGTGATATTTATTGAACATATCATATGCAGAGTATTAACGAATCACAATAATTGTTGAAATTGTTTTAAAAACAAAATATGTTTTGTAATAAAATGATTTTGGGGAGATAATCTAGAAGTTACCTGTACATTTTTTACTACATGTACCGTAAATAATACAAAACTGAAAGTTCAACAAAAGAAATAAATAATTTTGAAGGAATGAAAGTGTCCCGTTTAGCATTGGAAAGTAAAACTGATTCTAACTAGATCCTTTGAATATTACTTTTGCTTTGTTTAAAGGGCATAGCATGTCGAAATGTATTTAAAGTGTCCGAATATTTATGGGGGGGTGGGGGGGGGGGGGGGGGAATGATATTTTAAAAAATGTTTTCTGATTTCTATATATTTTAATGTAAGACTGATTCTTCTACCCAAAATTTTACACCTTTGAAGCATTTAATTTGGAAAATGGATTTCACTGTCATAAAGTACTCAGGTCAGGGTAGCTTCACGGTGAAGAAAGGGACGATTGACAAACTTTTATTTTTACTGAAAACCATAGGCATTTACCCATAGCAAGTGTCAATGATACTTACATGTATTATACCAAATAACAAGCCTCCATCTTCGCTAGCCAAGGGTACTAAGTCTACTTTGATCCTTATGCACGAAGGAACGAAGTGGACTTAGTACCCATGGCTTGCCAAATTGAACAAGCCTCTAGCTCAAATACATTTTAAGATATCTTGCTTACAACCTGCTAAGAAGATTGTTATTTCATTTTAATCAATCTATCCTAACTCAAGATAGGAGATTCCCCCCCTCCCCCCCCCCCCCCCCAAAAAAAAAAAAAACAACAACAGAATTATGGACAGGCAGATGGAAGAATGGGCAAACAGGTACAATAGTCATTGGAGCATGAAATATAGGTCAAGATAACCTGGTCATAGTGTGTGCTCAAAGAGTACAGTAAATGTTCTAAAATTTTGAACACATGTTGCCTGCTAAAAAGGCCTAGACAAACAGCCCAGACCCAGATCAGACAGCTTCTGAAGAAGCAGTCTGACCCAGGGTCTTGCCTGTTTGTTATTCTGACAAGCATTTTGCCAATTTCATTCCTGAAAACAAACACTTTATTTGAGAACAGAAATAGAAAAGTGTTTGAAATTATAGAACATTTACTGTATATGCCTTGGGGAAGATTTGACACTGTCAGCTGTCAATGCTGCAGAACAACACTCTTTATCGCAAGACACTATCTATAGGGTAAAGTCCGGTATATTCGGACAGACAGCTAAATTCGGACAGCAGCCTTGTTTATTTCATATTTCAAATATTGGAATAAAAAATAAACTAAGCAAACAGTGAAAATCCCGATGAGACGGCTCATAAAGGGCCGTCTCATCTGGATTTACACTGTTTGCAAATGTGTGTCCAAATTTACCTGATATGATGTCCAAATATACCTAAATTTACCCTAAAATGCATTTCAAAACTTCAAAAGACTGCTGTGACTTTGGTAAGCTATGTTGTTGCAACTACAGGGAATTCAGCTCCCTAACTAAGACATTTTTCTCATCATCATCATAATCGGATTTTTGATTAACGTGCAGGTGCAGGGGCATCATCCACATCAGTGGGCCCCTTTCCAGGTAACTGGCTAGCTGCACGCATAGCAGATCTCACACCTGATCTCCAGGTGCTCCTTTCTTCAGGGTCAACTGTGGTGAGCTTCCACTCACGGCAGTTTTTCTCTGTCAGTTTCTTCCATGTTTGCTTGGGCCTCCCTGCCCCCCGCTTGCCGTCAATCTGCATATCATATGCTGTACTGATTGCACCACTGGAATGCGCCACATGCCCCAACCAGTGAAGCCTTCTCTCTCTCAAAATGAGGTTGAGATCCTCAAGCTGAAGCTTTGCAAGTAGCTCGCTTGACCTTATCCTGGCCACATCCTCTGGCTTGATACTGCAGATCTGTCTGATCATGGCCCTATCATTGCGTTGCAAGCGCTGCAGGTTCGTCTTGGTAAGTGGCCAAGTTTCACTGGCATGGAGCATGGCGCTCCGCACGCAAGAGCTGTACACATGGCCATGGGTCTTGTAAGAGAGGTGGCGGGATGTGAGAACTGGTAGTAGCTCCCTGAACTTCTTCTAGGCGGTTTTCACAGCCTCCACCAGCAGAAAGCATGTCACCTAGGTAGCAGAAGGAAGCTACCACCTCAAGCTTATCAGGCCCGACCTGGACTTCACTCTGTGGTCTGCCGTCAATAGGGCGAGCATTTCCCATGCACCGTGCACACCCATAATCAGGATTTGGTGTCAGTCGTTGTAGCCCACTGCATTTCTTATGCACCCAAAGATTGCAGCCATTGCAGTAGTTGCTGTTGTTGCCTACACCTGTACGACAGACAGCGCATGGGTATTCGCCTGAACTCTGCATGAGATACAGGCCTGTACCATATATCATGACCTTTGTCTTTCCTGCATTTACCCTCAATCCCTCCTTCTCCATGGCTTCTTTCCATATCAAGAGCCTCCTGACACATTCCTCTAGGGAGTCAGCAATGATGACAAGATCATATGCATATAGGTCCTCCCAGGTAACACCAGCCCGAAACTCACGTGACAAGGCCTCCAGCACAATGATGAAGAGCAAGGGACTGAGTACGGATCCCTGATGGACCCCGACCTTCACCTCAAACTCTTTGCTGAAACCCTCGCCAACATGAACCCGGCTTCGTGCATTAGCTTACATTCCCTGGACTAACCGCACAATCCATTCCTCAACGCCTAGCTTTCTCAGGGCCCACCAGATAACCTTCCGAGGGACATGGTCAAATGCTTTCTCTAGGTCCACAAAGGCCATATAAAGCCTCTTGTTCACTGCTAGGTATTTGTCCTGCAAATGCCGGACCACAAAGATTGCATCTGTAGTGCCTCTTCCTGGGACAAAGCCAAACTGGGAGTCGTCAATAGACACCACCTGTCTTATGAGACCATCGACAAACCTCTCTAGGATCTTCATGGCCTGCTCAGTCAGCTTGAGGCCTCGATAGTTGCCTCTATCCAAAGCATCACCCTTGCCCTTGTAAAGGCAGACAATGAAACTTTCCTCCCAGTCAGTTGGGACCTTGCCATCACGGATAATGGCAGTAGCAAGATCTCAGATCATGGTGGCACCTGTATCACCTGCTGCCTTGATCATCTCCACCACTATGCCTGATAGACCTGCAGCTTTGCCCGACTTCATCTTTGAGATGGCCTTCTTCACCATGTCAATAGTGATTGGGATAGGCGGGCCTTCTAATGGAGGTTCATTGGACAGGTGATCAGGGTCCCAGTCAAATTCAATGTTGAGAAGCCTTTCATAATGTTCAGCCCAAGCATTCTGCTTTGCCTCCTCGCTCAATGACATTTCCCCAGTGTCATTCTTCACTGGCTTGTCGCCTACAACAACAACATTCTCTTTCCTCATCTGGTTGGCGAGGCGGAAGATATCAGACGACTTGTGGTCAATTCCCTCATAGACCACCTTGTCTGCTTCGTGGCGTGCATGGTGCACCACATGTCTGGAGATGCGCTTGGCAGTGTTATATGATGCTCGTGTGCATTTGCCAGCCTTCCATGCTTTGAAAGCTTGGCGATTGGCTGTGATGGCATCATCTACTTCCTTATTCCACCACCAAGTTTCACGTCGCCATCGGTGGGGCTTTGTTGTGCCGCACACCTCCTCTGTTGTCTTCAGCAAACCTGTCTTGAGTTTCGCCATTTTTCTGTTGAAAATTATGGTATCTTTATTTGATTATTTCTCTAGGAAATATCTGTTGTGGTGCTTATGGATGAAATCATCAAGGAGACGCTTAAGTGTGTACCCACAATTGTGTACCCACAATTATGTCTTTGTAGAGAAATACAGGCCTCTAGATAAGAGTGGTTAAATAGAGGATCTTACATGTGTGCTCGTGCTTTATTAAATTTATTAATCAAGTTGGGGAAAAGTGATAAAAAGCGAGGCTTACCGAGCATTTTATCACTTTTTCGCATCAAGTTTAATAAAATTCAATAATACAGGAGCATGACTGTCAGAGTCTATTTATCATATGACATTAACAATACTTTGAAATCACATTTTTGGTGTGAAAACGTTAGTATTTTGCCATATATAGGCGACGTTATTATGGGCATCATTTCATAACTAGTGGTTTATCGATTTTATTACATGGCATTATATCACTGCCAGATGTGACGTCATATGATAATCAAAAATTTATTTTCTTATTTCTCAACAAAAACATGGGTACTCAAAAGAACCGTCTCAATTGGAAGGTTCTTTTGCGCCTCCAAAACACATAGTAATATTATTTAAACTGAAAGATTAACAAATATTCACAAATTTTACATACCTGGACCTATGGGGATATAATAAGAAAAAATGTAATTACAATTTTAAGCTCCAAATGTTTCCTTATCTGGACCTTTTGCTTTTTATATGTTTATGTAATTTACATTATTTGCTAGATATACATGTAATTTAGTTATTCACAAAAGTATGATTGTGTAAAAAGACCTATCCACTTACCTGCATAAAATTTCACAAGATATGCAACATCCTTCTGCAATCCAATTTCTTGGATTTTTCTCATATCTACATATCCAATATCTTGAAGGTAATCCTTCTGAATAGCCAAAGGGCAGTCAAATGGGTCCAGCCTGCGAATAATATCACCATTGAATTGAACATGTAAAGAATTCGGAGGCATTCCGCAATGTATACACAACTTTTGAGCCGAAGTCGTCAGTGTGCACGGAAACAACTTCGGACTGATATCAGTATCTGATTTGAACACATGTACAAATCCGTGACTGGTATCCTCAGCGATCCAATCCTCGGGATCGACTCGGATATCGTGACCATTTATAAGATCGTTATTTTCCTCTGATCTATTGGCTTCTTTGTAAAGATCGACAAGAGAATCAGATAAATCCCATGTTTCGTCTTCATGTTTAGCCAACGAGAGTCCCACATTCTGATGCGTAATTCCAGGTTGAAGGAAATCCCCAACACTCCACCAGGCTTCGGCTCCATGATATTTTGAATCATATGACGTGGACGGGTCGAAGCTGACGTGGGACTTTACTGTGTTTCTGGCTGTGCTGATGACGCTGTCACTTGGCAGACTGCTTGGGCCTCCGATAGGTTCACTGCTTAGCTGTACAGGCATCTCTATCTCAACACTTGTCCTAAAAATATAAAACATCAGGCCTCTGGATAAGAGAGTAATTTTATTTCTCAACCAAAACATGTTGTGGGTACTCAAAAGAACCATCTTAATGAATGAGATGATTAAATAAATGTTAAAACTGTTAAGTATCAGAGTGTAAAAAGACCCAGGCGAGTAACCAAAAAAAAAAAAATCTTATTTCTTAACCAAAACATATGTTGTGTGTACTCAAAAGATCCGTCTCAATGAGACGGTTCTTTTGAGCACCCAAAACATATGTTATATCTACTGGGTTAGAAAGCATTTACAATTTTAAGCTAAATTATTCACAATTTTACGCTAAATTTTTTAGCTTATCTGGACCTATGAGACAGTATCATATAGTCCACCCGACGTTCTGTTGGTCCTGATCTGGATCCATACTGCTTGCAAAGGCTATCAACAGATGACAAAATATTTCCCTAGCAAGCAAAGCGTTAAAATTTCACATTCTTATATCAGCTCTTGCTTATAAGGAGCGAATTTTCACTTTTTTTACATTATTTCCCACAGCAGAGACACAAAATTATGATAAATGTATTTTAAGTCTCGACTATCAGCATGCATTCTCATTTTGCAATTTTGCATAGTTCGTGATTTAAGATAAGTGAAACCGGATAATTCATGTTCAATTTTGGAAACACCCCATGCACTCCATGTATTCTCCCCTCATTACAGTGATAACCTTCATGACTAATCCATATGAGCAACACTGTCATATCATTTCTTTGACATCCGCTCGGCATGGTTACCCAGACAGACTTCATATCTGACTTAAAAGTAATTGAAAATTTGCAAGTAAGTCCCTAATTTCATCTATAAATATTGCTGGCTTTTAATAGCAAAAAACAACAACAAGATGACAGAGGTTAAAGCCTAGAATCATATGTAAGTTATCATAACTGACTGCTGAATTAGTGCTTTTAGTCTATTTAGATGTAAAAACCTTGAGCATCATCCACAAGTTTTACTGGCTGTCAATAGCGAATTCGCTGCTGACAGCAGGCTGTCAATAGCAAATTCGCTGCTGACAGCTGGCTGTCAATAGCCACTGTCTTAAAAATTCTCATTAATGGGCACATAAGCTCTTCCTTGCTACTCTTTGCAAAACCTACAGAATGTCGGTCCTGATCTGGATCCAAACCATTAAATTTTGTTATGCTGTCTGATAGTTTTCCTAAAAGATTTTTTTTAAAAAAACTAAGCAAAAGCATGAAAATTACCAAGCATGAAAAGCTTTAAGAGTTTACAACTTTATGCATACTGTTTATCAAGCTTGTCACGCCCACCCCACCCATGTCTTAAACTGTATAATCTTAAGGCCCTTGACATCTAGACAAGCATAAATTGGTCTTTTGGGTTCCACCCTCCCAACTCCCATGTATTTGCATTATCTTAAGGGCCTCTGCTTTTAGGGTTTCTGACCAAGTAAGAATCTATAATTTCGGCTCAGCTACAGAGATTAGTTATAATATTGAGATTTAGCCTGTATTATGTTGAAATGTTAAACTTTCAAGAGAGCAAACAATGATCTTTAGCCATGCCCGGATCCAGAAGGTTTTGTCAGAGGGGTCCAAATTTGAGGGGTTTCTTTTGTTTTTTTTGTTTTTTCAGAGGGGAGTGAGGATCAAAACAAAAACCAATAAGGCACTTAGTGGGCCAATATTGGCCCGCCAGAGAAACACCATTTAAACGAAATGCCATTTAAATAGCTTTCCCAAGGTTTGCCGATGACGGCCCAACATTGAATGCTGGCTTGGTAGAGATCTGTCCAGTATTGCTACGAAAAACCCTATTTTTTGTGATTTTTCAGGGGGATCTGAACCCCCTGTCCCCACTCTGGATCCGCCCATGTTAGCCCTTTATACAATAACAGATTCATATAATAATCATAGGGTGACTCTACATCAATTATGAAATTACACAAAATTGACTAGAAATCTTAAGTGCATATAAGGTTTATTCCAATTTTGATCTTGGATCAAAAGTTAGATGAGAAGAGTCCATGGTGCAGCATGTAAAAATGAAATCCCGATGAAATACTGTTATCCTACTAGTTTTCAATGCAACAACTGTCGTGCCAACCAAGAGTGACAGTGACGTAATACTTTGTTTACAATTGCTAAGTAAAACCTCACTTGAGCATACGCAAATCGATAGATCACTTGTGTGTTAATCCTATCCTGTGGATAGGATTAACACACAAGTGATCTATCGATTCTAAGTCCCGGATAATGTTGTAAACAAAACATGACATCACTGTCACTCTTGGCAGGCAGGACAGTAGTAAATGTATTTGGTTGAAAATTAACCTTTACAATCCGATTAACGTTTCACATGCTACTAAGATTCACACAATTTTATTTATCTGAGGTCACAATCAGACTACCATATACTCGATCAGTAAACACTTTTAGAATCATAATATTTTATGCAATTTACTTGGTCAAATAGGGAGCACAGTGAATCAGTGGTAGAGTGCTTGACGCAAGACCGAGGGGTTGCGGGTTCAAGCCTCATCGGCGTCACTGCATTGTGGTCCTTGAGCAAGACACATTTATCCTAGCTTTATAGTACTGGTTCAACCAAGGAAGACCCGTTTCCGACATAAATTGGAAAATTATTGGCTGGGACATAAAGAATCAAATCAAACCAAAAATGAGCCGCGACATGAGATTTCCAACAATGTGGTATGTGGGACCAGCAAAGCCTCAGATTAGCCTGCGCATACGCACATCTGTTAAGAGCCTTTGCTAGTCGCTTGAATATTCTATGAGTGTTAACCTACTGACCGAATAACATTTGGAGTTTCTATGCTTAAAATGGGGCTGCACAGGCTCGCCTGAGTCTACACATGTCAAAATGCCACATTGTTGGAAATCACATGTCACAGCTCAAAGATTTGGTCATATATGGTAGATCAGATAAATGGCTCAACTGGATCTCCATTAGTTTTGCGATTTGACTGAGAAATCTACATTTTATGTGAGGGATGAAAGGATTAATTTGTCCAATTTTTTACCTGTTGTTCACTGATCCACAAAACATGACCATTAACCGTAACTCTTTACCGGCTAGTGACATTTACTTTTGTGGTCCGCTACTTGTCTTCGTAAACAGTTAGGACCCAAATCAGGACCAACATTCTGTCTGGCCTGACCTGAATCCAAAATGTTTGACACTCTGAAGGTATTCCTGAAAGAATATTTTGAAAGAAATGTTTTGAAAAATCGGATGAAGACAAAAAAGAGTAAAAATTACCCAGCATGCAAGGAGTAAAATCGTATCCATCCGTAATGGGTACTTATCATTTTCAAACGAAATGAGTCCCCTGATGGGGACTTTGATACTTATTCAATACCAGATCAGTGAATGCTAAGACAAGCCGCTGAGCCTGTGCACTGGTCTACCAGATGCATACAAATGCTAAAAATCATAAATTTCACATATCTTTTAATATCATCATTATTTGTATGGTTGATGTGAGCACAACTGAACTTGCATTGACTGCAAACACAGTGGCTGCATCTAGCTGATATTCTTGTGAAATGACATTGGCACCCAATCTCAGTGTAGGCTTCCAGGTAAAGGTTTATGCCTGCCTTGCTTATCTACATAGATCAGTTAGAGTCCTTAAACTTTGATGCAATGATATTAACCGCGGCATGAGATTTCCAACAATATGGTATGTGCGACCAGCAAAATCCTCAGATCAGCCTGGGCATATGCGCAGTCTGATCAGAGCCTTTGCTTGTCCCTTGAATATTCTATGAGTGTTAAGCTACTGACTGAACATCATTTGGAGTTTCTAAGCTTGAAAGAAGGCTGCACAGGCTCGTCTGAGTCTACACTTATCAAAATACCACATTGTTGGAAATCACATGTCACAGCTCAATTATCAGGAATAAATCCTACAATTTATCAGATATAAATCACACATTATATCAGGAATAAATCCTCAAATTACCAGAAATAAATTCCACATCATATCAGGAATAAATCCCAAAATTTACCAGAAATGATTCCCACATCATATCAGGAATAAATCCCTGAATTTACCAGAAATGAATCCTACATTATATCAGGAATAAATCCCTCAATTTACCAGAAATTAATCCCACATCATATCAGGAATAAATCCCTCAATTTACCAGAAATGAATCACACATCATATCAGGAATAAATCCCTCAATTTACCAGAAATGATTCCCACATCATATCAGGAATAAATCCCTCAATTTACCAGAAATGAATCCCACATCATATCAGGAATATATCCCTCAATTAACCAGAAATCCCACATCATATCAGGAATAAATCCCTAAATTTACCAGAAATGAATCCCACATCATATCAGGAATAAATCCCTCAATTTACCAGAAATGAATCACACATCATTGATATCAGTTATAAATCCCACATTTTACCAGAAATGAATCACACATCATATCAGGAATAAACCCTTCAATTTACCAGAAATTAATCCCACATCATATCAGGAATAAATCCCTCAATTTACCAGAAATGAATCCCACATCATATCAGGAACAAAACCCTCAATTTACCAGAAATGAATCCCACATCATATCAGGAATAAATCCCTCAATTTACAAGAAATGAATCACACATCATATCAGGAATAAATCCCTCAATTAACCAGAAATGAATCACACATCATAACAGGAATAAATCCCTCAATTTACCAGAAATGAATCCCACATCATTGATATCAGGAATAAATCCCACAATTTACCATAAATGATTCCCACATCATATCAGGAATAAATCCCACAGTTTACCAGAAACGATTCCCACATCACATCAGGAATAAATCCTACAATTTACCATAAATGATTCCCACATCATATCAGGAATAAATCCCACAATTTACCATAAATGATTCCCACATCATATCAGGAATAAATCCCACAGTTTACCAGAAATGATTCCCACATCATATCAGGAATAAATCCTACAATTTACCAGAAATGATTCCCACATCATATCAGGAATAAATCCCACATTTTACCAGAAATGATTCCCATATCCTATCAGGAATAAATCATACAATTTACCAGAAATGATTCCCACATCATATCAGGAATAAATCCCTGAATTTACCAGAAATGAATCCCACATCATATCAGGAATAAATCCCTCAATTTACCAGAAATGAATCCCACATCATATCAGGAATAAATCCCTCAATTTACCAGAAATGAATCCCACATCATATCAGGAATAAATCCCTCAATTTACCAGAAATGAATCACACATCATATCAGGAATAAATCCCTCAATTTACCAGAAATGATTCCCACATCATATCAGGAATAAATCCCTCAATTTACCAGAAATGAATCCCACATCATATCAGGAATAAATCCCTCAATTTACCAGAAATCCAACATCATATCAGGAATAAATCCCTAAATTTACCAGAAATGAATCCCATATCATATCAGGAATAAATCCCTCAATTTACCAGAAATGAATCACACATCATTGATATCAGTTATAAATCCCACATTTTACCAGAAATGAATCACACATCATATCAGGAATAAACCCCTCAATTTACCAGAAATTAATCCCACATCATATCAGGAATTAATCCCTCAATTTACCAGAAATGAATCCCACATCATATCAGGAACAAATCCCTCAATTTACCAGAAATGAATCCCACATCATATCAGGAATAAATCCCTCAATTTACAAGAAATGAATCACACATCATATCAGGAATAAATCCCTCAATTAACCAGAAATGAATCACACATCATAACAGGAATAAATCCCTCAATTTACCAGAAATGATTCCCACATCATTGATATCAGGAATAAATCCCACAATTTACCATAAATGATTCCCACATCATATCAGGAATAAATCCCACAGTTTACCAGAAATGATTCCCACATCACATCAGGAATAAATCCTACAATTTACCATAAATGATTCCCACATCATATCAGGAATAAATCCCACAATTTACCATAAATGATTCCCACATCATATCAGGAATAAATCCCACAGTTTACCAGAAATGATTCCCACATCATATCAGGAATAAATCCTACAATTTACCAGAAATGATTCCCACATCATATCAGGAATAAATCCCACATTTTACCAGAAATGATTCCCATATCCTATCAGGAATAAATCCCACAATTTACCAGAAATGATTCCCACTTCATATCAGGAATAAATCCCACATTTTACCATAAATGATTCCCTCATCATATCAGGAATAAATCCCACAGTTTACCAGAAACGATTCCCACATCATATCAGGAATAAATCCTACAATTTACCAGAAATGATTCCCACATCACATCAGGAATAAATCCTACAATTTACCAGAAATGATTCCAATATCTTATCAGGAATAAATCCCACATTTTACCAGAAATGAATCCCACATCATATCAGGAATAAATCCCTCAATTTACCAGAAATGAATCACACATCATTGATATCAGTTATAAATCCCACAATTTACCAGAAATGAATCACACATCATATCAGGAATAAACCCCTCAATTTACCAGAAATGAATCCCACATCATATCAGGAATAAATCCCTCAATTTACCAGAAATGAATCCCACATCATATCAGGAATAAATCCCTCAATTTACCAGAAATGAATCCCACATCATATCAGGAATAAATCCCTCAATTTACAAGAAATGAATCACACATCATATCAGGAATAAATCCCACAATTTACCAGAAATTAATCACACATCATATCAGGAATAAATCCTACAATTTACCAGAAATGATTCCCACATCATATCAGGAATAAATCCCACATTTTACCAGAAATGATTCCCATATCCTATCAGGAATAAATCATACAATTTACCAGAAATGATTCCCACATCATATCAGGAATAAATCCCACATTTTACCATAAATGATTCCCACATCATATCAGGAATAAATCCCACAGTTTACCAGAAACGATTCCCACATCATATCAGGAATAAATCCTACAATTTACCAGAAATGATTCCCACATCACATCAGGAATAAATCCTACAATTTACCAGAAATGATTCCCATTTCTTATCAGGAATAAATCCCACATTTTACCAGAAATGAATCCCACATCATATCAGGAATAAATCCCTCAATTTACCAGAAATGAATCACACATCATTGATATCAGTTATAAATCCCACAATTTACCAGAAATGAATCACACATCATATCAGGAATAAACCCCTCAATTTACCAGAAATGAATCACACATCATATCAGGAATAAATCCCTCAATTTACCAGAAATGAATCCAACATTATATCAGGAATAAATCCCTCAATTTACCAGAAATGAATCCCACATCATATCAGGAATAAATCCCTCAATTTACAAGAAATGAATCACACATCATATCAGGAATAAATCCCTCAATTTACCAGAAATGAATCACACATCATATCAGAAATAAATCCCTCAATTTACCAGAAATGATTCCCACATCATTGATATCAGGAATAAATCCCACAATTTACCATAAATGATTCCCACATCATATCAGGAATAAATCCCACAGTTTACCAGAAACGATTCCCACATCACATCAGGAATAAATCCTACAATTTACCATAAATGATTCCCACATCATATCAGGAATAAATCCCACAATTTACCATAAATGATTCCCACATCATATCAGGAATAAATCCCACAGTTTACCAGAAATGATTCCCACATCATATCAGAAATAAATCTTACAATTTACCAGAAATGATTCCCACATCATATCAGGAATAAATCCCACATTTTACCAGAAATGATTCCCATATCCTATCAGGAATAAATCATACAATTTACCAGAAATGATTCCCACATCATATCAGGAATAAATCCCACATTTTACCATAAATGATTCCCACATCATATCAGGAATAAATCCCACAGTTTACCAGGAACGATTCGCACATCATATCAGGAATAAATCCTACAATTTACCAGAAATGATTCCCACATCACATCAGGAATAAATCCTACAATTTACCAGAAATGATTCCCATATCTTATCAGGAATAAATCCCACATATTACCAGAAATGATTCCCACATCATATCAGGAATAAATCATACAATTTACCAGAAATGATTCCCACATAATATCAGGAATAAATCCCACATTTTACCAGAAATGAATCCCACATCATATCAGGAATAAATCATACAATTTACCAGAAATGATTCCCACATCAGGAATAAATCCTACAATTTACCAGAAATGAATCCCACATCTTATCAGGAATAAATCCCACATTTTACCAGAAATGATTCCCATATCCTATCAGGAATAAATCATACAATTTACCAGAAATGACTCCCACATCGTTGATATCAGGAATAAATCCCACAGTTAACCAGAAATGATTCCCATATCTTATCAGGAATAAATCCCACAGTTTACCAGAAATGATTCCCACATCCTATCAGGAACAAATCATACAATTTTACAGAAATGATTCCCACATCATTGATATTAGGAGTAAATCCCACAGTTTACCAGAAATGATTCCCACATCATTGATATCATGAATAAATCCCACAATTTACCAGAAATGATTCCCTCATCCTATCAGGAATAAATCCCACAGTTTACCAGAAATGATTCCCACATCACATCAGGAATAAATCCCACAGTTTACCAGAAATGATTCCCACATCATTGATATCAGGAATAAATCCCACAAATTACCAGAAATAATTCCCACATCACATCAGGAATAAATCATACAATTTACCATAAATGATTCCCAAATCATTGATATCAGGAATAAATCCCACAGTTTACCAGAAATGATTCCCACATCACATCAGGAATAAATCCCACAGTTTACCAGAAACGATTCACACATCATTGATATCAGGAATAAATCCCACAGTTTACCAGAAATGATTCCCAAAACATATCAGGAATAAATCCCCCAGTTTACAAGAAATGATTCCCACATCATTGATATCAGGAATAAATCCCACAGTTTACCAGAAATGATTCCCACATCATTGATATCAGGAATAAATCCCACAATTTACCAGAAATGATTCCCAAAACATATCAGGAATAAATCCCCCAGTTTACAAGAAATGATTCCCACATGTTTGATATCAGGAATAAATCCCACAGTTGACCAGAAATGAATGATTCCCACATCATTGATATCAGGAATAAATCCCACAGTTTACCAGAAATGATTCCCAAAACATATCAGGAATAAATCCCACAGTTTACAAGAAATGATTCACACATCATTGATATCAGGAATAAATCCTACAGTTTACCAGAAATGATTCCAACATCATGTCAAGAATAATCATACAATTTACCAAAAACAATTCACACATCAATCATATCAGGAATAAATCGAACAATTTACCAGAAATGATTCCAATGTCATATCAGGAATGTATCCTACAATTTACCAAAAACAATTCACTCATCAATCATATCAGGAATAAATCCCACAATTTACCAGAAATGATTCCCACATCAAATCTGGAATAAATCCCACAATTTAACAGAACTGATTCCCATATCATATCAGGAATAAATCCTACAATTGACAAAAAATGATTCCAATGTCATATCACGAATAAATCATACAATTTACTAGAAACGATTCACACATCATTGATATCAGGAATAAATCATACAATTTACTAGAAACGATTCACACATCATTGATATCAGGAATAAATCATACAATATACCAGAAATGAATCACACATCATATCAGGAATAAATCATACAATTTACCAGAAATGATTCCCACATCATATCCGGAATAAATCCTACAATTTACCATAAATGATTCCCACATCATATCAGGAATAAATCCCACAATTTACCAGAAATGATTCCAACATCATATCAGGAATAAATCCTACAATTTACCATAAATGATTCCCACATCATATCAGGAATAAATCCCACAATTTACCAGAAATGATTCCCACATCATAGATATCAGGAAGAAATCATACAATTTGCCAGAAACGATTCACACATCATTGATATCAGGAATAAATCCTACAATTTACCATAAATGATTCCCACATCATATCAGGAATAAATCCTACAATTTACCAGAAATGATTCCCACATCATATCAGGAATAAATCCTACAATTTACCAGAAATGATTCCCACATCATATCAGGAATGAATCCTACAATTTACCAGAAATGATTCCCACATCATATCAGGAATGAATCCTACAATTTACTATAGATGATTCCCACATCATATCAGGAATAAATCCCACAATTTACAAGAAATGATTCCCACATCATATCAGGAATACATCCTACAATTTACCATAAATGATTCCCACATCATATCAGGAATAAATCCCACAATTTACCATAAATGATTCCCACATCATATCAGGAATAAATCGTACAATTTATCAGAAACAATTCACACATCATTGATATCAGGAATAAATCCTACAATTTACCAGAAATGATTCCAACATCATATCAGGAATGAATCCTACAATTTACTATAAATGATTCCCACATCCTATCAGGAATTTATTCCACAATTTACCAGAAATGAATCACACATCATATCAGGAATGAATCCCACAATTTACCAGAAAAGATTCCCACATCATATCAGGTATAAATCATACAATTTACCAGAAATTAATCACACATCATAATTGAGCTGTGGCATGGGATTTCCAACAATGTGGTATGTGCGACCAGCAAAGCCTCAGATCAGCCTGCACATATGCGCAGTCTGATCAGAGTCTTTGCTAGTCCCTCAAATATTCTATGAGTGTTAAGCTACTGACTGAACATCATTTGGAGTTTCTAAGCTTGAAAGGAGGCTGCACAGGCTCGTCTGAATCTACACTTGTCAAAATACCACATTGTTGGAAATCACATGTCACGTCTCAATTATCAGGAATAAATCATACAGTTTACCCAAAAAAAATCACACATCATATCAAATCCTGAAATTTACCAGTATGAATCACACATCATATCAGGAATGAATCCTACAATTTATCAGAAATGAATTACACATCATATCATTAATAAATCCCATAATCTATCAGAAATGAATCCCACATCTTCAGGATTTATCAATAAAGAATCATACAACCCACAATTTACCAGAAATGAATCACACATCATGCACATGTATTGGGAATAAATCTGACAACTTATCAGAAATGAATAACATCATATCAGGAATAAATCCCACAATTTACCAGAAATGATTCCCACAACATATCAGGAATAAATCCCACTAATTACCAGAAATGATTCACACAGTATATCAGGAATAAATCCCACAATTTAAAAGAAATGATTCACATAATATCAAAGGTAAATCCTATAATTTACCAGAAATGATTCACATCTGTCATATCAGGAACAAATCCCACAATTTACCTAAGTGAATCACACATCATATATCAGGAATAAATCTGACAATGTACATGTAGCAAAAATGAATTACACATATCAAGAATAAATCCCACAATTTTAAAGAAATGATTCACATCATATCAAGGGTAAATCCTACAATGTACCAGAAATGATTCACATCTGTCATTTCAGGAATAAATCCCACAATTTAACAGAAATGATTCACATCTGTCATATCAGGAATAAATCCCACAATTTAACAGAAATGATTCACATCTGTCATATCAGGAATAAATCCCACAATTTAACAGAAATGATTCACATCTGTCATATCAGGAATAAATCCTACAATTTAACAGAAATGATTCACATCTGTCATATCAGGAATAAATTCCACAATTCAAAAGAAATGATGTACATCATATCAGGATTAAATCCCACAATTTAAAAGAAATGATTAACATCATATCAGGAATAAATCCCACAATTTATCAGAAATGATTTACACATCATATCGGGAATAAATCCCACAATTTAAAAGAAATGGTCCACATCATATCAGGAATAAATCAAACAATTTAACAGAAATGATTTACACATCATATCAGGAATAAAGCCCACAATTTAAAAGAAATGATTCATAACATATCAGGAATAAATCCCACAATTTAAAAGAAATGATTCACATCATATCAGGAATAAATCCCACAATTTAACAGAAATGATTTACACATCATATCAGGAATAAATCCCACATTTTACAAAAAATGAATCAAATATCAAATTAGAAATAAACATCACAATATACCAGAAATGAATCATACACCAGATCAGGACTAAATCCCACAATTAATCAGGAATAAATCACAAATCATATCAGGAATAAAATTAACACACAGCTGATGTATAAATCCCACAGTTTATTACACAATGGGATAAATTACAGAATATACAAAGAATGAATAGAAAGAATGTCACTCCTGAACTGGACCCAACCTGTTTGATATTTTGATAGTGTTCTTGGAAAAAGTTAATAAGAAAAAAAAAAGCATGCAAAAAGGTTAATTCTAAGCCTTTGCAGCAGTCTGGTCTCAATTAAGTTCCACACTGTCAGTTATGAAAGTTTCCAAAATATGTCGCCCTGCGCAATTTAAGTTCATACTTTACTAATTTGTTTTGTCATATTACTCGCTTGGCTGTGAGGGGAAAATGAAACTTAAGTCCAAGTTCTATTTCCATCCCTTTGGATGATTATTATTCTTTTCTTTTCTTCATCATAAATGTCCACCTGGCAGTACTAATATTAAAAACTATTTACAAGTGGCAAACTCTCAATTTAAACCTCTACATTTTTCAACTCTATATTTTGGCGCCTAAATTATCTCATTCCATTTTCTCAATCAAAACACTGTCCTCTCTTATCAATCTCTAAAACCTGTCTGATCTCCAGGAATTCAAAATCCTGCACCCCCTGCATCTTAATTGATTCCCAGCATTCTCTCTTTCCCTCTCTTTCTTTATCCACGAATCAACATCTCTCTTACCACTCCATCTAAATAAACATCCTTAGAGACAGCCTAATATGGGAGACCCCTCAATGCTGATAAGCTTACCCAGGCAAGAGTGTCTAGACTCCAGGGCCACTAATTAGGAAGACTCTTAGGGTGTAATTTGATCTGGCCAGACTGCAGCCAGGCCCAGCACTTTACACAGATATTAATTAAAGAATGCTGATTTCTGCATTTTAAACAATATAAGATTATAAGATAAACTAAGAGTTAAACTTAAACAGTTATTGATTTAAGCCTTTAAACTTGTGTCTTATAACAGTAAAATATTTAATACACTGCAATTGCCTACTTCAGCTGAGTTGAGCATGTAAAAAGTTTTAGGACACAATGTAGCGTCTACGATTGAAGTCGGCAATGGCAGTGTATTAAATATTTTGCGCTTTGAAAATATTTCATGATCGTTATGACATACCCTGCGATGGCAGACTATACCTCTTCACAGGCTGGGTAATTTTTCATGCTCTCATTGTTGTCTGCTGACTTTGCTTGCAAAGCTTATCACATGGGTGAAAGTTCAAAATTTCCAAATCCTGAACTTTAGAAATTCAAAGTTTAAAACTTGCAGGATGCCTACAAAAGTAAATCATTTCAAGTTTAAATGATGAATTCTGTTTAGAGAATCTAAAAAATAATCAGAGAAGCTACATGTAATATTATCTCCCTAATTCAGCATTTTGAGGCTGACTTTCTATGGAAAGTCAGCCTCAAAATCCTGAATTCAGGATTAATCCTGAAAACTTTCACCCATGTTATCAGCAGATGACAAAAGTAGCCACTAGCAAGGTAAGGGTTAAAGTGCCACCTAAAGCTGGCAGCAGACAACATTTTCAAATTTTGAAAAATTGTAGCTTTAAGCAATCAAACGATGCTTGTTATTTCATGAGAATCACAATTCAAACCCTTTTTGGTCAAGCTATATTGGCGGCAAAAATGGAGAAAGATATCTGAACATTTGTCATCTGCGGTTGTAATTACTGACCTATGACAGTTAAATAATTTAAACCCTTTATCGTGTTTGGTATTTTGTTTACAAAGGTTTCTCTTGAGAGTTATCCGAATTAGCTTTGATATGATAAATATTTCAATATTACTTAGTTTAACTATTGGCATGCTGGGTAATTTTTTATGATTTTTTGTCGCCTACAGATTTTTTCAAAATAAACTTTTAAAAAATCTTTCAGAAATACCATCAGAGTGTTAAACAGTAGAGATCCAGATCAGACCCAACATTTTGTTGGGCCTTAATGGGATCCAAACTGTTACAACATACCTGATTGTATAAGTGGTCACTGGCAGGTAATAGTTAACTCTTGCTAGTGGCAACTTTTGTCACCTGCTTTGCAAACAGTTTGGACCCAGATCAGGCCTGACATATTGTCAGGCCTGATCTGAATCCAAACTATTTGACACTCTGGTGGTTTTCCTGAAAATTGTTTTTGAAAAAGTTGATTTTTGAAAAAAAATCAACAGACGACAAAAATGATGAAAAAATACTCAGGATGCAAACAGCTAAACCCTTATCTTCTTTGGCATTTTGTTCTGATCTAAATCCACTGTGATAGTGTTCCTGACAGAATTTTTATAAAATACTTTATTTTGAAAAAAGTTAGCAGACGACAACTAAAGCATGAAAAATTAATCATAAATACCTGAACCATTTCACTTTAGTATTGCCTATTTAGTCCATCACCTATCTTCATGTTTAATGCATTCCTGTCAGAAATTTAAAAGTTTTAAACACTAATCCTCATTCCGTGCATTATGGATTCTGAATACGAGGTTGTAAGTACACTTGTATATAAAAACACCAACAACAAGAACGTTTCACCTGTATTGAGAGTTGTTACACACATTGACCCTTCAGGTGTCTTCTAAACTTGGCAGCAGACGACATTTTAAAAAAAATCGAAGCAGACAATATTTTCACTTTTTGCTGCTTCTTTAATTGCTTAAAGGTTCGTTTGAATGTCCAGCTTTACTTTCCCAGAAAATCAAGAAAAACATTCAAAAATTGTCGTCTGCTGCAGTCATAAATGGCACTTTATGACTTAATTTAATAAATACGTATGGCTGATAAACTTGCCATTACATTCAAAGTCACTGAGGCATTGATGCAATTTTTTCCTAAGAGCCTGAGGCATTTTATTATTAACAAACAAACTGACGACAAGAGGTGAAGTTTGTCACCCATGACTCACAAAAATCTACCCAGGTAAGAAAAGCGGACATCAAACTCCGGACAGAGATTAGACTAGGCCCGGTCTCTAACAAAACCTCAAGATAAGTGGGTGACTGAAAAATAATTTTCTTATTGAGAGCCAAAACATACCTTGTGGCTATAGTTGGGATTTTGGGGGGGGGGGGGTTAGTTTGTGGTTTTACATCCCAGTCAACAGCTATGGTCATGTTAAGATGGTGTAATTGTGGGGTTCTTAATTCTCCGGCTGCTGACTGAAACTTAATATCATCTGCTGTGTCTCTAGTCTGTTAAAATATCTCTGTAGCAAACAGTGTGGACCCAGATCAGACAGCTCCTAAAGGAGCTGTCTGATCTGGGTCCATGCTGTTTGTCTATATACCGAAATTAGCCATTGACCTAAGCATTTACATGCGGCAGACGACTTTAGAAGATGACGACATTTTTTATATCAGGTGAAGGCCGGATCTACAACACAGTCGGTGGCGAGCAGGATTGATAATTTTACCTCTATGGACTGCAAAAGAGAGGTTGTGGGTTTGATCCCAGGTCCAACCACATATTTTTTTGGAGATTAATCTCTTCCTTCTGCTGATTCAATTCATCAGTCTAAACATCTGATTTGAGAATTCAAAAAGAACTGTTACATTAACTCTGTCTGAGAAGGGACTTCTGTTGTCTGCTGATAATCTTTGCAATCAGTTTGGACCCAGATCAGACCCAACAGAACATTGGGCCTGATCTGCAGGGCTGGACCCAGAGGGGTTGTTTACGGGGGGAGGAAAGGCTTGAACCGAGCAGCACAAGCCGCGAGCGGGGGGAGAGTATGAGAGGGGGATTTAACCCCCCCTTGATTGGAGGGGGTCCAAGGCAGACGACAAAAAAAACATGAAAATTACCCAGCATGCAAAGAGTTCATTTCACTTCAAGCTTCCAGTTATTGAAAATGCAGGAGTTCATAATAAAAAATCTTCTTTTTTTCTTATTCCTACAAAAAATGTGTTGTGGGAACTGAAAGAAACCACCCCATTTCAAGTTTCTTATAATAAAATCAATGCATAATTATGTTCTGGTTGAGAAATAAGAAAATTACTTTGTAATTAACCCTCTTTAATATCTGGAGGCCTAATCAATTTGCACCGACAGATTCACCAGATAGTGTACACTGTGCATTGTACTAACAAGTGCCTTGACAAGCAGGACATGTATGAGCCAGGACTTACATTTTAAGATACCAACAAAAGAAGACTCAGATCAGCCTAGGCATCAGCTTTCACTGTCCCCACGAAAAAAGGTTGGGTCATTAGTTACCTACTGAGAGCACAACCAAAAAGGCTGAAATTGATAACATAAATAAAACTAGACTTCAGTCAATGGTACACCATCGCAAATACCCGCTGTTTTACCTTTGACCTTGAGGTAAAGGTCACATGAAATGTTGCCAAGTACCCTCTTGTCATGTGACCTATGTACCAGCAAAGTTTGAAGTTGCTACGTCCAAATGTTTAGGTAAAGATGTATTTACAAGACTAGAATTCTGAGAATCAGACCTGCCGCATGGCAAAACAGAAGTCAAAACAAGGCAAATTTGTCAAATTTATATCCCCTGTGTAGGGTTATTTTAGAGAAACTTATAAATCACAAAATGTAAACCCCATTTCTCCAACCCCTAAGTTCACCTTGGGTAACATTCAGATCAAAGTTAAAAGACTATAAACTAGTTTTCAGTGCACATGATTAGTTCAAAAAAAACTAATCTGTACAATTTCAATATCTGACTTCAACCTGACCAAAAGATCAGGTGTGTGTGTGTTAGGACAAATGGTTTGCTTCTAAGTTAGTCTATACTTCTTTCCCCTTAATTTGGTATGCAACACGACCATATTCAGATTTTTTTACAGTAACCTTTTAATCCAACCCACAGGTTGAGGGTGTGTGTAAGGAGAGAATATGTGTTTGCATGTTGCTCTATGCTCCATCCCCATTAATTTGATATGCAACATGACCATGTTCTGAAAAAGTTGGAACTTTTGAACCCACCCTCCAGGGTCGAGGGAAGTAGTGAGGGGGGTCTGTGGATAAAATATTTGCTACTATGTTGCTGCATTTGCGATTACCTTAAATTTGATATGCAACATGACATTGTTCTGAAAAAGTTGAATTATGACTGGTTGACCCCTAGAATTGGGGTAGGGGGGTGGGTATGGGATGCTGGTGCGAATCACAGCATTTGGTTGTATTAGATGAACTCTTTCACTATAATGATAAAGATATGCAGACTGATATTGCAATCCTAGATTTCTCTGAAGCATTTGATACATTGCCACATGATGAACTCTTGTGTAAGCTGGAAAGCTATCAACTAAAACACAGTATTGGTGCTGATTTAAGTTTTTTCATGTTATATCTATGCTACAGAAGAACTGTGTCATAAAGGAACCCTTTATAAGAGTTATGCAGAAAGGCATTGTCAGATCTTATTTGTCCGAGAATTTCAAGCTGCTAACACTGCCCGTTTTGGAGATATGGTCTATAATGTGCTCCCAAAATGGCCATTTATAAGCGTTATGCAGTCTCATTTTGAAAATCAAATCATTTAAAGTCCAAATAATTCAGGTTTCCTATTTAAATATTGATACAGAACTTTTTGCATCTTATAAAGACACTTATCTTCTACATTTTGCAATTTGAATTAAAGAAATTAGTCAAAAATTGTGGATTTTCTCCTCAAATTCCAAAAGATAATGTTTTTGATAAAAACTGCAAGAATGACACTACCGGTAATACACTGTACTATACCCATGATTATACAAGACATGTGTTTATTTAAGTAAAATTAATTTCCATTATATCATTAAAGACTATAGTTTCCAAAAAATACAGTTTGCATTCCAGGCTAGTCCAATGCTTTGCACCATAGAACATTTCTGTCAGGAACAAAAAATTAAATTTTTGTAGTGTCTGTAACCGTGACATTATTCATGAAGCAAAATCTTGAAGATTTTCAATCTCAGAATAACTTCCTTTTAATATTTTATGTCTTTCAACATAAATATCAGATAGACAAAGTTTCATTGTCATGACAATTGGAATCTATGAGAAATTAGCATCAGAAAAAGTTACAGAAACTACAATGGAACATTGGACCAGATTTAGGTGTATTTTGACAAAGAATATTTTTTGATAGTTGACCTTTTGGACTACTGTAACTACTTTGATGTCTTTAAGTATGGTTTACTGTATTCAGAAAATGTTTTTAAGCATTGAGATATGTTTCTGGTAAAAGTGAAAAGATGCAATCTGATAGAGTGCAATTTATGACAAATTCAGCCAATGGTTGTCGTAAAGATATGCTTATATTTTGCATCTTTAAGTGACTATCTTCTTTGTTTGGCATGCTAACCAGTTTCTCTCATTGTTGTTTCAGAGAAAAAGAACTGCAAATATTTATATTTTTACTATTATCTTGCATGTTATATCCTAGGTGTGGTGTCTGTAACCTATTAACAAGGAGAAGTAAAAGTATAAAAAAAATTATATGAAGGAATATTTTCAAAAACCAAGACTAGTTTTAGGCAAGATGTGTAAAAAAACTATGTAGAAAATGATAATATATTATCGTATTGAGTGTTTTATTTTTTCCTAGTGAGACACTCATCAGCACCAATACCGTGTTTTAGCCGTATGGAAGTACAGGATCACTACAAATCAGAGAAAGTTACTCTGGTGTGCCACAATACAAGGGACAGTTCTGGAACCCATTCCATTTTTATATCACATAAATGATTTACCAGAAGTGGTTCAATCACAAGTTTATTCATTTGCTGCAAACTGTCTCCTATACCAGTCCTTTAGTTAAGAGTATGTATCAAAAAATTATTTTTCTTATTTCTCAACCAAAACCCATGTTGTGGGTACTCAAAAGAACCGTCTCAATGAGACGGTTCTTTTGAGCACCCAAAACATATGTTAAAATTGATGGGTAAGAAAATATTTACAATTGTACGCTGAAAAATTTTGTTTATCTAAACATGTGTCTATACTGACAAACATATTACCTTACCACTTAACCTGCTAGAACTTGAAAGAAAGGCTGAGTGTGAAGAATTGAGCATGCACTTCAATGCCAAAAAGTGCTATTTCATGAGTATCAATAATTGATCAACTCATTTCTACAGTTTAAACAATCATATCCTGAAACAAGTTGAAGAAAACCCTTACATAGGACTCACAGTAACTGAAAACTTGAAATGGTTGTGAACTTTAAATTGAAATTACACATACTGTAAATTCGAAAATTTTTGTTAGGGTTTATTTCCGCGAATTTCACAAAAATAAAACCCACACGAAATCACTCTGTTATTTACTGATGTAGGTAAATCATGGCTTTGTCGCAAATTTTTAACGTGACAAATATGTCTTTTAATGTTATTCGGGAAAATAAAAATTCTCACATAAATTTTGGACTATGGATCCATAATCTGTGACCCCTACATGTGCCTCTTACATAGCATAGAGAAATTAGAAAGAGTTCAGAGACATTTAAAAGCAACCTGCTTTATATCTGATGATTACCATTCAAGAGAAGAGGGCAGCGTTACTGGAACGCTTAAATTGCTTGAACTGGAAATGCTCCAACGTATGGTAGGGACAGTATGTGCAGACTGCTTTTCTATTTATGTTGAGGAGCTGGTACAAGCCACTGAGCCATTTACCCAGATTACTTAAAACCACAAAAAACAAAGAGATTCATCAAACCATAACTATATCAAAATTTCAAAAGTACCAATCTCATGGAAAACATTCAGTGAATCATGACAGAGGATACGTACCTTGTAATAGAGCAGTGCCACCGGGAACAATTGAAAAACACATTCTTCTTCAAAACTATTATTGAGTGGATCCATCTTGAACAAGAAGTTGAGCATGCAGAGAGAGAGTAGATGGCTTTAAAACCCTTCTCAACCACAGAGACTACACAGGTTTAGATAAACAACATTTATGAGCGTAATAGTGTAACTATTTTCTGACCCACCAATGCAAACATATGTTTTGCATGCTCAAAAGAACTGTCTCATTGAGACGGTTCATTTGAGCACCAACAACATATGTTATGGTTGAGAAATAAGAAAACAATTTTCTGTTAAACACTCTTAACTAAAAGCCTGGACTAAATACTATCTCCCTGTACATTACACCGAGGTCTGCATGCATGTAAAGTACTAGTAGCAGGGCTTACCCTCGCTCAGAATTTATTGTAGCCAACACTTTAGCCAAATGGAAATTAACTTTAGCCAAGATATTAGCCAGAAAGTAGTATCAACAAGCTGTTTTGCATTATTCATACCATTGGGCCTCTTCCAGGTAGCTGGCTAGCTGCAGGTATAGCAGATCTCATACCTGACCTCAAGGTGTTCCTTTCTTGGGGGTCAACTGTCATGAGCTTTCACTCATGGCAGTCGTTCTCCGACAATTTCTTCCATGTTATCTTGGGTCTCCCTGGCCTGCATCTTCAATCAACCTGTATTTAAATTCACATATGTTCTGACTGCACCACTAGAGTGCTCCACATGTACAAACCAGTGAAGCCTTCTCTGCCTCAAAGTCCTCAAAGCTAAAGCTTTGCCAGTAGCTCTCTTGACCTTATTGTGCCACATCTTCTGGCTCGATATTGCAGATCTGGCCCTGTCATTCAGCTGAAAGAGCTGAAAGTTTGGCTTGGTCAATGGCCAAGTTTTACTGGCATGGAGCTCTGCATGTCAGACCTGTATACATAGCCATGGGTCTTGTAAGAGTCTAGAGATGGTGGGACGAGAGAGCTGACAGTAAGTAACCCAACGCAGTTTTCACAATAATAGTGACCACTAGTTCACAGCCTCCGTCAGCGGAAAGCATATTGTTACCTAGGTAGCAGAAGGAAGCTCCTGACTCCAGCTTATCAGGTCTGACCTGAACTTCATTCTGCGGCCTGCTGTCAGTAGGACGGGTAGGTATGGAGTCTGGTCCTGTTGCTTTGAAAGTCTTCAAGCCTTTGAGCAATATATTGACTCCTTTCAAGTTGACGTCTAGGTTTTGCAAATCAGGGCATGGAATTTTTTTCTTTCTCTATATACTGCCTGGCGCCCACTTTTGAGCATTATCGGCAGATGTACATTGTAATTTGTACAGGCATGGAACTAGTATGATGGTATCCAGTTTGTTGAAGGCAGGTTCTACATCTACATGGTACATCGGCACAGTCACTCTTGACTTTTATGCGACGGTGGTGGTGCTAGTCTAGAAACAAAAAAAGAGGAGTAGAAAAGTTAGAAGCAACAGGAGATAGATCAAAGACAGAAGAATAGATAAAGTTTGGCACAGCCACATTTCGTTCCTTCAACTCAGACAAGTCCGGCTAAGATGACCACTAAGGAAGCCCCACCGGCATAGCTCTAAGAATTCCTAGGTATACTATATTCAATATTTATCCTTTTTTATTTTTAATTGACAATGTGAATAGCAATTTATCTGGGGCACATGTTAATATTCTCCTTGATGTGTGTAATTAATTGGACATATTGATTCCCTCATATGACTGACTGTTATACCTACCTACCTTGAGGGACGGGCCACTTCCTTTTGTAAAAGCTTTAAACTTGTGATCACAATTGTGTCTACGAATATGGGTTGTTTGTTGCTAACGTACAAGCTAATTTTGGTCAGATGCAAAAGAAATCAATAGAATTTATGTTGTTTTATAAATTCCAATTTGTCTCCTTTCTAAATAAGGCCTTAGTTGCTTTAAAAGTAGAAAACTATCCAACAATTTTATACCATATTTTTTGTTTACAGTTCTACTCCCCAGCGCAAAAAAGTATACTCCCCAGAGGTGCAAGTCAAACCGTCCCCAAGTCAAACCGTCCCAAGTCAAACGTCCCCGAATGGGTCCCCATCTATACAAAACAGGTTGGTCAAACGTTCCCATTAAAACATCCCTAGATCTAATTTATTACTGGTACAAATCGGCAGAAACCTGATCATTTTTCCTAAGATATGTGTTGCCTTTTTAAAGAAACTGCCTAGTGACAGTTCGCTTCATTGAAAAATATCAGTTAATTTTGATAAATAATTGATTAATAAGAAAAGAATTGATTGAGTATCTACATGAATGTAGTGTATGATCGAGGGCACTTTACATGTGACTCACTTTAGCGTTATTAGTTTGTAAGTACCGATATGGAGCAGCGTGTGCATAAGGTCGCATCGTTTTGTGATCTTCCAGGAAGGGCTGAGATAGCAGCACAGATGAGAACCTTGAAGTCATCTATAGATTGTACTGATACTGTAATGGCTGGCAGGGCATTCCATAGTTGGGTCGCTGATGGGAAGATGGAAGCCTGTCAGGCGTTGACAGAGATGTAATATGGCAAAAATCGTAGTTGGTGGCCTCTAGTTAATTGATACTCCTGTGTATGTCAAGTATTGGCTGGCAGGAATCTCAACGAGGTTGTTGACTATACAATACATCAATTACTGTTTTGTTCTGTTGACATTTGGTCTGAAATTGCTCCAAGCCTAGATCTTACATTATTGAAGAAACACTACTGGTTCGTCTGTTATCTTATTAGTGTATGATCCCAGATTGTCTCTGCATATTCTAGTTAATGACGAACTAGAGACTTGTAGCACTTTGCCTTTACATATTTGAGCAGCTGGATAGATTTCTCTCATTTCTTTGGAGAAATGCTGTGTCTGGTTGGCCCTTTTCGTCACCTGGTCTACATGGCTATTCCAAGACAATTTGTTGTCAATTGTGACTCCAAGGTACTAAGCTTGTGTAGTCTTGTGTATTTTAGGCTGCTGGGAAAGAGCTGACCTCTTGGCTCTCGTTTGTGATATCTAATTGTGAAGTTGTCACTTTCCCATTGGTATGATGGGTCAGGTGTGGTACTTGATTGTCGATTCCTGATCTTTGCCATCTTTTTACCTTGAGATGGCACAATGCTGTTTTGGGGCTAGCATATGAGATTTTGGTACTTATCGCATACTGCGAAGAAGCCATCATTTTTACTCTCATACTGACGTTATCGGCGGGGCTAGTTATCTTAATTTTGGTCTAAGTCTTGAGTTACGCCCATACTTTGTGTGCACGAGAAGCGAAGGCTCTGGTGAGTCTGCGTGTCTGCATGGGCTCATCCGAGCCTTTGTGTTGCTCGAAAATGCGATCAGTTGCTGGCTCATTTTAATACTCCTCAATTACTCGTATAAGAGACGCTGTGGCGTATTTGATAAACCACTTGCCTTGTACAACAGTGATCGCATGTTCGATCCCCGGCTCCTCCAGTCAATCAGACTGGACTTTGAGCTGTGGCACCGTCTGCATATTACCTTAGCTGTTGACGGGGCGTTAAACACAAAAACACCCTTCTCAATTATTCACTTCTCATGATATGTAATATGACTGAAAAGCATCTTTATAATTGAGCCACGACATGAGATTTCCAACAATGTAGTATGTACGACCAGTAAAGGCTCAGACCAGCCTTTGCATACGCGCAGTCTGATCAGAGCCTTTGCTAGTCGCTTGAATATTCTATGCCTGTTAAGCTACAGACCGAACAGCATTTGGAGTTTCTAAGCTTAAAAGGAGGCTTCACAGGCTCGTCTGATTCTACATTTGTCAACATTCCACATTGTTGGAAATCTCATTATAAGTGCGTCTAAAGTACTCATAACCTGTATGTATCAATGTAATGTATTAACTTTGTTACTTTAACGCATGGTTTCACGATATAATCAAGTTAATTATTTGGGCCAAACCATCAGATAATCATAAGCGTAACACGACTCTTTAAAGACGCGCACATTGCTATCTAGTTGGGCTAGAGGCGGGCATAGAGATGTTTAGTCTAGTTCTAATCTATTCTATGCCGTGAATTCTGACATCGAAGGCTCAGCGCGTTGTGCGAGATTGTCCGGGCGCTAGGCTCGTTTGAGCCCTGGCTACTCGTCGATGCGAAAAGTACCAAAATCATGTGATGGCTCATTTGGTATTCATTACATGAATTTGTAGAGATGATATCGCTACGACTAGGGAAGCCTTTGCTTTTAAATTCTCATTTATCTCAACAAGCAAATGATAAAGGGTCAACATTACAACAATACATTTATTGTCTAGTCGATGCCGACTCGGTCTTATGGTCACCATTGTGCCACAACCGATATGGCGTTTAATTCAATGTCATATTAATGTCCATATGGAAGTAAGAAAGATGGCAAATATCAGGAATCGATACAATTAAGCACCACACCTGATCCAGATACCAATGAGAAAGTGACAATTTCACAATTAGACATCACAAACGAGAGAGCCAAGAGGTCAGCCCTTTTCCAGCAGGTGACTACAAGACATTTTATTACTTATTACTGTCAAAGTACCCCGAATGGCAGAAATGGGATGGGACTGGAGA
Organism: Loripinus fragilis; assembly: GCA_964019695.1. NCBI lineage: Eukaryota > Metazoa > Mollusca > Bivalvia > Lucinida > Lucinidae > Loripinus > Loripinus fragilis. The sequence continues at coordinate 26,784,532 of OZ026523.1, forward strand.
ATCTTTTATTTTGATACCACGTACTAAAAGCAGTGAATCGTGATACTTGTTCGTTAAACGTTTAAGTACCTTGTTGGTATGTTTAAATGGACCAGTGCATTGTATTTTGGTACTTACCGCATATGTGACCAGCAAAGCCTTCACAGTTCGAACACACACACAATAAGTGTGTCGATAAAGGGCTCGGTCAAAAAGATCAATATTAAACAATAATGATTTTTGAAGATGAATATCATTTTAATGCAGTGCCCAAGGTAGTAACTCTTTTTTTCTAATGTTCAAAAACAGTGTAGGAACGTTTTGTTATTTAAATAGTAAATTACAGTTTAACTGGTTATTAGCAAGTAGTGATGATTTTATGAATTTACAGCTCGCCAATTTTATTTATGATTGTTTTGAAAATCATGGTAAATGAGTATTTATTAACAGCATTGAAACATACATAAAACTTATCATATGATGCTTATGTGCGTTTTAATGTTGGATTTTCAAGATAATTAATCTGATTATTATTTTTAAAAAGTTCTCACGGCCTGACCTGTATAAAGTATATATATGTTTTTTTATGTGTATGTATGTAAAAATCATTATATATCATTTTATGGAGGATTTCCTCCTTTGATTGTTGGCCCTTTTATGGACCCTTAATTTGAATAAAGCTTCGGTTTGAATTGATTTGATTTAAAGATAAGTACCAACATCTCGTGAACTGGCACAAATAGCTACCCAACCAGCATGGCGTTTCGCTGGCGGGCCAATTGCGGCATGCATTCAGATAAATCGGAACTGCCTCGGCCAATTCCGTGGAATCAGACCTCGGATTCACATCAAGGGTCAACTTTGATAACGTGATGCTGACGTCACAGAAACCACGCCAACACAATAACACGTGTGATTGCAGCGAAACAAACGGTTACACCATTCCACAATAAGCAATTGCTATAAATTAAGTTTATATGTTTTCAGTAAAATATCCCTTTTGCGATATTTTATTGAAAAACATAAACTTCATTTATTCGTTTCGGGTAATCAGAATGATGAATTTTAATAGGACTGAACCCACATGGTACAGTACTATTTTTCCTTACGCCAGTTCCGGCTAATCATTGAAAATGCAGCTCTTCCTTACATAGTACTACGCCTTACATACGTCTGAGGCTTGATTCTTTAACTGAGCCGAATTTTCGACTGGCTTTTAGATGCTTACTGGGATATGGTCGAGACTTATCTGCTCGGGTATGTCATGTGTGTCCTAGTATAATACCCTTATTTCAGTAAATTACATGTTAAATGGTTTGCATAAAATTTAGATTTCTCACACAAATGATTGTTATCAAATGAGCCAATTCTCTGGTTCACTGAAAAAGAATGCTAGTACCCGTATGATTATACACATCATTTAAACGTGTTTTTTTCAACCAGTCGGAAAGATCAAAAGTGCACCCGCAATGAGCCTGTACGATCGAGCCAGTTGACTATATATCAAAGCCTTCCCAATTGCTCTCGGTTCCATGGAACGTGTGAATAAAATAGTATATAGTTAGTTATTGCTGTTACTGTGTATAAAGTGCAATGTTTCATCACAGTTCTTTAACCCATTTAAGCCGAATGGACTTTCCCACTCTTATCAAAATTGGACCAATTCATTTCCGTTTTAAGGGTTGTTTGGAGGGTGCTTTTTTTTTCATTTTTAATCAAATTTTAATAAGCGTGACATTTTGTAAAGCGTGTGGTCTGGATCTGCACGGTTTGTAAATGTTCCACAAAAAGGACGCTAGGCTTATATGGCTTAATTTGTTATAATGCGCATGATTTTCACAGATTCTTTCCGATTTAAACTATACAGTGCTGTCCAATGGGAAAATGAAGCCATCAGTGGTTTTAATAATTGATTTTAAAGGGTTCAGTCCTATTAAAAATGGAAAAAATACCCCCAAACAACCCTTAAAACGGAAATGGATTGGTCCAATTGATAAGAGTCATGGGGAAAGTCTATGAATAGTTCACCAGTAAAATTCATATCAAGCCCTAGATGCTGTGGCTACAAGAATGTAGTTCTGTCGCTGGAACAAACAAAAAACAATAGCGATAACCTCCAATTGCTTGTGTTTTGTCGCTTCGTGTTTGGGACTGGTTTTGTTATTAGTGTTGCGTGCCCTTTGCTTTCTAGTGTTTGGCAGTCAACTCGCCGAGGAAGAGGTTGCCACGCATAGGTTGGCTTCCTAGTAAACATATATTAAAGTAGCCGATCACTATCCGAGACTAATGATATGTGGCTGGTATAATAATCACGTGAATGTGGCATTCCATGGACGGAACTATTCACTTTTTGTAGTCCTTTCGATCTTGGTCTTGAATCGCTTCCTCTTGACATCATTGATATAAGCGGAGTTATCATTACCATGGGCGTAGACAGAATGCTGTAATACATGTAGTCATGCACATCCAAGGAAAAACACTGAAACGAGCAGTGATTCTCATCAATTGCGTCTCTTTATATAAAAGTGACTTCTCTTAAAGGAAAGAATCCTTCAGAGCAGTCCCATATGGTTGGAAAACCTTGATTTCCACATTAGGTTATTTCACTTAAATATGATCAATTTTGGTCACGCTGTCCAGAGCGTAACCGTATAATGGGAGCTACGCCTATTTATTTATTTATTCATACAAATTTTATAGAGGGAGACACCTTGCGACCCTCTGAAACATATACTTAACAATAAAACACACATGTATATACATAAGTACAACACAGATCAGCGGATATAAACAATTTGCATCTCAGTGAATGATGCTAAAACATACTTAAAAGTTTTGTTTGTTTGTTTGATTTGATTCTTTACGCCCCATCAACAATCTTTCAGTTATATAGGAACGAGTCTTCCTGGGTTGAACCAGTACTAAGCTAGGATAAATGTGTCTAGCTCAAGGACCACAACGCAGTGACGCCGGTGAGGCTCGAACCCGCGGCCCTTCGGTCTCGAGTCAAGGACGTTACTACTGAGCCACTGCGCTCCCTCATACTTAAAAGTGGCATACACCGTATTATAATGTTAAGACTAAGTAAACATTATAGAACAAGCTGCAGCAAAAACATAATAAGAATCTGGACGAACATGTTATGCATTTCGAAGTATTAAATTCTTAAAACCATGCCGAAGGAAAATTGTTACAGCATTAGATTTTAACAACCAACTAAATAAATAATAATATATACTTTACAGCATACATTTGAAACCGGTCCAAAGTATGATTGAAAAAAAGTACTAATGAAAAAATTATCATACATTTTACCCCTTACAATAGAACCAGAGTCCTCCTAGTTAGAATACAGTATCGGGCCACTATCGGCCCGCCAGGTAAAGGCCGTTAAATGGCGTTTCGCTGGCGGGCGAATAGTGCCCAAGACTGTATCCTGCTGGGTTTGCTCAAATGTAAGGGGTAAAATCTATAATAAAATGTATATTTTTTCTATAGACTATTTATTTATTTTTTATTACTTTTTTATTACTTTATTAAATCACAAAGATTTAAGAATGAGACTAGCAGCTCCTGTGGCAATGACAGTATGTAGACCCCCAAAAACGTTTGATACTTACAAACAACTGTATCTACGTACTTCCATAATTTGACTAGAATATCTGAAGATGTAACACTGATCAGCCAGTATTGCGACTAAGGCAAGATGTTTACATGCTTGTAAATGTATTTTAGGTTATGAATCAGATATCATTTATGATAAATAATTTCGTCTGGGTTTTAACCAAGCATAGAGACATTATTATGTCACGGAAGATACGCCTACTAAAAGCTCTCTCTCTCTCTCTCTCTCTCTCTCTCTCTCTCTCTCTCTCTCTCTCTCTCTCTCTCTGCTAAATGTTTTATTTGAATTATGTTACCACAACCATCTCCCATGTTTCTTGATTAGATGTCCTCTTCATTTACGTGAAACTAAAAGACACATTAGAGCCGGTGCAGCAAAAGATACAAGTTGACATGGGCGCCCATCGAAGACTCAGATCAGACTGCGCAGCCGCGCAGTCTGATCAGAGTCGTTGATGGGCACTTTATGGGTGGCTAAGGATTCCATATTTCTTCAGGTGGAAATTTCAGACTCTGATCAGACTGACTGAAATGAAGTACATACCAAATTGTACTTAATGCTGGACAAGGACTAATTTAGAAGAAGAAAGAAGTAAGGCTCATTCGAGCGTGCGAGCGTGCATTGTCGTACAATCTCAGAATGTCTATTTAATTGTTTTCTTGTAGGCTGAAAATTTGATGAACAATATAGACTGGAATTCGGGTATCCCACAACTAGCGACACATTTGAAAACAGCACTTCACTTTTTGCAAGGTTAGAAGCAATCTTTGAGAATTTGCGACTATTTACTGGACCATCCAAGCTCAGGGGCGGATCCAGGATTTCTGGAAAGGGGATTCATATTTATTTAAGGCGTGTGTGTGGGATCGCTTTGCTGATTTTATCTCATTTTTCTTAAATATCCCATGAAAATGAAATAATTTGGTCTAACTGAGAACAAATTATTTCATTTACATAGAATATTTACAAACGGGGGACGTGGAAGGGGGCTCAGGCGTACCCCCTGACCCCTTCTGAATCCATCACTGAAACTTTATTGGATCAAATTGAGAGAGGGAGAGAGAATCTCTCTCTCTCTCTCTCTCTCTCTCTCTCTCTCTCTCTCTCTCTCTCTCTCTCTCTCTCTCTCTCTCTCTCTCTCTCTCTCTCTCTCTCTGTTGCGGGGTAACGGCATTGGTGGTTAAGGAATCTGGGTCCATATTGTTTCCAATGTAGGATATCTAAGAACATAATCAGATGAGAAAAGTTGTAACTGGCGGAATCAAAACTTGATGAGGTATATGATTTTGCAATATGTTAGTGGAAAACAAATGTTGAGACCTCGGACCCTGGTCCGAGTTGAGACACAGTGATTATCGCGACATTTAGTCAACTATTGATGGTTTCAGTCTTTCATTATGTATATAAGACTACAGTAGTACCACGACCTCTAAGTAATGACCCTCGATTCACTCAATGCATTTACCGTTACAGTCGCGCTTCAAAGATTTTTGTGGAAGTATAGGCCTTGATTTCTGGCATCAATTTTAGAAAAACGGGCTGTCCAATGTTGTCAAATAACGTTCATGCTAGATACATTACCATAACATACCATGCATAAGCTGGGTGCTTAAGATCAAGCAACATACTCGCTGGAAGAATGTGTTTAATGGTAAAAAAAATACAGTTCAAACGTTAATAATCAGATCTTAGAACAAATCTACATGGATATGCTCGAGAAGCTCAAAATGGAAGCATGCAGTGTGCAAGAACACATACAATAATACGGCTAAACAACCGCCAGCTTTTTTGAAAAGCTAATACTTGTATAAATCTACTCGATGATGATATTGTTGCGCGAAACGAAACGAAAGTTAAGGTGTATTTATTTTATTATTATTATTCGTTTCTGTCTATCGACAGTGTCTTTTCATGCAATTGACTTAATTTCAAACGCCACTGCTATCATTCTGTCCATAAAAACTTATACCTAGCGCACTATATTTTTAGAACTATTTTAGTGGCGGTCAGGTTCATAAAGGGCGGGAAAACGTTAGCAATCCACAAGAAAACGTGTCTTCTTCACGTTTATGACAAAAGGACAGGGCTGCGTTTATTGTCCGTCTCGTAATGTTTAAAAGCAAAGAAAAGTATAGTGATAAAAAACGATTGTAAGATATTGTGCTTTTAACTGCAATATCTGGCTGCATCATAGATATTGCAAACGGTTCTTCGTCGTACAAGAGCAGGTTTTCTCATGCTAAGGCATTGTTTTTCTGACGCTCGTTTGAGGCATCCAATGGGGTTTACTGATTTGCGAATTTGTCCCAAATTTTTACCAATTAGCGTCTTCATAAAACTCATTTTTACCAGTAAGCACATTCAGCATTACAAAATAAGTTTTTTTATCACTGATTTCTCTTAAATTAAACTGATTAAAGCGTAATTTTAACAAACGAAACACTGATTTTTAAGGTACCCCGTTGAGACCCTCTCCGTTTGATGTACAAATAAACTTATAATTCTGTTTCAATCATATGTAAGCTTTCAATAATCAAGTTTTCAAGCACAACAACGTTTTTCTGACCGTTTGGTTAACATCTCAGAGCTGAAACCGCAACAAACTAATAAAATACCAATATTGTTTTGTCTAGCAGCAGGACAAGGGTTGTTTGCATTAAGGTCATTTGGTTCCCAGCGACTTACACAGGCTGTAACGGTCTAGGTAGCGGACTGGGTAGCAATGTTGAACGGGGGTTCGATGGTATGGGGATTTTGTGTGTATTTTGTGTATATGATACCATTGGAAACAGATGTTTTGAGAAAACATCGTTTCCAAAAATGGTTAAGATATACCTTATACATTAAGAATTTGCCAACGTGCAAAAATGCTGATTGCTTCACAACCGACTTCCACATTGTGGTGGGGGTAGGATAGACTGGAAATCGTCCAAACAGTTGAAATGTGCCTATACTAAGTGACATTAGTCAAACCTCATACTAAAACGAAATTTTCTTCTCTATAAAAGCACTTTAACTCTTTCAAACTGTTACAGTTTAGCTTTCATTAGGGTAGTATATACCCAGCAGACATACGTCCTTAAAACAACCTCGTACCAACGTCTATGCGACGTCAAGACGTCGCATCGACGTTGGCTCGACGTTGTTTTGACGTCATGTGCCTGCTGGGTATCTATAATAATATTATTATTGTGATCAGGATAAAACTTATTAGAAACGACTGCACAAGTCTAGGGGTAGGGGTAAGGTTGGTGACCGCATACATTTAACACAAATCAAATATTACCTCCAGCCAGCCCAGAATATTGACGGCGCCGCCGATTGCGTCGAAGATAATTTTCCTTCCATTTCATGCATTTTCGCACACAGTTGAAAAAAAAGCCGAATACCAAGATTAATTAGGAAACAAAACGTCCAAACATTTTTTTTTATTTTTTACTGATGATTCGGCATATGTTTGTTTGCCTGCTAAACATAAGACTAATTTGCTACAATTATTCAAGGTCCCTTTGCCTTTCACTGAGTTTGATATAAAAATGATAGATCTATATATTTAATTATCCAAACTTTTTAGTGAATTATTTCCTTGTCTATACACACGGAGGGAGTTTATTTTTGGCTGTCGTGTAGCTAATTGCTGATATATTTTTCTTCTCTATTATATATTTCTACACAATTCAAGAGTATAATTTTGTCCCCGTTTAGTTCAAATTACGGAATACAAATTTAATGTGTTAAACAGACATACAAAAATTTATGTCTTTAAGAGTAACACCAAGGCTCGATTTTTAGCGCTAAGCCACATCATAACCTTAAATGGTCTCAACTAAATTCGCATTGTTCAGCTAATCTTGAACAGACAATAAAAGCAGGGTGATAACTTTCCTAAAGCAGCTCCAACAATGAGGCCCGATTTCTTGTCGCCCTTAGACCATATGTTAGGCATAATTGTTACGACCGTGACAGTGTGAAATCAGATACTGTACTTATTTGAGGTGACATTCCATTTCATAAGTAACATTATTTCAGATATGTTGTGCCATTTCATCGAAATGACTCGAGATCTGACTTTCGGTCAACTTGAGTTTCAGAAGCCGCCGTGGTCACGCTGGAGAACCACTGTACTCGAGCAGCGCAGTCATCGCGTGTTGGTTGTAGTCATAAAATAGTGAATCTAGCTGTTAAAAAGCGTATATTCTGGTCAATATCTTAACTATGAAAATATTATTCGCCTTATTATTGTCACTAATAAATCCAGCTGTGTATCTGCTTAACAAGATTTGTGTGAGTTGAGTGATAGTCGATATGCCAAAAATGTGATTTTTCCTGAAAAAGAGGATGAAAGGCATTTTTGTTAATGTTCAGGAATTTATGCTTACTTCAGATTAAATGCAAAAAAAAACAAAAACAAAAAAAAAAACAGTCCTTTAATGAGCACAAATTGGAAATCTGAGGGTAGATTATTTTGAAAGTTATTTAAGCGTTTCATTCTGTATGCATAGTTCTGTATATCGGGTGTTCTGACCAAGTAGTCGAGGACTAAAACTTTCCAAATACTCAGGCCTAAGAGTGCAACTTTTTTCACATTAAAGTAATGTTATTTTGCATTTACTAGGTCTAAAGTAAACATAAAATCCAGGACATAAACAAAAGTGCCTTTCATCCTTTTTTCAGGAGAAAAACACCTTTTTGGCATAACTCAGGCGCTGTATCGACTATCGCTTTACTCACATAAGTCTTCTTTTAAAAGCAGACACACAGCTGGATATTTTCAGAAGTAAAATATTGACCAAAATATTACCCTTTTTAACAGCTATGTAGACCCATCTGTGCACTCGTCGACTGCAACAAACACGCGATGACTGCACTGTTCGAGTTCAGTGGTTTTCTAGCGTGGTGGTGTAGTGGATAAACAATTAGCCGTGTACTCAGGAGTCCCGAGTCCAGTCTGTTCAATGAGACTCTAAGCTGTTGCCACGTCTCCATATGACCTTAGTTGTTGGCGGGACGTTAAATACAAACTCACTCACTCGAATTGAGTTTCAGCAGTTGCATACGTGTAATTATGGCATGTGCGGACAGGAGCGGATCCAGGATTTCTGGAAAGGTGGTTCAAATATAAAAGGTGGGGGTTCGCTTTGCTGATTTTAACTCATTTTTCCTAAATTTCCTATGAAAATGAAATAATTTGGTCTCACTGAGACCAAATTATTTCATTTTCACAGGATATTTAAAAACAGGGGGTGGGGAGGGGGAGTTCGAGCGAACCCCCTGAACCCCCTCTGGATTCGCAACTGGTGGAAAATATTGTTGCAGCTCAGGACCGCTAGTAAGGAAAATGTAAAATTAGAAAATAAAAAAATGCCCAGTGATTTGAATTCAGATGACCGAGCTGGTCTGAATCCGAACCGTTTGACACTTTATAGCGTCCCTACTAGTTTGTTTTTTAAAGTTTATTTTGAAAAAAAAGTGAGCAGACGACAGCAAAAGCATGGAAATTACCCAGCTTCCGACTAACATGTTAAAAAGACATGTGGATCATTTGAGTTATTGACATGCTTTCGCGTCTGTTCATTGCTGCCTTGTGGCCACCTGCTGGGAAAGGGCTGATCTCTTGGATCCTGTTTGTGATGTTTAATAGTGTTTTTGTCACTTTCCCGTGTGGTATCCTGGATCAGGTGTGGTACTTGATTGTATCGATTCTTGATCTTTGACACCTTTTTTACTTTGACCTCATAACATAGTTACAACCTGACCACTGGGTCTAGATAATTTAGAGTTAAACATTCTGACAAAGTTCCATTAAGATTGGTCTATCTGTGCCCACTAGAGTATATGTGTTATCTTGTTTAGATGCAACTTTACCCTGTGTCAAACTAAGTTGAGATTTTATCAAATAATATGACAAAGTTTAGTGAAGATTGGACCAAAACTGTGCACGCTAGAATGTATTTTTTTTTTCTAATATTAGACGACCTAGATTTTATCTCAATACATTCATGAATATTGGACCAAAACCACGCCCTCTAGAGTGTACACAAGGTTTTTTCCACTAAAATTCCACATAATGTCGTAGATTTTAAACGAATTGACTCAGTTTCAAAAGTTGTCTAGGTTTTGTTGATACATTTTGGCAAAGTTTCATGAAGATTGGATAAAATTTCTAGCGTGTTCACCCGGTTTCACTAATATTTGACCAAGTGACCTAGTTTTGACCCAACCTGACCCTATTTCGAATTTGGTCTACAATTTGTTGAGATTAACATTGTGACAAAGCTTCATGAAGATTGAATTAAAACTGTGATCTCTAAAGTGTACATAAGACTTTCTAAGATCTGATCTGACGTAGTTTCAAATTTGGTATAGCTTTTGTTGAGATAAACACTCTGACCAATTTACATGAAGATTGACCAAAATTGTGCAAAAATTAACAGACACAATGACACAATGTCATACACGACGGTATCCAAAAAGCTCTCTTTGAGCACTTCGTGCTCAGATTTGCTAAAACAAGTGAGTATGACCAGGAAATGACAGACCATAGATCAACAAACGGCGTATGAGGAAGAGTTACAGAACACAGACAGCCACAAGACAGTAGCAAGAACACAAATAAAGTATAACAACCAGTTCTACCTTCCTCGGCAAGATAACTGCCAAGCTAGAAGGGACACCAAGTACTTCATTACAAAACAAGGACTTAAGAAAGAAAGAAAAAACACATCAGCCCAGACCACCAGGGGGCTTAAATATATTTTAATGAGCAAATCTTCACGCTAGATTCTGCTCTTCTTAAACATGACACTTAAACACAAACAAAAACACACACGACAACAAGAACACAACAAAAGTAAAGCGCCTGTCTCTTCCTTTTAATCAGTTATTTCAGATTTTTTTTATTAGTTGATTTACAAACCCTCCTATTGTAATTTTCTGGAAAGTAGAAATGAAATAAAATTTAATTTCAAAAAATATTTTTTTTACTTTAGTCGCCGACTCAAAATATTATTTGTGTTGAAAAAATAATATAATTTTGAGGCTTTGAGAGTGACACTGTTAAAAGTGATTGTCCTATGCAGGATTAAAGAGTTAATACAGACTGTTGGTTTCCTTTACTAGTTTAACTGTTTGTTCTGGCGATATTAAAAAAAAGCTCTGAAAATGAAAAAAAAAGCTCTGAAAATGACGAGTCAACTGGTCATTTTCAGAGCTTTTTTTTTCCTTTTAACCCTAAATCTGAAAAAAATTCCCGTAAATCAACTAATAAAAAAAATCTGGCCTTAAGACGACTGCAAGAATGCGTTTCATTTAACACTGTTTCACAAACATTGCCCTAGTAATCTTTAATTTGTTTTATAACCGTCCTCTGAAATTTGTTAATTAACATGTAACCTCATATTGAAGAATCAAATAGGACTCAAGGACCAGTCTCGCACTTTAGATCATACTGTTACACTCAATTCGTTTATTGAACTGTATAAAGCACAAAATAGTTTATGCTGCATGTATAGATCATAGAAAAGCCTTATATACCACGTGGATAAAAGGTTTATAAAATAAAATGAATATGGGTGGCATTCCCTCAAAACATTTAAAATATTATATTCCACGTATCAACATACATGATGTAGAATTAAATTCTCCAACAGAGTTTCGTGATGATTTTTCCTCAACCTGTGGTGCGAAGTAACTAAATGTGTTGGGACCTCTCTTGCAGATTAATTAGTTAAAAAGCTTATATCTAACTATGATAAAATAGTATTTCAGTTAAATCGCTTCTATATGCTGATGATATCATTCTATTTTAAAGTTCTGAAAAGGGATTACAAAAGTCTTTAGATGTTCTTAATGAATTTACATTGACTAGAAATTAGACGATAAGCGCGGAAAATCAAAAGTTTCAAATACAAAGGCTATTATATGGACATCGACGCTAAAAAACCCTGTATTTGCGGGTTTGCGAACAACACAGACGCAGACCAGTCTACGCATCCACGCAGTCTGAACAGTGCCTTTGTAATTCGCGTTTTGTAAAGTACCATATCTAAGCTTGCTACATTTTTTTCTAGCTAGGAGATTGGTTTGAAACACGCTTTGTCGGAAATCCTGAAGACAGGTATTGTCGCGATACGGCGAGGCCCAATTATACTATGCACAATATATTTAGCAATTTCTTATGTTTTACAAATTTTCAGCCTGCGCATATGTACAGTCTGATCAGAGCTTGAATATTCTTTGGCTCTTAGTCTACCCACCAAACATCATATGGAGTATGTAAGCTTAAATGGAGGCTGCAAATGCTTGAATGAGTCTACACTTGTCCACATTGTTGGAAATCACATATCGCGGATCATTTGTTTGCCATGATCATATAGTGTGGATGTATTAACCCTTAAAGCGCCAAGAAAAAATGCATCTGAAAATGTCGTCTGCTGCAAATAATTGCTTAACATTACTGACGAATTAAGTATAGAAGCAAACAGTGTGAACCCAGAACAGACTGCTCCTATATGAGCAGTCTGATATGGGTCCACACTGTTTGCCATAGAGGCTTCTTATACATTTCAGCAGACGAGAATAGCAGACGACTTTTGTTGTGATTGGCGCATTAGGGGTTAATAAGTGCAATAAATTCAATGTCATTGTCATGTTTTGTTATTGCTTTTGTAAAACTGGGCCACCATCGGCCCGCCAGCGAAACGACATTCAAATGTCTTTTGCTGGTGGGTCGATGGTTGCCATACATCGTTAAATGACTGGGTAGCCTCTGATCAGCAAATACTGAGGATTCTAATGAGTGCCTCGTTCTGCAGCCTAAAAAACAGAAAACACTTTATACATCTTCGTATCTTAAAGCCCATGGGTGAGCTACTATCCATCTCCCATTCTCCCATGCATACACCCATCTATCGTCGTCCGTCAACAGTTTTCAAAATGTTCTCCTCCGAAACCCAAACTCCCCCAAAAAGGGAGGGCCAAACTCTGTTTCTTAATGGTTAATTTCATATTATCAAGCTGGCCACCACACGAGTAAAAACAACATGTAGATCTCATAAGAATTTCTAGCGATAAGGCGTGCCATTTCCCTAAATGAGACGTTTGTTTTATTTTGTTGAAATAAGGACTGGAAACACTAGGCACATTCAACAAATACACATTGACCAGCCGTATATGCACCCTTGCAGCCTAGTCCGTATATTATAATGGTCTTTGTCAATAATCATATAATATTGCATATATTATTCCTTCTTCGTTTTGAATGAGAATTTATTATGATCATCAATTGTGCTCGTTATTTCAGTAACATTGTCCAAAGGGCATCTTGGGTCTAGAGGGGAAAATCATCTAAAACAAACTGAAAGAAACCAGTTTCACCTTTCCAGTGACAAACGTCACAATTTAAAGCTGCATACTCTGTAATTATGAACATTTTTCGAAAATTTTATTTTCTTTTTAAATCATTTGTAAAAGTAAAATTAAGCTAAGTTACACAATAAAAATGTTCAGTACAGCTGAAAACTGCAAGGAAAAGTGAATTATCTTATCAAATAGGTGTATTTTTCTCTTGTTGGTAATTATTTGCGTCCCTCCAATAATTCTAGACCGTTGAATTTTAACATAAATGCAGTTGTTTTGATAGTGATAACTTGTTAAGATTAACAAAAATGGTAAAATGTTTACCTGAATTTGAGTATTTTTACTGTGTTCTTAAAAAATAAAAACATTATTTTTAAAATTAGAAGATCAAAAGTTACAGACTATGCAGCTTTAAAGTATATTTCGTACGCATGCACAAGAAGGATATTGTAAAAGTTTGGAAATGAATAGCACTTCTATCCTTTACAGTTTAGCACTTTTACTTTTTTGAAAACTACAAAGCATTTACTCAAAGTCTGGTCTAAATGGCACCCAGTATTAAAGACGTAAAATGATGGGTGGGAGTAGAAAGCGCTTTTTTGTTACTGCTTTGCTAATGATATATTGCTTTGAAACGTATTTTGATGCTTACTTTGCATATTTTGCTGCCGAACTACTCCAATTTTAAAAACAAGAGTGCAGTTTGATAATTTGGTTTTTGTAATCATGTCAACTAGGGAAAATGCACGCCTTATCGCTAGAGTTTCTTTGAACACAAATTTCGTTCATTTGACACTAACTTCATACAGATCGCTCCAATGAGAATGGGACTGTCCATTACATGGTTCACGAAGTTCAAGAAGTCACAGGTCGGAGTTTCCAAAACTTTGAATGTTGGTCCTTGATGATTGTTGGCACCTTCGGACACACAGTGTAGACCTTGATGAAATGCTGTATTCTGTGGCATTTCATTTGGGTCAAAAATGTTTGTAAAAGTACTTTTCCATGTATTTCCAGTATAAAGAGGGTGAACTACACACCCCCAACAGTGGCATCCCCTGGTGGTCATCCTTCCCGCTAGAGAACGCCACCGCTGGGGAGTTTGGGTGAACTATGGTTTTGTTTGAGTTCGAAATCAATGTGCTCTCCATTTTTTACAGTTAGTTAAACTTCGCAAAACGATTTGTGTTCTTCTTTGAAAGGTTGAGCTCATCGAAATGTAGAAGAACGGATTCATAAACGTGTTCACCATGTAGAGTTTTTCACCGAACAGTAAAATGACATTCTGTCTGGTTGGGTCTCTGTAGCCTCCTAAAGCATAGTAGACAAACACGGACCAGGTCGGCACCCAGGAGAAAATGAACACAAGTGTAACCGCAAACATTATTTTAGTTGTGCGATCTTTGCGTATGTCAATTTCGGGTCTTGCTCTATTATTGATTTTTGCTTTAGGATGAGCAGCGTATGTGTTAATAAAAGTTGATCTCCTCAGATCTGATGATCCTGCTGCAGTGGTGTTTTTCATTTCACAGGACGCATCCTGTTTTGACTTGCCAATTGCCACCGCATCAGAGGTGCTACGCCGTATGGATTCTTTCATTTGCTCACGAAGCATACTTTCTTCTGTAGCGGGTGAAACTCTGTTCCAGCATCTAAAATGTGGTATTCCTTTTAACGTTTTCTTTGAGTTGGTAGTGGAGCTGTTTGTAGGGCCAGGTGGCAGAGGTTGTGCTGAATTGGTTTTGCGCATTAGCCTGTGTTTGATAGTGAATGCAACTCTTGCGTAGCAGAATCCAACTATGCTAAACATGGCAATGAAGATAGACATATAGAGAACATGCAATACCCTGACTATGAAACTTGACTTTTGTTCGCAGAAGGTATTTTTTTCGAAATGCATCACCTCAAGGCCTGGAGATACCGAGATGCAGGACACGATGATAATTGCCACACATGCACGGAAAGCTCGGTCAGCTGTGAAGAGTTGAGAAAATGGCCTGGAATAGAATAATACATGTACAGGTCCATTTAAAAAGTTACTTCAGAACGCAATATTTCAAAAGTTTTTTCACATTTTTTTAAATACATAAATGGTCTATATTTTACCATACATATAATTGAATTCTCATGCCATTTTGTTTCCATAAATCATATCAACGTATAATCAGACAACATTTGTATATGCATATTAAATACATTCCAATGAAAACACTATAACATATTTAAATACATTCCATTGAAAACACAACTACATACCTGTACGTCTGAGTATTCGTTGCACATCCATTTGCTTAATAAGATCTGCAATACTCCTTGGCATTGAATTGTTAAGTTCTTCTATGACGTTCGGTGCTACACCATACCACGCTTCACATACTCGCTTCCACATCTCTTCTTTTAAACACGGCAGTTGGTTACCAATATCTTTCTTCATTATATTCCAAACGTTCTCTTTGGAATTCATTTCTGGCAAATTCCCTGGCCATTTCAGAATGGGTATTTCGTTACATTCTATGCATGTTCTAGATCTTTTAGAGTTATGGCATGGCGCAAGATCATACATAAAGATACGAGGGTCATCCAATAAGTTCTGACAATGACCCCATAAAACAAAACCTATTTCTCTAGGGCCTGTTTCAATAATCTTCAAATGTTATTTAGAATATAGGGACTTGAATCACCTGTTCAAATAGTTTCCATGTTGCAATCGCAACAGTTGCTAGGCAACTAAAGAACACATGGTAAAGGGTTATGGACGGGACACTATATATGGTTTACATGCCCAAATTCCTAAGAAATTACAAACTCCTCTTAAAAACTATTTATGTAGATAAATAAAGACATTATGTTTGTTGATTCTGAACGTCATAGATAATTGTTTAGTGTGTGACTGTGGTGTTAGCAGGGTTTTGATTATGCCATAGCACTGATTTTGCAAGAAATATTTTACTTAAAATGGGTTGTACTAATAGTGTATTATATTTGGTATATAGCATTTATTGAAAGTTAATATTTTCTATGGGTTAAGAAGACTATATAACAGATTTATCGAAACATGTATCTATTAATCTGCAAAATTATCGTAATGGCTTTTATTAAGGGTTCAAAATGTACTTTTTTATAATTAATGCTTAAGGTGAGGCAAAAATATAGTTTTCTGTTGTTGCCTAGCAACCAAGAACGTTCAAAACAACTAGGTTAATATCATTGTGGCATTTGCTTTTATGGGTCAGTTGTGTATTCAGACAACATCACCAACCACTGATATAACTTTCCAAAGAAACATACAGTATCTTTATCTAACTCTACCCCCAGCAGATATTAGTTAAAAACGTGATTTTTCGTGGCCATGGACTCTCACAGTGTTGTCTACAAATTTGTATAGCATAAGATCAGGTCGTTATAAAAACTCCAAATTTCAAACATGAATAGGCAACACCCACGGCCACATGCGATGGGAAATATAATTCTGATTACAATAACAGTTTCTGAGATATGAGACCATTGTCAGAACTTAATGGATGACCCTCGTATATCCCTTTTGATATAACCCAACGCATTCACATTAGTCTGTATTTCACAGTCATAACAATCGACGCCCCTGTCGTGTTTGGCGCAAACAGACAGTGAAATATCATGCTAAGTGTATTCAGACTACTGTAAAATTATCAGCAAGTGTGCAAGTCTGTGGAGACATTAGCAACAGAGGCCTGTCTTTTCAGAGAAATGTGAATGGTAACATGGATAGTGCAAAATACCAGAGTGATATTATTCATGTTATTGAAATGACATGTGAATGCGTTGTGTTCCTAAAGAAGGGATATATTTTTATGCATGATCTCGCGCCATGCCATAACTATTAAAGTACTGGAATATTCCTAGATTGTAAAGGAATATCCGTTCTAGAATGACCATGGAATTCGCCGGACATGAATCCCATAGAAAACGTTTGGAATATAATGAAGAGATTGGTAACAAAATGTCATGTAAAATAGAAGAGATGTGGCAGCCAGTTTGTAAAGCGTGGTATAGTGTAGCAATGAACGTCCTGGAGAACTTTACAATTCAATGCCAAGGAGAATTGCAGATCTTATTGAAGCAAATGGAGATGCAACGAAATACTGACTTTATGATATGGGCGTACAATGTTGTTGTGTTATCATTGGAATGTATTTAAATTATTGTTGTTGTGTTTTTCATTGAAATGTCTTTGATATTTATATACAACTGCTGTCTGATTATACGTTGATATGATTTATAGAAACAAAATAGCATGATAATTTAATTACATGTATGGTAAAACATAGACCATTAATGTATAATAAAAAGGTGAAAAAACTTTTGAAATATTGCGTAGTGGAATAACATTTTTAATGTACCTGTATAAACATAGGTCCAGATAAGGATTTTTAAACGTAAAATTGTAATGATGTTCTTACCCATCGATTTAAATAATGTGTTTTGGGTGCTCTAAAGACCCCTCAAATGGAGACGGTTCTTTTGAGTACACGTAGCATATGTTTTGGTTGGGAAATAAGAAAACTAATTTTCCATTTACACACTCTTTTCTGGAGGTCTGTATTTATAAATATATTTTGCAGCTTAACATAGGAATTATCAAATATTCCATAATGGTTACATTAACCCTTAAAGCGCCAAGAACTAAATGCATTTGAGAAGTCGTCTGCTTCAAATAATTGCCTAACATTACTGACGAATTAGGTATAGAAGCAAACAGCGTAGACCCAGAACAGACTATGAGCAGTCTGATCTGGGTCCACACTGTTGCCATAGAGGCTTCTTAAACATTTCAGCAGACGAGAAACATAGAAAAACAGACGTCTTTTGTTGCGATTGGCGCATTAAGGCTTAACATTTTACCCGATAGTGATGATATTTTGCTGTCTGCTGATAACAGAGTAGGAAATTACGTGGTTTTTGTGATGATGCAATGCGCGAACAATTGTTTTCTTTCCAAAATTAAATTACATTTCCTTTCATTTTAGGCAATCGTATTCCACATACTAGCTCCATTTGTTCTGAATCATTTGATACAATATTGATCCAAAACAGATTTCTACTTTGAACAAACACTCCATCACAAAATTTCCAACGAGACCGGCCAAAAAAATTTGCGTCAGAGTGTTTGCCCAAAGTAGAACGTTTTAAATATGAAAATATTATGGCATCATTATATACGGGCGAAAGATAGCTAGCATGTGGGGTATGGATTAATGGATACGATTACCAGAACAAAGAGAAAAAAGTTTTTACCTGAATACTATCACGAAATTTAAGAGTCCTCCATTATCGAAACCAAAACCACGTGGATAACCTCTACTTGACAAAGAGTTTGGGCCCAGATCCGACATGGCAAAACATCGGCCCTGGTCTGGGTCCAAACTGTTTCACAATTTGATGGTAATCATGAAAGATATTTTTGAAAAAAAAAAATTTTGATAACATAAATCAACATATGACAAAAACACGCATAATTACCCAAAGAATCTAGGCTTTATGAAGTAGTTGCTTCCACAATAGCGATACTTTTCTTTCTTCTAGATTTCTTAAATACAGCACTATCGGTATCACAAACTTTGTATACTTCATGGGAGAAAAGCAGACAGGCTACTGTA
Organism: Loripinus fragilis; assembly: GCA_964019695.1. Taxonomy (NCBI): domain Eukaryota; kingdom Metazoa; phylum Mollusca; class Bivalvia; order Lucinida; family Lucinidae; genus Loripinus; species Loripinus fragilis. Next base: position 26,803,129 of record OZ026523.1, read on the forward strand.
AGCCCAATGTTTACTGTCATCGCCCTGGGCCCTGTCACCTGTTCAACTAACGGTACCGGGAGCCAACTCACGACAGTAAACATTGAAGGCATTATAAATGTGTTTGTGTAAAGGCACTGAAAATTTGGTTAATATGTAAGTAAATAAATAAATAAAAATGTAGACACTATGATATAGTGTTCATTTCAATTGAAAACCCTTCTTACAACTATTTAGCACGCACACAATCGGCTGTAGCTGTTGTCTTTAGCTTTTTGTTTGTTTTTTGTTTCTCCAGACTTTGTGGATGCATTTTACGATGGGTTTCATGATTTGATATATAAACTTACAATAACCTTTGGGAGGCCTACTGTCCAGATCAATACAGAAGCTTTTGATCACTTCCTATGTTAGGCCACTGGCTGGATATGGTTTACCTCCCCCCCAGGGGGAATTTTGTAGACCATATTTTTCTTAAAGCCCAATGTCTTGCAAGGATTTTGCAACATGTTAGCCCTCTGACAATGGCAGCGTTAAGCTGTAACAGCCTGTTACATACGTTACCCTACAAAATATTTGATAATAAAATTCTTTTTAAGACTTCAGAAAAGTGCAAAAGATAAGGTAAGATTTCCAAATTGGTTATATTTTCTAAATAAGCTATTACTGGGCCACAGATAATGACATTTGAAAACAAATATAGTCACCCCCGATGTAGTGTATGTTACAATTTTTCATTGAACCCCCTTTTAAATGATAAATGCATCTAATATAGTTTGTCTTAAATTTTTATCGAAACCAGTTTATGTTCATTAATTTGGTATTACATTAAAGACTTTTTAATTACCTTTTCAAAACTGCAAGCATTACGTTTCTATCTTATATACTTTTTAAGTCATTAGATGATGAACATGGTACCCCCATATCACAGAAAAATGTAAACTGTAATTCTCCAGGCCTCGCGCTGGCTATAGACCCCACTTCCCCCCCCCCCCCCCCAGGGGGAATTTCGTACACTATGATTTCCAGATACTACATTATATAAGCCACAAAATGAAATATGTTAGCCTTCTGAGAGTGGCAGCGTTAGCGGGTAACATCATGTTACGTACGTTACCCGCAAAATAACATTAAATTTTCCTGATAATGTCTCCAACATGACATATTCACACTTTTTTTGAAGTCTGGCACAGGTTTAAGAACTTTTTATAGCACAGTTACATAATTTTAGCATTTATTTTATATATGTTTTGAGTTTTTGCCGTTGTATATGTTACTTAGTGCTTCGTATGTTATTTCCAAGTATCAGTATGGTAGTTATTGACTACACATGTATTACATCCATCAGTGAATATAGTTAATCTATACCGCTGCTATTCAAATGAATTAAAGTTCCTTATTATGGTGTCTTACACTATTTTACAGCCCAGGTTACATACGTTACTCTCTGAATACCATTTAACATTCAAGATATGGTCTCCAACACGACCTGCTTGTACTTATTTGCATGCAGGCACAGGTCCAGTGTACTTCTTTTTACTCTGGCTCATTTGCTGAGGAAGTAACTCAAAACATAAACTACCATAAACCCTCTTTTCTTATATAGAGACATCAAATATAGTTGACACAATACTTATGGAAAGTTTGTAACATTCAGTGTAATGTGAGAGTAACAACTTAAAAAGATCAAAGAAAACCCATCAGGTAGAAGTTATAGAGCAAATCTTCATAAATTATCCAAGGGTTTTAAAGAATTTTCCTATACAACTTATTACTCCTCTATCAGATTTATCTTGCAAGGATTTTGCAATATGCTAGCACTCTGGTAATGGCACCATTACCCTGTAACAGCCAATTACATATATATTTCCCATCAACATCTTTATAATTTTAGTAAATGACATGACCTCTGAAAAGTGCAAACCATAAGGTAAGATTTCCAAATTGGCTATATCATCCAAGAAAGCTATTTTTGCAACACAGATATGGACCTTTGAAAACAAATATGCACCCCAAAGTGTTACCTATGTTACTTTTTTTTTATTATTCCTATATGTAAATGATTTATGAAACTAATATAGTTTGATATCTTTTAATGTGAATGTGCTTACTAACTCATTTTGTATTAAAGAATGTTTATGTACCTTTTGGAACTGCCAATATTATGTTTCTATCTTTTATAAGGTTTGAGTTGTTGAGTGTTGAACATGGTAACCCCATATCACACAAAATGTGAAATATAATTCTGTGGCTCTTTTGTTAGGGTACAATCAAGTTTTCTTTCACCCAGAGGTACTCGATTTCCTTCACATTTTGACCATATCTGGAAAGCCTCACTTGTTTTCATGGGAAAGACTTGATAGTTCAATCTTTGTATGTACAATTTAAGGACAGAAAAGCAGGGTGGGGGTAAGCTCATTGTCATGCCATTTGGAATAGTCAGTATATGTGTATGGCTTTGGTACTTTTTTCAGAAGCATGTCGTACTGCAGCTAATTCACAATTACATAAATGGCACATGTTAGAGCTTCATATCACTGATGAGTGCCTAGAGCAATTCTTTATTTGTTTTCCGACCCTTCTCAGAATGTTGATGAACTAGTGGGGGAGAGGTTCTCTGTCAGTTTGACAGGAATAACCTTTCCGTTGTACTGACACATCGGCACATTGGTAGTGTCACAATCTGTTAAACAGTGTATTACTGTAGATCTCTTCCCCCATATTCTGGCCAATGCTGTTGACATTCAGAAGGTGCGCCTGTTGTTGCATACACCATTGTTGAACATAACAATCAGGTTATCCTCTGCGAGAATGCTTGTAAGACTTTATAGACTGCTGCTTATACATTGTATATATGTATCAGTGACAAAACCAACATGCCCTGCCTTTAGTGCCTGGTTCAATACTGGTGCCATCAGATCCATGGTGACAGGAAAAGCTATTATGCTCTGTAGTTACGACATAAACATCAACGTTATGTGCAGCACTACATGGCCAATCTACTGTTGGTTCAATGTGTGATTGCAAGCCATGCTGAAGTTTGGACTTGTCAGTTTTGGTGGAAAATCTATCAGGAATTGACAGTGACCATGGTACAGGTCCCAGAAGGAACGTCAGTGTCAACTCAAGGTCAACATTATGTCCAATAGAAAGAAAGTTATGCTTACCAAAGACGCTCTTTTAAGCTCTCATCTGGCCGTTTACGTTTTGTAAATTGGACAATTTCTTCTTGCTTGACCTCGCAAGCATCGAAACATTATTAGCTTGTAGCGTTTTAATTGGGGATGTGAAAGACAGATTTTTTAAACTAAAAGTGAGTCAATGACGTCTGCAACAGCCTTCCTGCCAATGGCATCAGCCTCAATAAGATCCTTAGCTATGCCAGGCTTAGCAGGCACACCGAAAGACAAAAAGTACAGTTCATTGTCTTCAAAACTAGAACCAAAAGGATTGGTGAAGCCTGAAACTGCCTCTAGTACTCATTCTACTTTGCACCTGAGCAGATTGAATATTTCATTTCAGTGCATTGAAGAGTTGTTTCAATATATTGAGCTCTGATGTGATGAGTAATACACCATTCCATCTGTAGTATGAAGCGTAGTTCTAGTTGCTGAAGCCTATAATACCTCTATATTGTTTGCCTGATAGTTATGTCAAAAGCATTTCTCAAGCAAAGAACCAATGGTTGTGACACACTAAACCCATTTTGTTCGAGAAGTTCTTTGCATCTGCGATGTGTATCAGACAAATTTATGAGTGTAATCAATTACACAGGTACATATTGTGCGTAGTTGTTGTGATCGTTTGCAATGAACATTGGGAACAAGGCATACAGATAGAGATGACATGCAATTCAAAGTTGTTTTCCTTATAGCCCTAATCAGTGTCAACACCATCTGAATCATATCCATATACCTTGCCCGGAACTGAGCTGTTTCACAGTGACTGTCTTTCAGAACTTCTGATTTGAATGCATGGTATCTATACTGTTTATGTGAGCAAACAGCAAAGGTTGATAGATCCCATTATAATATAAGTTGAAGACACCATAAATTAATAAGGAATTTCAATTTATTACAGCCTTAATAATTCTCTGACAGACTTTATACATGTATAGTCAACAACTTCTATACAGATACTCAGAATAACTTATGTATCATTTGGTAACACACATAACAGTTAAAGCTCAAGTCATTTATTAAATGAATACTTAAAATAGGTAAACCTTGTTAAAAGAAGTACATAAACCTGTGCAAGCATGCAAATAAGTATAAACAGGGCTTGTAAGAGACATTAACTTAAATGTTTAATGCTATTTTGAAGGTAACATACATAACATGGACCGGAAAAATAGTGTAAGCGACCATAATAAAGAACTTTAAATCATTTAAGTAGCAGCCTTATAGATTTACTATATTCTGTGACAGATGTAATACATGTATAGTCAATAAATACCATACTGATGCTCGGATACACTGCAGATAACACTAAGTAACATATACAACGGTAATTACTCAAGACATTTATAAAATTAATGCTAAAAATATGTAACTGTGTTATAAGAAGTTCATAAACCTGTGTCAGCATGCAAATATGTACGATCATGTCATGGTTGAGACATTATCAGGGACGTTTAATGCTATTTTGGGGGGTAACGTATATAACGTGCTGTTACACGTTAACGCTGCCACTCTCAGAGGGCTAACATCTTTTATTTTGTGTCTTATATAATGTAGTTTCAGAAAATCATAGTGTACAAAATTCCCCCTGGGGGGGGGGGGGGGAGGGGGGTCTATAGCCAGCTCAAGGCCTATGTAGTTATCATACGCTTCTGTTCAAAAATATAATAAACTTTATTAAAGAGTCATTGATTCTGCATGCCTGTTTATAGACAATTTTTTCAGTTTATTGACAGTTTATCAGTTTATTGCTATCATTTCCACTTAAAATGGTATTTGACGACTCTGGCCTCATTGACATCGACCGGAAGCATTTTATCAAATACTGACCTGTCTGATTTGAGCATTTTGGGTAAATGAGACATATTTGTTTACCAAATGCGTCACCGAGTCATGTGATTCGCTCGATTGGCTGATTCAATGTTGTTTATCAAGCGCGTCATCACGTGTCACTTATTTATTTATTTATTTATACAATTTTTATAGAGGGTGACACAATTAGCTAAGATTACTATTCTACCTCGCGGCCCTCTGCAACATATAACTGAAACGGTTTCTATGAAAATGCCATGCGGAGAATGTTTTCAAAAATGTTTTAGTCCATACAATATGATCAGTCTATGGCTGAATACCGTATTACCTATCATTGATATGATTTGGCTACCCAAAATGACTAGATATCTCCATTGAAGTACCGTGTAACAGCACAAACCCGACTTTTCAGTCGTGATGTCCCGTAGCAGACAGGTCGATCCGTTTAGTATCGCGCCTGCGCAGACAATGCTCTGGCCTAAATATTTATCGAAAGTACGGGTGGCTTGGGCATGGCACCGTTGCACAACTGGTGATTTTCTTTTCCTGTAGCTGCCAGTTTAAACAGCCTATTTCATTTGTTAAATTTGACTTGATTGTTAATATAGTGAGTAAATTTAAAAAAAAAATGTACATATATGGTGACGATCCATGTAAGCCGCACCCCACCCCAGTCTCTTTAGCTTCCGTCCGTTCTAAGATTCCCCTCCATTCTCTTACAGCAACGTCGTTGTAAACAGGGCCTCGTCGCGAGAAAACCTGTCTTCGGGGTTTCCGACAAAGCGAGACTCAACACAGTCTCCTCAGCTACAGAGACTAGTTAGAAAAATGAAATTTCACCTGTAGCAAGTTTACACATGATACTTTCTAAAAAGCGAATAACAAAGGCGCTGATCAGACTGCGCGGATGCGCAGGCTGGTCTGCGCCTGTGTTGTTCGCAAACCCCCGAAGACAGGTTTTATGGCGACGAGGCCCAACATATACTTCATGTTATACCATTTCTTATTCAAGTTGGTTCTAGTTTAAGTATGGCTTTTACAATAATGATTTATATTGACAATCATAATTTAAATTAGTCTTATGTAAAGTGATACTTATAGCCCACTTGCCATCCTCGATTGCTAGATGTAGATTATGATTGCGTCAATGCTGTAACACTTAGAATGCAAGACGACATTTTAGGAAACAAAATAAGGCTGGGTCTTTCATGCAAACCAAACTTCTATGTGTCTTGATCCACATCTGAACTAAGGGTGAGGTTGGCGCGCCGTGAAACCGGTTAAAGCCCTCCAGTAAAATAGTTTTACTGATCTTTCCAAGGCGGTGTTTCTTTTGTGGATCATTTATTTTACTTCTGTCTTGTTTTTGTTATGCTTTCGTGCGCGTCTGTTTATTGATGCCTTGTGGTCACCTAATGGGAAAGGGCTGACCTCTTGGCTCTCGTTTGAGATGTCTAATTGTGAAGTTGTCACTTTCCCATTGGTATCCTGGGTCAGGTGTGGTGCTTGATTGTATCGATCCTGATATTTGCCATCTTTCTTACTTAGATAATTCATGAGAAGCGCTGGCAAACAATCACCAGAAATAGATTCAGATGAAACGCCACATCTTATTTTCCAAAATACGAAAACTTACAAAATAAGAGCTAGTGTCCAGTGAAAGCTGCTAGGTCATTCTCGCGAGACCTCATCTAGATCTCTCGCATTTCTCCCTTTGAATTATGGGTAGCTAAGCGATATCTGGCTAGTCTCGTTCAATTCTCGCGCTCCTGTTGTAACAGAATTTATAGTAAAAGGAATCGTAAATGGTCCAATATTTGAAAATTTACCATTTCTCTTTTTCTCAATATTTTCTAGATGTAAAGCCCTGAGCCATGCAAGCAGTGATCGCATAATATGTTTTTAATAAAAATGGCGGGTGAATGGCGGTTCGATCCCAGTGTGCACCGAGCGAAAGGCGACAGGTTAGTGCGTGCTAGAGCGCTTCCTGTTTGCGACAATGAGGTACAAGTTGGCATGTGCGCTTATCGAAAACTCAGATCAGACTCTTCGATGCCAATCGATGGTCGCCCTATGGGTAGCCAAGGGGTCGAATGTTTCTTCGGGCGGAAAACTAAGGCTATGATTTTGTTTGATTTGATTCTTTACGTCCCATCAACAATCTTCCAGCTAAACAGGGACGGCTCTTCCTGGGTTGAACCAGTACTAAGCTAAGATAAATGTGTCTTGCTCAAGGACCACAACGCAGTGACGCCGGTGAGGCTCGAACCCGCGGCCTCTCGGTCTCGAGGTAAGGCCATGATCAGACAGTGCAGATGCATGGACTGATTTGAATTATCGCTGTGCATACGCACATCCCAACTTAGACTGGCCCCAGTCCTTAAACAATTTTTCACCAATGTGTCATATCATATACTTGTAGCTAGTCTAACTCTAATGACTCTGTTTTAAAACAGAGCCATCAGAGTTAGGCTAGCTACAAGTATATAATATGACACATTGATGAAAAATTGTTTTAAGGACTGGAGCCAGTCTAATCCCAACTTTAACCGTATGCTAGGTATCGGCTCTTTTTGTGGCTACTGTAGTCCTGATTTTGCACTTTATGGGTTAATCTCGATGACATTTGGAATCCGTAAAAGAACGCGATAATTAAAGCAATTCTTCTTACTTAAGAGCGTCATTAGGACCATGAAAAGGACTATTATTATCTTCCCAACTTCCTAATATCAGAGAAATTATAATTGTGATTGAGGATGAACATAATATTTACATTTCCCCTGCGAGTTTTTAAGTGAACCTTTTTCATGTGAGATATATGAACAGATCCATTTAAGCCACATCAACACACGTGCCATTTGAGCGGACAAACGTCAATGCCATCCAATTTTGTTTGTAAACTGTTGATGACGTTAAGCGCGGAGAGTTGGCTATTCCGAAGCATCCGTTATATCCGATTTAAAACCAGCCAAGTAATGTGAAAATTGATACTTGATTGATAATATCAAATGTAAATTTAATAAAAGTAACGCTTAGTACTGGTTCAATCCAGAAAGACCCGTCCCGCCATGACTGAAAAATTGCAGACTGCGACGCAAAGAATCAAAACAAACAAACAGATTTATGTTTTAAATTCTTTTTATCTGCTAGCGTGGTCTGCTGATAACAATGCAGACAATTGGACCCAGATCAGGCCTATCCTGGATCTAAACTGTTTTGCACTCCAATGGTATTCCTAAATGTTTTTGTAAGCTTAAATTTTGAAAAAAAAACAACAACAAAAAACAATCAGCAATATACAAAAAATATAAACAAAATACGAGCGCTGGCAAAGGTCGACTGATCAATAACAGCAAGAACGTACAGTAGACCACAGTCCGGAGTGCCCTTTGGGACTTTTATATATACAAGGCCAAAAAAGAAACGCCGCATACAAAGATTAATAATAAAGCGCGCTAAATGAGAGTTACAAAATTACATCTGCTATCTATCTTTCGCTACTATACCTGCCACACATTATTCCCATTTTTTATTGAGCTCAGTCAATCCAAATCAGTGTACTGGCTGTCTTTTTATTTTCAAGTTTTTCACGTGCACATTCATTTTATTCAGATTTACACATGTAGTAACTCTTGAAATCACCAGTCTAATATCCAATTTGCTTGAAAACATTTTAAAAATTTAAAATTAAAAGTTACACATTGCTAATTTACGTTGCCAAAACGGACACATGTTGAACGCGAAAAGGCGATAAGAATGTTACAAGCTAACGTGACGCCATCGGTGATAGCCCAACAATTTCGATGCTATGCAAGGATGATTGAACGTCTTAGGAAACGTTTCTGACAAATTGGAACAATGTCAGACCTTGCGAATTCATGATGACATCGCCTAATGACGCGACGTCATGATCGATAAAAACCTAGGTTTAAACTGGTGAATCAATTTCGTCCGGTGACAATGATAGCTAGAACAACCCCAGGAACTCATAATCCAAGAATCAGCGCTCAAACTGTAACAAATCGTTTGCAAGAGATTGGTGAAAGACCTCCATATACCATGTATGTTTTATATGCGGCGTTTCTTTTTTGGCCTAGTATATTTTACTGGTCAACTCGCTTCGCCCTAGATTCTGTTGATTTTAAAGCACACAATTGTGAAGCTCGCATAGACTTTGAGGGTTTGCATCATCACAGTGAAACAAATAAATCAATTTAATTTATTGTGGTGAAACAAGGAAAAGGGCTCTAAACTTACAGATAGTCAGAGCTAAAGACAATCGCTAGTTAAGCCACGGTGGACCCAGCCATAGACAATCATCAGACACTTAGCCATGGATGAACGTTTTAGAGTAAACTATAGCTTACCATGACTGGGTTTGTAACCAGGCATACATACTGTCTTATATCCAACTCTTTTATAACGTAAGATTGCAGGACCATTGGGTCTGCACTATATTCATTATGTGAGTCTGTCTGTCTGTCTGCCCGTCCGCATTCTGTCCTACCGACCGTTTGTTACCAGTTAGTGAAAATGTTCATAACTCTTGAACCACAGGGTGTATTTTATCACATTTTACATACATATGCATGTCAACATTCCCTAACCACTGGCTTGCAAACCCATCCGTTTTTGAAAGATATGGTTTTGCTGTGCAATTGTCAGGCCTTTTGAGGTCGGTTAGTAAAATGCTCATAATTATTTAACCTTATGAGATATTGAATAAAATTTTGCATACTTATTTATTCTAATATTGTCAAGCCACCCTGGTATGCGAAACGGTGACGCGGGTTTGCCAAGCATTATTTTAGCCAGTCAAGGTATTTTAGTAAAATGCTCATAACTCTTTAACCACATGGTATATTTAATCAAATTTTCATACTAGCACATTTTAACATTATCGAGACACAGGTATACAAAGCGGTAATTAGGATTTGCCAACCAAAGCCTTATCACCACTTTGCATACCTCTGCCTCTATAATGTTAAAATGTATTAGAACCCACTTCCCTATGGAACCTATTTCAGAACATCTATGTTGAAACACTCAGTTCAGCTCACACTGGTAAATGTATACGTCGATTTCGTTTCCACCAAATCGACGTATACATTTACCAGTGTGATGTTGAAACACTCAGTTCAGCTACTCGAACAATGCTTTCAATTTAAATACCTAGAGTTTCATACTTATCAGCAAACGTTCAACGTGGATCGTACATATTACTGTCATTTGATTATCTTTTTGAATAAGGATTCTTTTGAATTTTTAAACTCGTGAGTATTTGCGATAGAATTAGGAAAATGATTTACGAAGTTTATTACATCAATAGCCTTGTTTTTGTAACAAAGAAGTCAAGTTTTTCGTTTCTGAAGTGTGATTTTCCGATTGAAATATTTACCTGCAAGTTTTGAGGTATCGGTCGACGGCCACCGCACAAAGGAGTAATGTAGAAGAGAACACTGTTACTTTCTCAACAAACGTATGAATTGCACATCCAGCATCAGAGCCAATGTTCGCCCAGCTTCCACTGTGAAACATCACGTGCACTGGGATGTTTACAAGAGCAAACAAAATATCATTGGCTGCCATGGACGTAACTAGCCAATCAGTACTCGTTTTGCACAGGTTCCTGGCTTCAACTAAAATAATAATTCCGTTTCCGCCGATGGCCAAAATAGCTGTGATTACCATGTAGAATATGAGTACAACCTCTGGCCAGCTTGAAGGGACAGTCTCTTTTCCAAGATAATAACCAGAATCGTTGATGTTTGAAGATGCATTCCGAGAAAAGTTGAGGGTCATCTTTTTAACATGCACGTAACGAAATTATCAACGTTTTATGTTCGTTCATTTAACTGTTTAACACAACGTTTGTCCTTTCATTCCTGTTCTTTGATGTTGCTGTTGGTGTTTATGATTTGGCTCGTGTCATCGAGGTTTCCAAAGCCATTGGTACTCTCTTTCAAAAAGATCACAACAATCGTAAAAGAATCTTTTGTACCTTAATCTATATGACGCTGGTTCTATATTTGTAATTTTGGCGATCATCAGGTGAGTAAAACGTCTAATTATTTCATTAAATATCTTGTTGCTATGGCAACAGCTAATTACTTCTCATCATTTATGATTGGTATCAGAACTCTTGTAAATGTCCTGCTTCAAGTTTGGCATGACGCACGTATACAAGTGGAACAAATCTTAAAACGTCCTTAACTCTTTACCTCCTAGTGTCGTCTGCTGATACTTTTGCAAACAATTTGACGACATGTCGCAAACCCCGAAGACATGGTTGTTACGTAATGCTTAATTCTAATGTCATGAGTATGCATCCGTATTATTTGGTAATGCTATCGAGAAATGAATCTGTTTTATGGCCGCACTGATCTGACTTACTAAGCCAAGTCGTACAAGATTTCAATTATATTCAGATGCTGATGTCTTTCTCATTTTTCCGAAAAAGGGAGTTATTGGTTTGTTTTTGTTTTTAACGTTTTGTTTTAGTGTTTCTTTGTTGTTGTTTTTTATTTCTCAGTATCGTCACATTAGATTGCACATACATACTTCAGTAGCTAGTGATGATGTGTATGTGTTTTATGCTATTGTTGTTTTTTGAAAGTCAGTGTTTTCCATTTTGTTTAAATCGATGTTAGCACACAGTACACAAGTTAGTGTACTTATGGATATCAAATTTTAGGTATCAATAGATAATTTTAGGAGTTACATAATTCATGCTTGAACATATGGTTTTCATGAAATACATTTTTGGATGACCAAAATCTGTTGAATATTGGAAACTCCTTAACCGATTTTGGGAAATCAAAAGATGAATTATGGATATCTTACATACTCGCCGATATCTTTGACAACAGTAAATCAATTTTCAGATACCAAAACCAAACTAAATTGGAATGTCATTTTTCAATTTTTGTATATCAAAATATCCAAAAACACACCCTGATTCTTGGGTATCTCAGTATTAATCAGTTTTGGCACTCAAACATTAATTGAATAAGAAAACTTTTTATGAAAGGAGAAAAATAGTCACATGATTTTTGGCATCCTTAATCCGAATTTGCATATCCAAAAATACACTGCCTCTTAGATATCAAATAACAAATGAGCCAGTGCATGAGATTTCCAACAAAATGGTATGTGCGACCAACAAAGCCTCAGATCAGCCCGCGCATATGCGCAGTCTGACCAGAGCCTTTGCTAGTCGGATTGTTAAGCTACCGACTGAACACCATTTGGAGCTTAAAAGTAGACTGCAAAGGCTTGTCTGAGTCTACACTTGTCAAAATGCCAAATTGTTGGAAATCACATGCCATGACTCAAATTATATTTATCATAAATGAAGCATGCGTTTTACTCTAAATACACTGAAGTGTAGATATTCAAAATGAATTATGGATATCGAAACAATCTATTCAAAATGAATTATGGATATCGAACTAAATCTATGGCAATCCAAATTTAGCACCATTTTTAGATATCCATTATTCCATTATTGGATATTCAGGAATCATTTTGATAATCCAAAAATCGAGTTATGTATTTGGTAATCCAAAAATCGAGTTATGTATATCAATGATAATATACGTTTTTATCATTTAACATACTTCCAAGATATCAACTGTTCTTTTTGTGATATCTTCAATTCATTTATGGATAATCAAAAATAAATTATGGATATCAAAAATGACTTTTGAGACATCAATCATTTCATTATGAATATCAAAAAATTAATTACAGATGACGTATATTCAAAAATAAAGTTGGTGTATCCATAAAAATAGAAATTAAATCCTACGGACTAGAAGTTTTATTTCGAAGTATCGAAAGTTCGAATTATAGGGAGGTAGACATAATAAAATATACAACCCCCCAAAATGATTATTATTTGTGTTTTCCTACCTAACATATGATTTTGGTACGTTAAGGAAGTGTCTCAGGGAGACGTTTCTTTTACACACCAAAACACATGTAATTAAATTAATTCATAAATAGGTCCTTATCTGAATCCACTGAGCCCCAATGTTATTAAGAAATAGCGAGTATTTCGAAAAAATCGGAGTTCGAATTTTCGAGTTTTTACAGTATTTTCGATAAGAACCATTTTCGAATAAATTCGCTGCCATTGGTATAAAGTTTCAAGTCGCAATTCTGAGCTAATGTATGGCTAATCAGTTAAGCTGACAAATTCGATAGGAAGTGCTTACCATTCCAGACAGTCTCGAGCCCAATTAAAGGATTGAACTCTTATGAAAAAGTATTCTTATCTCATTTTTTCCTCAATTAATTCATTGGCAGGCCTATTAGCAGCTGTGCTCACAGACTTGCAACAGACGATTTTTTTAAACAAATCAGAGACGGTGGATAGGATGCCAATACAATAAAAATGACTCATACAGTCATGTCCCCTAGCATTGCGCGGCCCCTAACATTGCGCACTAGCCCAAGTGACTAAGCCACATTTAATCAGATAAAATCTTTTTTGATATCTAGTATCAGGCTGCTTTTGGAAAGAGAAAACAGCAAAATGTTTAAGCTTTCATTGCTGAGCAGGGGTGGAGTTCGGCAAAAAGGGGTGATTTCATCTGTGCCCACGCATGGATTTTCTTCAAACTTTGCATATTAATAACTCATTTTATTATACCTCACGTGAAATCCCCATACAAAACTTGCATAGACGAACGACTGATATTTTATAATATCACCCGTTGCTACAGCGACGGCGAATACTGCCACTTGTTTGCCATAGCAGCGGGTGATATTATAAAATATCAGGGCGGCCACATGATGCGCAACGCCGATGCGCGTACGGTTCGTTCACGTCAGGAGACGTTCAACAGCAATGGCGGACATGACGCATGATTTGGGCGACTTTAAACTCCAAATAACTTCGCTGTTTATGGTCAGAAACATAAAGTGTGGGTACTCGTTTTCTTAGTTAAGACGAGAGGAACAATTTGATACCAAATTTAAGTCGATTAGACGAAATTTTCTATTTTGCATCAAAACAGCCTCATGTGCAGTATCTCCTTTAAAAATGACGCTGCTTGGTATTGAGTTTGACGTCATCAGCTCTTATGACGTAATATGTTAAACGGAATGTCAGTGATCAGGTCGAGCATTCAGATCGTTAACATTTTTGTGAAAGATTTAGTTTCATTCAAGTTTTCCCTTCGGATCTCCCCTCACCATGATAGGTATATTGAGTAAGAGAAGTACTTGAGAAAATAATAGGGGATCTAATGTTCTGTTCGGTATAATAAAATAAATATTACATTGCCTGCTAGGGTAATAGTCGAAAATATCATCCCTCGAAATATGATTATCAACCTCGGCTGCGCCTCGGTTGATAATCACATTCCTCGGGATGATATTTTCGACTATCACCCGCTCAGGGAATGTAATATTTATATAATATACGAACTATGAAAATGTATTTATCGAATTAGATAGTTAAGAATAGGGCTAAGGAAGCAACCCTGACGTACTTAACCTTTGAGGTGGTACCTGTCTCTAAATTTCCATGTCCTAAATCTATAGTTTTATTTATTTCTATGATTTGTCATCTAGATTGAATCCAAAATATCATAGACATTATTTTAATACCACGAAACAATTGGATAAATTATGGTTTACGTTTTCAGAAGAAATGATTGTAAAATTTCAATATTTTTTTTCAAAAATTTACAAAACATTCAACATTCAATTCAAAAGATGGATATGTTCTAGTCTTTGTCAAGATATCATATTATCACAAAAACATGCCATATATATACTGCTGATCTGAGCCAAATATCATGAAAATCCAAAACCGGTAACTTTGTCATTTCCTACCTCTTATGGGTATAGGTCAGTTTTAGCAAAATTAATTATTTAGTTCAAATGAATCAATAACTCGACATAAGGAGGTTGTTGTTTTAATCTACTTCCACTTTTCTTAAAGAAAGACACGTTTAGACAATTTTAAATGATTCAATGGTCAGAAATGCCAAAGGTCATGGCACTATGGGGCCAAGACAATATGTATCACTTCCTCAAGTCCTGCATGATATTGTTTAAGAAACATAATATCCTAACAATAAACATGTGAAAACACGAAGACTTAATATTTCCTTTACATCCCAACTGAACTAGAGGAACCACATTTTGGTGCCGTGACCAGGATAACGTGTAACAGAGTCTTATCAAAGGTATCATAAAACAGATTTCTACATGGATAAGTGAGGTCCAGAAAAAAACTGTATGCCTAGAATATACAGCCAGCTAAAGTATAAATGTTGCTATTTGCTTGAAATCAGCATCAGTTTCACAAAACAGAATGAACAGAAAAGATTTTTAAAGCATTTAATTAGCATTACCTTTGAAGCCAAGAGTTATCTGTGACCAAAATGGTTAATTTTAACCAATAGGTTTGACAGGGGGTTATTTTTGTGAAGTAGATTTATTAATGAGTCTTACAATTATAAAATCATAGACATAAGGTTCTTCTCCTGTATGAACTTATTTGTCATAAGGTTTCTCTTCTGTATGAATTAAACTACTTAATAATGTTACATATTAAGTGTAGCATTGGCTAGATGTAGTTTTAATGTTAGAAACTAGATGTGTTAAGTACAGGTGTCAACATATTGTATATTTTTGGCTAATAATATTGTGTAAACACTTCATTAAATAAGAATCGAGGCACTTAATATCAAAGAATATTGTTTTTTTTTCTTTTTCCAATCCATAATAGGGGAAAACACTGAACATATCAACTTCTACCAATAAACGTACTAGCATCATGATTCAAACTAAGCAAGTATTTAAGTATGTTTCACACTGAAACATAATTATTGTATTTTTTACATTTCGATGAATTAGGGCCAGGTGCTTACATCAAGTTAAAAAAATATGTTACCGGTCCTTGAATTTCATGAAATTTGGTCTACATATTCTTACCATGTATGGATGGTTTATATGTTGAAATGGTATCTTGACAAAGACCGCAACCTGTAAAAATGTTAATTCCAAATTTGCCTGAATACAAAATATACAGTCGAAAATTGGGGTACCATGCTATAAAAATGAATGCCCACCCGATATCCTAATACATACAAAGCCATTTTAAGTAACAGCGAACTTATCAATGATATAGCTATTTAATAAAACATTTCACCGCCCGTTACATGATATTTCAATTACTTTAGAAATGATTATAACTGGGTACCCTTAGGTATTATAGTGATATCATTCATGACGTCATAAATTAGCAATTGAATTGCATAAAAACTCAAACGCACCATAAATATTAAAGTTATACCCCAGACAATTAAATAACATAATATTTTCAAAATCCAAGCGTGAGCAGACTCCCATGTTAATTTCCCATACAAGAGCCCCTTTGTAAAAGTTGTTAAAAATTTTCAGATCTAAATTTCTTAAGACCCAGACCTCAAATTAATTATTTTGATTCAAGTTTTTGTTGAAGTAAATTGTTGAGAGCAACCTGGTGTAACTTTCCCTGGTATATTTTGTAAAAAGCAATTCAAGAGAAGTTTTTGAAAAATTTGCAGCAAGTGCGCAATATTAGGGGACTATTTTCAATGTCCTAAAGCAGGGGGGTTGTGAACTTCATATCAAAGCTGCTAAAGATCAGCGAAATATTTTCCATTTTGAGCTCTAAGTAAATAACATGTAATGATTACTTTATTTGGCTGTGCACACTTTTTCAATTTTGATTCTTTCTTATTGTATCCAACGGAGGTTAAAAGGCATAAGTGCGCAATCTATTTGGGCCTTCACCGTACGCGTAACGCTAACTGGGCATCAGATTGAAGACATAGCGGTATAGGGGTATAACAAGAATGCAAAAAAGGGGTTCTGGAAGATAACTTTTCAGATAACTCCCTTTGCTGTTTGAAGGATTTTTCTGCAGTTGTGCATACACGTTCTGAAGCCGAACTCTTTCTGGTTCGAGTTGCGAATTGCGTACGGGTTTTTGGCATTTGCACAGGAGCTTGAACAGGTCCTTTTATCACTTCCATAGCCTCAAAACCAAAAGCTTACAATGTCACCTCTTCTATCTGACAGCATTTTTAATGCGCCAATCACAATAAAAGTAGTCTGCTTTTCTCATCTGCTGAAATGTTTAAGAAGCCTCTATGGCAAACAGTGTAGACCCAGATCAGACTACTCCTCTAGTCCTGACTTTTTGCTTCTATACTTAATTCGTCAGCAATGCTAGGCAATTATTTGCAGCAGACGACTTCAGCAGACGACATTTTCAGATGCATTTTTTGGCGCTTTAAGGGTTAAAGACCAAACTTAGGCGCCTGTGGGTTCCCTGGCTGCTTTTTTTGTTTATAAATATGACGTCATTCAGCATCATATAGAAGTGTTACAGCTTGCTTGTTTGATCAAAATGTACCTGATTTTAAAGCCGCATTCGAATGCGAGCGTTAGACTATAAGGCCTGTGGCAGTGAATTCGTCTGCTACCAGTTATCTTTCTTTTCTGTTTTTTTTTTCAACAGAACCACCACCGTCGAATAAAAGTCAAGAGTGAAAGGTTTTGTCTTGGCATGCTTTTAAGGTCGGTATTATGTGTTGGCATGGTTTCAATGTCATTAATATCATGTGATCAAAGTAGCCCTCGATGTATATCTGAGGTCTGATTCTACAGAATCGGCATATGAGTTCCGAATGTCAGACGTTTATCAAAAGTAAAAAAATAAACTTATTTGGCAGCATGATCTACATCTACTAAAGGGGTTTTACCATATGAATGTGATAGCCATCTTGATCATGTGAAGATAACCATTTGAACAAATGAGCCGCGACATGTGATTTCCAACAATGTGGTATTTTGACAAGTGAAGACTCAGACGAGCCTGGGCAGCCGCCTTCTAAGACAGGAAACTCCAAATGATGTTTGGTCAGTAGGTTAACATTCATAGAATTTTCAAGCGACTAGCAAAGGCCCTGGTCAGACTGCGCGTATGCACAGGCTGGTCTTAGCCTTTGCTAGTCGCACATAACACATTGTTGGAAATCTCATGTCGCGGCTCAAAACGTTTCCCCAACCTAGGGAGTCTCCACATGCAATTTGAGTTCAATCAGACCAGTGGTTTCAGAGGAGAGGGTGTTTGAAAATGTTGATGGACTGACCATGGTCATACGGCGGACCCATGAACAATCGTTGTGCATTGGCTCACCCATGAGCCTTCGTCTCACGTGAGCTAACAACAACAACAACAACAACAACAAAAACAACAACAACAACAAACAAATGCACATACTAAAACAGATTTCTGTTGTTTTTGTGACGTCACTATTATATCTTATGATCATAGTAGTGATATCAAATATTTTCAGATTATTCGTGATTAACTCTTTGCCTGCTGGCGGCGAATTTTATCGTCTGCTGATAACCTTTGAAAACAGTTTAGATCCTGATCAGGCCCGACATAACGTCGGTCCTGATCTGGATCCAAGCTGTTTGACACTCTGATGTCATTCCTGAAAAAAAATCTTGAAATAAAGTCATGTTGGAAAATATCTGCAGACGATAAAAAAATTCATGAAAAATTACCCAGCATGAAATGAGATTTTTTAAATCATCATATGATATATTGCGGAAATAATTTAACTTTTTGAGAATGAAAGAAGACTCTTTTACCAATAATATAACATAGAGCCACGTGTACCGTACAAAAGAAACGAAAATGTACATATGCCACAAACACAAACCCTCTTTGAATATTGCATACACTTACTGTCCTGCCATCAAAAAGTGACAGTGAGGTCACGTTTTGTTTAAAAGGTTATCAGGGACTTATAATCGATAGATCACTTGTGTATTAATCCTATCCGCAGGAAAGGATTAATACACAAGTGATCTGTCGATTCGCGTTAGCTCACATGATGTGTACTTGTAAGTTAATGTTTTACTTAACAATTGTAAACGAAACATACGTCACTGTCACTCTTGGTTGGCACGACGGTATAAGAGATAAGTGAACTTTTCATGCGTAACGTGTGACTTTTATTCTTAACATCAGATTAAACATATGTTTGGAGTGTTTGAAAGAACCGTCTCATTGATACGGTTCTTTTGAGTACCCACAAAACATGTTTGGGTTGAGAAATAAAAATAATTTTTATTTGCGGACTTTTATCTAGAGGCCTGCTATACTACAACAAGAGGACCCAGAGGACCCTAAAATCGATCATATATGAGTTACATTGCTCCATTCTAGGACTACAGCATTACGTTACAACCACGCAACTTGCAGGTTAGCAAAGAGGTAGTTCATGGACTCGAATTTGGAGATATAGCTGTCATGCAAATATAAACAATTTGCAGTAGAGTGACAGGGATTTTAATACTGATTGGCAGTTTGGAATGTTTAAAAGAGGTAAAGACAATGGACATGATACTTGGAAAATGTAAATTTCCAAATAGTTTTCTTCCTTATTTTCAGTAACATATGTTGTAGGTACCTACAACATAAGTCTTTTCAATAAATGAGTTTTTAACCATAAGCTTTTTTTAACAAAATTCTCAACCACTTTCATTTATTCAAAGAAATGAGCATGTAGAAATGAACAACTTTTCATGAAGTTTGTCATGCACCTGGATGACAATAATAGACTGTCTATTTTATGCTTCAGGCAGCTTATCTTGAGATGTTTCATGGGGGTATATTGCTAAATTGCTAGTTGGGTGGTTGTAAATACCATAACTCAAAGCTCTGGGTGCAATATTATAAGAGTTCTTAGAATTATCTTTTTCGCTTAATTCATATCACTCACATTGCGGGGCTATCTCGCTGGTACATGTATAGTTTGCGCAATCTGGATAGTGGACAACTAGATAATGCAACATACCAAGTATTGAAGCACTGGGCGTAATTGTTTATAACATATTTTTTGAACATACATAAAAAATCTTTTATTTATTAAGCGTATGTAAATCTGATGACACCAGGCGTTGGGGCAATCGAAGCCATGTTCGATGACGGATCAGGATTATAGAAACAATCTTGATAGAAAGTCAACCCTTAGGCTGCTCTTCATCGAAGTGATTTGGACTTGTCCTAGCAATCAAAATCGGCCGACCCTTTTGCTGCACCACATTAACATTAAATTAAACAAAATATCATTAAAGCCAAACTGTATTCAATGGGTCAGTTGTTTTTGGAAAATAATATATATATTTCTTAAGTTCGATTCTAATATACAAAATGAGAAAAGACAAAAGGGCCCTAGGACCCTGGATCGTGGCTAATGAGAAGAGGATGTTTATCACAAAATATATATCCTATAAAACCTTTGACCCCACCCCTTGGGTCGTGTGTGCATGTGTGTGTGTGCGTGCGTGCGTGCGTGTGTGTGTGTGTGTGTAAAATATTTGCTAGCATGTTATTGTATGCGTCATTCCCTTATATTCGATATGAAACATGACCATATTCTAAAAAGTTGATTTTAGACATCGGGTCAACCCCCTAGATCGACCCAGGGGATCGGACCATATATCTTTTGTTCGTCAGATTGCATGCATCACTATGCGTTTGAAATATTGACATATCAATATATTGACTTAGCTATTGCGAAATATGAATATTTTACTTTTGATTCCGCTTGGGGTCAGAGAGATGGAGTAAAGAAATGTCACGGTTGTGCTTATCTAAAGGCACGGGGCAAGCATGTCTTACAGTGAGAATGTGTTTGAGATATAAGAGCCGTGACGTGAGATTTCCAACAATGTGGTTTGTGTGACCAACAAAGCCTCAGATCAGCCTGCGCATACGCGCAGTCTGATCAGAGCCTTTGCTTGTCACCTGCATATTCTTATAGTGTTAAGCTACTGACTAAACATCATTTGGAGTTTCTAAGCTTAAAAGGAGTCTACACAGGCTTGCCTGAGTCTACACTTGTCAAACTGTCACATTGTTGGAAATCGCATGTCGCGGCTCATAATAGCTTTGGGGGAAATGTGAAGTTACTTCCACATCAAGCCAATGTACAATGCAGCTTTTGCACTATAATAATCCTAAATGATAAAACAGATCACTCACATGGACCAAGGGCCACAGTGCTCGAACAAACTTGGTAGACGCCCACTAGGTGATGCCACATACCAACTATCAAGGCTCTAGACCGTGGTTTCAGACAAGAAGACGTGTTCATGCTTTCCCTATATATCCCCATGTAAAACGTGATCCCTTAGGCGGGGTCATTTTTGGTAGAGGTCTGCACACCAAATACCAAGGCCGGGTGGTTTCAGAGAAGAATATTATTTCAAGTTTTCCCTATATAAGCATTATGGTAACATGAAACCCCCGGGGCAGTATCATTTATGGCCCCAGGGGCATAATTTGAACAAACTTAGTAAATATCAAGGCTTTAGGCCTTGTGGTTTCAGACAAGGAGAGTTTAGCCTTTGAGAACTAGATAGGGTAGGCATTGGATTGAAACAATTTGAACAATTGTTGAAGAGGGGTATATAAGGGTTGAAGCAATTGTTGACGACGAACGACACACGACGGACATCAAACGATCACAATAGCCCATCTTGAGCCTTCTTGAGCCTGGGTGAGCAAAAAACTACCCATAGAGAACGTCCAATCCTTAGGCCTGCAAATATGCGCAATTAGAATTCGCTTTTTACGTCTCAGTCAACACTTCATGAGGCGTTTTAGTTATTGTAACGTATTTCAATACTGCATGTAAATCCAGAAATATCTCGCCATAGCTCAAATTTTCGAAATTAAAATATTTCTAAGCACTTTCCTGAAAATGTGCGACTTATTTCTTAGCATGCTGTGTAATGCGCGTGCTTAATTTTTGTTTTGTCTGCTGATTTGTCTTTATCCATTTTTCTTCTAGAATAACTATTTCAGGAATATCATCAGATTATCAATGATTCGGGTTCGACGTTGGTTCTTATGCTTATCAGCAGGTGACAAATGTAGTTACTATCATTTAAGATTGTGTTGGTTATTATAAGCTCTATAAACATCATATTTCTTTCATTTAAAGTATCACTCCTTCAATAAATGATAATGGACACAATATAGTTTCATTTAAAGTAAAAAAACATAGATATTAATAAGGATGAAATTACAAACTAGAGGACCTGAAGGTCCTAAAGCGCTCACCTGATCTCCTTAATAATGTTAAAATAAGTCGCGGTCAATTCAGGCTTATCATTTAAGCATATTTTGTTTTACCACATATGGGCATGGTGGCCATTGTGGCCAAGTGACCTAAATATATGTATATATATGACTTCGGCTTAAACAGATACAGAAAAATGAACATTTCAAGATTTTTCCAATATAAATGCATTAGGAATTAAATTTTACCGTGCTGTAAGAAAGGTCAAGGTCAACCAGATTCATCATTTGTGCAAACCTGGTAGGGCACACATCCCTTATGCTACATTCTAGCTCCCAATGCCATTGGTCTTTTAGGTCCAGAGAAGAAGATATTTAAAAGGGTTTTTACCTTGTATGGGCATGGCAGCCATCTAAGATATGTGATCACAAATTGACTCCACTGAACTTAAGGAGTCTCCATATGAAATTTGAAATCAATTGGCTCAGTGGTTTCGGAAAAAAAACAACACTATTTTTAATATATTGATGGGACTCCAATATGGGCGACATTAGCTGAAAGGTCGAAGGTCAACTTTCACCCCTGGAACTTAGTTATAGTCATTGTCTCATCATGTTTAAGTTATCAAGTGAGAATAATGACTCAGGCTTCAACAGTATTCAAAAGAAATTTTGGCTAACTTATCATGAGAGTCTTCATATGAAATTTGAGTTCAACTGGCATAATGGTTTCTGAGTAAACTATGTTTTAATATATTGATGGGTCTCCAAAATGACCGACTTTGGACGGAAGGTCAAAGGTCAACCATCACCTTTGGAACTTATTTATAATCATTGTCTCATAAGAATGAACATATCAAGTGATTATAATGACTTAGGCTTTAACAGTTTTTAAAAAGTCATCGTTTCAAAAAATCCCATTTAAATGCATTAGGAAGCAAAATTGACCTTGACATTAAGTAGGTCAACCTAGGATCATCATTTGAACAAACCTGGTAGGCCCCACATTCCCTATGCTACATACCAAGTCCCAAGTTTGTCAGCCTTCTGGTTCTGGAGAAGAAGATTTTCAAAGGATTTTTTTACCATATATGGGCGTGGCGGCCATCTTGGCCATGTAACCAGGATCATTTGAACAAATGTTTGTTCCCGCATCCTAAGGAGTCTCCATATGAAATTTGAGTGTATTTGGCTCAGTGGTTTCAGATAAGAAGATGTTTGAAAATGTTGACGGACGGACGGTCAACGGATCGACGGACGGCGGAGTGACTGGTATACTATTAGCTCACCCATGAGCCTTCGGCTCAGGTGAGCTAAAAAGAAAGATACGAGCTATTACTTTTTTATAATGTCTGGAGGATAAGACATCACGAAAAAACTTCCTAAACGCCGATTTAAGTTTGAAGTTGTCAGTTACTGATGAAAGTATGAATTTGCTGAATGCTGGAGGAATACTGTCCTCAAAAAGCGCAACAGCAGCGAGCTGATTGCAGACAACGTGTGCCAAAAGTATACTTTCTTGTTTACCTGTCTACAAAAACCTATATGCCTGACCATAATCTTTGAAAAAAATATAGAATAGATAAATAAATAAATGAGCTTGTACTTTTGTACCATAAATGAGCTTGTACTTTTTGTACAATAAATGAGCTTGTACTTTTTGTGCAATAAATGAGCTTGTACTTTTGGTACAATAAATGTGCTTGTACTTTTTGTACAATAAATGAGCTTGTACTCATTTATTGCTTTTTTCAGGGATATAGGTCAGGTTTTAAATCTCTTCGCAACTCCAATTTAATTTTGGCAGTTGTCAATTAACTGTCGAAAGTATGAATACGCTGAGTACAGGCCCGAGATTATAAATTTCGGAGAATTTTCATGCTCAACTCAACAAAGCATGAAATTTCAACTGCTCCTAAAAACTAAAATGCTGAGAAATAAAGACTTGTTTTGCTTTCAAACTCTCGGAGATTGTAGTTATCATGCTGATTTGCCAACATTTCATAAGTTCTTGCTCAGTTGAAATGATAAAATAGCTTGTTTCATCTGAGAGGGTTCAAAATAATTGTGAATTGCCTGTGGGGATTTACAATATTTGTACCTAATGCTTGGTTTAGATTAGACACAGATTTTCGGGCCTAGGTGTAGTGTTGATATCTGTGATTGACATGTTTATGTTTTTGTAGGGAATTGATCTTACACCAGTTTGTTATTGTTTCTGAAAGGCCATACTTATTAGCATGCCAATTCTGATGGGATGTTTTAACACTTTTGAAAGGTGGTGTTGACGGATGTTACTTAGTTTTGTAAAATTCAATAAGCCCAATAAATATAGCATGTCTATTCTGACATTGATAGGCAGGATTGCACAATACATTTAGTCATATGACCTTTGGGAAATTGAGCAACTGGTGTGACTATGAGTCAATTTTGTATCTTCTGATTGGTTGATATAAATGGAAGCTTACCTAAGTAGAGTGCGCTTTATTGTAAACTTGACATATGATTGGTTAGTGATGATGTCATTCGGTGGCGCTGTGGTAAGCTTCTATCGCGTGACTTCATGGTATATAAGATGAAGCCCAGTGTTAGAGCTAGAGGACATTTATTAGATTTTAGAGATTTCAGATCTTTCGTTATAGTTAGTTTGTAGAAGTATTTTAGTTGGACTTAAGAAGATTTAATAAAATCATAAAACTATGAAAATTATTGCTGAAATTTATAAGACTTAGAAACACTAAAAGACTTTGAAAACACAACGTGAAGTTCGAAAATTAGAATCAACTTGGTTACAAAATGAGCAGGGATAAGTATTTATAAATCCCAACAGCAAAAGTGTTACAGAGTAAATGACCGTCGTGGTATGACTAGGCTATTGTTGAAGGCTACGTTAAACCACAGATAGACAAACAAACAAATAATTAAAAGCAAATACATGTAAACGAACGAATAATATTGCTTTAAAAGCAAATTTATATTTACATTAAAAAGTCTATAATGCGAATTTCAGTGCCTAAAGAATGTTTCTATATATGCAAAACTTTGCAGATCCTTATGAAATGGCGCTGCGATCTGTGGTACTTCAGCTGGTTCTTCAATGTTTATCAATGTACCCTCTTACACCTTTCTCAGGTGATACAAACACCTCTTAAGTGACATTAAGTTGCATGCCCATGCTTAAGCATCTCTCTGTGTCAAAGTTTATCTCCAATGTGCTCATTATTTTGGCATTGAAAAGGAGATGGAAAATCCTTTTTATCACTGCAAAAACAAACATTTTTGGATGTGACGGGTTGTTTTTAGCGGTACCAACTGGAAATGTTTCACGGTGTTTTGTAACTTACAGGAAGAATTAACCAGATCCGTGGGCATGGACAAGTGTTTGTCATCTCTAAAATCGAAGTATTCATTTCGAAGGTAGGCACATTAAACGTTTGACTCACCCCACAATGTGCCATGTATGTGTTGACAATCGATTAAGTTGGTACCAAGTTCGGGAGTCGATGCTACATGGTGTGTATTGTAGTCCGAAACAAAGATCGTTAACTTTATCTTTAACATGTTTAATCATGAAAACGATCGCTAAATACTTGAACAATTTGGAAAAAATGATGAAAGTGTTATTCAAACCATTCTAGACAACACAGTGAACATACTTTATTGTTAACTAAGATTTTATATCAAATTGCTTCATCTGACCAATACTACTCAATGTTAAGATTGATAGGAAAGACTAGAAACTAGTTTACATCTAATACATTTTCTGTTCTTTTCTGTTCTATGAACATACTCGAGTATCACACAGATTTGATTTTGATTTGAAGACACAGTTTTGTGCTTGCTTCTGGACAGATGCAGTGCGAGTACTCAATTGAATTACGAACGTGGCGACTCTAACGAGTATTCGCAATGTTTGCTTTTGCCACAGACAGACCTTAAACTATGTATAATCCTATCCATTTTGCGCATTTTATAATGGGCCTCCTCCTTCTGGCCAGGTGGTCCAAATCACTATATACCCTGCAAGCACAGTTACGGACCACTGTCGGCCCACCAGCGAAACGGCATTTTCGTATAATTACAAGGAGGTCGAAACGGTTCCGATCCGGTACATATGGAAAAGTTTGCTTGTTTCCCCAACGACTTTCAAAAGTAGATGCATGGTAGCATGATTGTCGTGTATTCGAACAGAGAAGGCTCAGATGAGCCAATGATCCTGTGTAAATGCGCGCCCTCGCCAGAGACTTAGCTGCTCTCTCTCTCTCTCTATTACAGACACACACGCACGCACGCACGCAGTTAACTTATTCATCGTTATCATTATATTCCGCGTCATTCGGAATAATGTCGACTGCTCAAGTTATCCCGATTTGTGCATTCTAACCCTTAATGCGCCAATCGTAACAAAAGACGTCTGCTTTTTCTCGTCTGCTGAAATGTTTAAGAGGCCTCTATGGCAAACAGTGTGCACCCAGATCAGACTGTTCCTATAGGCCCACGCTGTTTGCTTCTATATTTAATTCGTCAGTAATGCTAGGTAATTATTTGCAGCAGACGACTTCAGCAGACGACATTTTCAGATGCATTTTTTTTCTTGGCTGTTTAAGGGCTAATATGCTGTTTGTGTATATATTTATTTACCACCTAGCTTTATGACGAGAGACCCCATATTTTATGGTCTTACCTCAGTCATTAGATGCTTGTTTTTATATTAGCTTTTGATATTCGGCGCGTTACTGTATACATAAGCGGGTGAACGATAACATTTCTATAGTAGTGGAATAGTGAAGACGTGCGTGCAGCGTCTTGAACATGAACGTTTTGGTATTGTTTAGGCCCTTCAACATATTTGAAGTCATTTCAAGTGTGTTATCATGCGCGGATCCGGAATTTTTCGCCCGGGTGTGGGGTTGGTGGTGAGGTTCACGCAGGGCCCAAGAGTAAAGTTCTGACAACACCGTTTTTATTGTTTTTAACCAGTATTACTAAGGAAACCTAAAGCACTTGTGATTTTCTTATTTTATAGAAATTGCTTCTTGATGGTTCTATACCAGTCCTAAAAACATATATCATTTGTGATTTCCCAGTGGGTCTGGACCCCCTCTGGATCTGCACATGTTTCTGTTATCATTACCACATTATTATTGGACAAACCTTCTATGCCATTAACCTTATTTACGCATATCTGTAAGTTGATGCATATAGTTTTCTCTTGTAAAGTAAAACTTGTGTAAAAGGGCCACTTTAAAATACGAGGGCTGTTCAAATATGAATGCAAGTAGCTTCATAACTTTCTTCACATATATGCAACGACAAAATGGTAAACGTTTCTATAAAGGATTATATGTCCCCTTTAAACTGGCACCAAACCTCAATAAAAAATAAAGTATACTTATCGAGCTATAGCCCTTCGAATGAGGGTCACGTTAGTATACTTACAAACTCAATGCTTCGAACATATACCAGTGATATAGACGATTGTATGATTCATCGATAAACAGGTGAAATTTCTTGAAATTTTTAGGCAAGTATCCCAATATTCTTATATAATGATTCTGTGAAAAATGCAAATATCCGACATGCTTTTGTTAAATTATAACGATTCGTTTTCACGAAAGTCTCCTTATGTTTGCAAATGAATGGGTAAACAAAACACCGCCATTCAGTTTTCAGCTAAACTTATCTCTAAAAAAATGCACGAAACAACACTTAAACTAGTTTTAACTCAAAAACAATATGTTGTTCGCTCATACTGAGTTGTTGCTACAAATTATTGATGGATAGTGGGTAATTTTTAAACGCTGAAAAGTATTTTGAATAAGTCAAAACTGCCTTAAGTGAAGGGGTTATAGAATTCATACTTATTTTTTATGCCATAACATTGCGGCTTTATTCTAAATTTGAACGTAAACTTTAAGTTTGACCACTATAGGCATCATTTACAATAAAATTACTCACCTGGCCATGAGGACTATACAGATTGGGCATATTTTGATTTATGTAAAGACGTCATTAAGAAACAGAAAAATGCTTAAAAATTAATATAAAATGTGATTACTCTGTAAATAGAGGACGGCGCGTTTTGATAACTCCCTTATGACATACTTAGCATGTTTTCAACAAAACGTAAAGAAAACGACACAGCGATGTTCATTATTACATCACCAATAGATAACTCAAAATGACGTTTATCATCAAATTAATGACGTCACAAACGTGCCGGTTTACTTGAGGTTGAAACGGGATTATATAAACTTTTTCCTGTAAGCAACTTCAGGATTATTGCTTAAACTTGCATCTAAAATTTGGTGCCATTTTGTCAAAAACTTACAAAGATATGACACTATATCCGCACATGTACCAAAACGTGCATAGCAATTTGCTTCAGAAAAACTTCAGTATACAGGAATGGCCTTTATATAAGGGTCTGTAACTCGAGAAATATAGTGTGTGTTTCTTTATGTTTGGTGCCACCCTAAAGGCAACAACTAGTTCTTTCAAGAAAGGTATGACATTTTGTCGTAGCGTATATGTGAAGAAAGTTATGAAGCTACTTGCATTCATATTTGAACAGTCCTCGTAGATAGAACAAAGGTCTTAACGACAACTGATAGCTTAATGAAGGTCGAAAGTATTGCATACTTGGAGCATTATGCAATACTTTTGACCTGCATTAAGCGATATTTGGTATTGAAAACCAATTTTCTGTCTTTTTTGAGAATGTCCCTTTTACACAGATTTTACGTAATGGAAAAGCAAGCCAGTGAAAAAAATCAATCAGTAAATTTTACAGATAAATCAATTTTGGAAAATGTGGATATAAACACGAAACATATATGCATCATACAATGGCGTAGCCAGAAGGCTGAAAATTGTACGCACATCAAAGGGAGACTACTGTATGAACAATGATTCTCTACAATTACATCCCTTGTCAAAATAGGAACTTCTCTTAAAGGAGAGAATTTGCTACCAGAGGATGCAAATTCTTTCCTTTAAGAGCAGTTCCTTTAGGTATGGAAATTCGGTTTTACCACATTAGGTGATCTCCCTTGAGTGTTACTATTTTTATTACGCACGTGCGTATACTGCGTAATGGGTGTTACGCCAATGTCATAGCTGTAAGAAGAAGAAGAACCATTTGAGTTGCGGCATTAGAAAACCCACAATGTGGTTATGCGCTATTTTGGACAAAGGCTGTAAGAAATTGGGATACTACCTTCACCCACACTTTCAGTGAACTCTTTTGTTCTATACCAAAAATTCAGCAAATTAAGCTTAAATCGTTTTCGAAATAACCCTGTATTTAATGTTTGCCTTTAACCCATATTAGCCTAGTGTCCTTTTTATGGGAAATTGGCAAACAGTGCTGATCCAGATCAGATTATGTGGCGTCTGATCAGTATCTTAGCTGTTTGCTTACAGTATGTTCTATTAAAATTTGAAAAAAATTATGTAAGTACCACCCATCACTCATACAATTGGAAATTGGCTCGTCGCACTGATAAAAGTAGGAAAGTCCATTTGGCTTAAATGCGTTAATGCATATAAATCAGCTATACAAAGGTGTTATGATATTATAAAGCCTTTGGATCAATGTAAAGGCGGCAACTTTAATATTCATATTTGGGCGTGGTTCGGCTATTTTGTCTGCTCAAGAAGGGACATCAAGTTCTATCTATTTGATGAAGAGTTAAGTTGTTGTGCGTGCATTTCATGAAAATCCTGACAATATATACACTGAACTCACATTTATCAACCCATAAAGTGCATGTCACAAAAATGTATTATGCTTTTATCGTCTGCTGAAATATTTGATCCAGATCAGACTGCGACTGTTGGAGCAGTCTGATCTGGGTCCACACTGTTTGTCTCTATACTTATGTTAACCAATTAACAAGACATTTTTGGATGTAGTTATTTTTGCTGGCGTTTTAAGGGTTAAATCATAATTATATTTTGTGTCTTTACAGAGGTGTTATGGCGCAATTTCAAATAAAAACCACGCGTCATTTTCAGCTTTTACCTATGTCTAAGGTAGATCAGTCCTAATTATCCATTCATAAGGTGCCGCCTTTGAATTGACCCCAAAACCTTATTATACTACTTATTTATTATGCCCGTATGCGATGATATAATTTTTAAAGCTGCATAGTCTGTAACTTTTGATCTTTTAATTTTAGAACTAATGTTTCTATTTTTCAAGAACACAGTAAAATAACTAAAATTCAGGTATACATTTTACTAATTTCGTAAAACTTAACAAATTATCAGTATCAAAACAACAGCATTTACGTTAAAATTAACTGTCTATAAATATTGGAGGGACGCAAATAATTACCAACAAGAGAAAAACACACCTGTTTTATAGGATAATTCACTTTTCCGTGCAGTTTTCAGCTATAGTGAACAGATTTATTTTGAAAACATATCTAAATTCTACTTTTACAAATGATTTAAAAAGAAAATAAAAAATTTCGAAAAATATCAAAAGTTACAGACTATGCAGCTTTAAATTCAGGTGTATTTATGTCGTACGGTACATACTACTTGTAATGAATGTTTGTCGAAAATTTTAAGTTGTATGTTATCTAATACTCGACAAAAATGTGGGTTAATGTAATGAATAAGGCTTTCTTTCGCCCCTCGTTCCGCCCATGTCGCTGCCTACAGGTAGTATTTTTGTATGTCTGCATATATTCAGACTAGCCAAACTAGTTGCATGGTGTTTTCTCCGAGTGACAATTTGAGCCCACTTCGTAACATGGCTAGATCCGTGCAGTCGATGAT
Organism: Loripinus fragilis; assembly: GCA_964019695.1. Lineage (NCBI taxonomy): Eukaryota > Metazoa > Mollusca > Bivalvia > Lucinida > Lucinidae > Loripinus > Loripinus fragilis. The sequence goes on from OZ026523.1 coordinate 26,834,002, forward strand.
AGTTGGAAACTCTGACAGAAAACTGCTTTTATGATCTTTACAGGTAAGCTTAGTTTTATATTCTTATGATTACTTAATAGATTACATTAACCGGTATATATAGCTAGATGTATTCATTTGACGATGGTTGAAAAAAAACCTCTGCTGACATTGATTCTTTTTCTTCCATTATCCATTCAGTACAGTGCATCTACAAATGTAAACCTTATCGATCAAAACATAGACACACATCTTCGCAAGCCAAGGTAACCAATTCTTCGTATTAGCTTGATTGTTAGTACGGGTAGGGGTTATTCATTCGATTTAGTGTGGATGTACTCGATCTCTGTCTGTCTGTCTGTCTGTCTGTCTGTCTCTCTCTGTTGGCACACTAAGCAAAACTTTTATCTATACTATAATAGACTTGCGACACAGATATTATTGATGGACACGATGTGACGAGTCAGTAAAATACCGTATTTTATGATGATATCGCCCATGCTTTTATCCGGGGTTCTTATTAGCGGACACTGGGTTTTCAGTGGTGTCATTTCACTATTAATACGGATTCGCGTGTGGATATAAAAGGTGTGAATCCTGTGTCATACACAATTTTCAAAAAATAGAAATAATTAAGCACGCGACACGCTAAATAGGTCGAATTAGGTAAGCTACAGGTATCTATTTCAGCCAGCTCAAGTGAAAATTGTATTAATAGACTTTTCGCTTACTGTAAAGGCGACAATTTTAATATTCATATCTGGGGCGTGTTTCGGCTATTTCATCTGCTAAACAAGGGGAAACAGGTTCTATTTATAATTTGGTGAAGAATAACTAAGTTGTTTGGGCCGCGCAAACGTGCGTGCATTTCATGAAAATCCTAATGGTATACACACTGAACTCACATTATTAACCCTTTTAGCGCATAATCACAAAATGTATGTTTTTTGTCGTCCACTAAAATATTTGAAGCCTCATATACAAACAGCGTTGTCCCAGATCAGACTGCTCCTGTAGGAGCAGTCTGATCTGGGTCCACAATGTTTGCCTCTATGCTTATGTTAAAAAGGCATTTTCACATGCAGTTATTTTGCTGGCGTTTTAAGGACTAAATAGTGTGGGTTGCGTATATATTGAGGAAATGGCGAAAGATGATACAGTTACTTTTGAATGAAACCACGCCTCATCTCCAGCTTTTACAATGTACCTATGTCTAAGGTTGACCAGTCCTAATTACGCATTCATACCAAAAAGTCATATAATACTGACAGGAGAATCAAAACTCCAATTTTCATTGTAAGTGTGCAGCTGTTCATACTGGACTCACATCACACACCGTGCTTGTTGATTATCATGGACCCCCCCCCCCCCCCCCCCAAAAAAAAAAAAACATTTGAAAAATATCCCTATCTTTCAGAAAGGGGTGTGTTCATATAGACATAGAATAGACGATATAAGCGGTCAATCGGTGGGGAACTTCGCTGATATACACACTTGTATTAAATATTGCATGGTATGAAATATATTCCAAGGTCATATCAGGGATCTGATATTTTCGTTGTCATCCATACACTATTGATATTCAACGTGCCAATAATGAACGTCCTCCTTCAAAAAGTGTTAGAAATTTTCTTTGCAAGCCATATACAGACAAATATTAATCATTTTCGACATTGACCTTTAAATCCAAGGTCATATTAACCAGCCAGAACATATGTTGTCCTGTACATGCCTTAGGTAATCATTGTGCAAAATATCAACCACCTACATCAAAAGTGTTAGAAAAGTTTGCAATACACACCATACAGAAAGATATTACGGATTTTGACATTGACCTTTTAATCCAAGGTCATATTTACTATCCAGAACATGTGTTGTCCTGTACATGCCTTAGGCAATCATTGTGCAAAATATCAACCACCTATATCAAAAAGTGTAAGAAGAGTTTGTGTTACATGCCATACAGAAAAATATTACTGATTTTGACATTGACCTTTAAATCCAAGGTCATATTTACTATCTGGAACATATGTCGTCCTGTACATGCCTTAGGTAATCATTGTGCAAAATATCAACCACCTACATCAAAAAGTGTACGAAAAGTTTGCATTACACACCATACAGAAAGATATTATGGATTTTGACATTGACCTTTTAATCCAAGGTCATATTAACTATCCAGAACATATGTTGTCCTGTACATGCGTGCAAAATATCAACCACCTACATCAAAAAGTGTAAGAAGAGTTTGTGTTACATGCCATACAGAAAGATATTACTGATTTTGACATCGACCTTTTAATCCAAGGTCATATTTACTATCCAGAACATATGTTGTCCTGTACTTGCCTTAGGCAATTATTGTGCAAAATATCAACCACCTAAATCAAAAAGTGTAAGAAGAGTTTGTGTTACACGCCATACGGAAAGACATTACTGATTTTGACATTGACCTTTTAATCCAAGGTCACATTTACTACCCAGAACATATGTTGTACTGTACATGCCTTAGGCAATCATTGTGCAAATATCAACCACCTATATCAAAATTGTGTTACACATCATACCGAAATATATTACGGATTTTGAAATTGACTTTTAAATCCAAGGTCATATCTAGGATCCGAAAGTAGTGTTTTCATCTACACACCATAGGTGATAGGTATTCATTATGTCAAATATGAACACACTTCATCAAAATGTGAGAATAGTTCCAGGGGCGGATTCAGGATTTCTGAAAAGAGGCTTCATATGTATAAAGGTGTGGGGGCTCGCTTTGCAGATTTTATCCTTTTTTTCTTAAATATCCCATGAATATGAAATAATTTGGTTCCACTGAGACCAAATTTTTACATTTTCACAGGATATTTTTTGAAAAACGGAGGCGAGGAGGGGGTACAATGAAGCCTGAACTAAGGTTAACATAAGTGCAACTACTTGTGCTCCTGTCCTGAACTTAAGTGCATCACACCATTTTGAACTGAAAGAGGACATCTGAATCCTTACATGGTTAGTTACTACATATGCTAGTGACTTACTGAACTTTCATTATAATGTGATACAGATTCTAAGTATATCTACCCTGACCTTTGAATCCAAGGTTACTGTCCATGTCATCTACACACCATGAGAAGACATTGTGCCAAATACGGGAATGTCTCCTTCAAAATGCATTGAGACTGTGACCCAAACCCTTATTCAAAACGTGTTGTTCAGAAGTTTGTTCTGTTTACAATTGTGCGTTGGGGTCAAAATTCAGATTAATTTGATATACAGATGGTATTTGTGTGACCTGGATTAGAAAAGTTACACCACAAAAACCTTTGCTGTGCAGAACTTTTTCTTGTTGGGTATATTCCAAAAGTAGAAAGTCACTATATCGGAGACAAAACAACTACAATTATTCTTCTCCATCGTTCCTATATCACTGAAATACTCCTGAAAATGAGGGAGTGTGTTAAAATGAAACATTGCACAAAGCTCCTGTTAAATTACTTTTTATGGAGGAAAAAAGAATTTTGATTGGGATTCGGGTGTTAGCGGTATATATTGCCACCTTAACGGGGTTTTTTTATTTGTCAAAATATTTTTTTTTATTAAATTACATTGACCTTCAGCAATATGACAATAATTACCTAAACAAAACGCTTGTTGTCAGATTTCTATTTTCAGTTTTTAATTAGTTCATACTTTAACTTAGTAGTTCAAATTCGCTAATTTCCTTGATTTTCTGTTTTAAGTAAACCCCCATGGACTATTTCAGCACGCAGTTCATTTAACAAAATGTCAAATTGCATCTATACTCAACAACTAAAGCAACTGCGATTATTGAGGTAAAGAGTTCTGTGATAAAATATTGGAGGAATGCACGTTTCATTTGTAGTGTTTGTTCTGAGCGTTTGTGGACTCTTGTAAGATTAACCGCCATTTTTAAAGTAACGCATTTTCAACCAAAGATACACTTTTTGAAGCTTCCATTGTTTTGAGCGCGAGCAATTCTTATATTGTCTACACATGTAAAACCAAAGACAAACGTTTATTTATCTCTACTCAAGTGGCTCAGTAATAGAGTGCTTGACTTGAGATCGAGGGATTCCTGGTTTGAATATCAACGGAACTTTCAGAAAATCTGCTTATTACTGGTTCAACCCATGAAACGTTCCGAAATAACTGAAAGATTTTTGACTGCGACGTAAATCAACAACTCAAAAACTAAACAACAACATTTAACCTATACAGGCCATTGGAAAAATAATTCATTTAATGGAAACGAAACGTAATTAATGTAATTTAAAACAAAGCCAGTAGTCCAAAATTTAGATTTAGCAACTTTACAATTAAATTAGTTTTCAATGTTTTGAAAAGAACGTTTACATGTCGACAGATGAAAGAAATACATGAAACAAAATGGTAGTTTAGCTTGAAGGCCTGGATCTGGTCACCTGCGTGTACTTAGATTGGGTCAATGCCAAAAAATCACCTTTGTTCAGAGTATGGTCATGTGAGAGGTTGAAGCATAAAACCTCTGCAATGATACTGCACTAACACATAAGCTTGATTCTTGGTATGGGGCCAGGCCTCAAAACTATATAAGCCATGACATGAGATTTCCAACAATGTGGTATGTGCGATCAGAGCCTTTGCTGGTCGCTTGCCTATTCTATGATTGTTAAGCTACTGAATGAACATCATTTGGTGTTTCTAAGCTTAGAAGGAGGCAACACAGGCTCATCTGAGTCTACACTTGTAGAAATGCCACATTGTTGGAAATTACATGTCGAGGCTCAATTAAAAAAGTATCCTTTGGTGGTCAATGGAACAAAATGCTAGCTAGAACTGAAGTGTAGGCAGTATGAGCTGATAAAAGGATTGTTATACGAGGGCCATTTAAAAATACGTGCGTGGTGGCATTATAACACCACAATGCATTTGATAATAGAGAATACCATATTAGGTGAGTGTCTTTAATATCAAGCTTACCAGGCAAGTCTTCGAGAACGCTTGTTGAATCGCAAGGCATGTCCAGATAAAAAAAGAATACTAGGTGAGTGTCTTTTGAAATTAAGTTTACCAGGTAAGGCTTCAACAACCCTTGTTGACATCGCGAGGCTCGCCGAGATATAGAGAATACTAGGTGAGTGTCTTTTGATATCAAGTTTACCAGGCAAGGCTTTGAGAACACTTGTTGAATGGCTGGGTTTGCCGATATATAGAGAAAATTGACGAGTGTCTTAAGATATAAAGTTTTATAGGCAGGGCTTCCAGAACGCATTTTGAATCGGCTTGCCAAGATATAAAAAATACTATGTGAGTGTCTTTTGAGCACAAGTTTACCAAGTAAGGCTTCGAGAAGGCTTGTTGACATAGCGAGTCTTGCCGAGACATAGAGAATACTAGGTGTCTTTGGATATCAAGTTTACCAGGGAAGGCTTTGAGAATGTGTGTTGACATCGCAAGGCTTGCCGAGATATAGAGAATACTAGGTGAGTGTCTTTTGATATCAAGTTTACCAGGCAAGGCTGTGAGAACGCTTGTTGAATCGCCAGGCTTGTCGAGATAAAGAGAATACGAGATGAGTGTTACTAGGTAAGGCTTTGAGAATGCTTGTGGAATCGCTGGGTTTGCCGAGATATAGAGAATACTAGGTGAGTGTCTTTTGATAGCAAGTTTACCAGGCAAGGCTTCTAGAACGCTTGTTGAGCTGCGAGGCTTGCGATATATAGAGAATACTAGGTGAGTGTTGTTAGATATCAAGTTTGACAGGCAAGGCTTCGAGAACGCTTGTAAAATCAGCTTGCCGAAATATAGAGAATACTAGGTGAGTGTCTTTTTATATCAAGTTTACCAGGCAAGACTTTGAGAATGCTTTTCTACATTGCGAGGCCTGAAGAGATATAGAGAATACTAGGTGAGTGTCTTTTGATATTTAGTTTACCAGGCAAGGCCTCGAGAACGCATGTTGAATCGCGAGGTTTGCCAAGATATAGAGAATACTTGGTGAGTGTCCTTTGATATCAAGTTTTCCAGGCAAGGCTCAGAGAAAGCATGTTGACATCGCAAGGCTTGCAGAGGTATAGATAATTCTAGGTGAGTGTCTTTTGATATCAAGTTTACCAGGCAAGGCTTTGAGAATGCTTGTTGACATCCCCCGGCTTGTCGAGAAAAAGTGAGTACTAGGTGAGTGTCTTTTGATATACTTAAGGAATAAAGAAACGCAACAAACACTTCAAGTCATTGTACGCATACAATATGATGCAAGTTTGTTTTTAGTGCAATGATCTTTATCCATAGGATCAGTATGTGTCCGTCAAATTAAAGCAGGTTCAACGTAATTATCGAGTATGTAATCATTTTGGTATGCGCATAACCAGCCTGACCCCGCGTAGGCAACTGCTAAAACAGGGTCAATAAAAGCAAAGTTTCAATCAACCATCCGTTTATTGTTTTAAAAAGCTTTGGCATAGATTGCGGATCAAGGAAATGATCAAATGGCGACGTTTCTGTAGGATTCTGAAGTGGCTTAACGTCATTAACGTCAACTCTGAATACTGCGTGCAAAGCGTAAACTTTCTTTTCTGCTTGAGATTTATTCATAACAAGGACGTTTTGTTCAAGAATTATGACTTGAGATTTTCCGGCATCAAAAAAACCTCAATTCTGACGTCAAAATTCGATATCCTACGTTTTAATGGATTCCATGATGCTAATGTCTTTTTCTAATGATAAAATGGTCCAGTGACAAAGTTTAGGTTACAGTAAACAAGTTTGGTGTTCACTCTCGGCATGTAATCAGATGTTTTCTCTTGCATTATACCGTGTTTTGTTTGGCTAACGTCAATATAAACCCCTTACCAACGTATTTCTACGGTATCTAAAAAAGCAGTTTTCCTCAAGAAAGCATGTTCTGATGTCTCTAGGTTTAGCTTATCCCGTATATTCACCAGCGACCCAAACCCAATGGCTCAAAGTGACGTTTATCATTTATTCTCTACAATTGTATATCTTGCCATTCAAGTAGCGTGTTTTGACGCATTATTTGACTGCATTACGAATATGATTGGACATTTTTTTTTTAATTGCACATTGTCAAGTTGACGCCAAATAACCAAACATGGAAAATACGGGGTTTCTTGATCTTTATTCTGACGTTAACGTCACATTTTACGTTTTCATATGTTTTCATCTTTTAGCGTAAAATGTAACGTTAAAATAACGTTTTGGTATTTCATCACATGCTATAGATACTCAATAAGAATTTTTCAAAAGAGATTTCACCAAACCGTCATTTAAACACGCAAAAATTATATTTTTGTCTGTTGCGTTTCTTTATTCCTTAAGTATATATAGTTTGCCAGGCAAGGCCTCGAGAACGCATGTTGAATCGCGAGGTTTGCAAAGATATAGAGAATACTTGGTGAGTGTCTTTTGATATCAAGTTTTCCAGGCAAGGCTACGAGAAAGCAAGTTGACATCGCAAAGCTTGCAGAGATATAGAGAATACTAGGCGAGTGTCTTTTGATATCAAGTTTACCAGGCAAGGCTTTAGGAACGCTTGTTGACATCGCCAGGCTTGTCGAGAAAAAGAGAGTACTAGGTGAGGGTCTTTTGATATCAAGTTTACCAGGCAAGGCTTCGAGAACACTTGTTGATTTGCGAGCCTTGACCAGATATAGAGAATACTAGGCGAGTGTCTTTTGATATCAAGTTTACCAGGTAAGGCTTCGAGAACGTGTCTTGAAATCGCCAGGCTTGCCGAGATAAAGAGAATACTTGGTGAGTGATACCAGGCAAGGCTTTGAGAATGCTTGTGGAATCGCTGGGTTTGTCGAGATATTGAGAATACTAGGTGAGTGTCCTTTGATAGCAAGTTTACCAGACAAGGCTTCGAGAACGCTTGTTGAATTGCGAGGCTTGCCGAGATATAGAGAATACTAGGTGAGTGTCTTTAAATATCAAGTTTGACAGGTAAGGCTTCAAGAACGCTTCTTGAATCGGCTTGCAGAGATATAGAGGATACTATGTGAGTGTCTTTTTATATCAAGTTTACCAGGCAAGGCTTTGAGAATGCTTTTCTACATCGTGCGGCCTGACAAGATATAGAGAATACTAGGTGAGTGACTTTTGATATAAAGTTTTCAAGGCAAGGCCTCGAGAAAGCACATTGAATCGCTAGGTTTGCCAAGATATAGAGAATACTTTGAGAAGGCTTTGAGAATGCTTGCTGACATCACCAGGCTTGTCGAGAAAAAGAGAGTACTAGGTGAGTGTCTTTTGATATCAAGTTTTCAAGGAAAGGCTTCAAGAATGCACGTTGAATCGCTAGGTTTGCCGAGATATAGAGAATACTTGGTGAGTGTCTTTTGATACCAACTTTTCCAGGCAAGGCTACGAGAAAGCATGTTAACATCGCAAGGCTTGCAGAGGTATAGATAATACTAGGTGAGTGTCTTTTGATATCATGTTTACCAGGCAAGGCTTTGAGAACGCTTATTGACATCGCCAGGCTTGTCGAGAAAAAGAGAGTACTAGGTGAGTGTCTTTTGATATCAAGTTTACCAGTCAAGGCTTCAAGAACGCTTGTTGATTAGCGAGGCTAGCCCAGATATAGAGAATTTTAGGCGAGTGTCTTTTGATATCAAGTTTACCAGCCAAGGCTTTGAGAACACTTGTTGACATCGCCAGGCTTGTCGAGAAAAAGAGAGTACTAGGTGAGTGTCTTTTGATATCAAGTTTACCAGGCAAGGCTTTAAGAACGCTTGTTGATTTGCGAGGCTTGCCCAGATATAGTGATTACTAGGCGAGTGTCTTTTGATATCAAGTTTTCAAGGCAAGGCTTCAAGAATGCACGTTGAATCGCTAGGTTTGCCGAGATATAGAGAATACTTGGTGAGTGTCTTTTGATACCAACTTTTCCAGGCAAGGCTACGAGAAAGCATATTAACATCGCAAGGCTTGCAGAGGTATAGATAATACTAGTTGAGTGTCTTTTGATATCATGTTTACCAGGCAAGGCTTTGAGAACGCTTATTGACATCGCCAGGCTTGTCGAGAAAAAGAGAGTACTATGTGGATGTCTTTTGATATCAAGTTTACCAGTCAAGGCTTCGAGAACGCTTGTTGATTTGCGAGGCTAGCCCAGATATAGAGAATTTTAGGCGAGTGTCTTTTGATATCAAGTTTACCAGCCAAGGCTTTGAGAACACTTGTTGACATCGCCAGGCTTGTCAAGAAAAAGAGAGTACTAGGTGAGTGTCTTTTGATATCAAGTTAACCAGGCAAGGCTTTAAGAACGCTTGTTGATTTGCGAGGCTTGCCCAGATATATTGATTACTAGGCGAGTGTCTTTTGATATCAAGTTTACCAGGTAAGGCTTCAAGAATGTGTCTTGAAACGACAGGCTTGCCGCGATATAGAGAGTACTAGGTGAGTGTCTTTTGATATAAAGTTTAACAGGCAAGGCTTTGAGAATGCTTGTTGAATCTCGATGCTTCCCAAGATATAGAGAATACTAGGTGAGTGTCTTTTGATATCAAGTTTACCAGGCAAGGCTTTGAGAATGCGTGTCGACATCGCGAGGCTTGACAAGATATAGAGAATACTAGGCGAGTGTCTTTTGATATCAAGTTTACCAGGCAAGGCTTCAAGAACGCTTGTTGAATGGCGAGGCTTGCTGAGATATAGAGAATACTAGGTGAGTGACTTTTGATATCAAGTTTACATGGCAAAGCTTTGAGAATGCGTGTTGACATGGCGAGGCTTGCGGAGATATAGAGAATACTAGGTGAGTGTCTTTTGATATCAAGTTTACCAGTCAAGCCTTCGAGAAAGCTTGTTGAATCGCGAGGCTTTCCGAGATATAGAGAATACTAGGTGAGTGTATTTTGATATAAAGTTTACCAGGCAAGGCTTGAGAACGCTTGTTGACATTGCGAGGCTTGCAGAGATATAGAGAATACTAGGTGAGTTTCTTTCGATATCAAGTTTACCAGGCAAAGCTTTGAGAACGTTTGACATTGCAAGGCTTGCCGAGATATAGAGAATTCTAGGTGACTGTCTTTTGATATCAAGTTTACCAGGCAAGGCTTTGAGAATGCTTGTTGACATCGAGAGGCTTGCAGAGATATAGAGAATACTATGTGAGTTTCTTTTGTTATCAAGTTTACCAGGCAAGGCTTTGAGAACCCTTGTCTACATCGAGAGGCATGCAGAGATATAGAGAACACTAGGTGAGTGTCTTTTTATATCAAGTTTACCAGGCAAGGCTTCAAGAATGCATGTTGAATCGCGAGGTTTGCCGAGATATAGAAAATACTAGGTGTCTTTTGATATCAAGCTTACCAGGCAAGGCTTTCAGAACGCTTGTTGACATCGCAAGGCTTGCCGAGAAATTAGACACATGCACATTTTGTGCTGCTGTAGCGACCCATATGTAGAACAATTGCAAAAGTCAAATTTTTGAAGGTAAACCATTTTATCTATTAATCAACATATTTGATATTTGGAAACTAGAATATGACTTGTAATTTACGTAAGATAAATCCAATATTCAATATCACTTTTTATAACTGATAACTTTAATTGATTATCAACCCAAATATATCTTGTGGTGTTGCGTACTTTCCAAATGGCCCTCGTATATAACGTAATGCTATTGTCACGTATGCCCACTGGCTTTGCCCAACCTTGGAATTCATTTATAATTACTGATGACCATGATGACGTCGCGCACGATTATTGGCGTTCAAAACGGTTAAAAGCATTTTTTGCTGCTAACAGGAGCCATTTTTCATATTTTAACCAATTATTGTTTTGAGGCGTTGTATTGATTTTTAGTTCTAATTTATCATAGCTCAAAAACGCTTTTTGTGTGCGGTAAAATGTCTGTAACTCTGTAACAATAACGCCATAGTAAGTTTACGGAAATGCTTACTATTAACACCATTTTGACGTCAATTAGTTACAAAAATCAGTCTACGTTAAACGGAAATGTCACGTCGTATCCAGTTTGATTTTATTCTTTTAGAAGGGCGTCTCAAAAAGAAAAGTTATGTAACTCCTGACAAAAACCGCGCAAAAAACACAGGGAGGCTTCTTCGCCATGAGATGGCGTTTTATTGACATATTAAATGATTGTTCGTTTAAAATGTACTTTAATAATTGAGAAAAAAAAATCGCAATATATTTACATTGTCGTCTTCCATATTAAAATGTAAAACGAATCCGCCACTCTTAAAATTTATTACCAAAGCACGATTTTCATGAAAACGAATACACCTACTCTTTGCATTTAACCCATAAAGCGCCACCTACAATTTGCAGCAGACAATCTTAAATTTTGGAACTTTTTTATCAAAATTAACAAACAAGGCATGATAAATCAGACAATTCTCATGAAATATCATATTTTATTTTTGTTGAGAATTAGGAAAGATGTCGCAAAATTTGTCGTCTGCTGAAACTGTGATTGGCGGTTTAAGGGTTAAGCACAAGTCCACCTCAACAGAAAATTATATTTCCACATTGTACTTTGCTTCCTCACTTAAAATGTCGTATTTGAATTAAATCAGCCGAAAAATGAAAAGCCTGTGCCCATCTTGCTTAATTGTTGTTACCGGTGAGAAAGTGACGTTAAAAACGGAAACGTCAAACAAGGTATTTAAGAATAAACTGTCGTTTTGCATAGATCTTATTTACATGTACTTTATTTCAACTTCGTTTAAAGAGGACAGCACATTTAGCGATCCACGCTAGTCTGCCAGAATGTCCCTCTCATATATGACAAAAACATGAAATATGAGCCATTGCATGAGATTTCCATTAATGTGGCATTTTGACATGTGTAGACTCAGACGAGCCTATACAGCCTGCTTTTAGGCTTCGAAACTCCAAATGGTGTTCAGTCAGTAGCTTAACAATAACAGAATACTCAAGCGATTAGCAAAGGCTCTGATCAGACTGCGCATATGCGCAGGCTGGTCTGAGCTTTTGCTGGTCGTACATACCACATTGCTGGAAATCTCATGTCACGGCTAATATATTAAAAACATTAACATTTGGCAGCATTTTGTCTCGTCAATCTTGTGGATTTTCAAATAACAATAATGCACGTAAGCAGGAGCGCTTCCTGGTCAGACTTTGCGAATGCACAGGCCAGTCTGAGCCTTTTTGGTAAGTATCGAAATCATGTCATGTGATGGTTAAAATTACATGCAATGCAATAAGTATTTGCATGATACTTGTAACTGTTTACGGCAGGGAGATTTTACATGCTTAATATTTCACTGAATAGGTCCAAAATATCAACTTCAAACCAGAGTTGGGGTAATCGTAATCTGTAATCACGATTACTTGTAATTGATTACTTTTGTCAGTAATCATAAAGTAATCTGTAATCGTGGATTTTTATGATTACAAGTTATCATAATGTAATCAATTACATTGCAAAATAGCCTGTAATCATGATTACTTTACGATTACTTTATGATTACTTTTGCTTTTTTTTTTACAAAAAAATATGTAACTGGTTAAAACTGTTGTACAGTGACCAGCAATAGATCAAAGAGAATAATGGATGTTTGAAACAAGGAATGTCTGTTCTGTATGCAGCAATGAAAGGGTTATAAGATTAACCTGTGTCTGCTAGTGACAACATTGTCGTCTGCTGATATCCTTTGCAAACAGTTTCGACTCAATCAGGCCTAACAAAATGTCGGGCCAGATCTGAATTCAAACTTTTTGATACTGATTGTTTGTATCTTAACAAATAGTGCAGACCCGGGTGAAATGCCACCTTAATATGTTGCATTTCACCTGGGAGACAGTTTGCAAAGAATGTCTGTTCTGTATGCAGCAATGAAAGGGTAGATTAACCTGTCACCTGCTAGTGACAATCATCTGCTGATATTTGGACTCAATCAGGCCGAACAAAATGTTGGGCCAGATATGAATTCAAACTTCCTGATAATGACGCTATCCCTGAAAGAATTTGCATCAAAAGAATGGTAATCCTGAAAAATATGAACAGAAAACATGCAAAATTATCTAGCCAGATAAAAGTTTAGTAAAATATATAACATGCAGGAAAAGGTCCCTTGCATGTTAAATACAGTTGGATAGTCTTGAGCCAAGCTCAAGATTTGACATTATCTCATCAGATACATATCTAAAGGCAAAGCTTTCCCTGTCCAATTTCATCTTTCTGAAAAAAATTGTCTATAATAATTGTGAACATTGGATGACATTATTGGTCAACTTTTATTTATTTGCTCTGCTGTCAAATGAAATAAGGACCCTTTTCTTGAGTGTTTATTTAATCCTTGAGGAACTTTTATGACAGTTTAGTTTTAACACCTTTTAGCAAGTGTTTAATCTTGACCATTTTCCTGCTGAATATGATCTCATTTTAAGTTTCTACATAATTTTGTCATTCTTTTTATAGACTTAAATGAAACATAATAAATGTGTTCCAATTATCAGGATTAAATTAAATGAAATAAAAGAATATCCAAAAACATTAGGTAATAATGGAAGCTGAACTAATTTACTTCAGGAGGTCATGTTCTCAGAATATGATAAAATAAGGATAAAATCCAAATTCTTTATAAAGTATATAATCAAATTAAAAAAGCCCATACCTAATTCAGCATGCTTTAATAGTATGACTCAATGTTATATGATGGCACATAGATTCAGTTTAGAAACTTTGATCAGAAAGTGCAGTCATTCAGTCCAATAAGGATCTTAACTAACTATTATCTAGCCACCAGTCTTTGTTTTAAATAGCAGAGTTCTAGGTGCTTCATATTTATTATTGTAAACATCTTAGTTGTAGCTGATTTCTACATTACAAAAAAGATATTTTGAATAATTTTTATTTTAATTTCCCTTCCACAGAAACATAAATCTGAAGCACATGGAACTGTGTTATTTATGATGCATGTAAAACAATGGTCAAATTTGAGGTTGACATAAAACAGCCAAATATGGCTATTTTGACTGTACCAGGGATATTTTGCAAATACATGTAAGATAAATGAGATGATCAAATGTGTACCCATGCGTATATCTAGAATAATAAGGGATTTTTGAATAGTATTGTTTTATTCTTTATTTCATATAGTAAACCTTGTAGCTCTGTAATAGAATTGAGAACCATAGCTAAGTTTTCCTTTCTTCAGGAGAACATTCTTTTTAGTCTTGAAATATAATACAGTTAATTAATTGCTCAAAAGTAATCATAAGTAATTATACAGTATCATGATTACTTTGCAATGTAATCTGTAATTGTAATCGATTACATTAAAAAAAAAATAATTGTAATTGTAATCAGTAATCATGAAATTTCAAAGTAATTGTAATTGATTACATTTGCATGTAGTCGACCCCAACTCTGCTTCAAACCGCATTGAAAGCCGTGATTGTTGTTCAACCAGTCATATTATGAAATGTACTTAAAACTTTTAAAAATACGAAATTAGCCGTTATGATTTGACGTTACGCTATGTACGCCAATAACCGTACCCGACGTCTGATAGAATTTTCTGTCGCAAACATATAATAGATCCGAGTGAGACATAACGAAACCCAATCCACTATGCCCATGCAGCCACCTAATAATGTCTAGTCTCGTTTTAGCTGTAAGAAGTGGATCTAGATGATGGCACAGTCGTTTCTATACTTTGGCTATGGCAGTAACCTTTTACGGCAGCGTCTACAGTTGAGGAACCCAACAGCACAATTCGTGTCAGTGGGCGAGCTGAAGGTCAGTGCTGAAATAAACCGTATTCAACCTGATAACCACATATGCTGTTTAAGAGCGCGCTTCACTCTGGAGTCAATTGTTCAGTGTAATTCCCTTACCAATATGGATTCGTCGTGTGACGATTTCCTGTCTGGATCTAGTACTTAGCAACTGGTAAATTAAGTGTCTTGCTCAAGGACACAACACAGCGACTCCACCGGTGGCGAGTCTCGCACTAGCAACACGTCACTCCCAAGTCTAACGCTCTACCAAGCTTGCAGACCATCTAACTGTTCTATATCTACATAGTGTAGCTTACCTCAGTCAATTTGGCTCATTGTTAGCTATTGTACATCGTTTGATGTCCGGCGTCGTCAATCCGTCAATAATTGCTTTGAACATGTACAAAGGCTTACATCTCCTATGACCAGAGTTTCGATTGTTGATGCAAAGTAATGTACTCCTCAGTGGTAGGACGCTCTTTCCTGTTTGCTTAATAAAGTTAAATGAGCCGTGACATGTGATTTCCAACAATGTGGCATTTTGACATGTGTAGACTCAGACGTGCCTGTGCAGCCTACTTTTAAGCTTAGAAACTCCAAATGATGTTCGGGCAGTAGCTTAACTGTCCTAAAATATTCAAGCGACAAGGAAAGGCTCTGATCAGACTGCGCGTATGCGAAAGCTGGTGTGAGCCTTTGCTGGTCGCACATACCACATTGTTGGAAATCTCATGTCACAGCTCAAATACTTTATTTGTACGTACAGACGTACTATGCCCCTTTATTTTCAAATATAAAATGGCATGCAAATCGCCATTTGAGCCAGCACATAAGATTTTGACGAAGGCTCAGGCGAGACTGTGCAAATGTGCAGTCTACGCTGCTCGCATGAATGGCACACAAATCTCCATTTTGAGCAAGCACATGAAAATGTTACTCTGATGAAGGCTCATGCGAGACTATGCAAATATACAGACTCACCGGTCTTCGCTGCTCGCATGAATGGCACACAAAATGGCCGCAGCAAATGAGAATTTGGTACTGTGACGAAGGCTCAGGCAAGCCTGTGACAATGTGTACTCACCAGTCTTCGCTGCTCGCATCAAGGACACACAAAAGGCCAGTTGAGCCAGCACATTAGATTTTGGTACTGTGGCGAAGGCTCAGGCAAGCCTGTGCAAATGTTCAGATTCACCAGTCTTCACTACTCGCATGAATGGCTGACAATTCGCTATTTGAGCCATCACATGAGAATTTGTTACTCTGACAAAGGCTCATGCGAGACAATGCAAATATACAGACTCACCAGTCTTCGCTGCACACAAATTGCTATTTGAGCCAACACAAGCTTTTGTACTGTGACGAAGGCTCAGCAAACCTGTGCAAACTCAACAGTCTTCGCTGCTCGCATAAATGGCACACAAATTGCCATTTGAGCCAGCACAAGCTTTTGGTACTGTGACGAAGGCTCAAGCAAACCTGTGCTAACTCACCAGCCTTCGCTGTTCGCATGAATCGCACACAAATCGCCATTTGAGCCAGCACAAGCTTTTGGTACTGTGACGAAGGCTCAGGCAAACCTGTGCAAACTCACCAGCCTTCGCTGTTCGCATGAATCGCACACAAATCGCCTTTTGAGCCAGCACAAGCTTTTGGTACTGTGACGAAGGCTCAGGCAATCATGTGCAAACTCACCAGCCTTCGCTGCTCGCTTAAATGGCACACAAATTGCCATCACGAGGATTTTGGTATTGTGACGAAGGCTAAGGCAAGCCTGTGCAAACTCTCCAGTCTTCGCTGCTTGCATGAATGGCACACAACTAGCCATCTGGCTCAAATGGCAATTTGTGTCATTTATGAGAGCAGCGACGGCTACGAGTCTGCACCAGCAATAGTATGCAACCATCGGTGCGTTGAATCAATGATTCAAAAACAAGTGACACAATAGAGGTTGCAGATGACATCACACACCTTGAGTTGTCTTTCTTGGTGGAGACAACCAACCATGTTTTCTACTCGATCTTAATGTACTTTGAGCATATTTTTTCCCCGCTATCCCTCGGTAAACTAAGATGAAACCTTAATTATTCAATTTCTAAGAGCCTCAAAATTAAACATTGTGTGGTTCTAAATCTCAGACTCTTTTTATCACTGCGTAATAATCCGATAAAAATTGTGCACAAAACTCTGGTTATTGTCTCCAATATGGTGGATCAAGGGAGAATAATCTTACAAAACTTCGGCCTGTGCAACCTCTCTATTTGCTGGCCAAACCATAAAATAAATCACCAATTGCATCTCAGAGCCATAAAATGCAATGTTACCGACGGTCTGTGCGCACCCGGTGTCATCACAAATAAAATAAATGCAAGCTTATAAAGAAATCATAAAGTCAACAGATATAGACTTTGATAACCTTACCGCCTTTCCTGCACATCCTGTGCTTTTACATTTACCTGTGTGGTGTCGGCTGGCTTCTTGCGACGGTCTTTGACTATAATACAATTACAGGGCTACAGACTTGGATTTACTAACTTTGACGGAGATACAGCATTAACCAGATGGAAAGGAGGAGCTGCTACAATAATGCCAAGTACAGACAACAGTGTATGGGGATGTATATGGAGGCTGTCTATACAGGATCTGCCTTCCCTCGACAGGTATGACATTCTAAGAAAACAATCAAATTGTCATTTCATATCTTAATATCTATTCACAGGTACACATTCACAAACAGTGAGGACCCAGTTGAAATGCCGCATAAGGCGGCATTTCATCAGGGTCTGCACTATTTGCCAAGATAAAATGAATCTTCAGCGATAAAAACTTGATCATCATTTTTTAGAAATTTTTACCAGCAACCCATACTTATTGCATCAATAATATGCATGGGATAATCCATCAGAATGAAGGGTTTAAGATACATGTAGCTTGCCAATTTTAACTTTTATTTATTATGTTTAAAGGCAGATTACAACCTTATGATTTCACACAGGGTACAACAATGGTTATTTCTGAGAGCGCCTTAAGATTACTCACACTGTACATGTACTTCAATGGTAAAGGGTTTCGTCCAGTGTGCTACAATGAATATGGTTAATAAGTATATCATTGTGCTTAGATGGGTTCAGATTTATCACATATGAGTACACACTCAGGTGGTATATGATATCTCCCTCCAATGGTCTACAATTTCTCAAGTTAGTTTCATTCAGGATTCTGGTTTCTCTGTGCCATTAAATGATTTATTTTTTCTTCAATGGTATGGTTTCTTCAATCGTTGTATGATTTCTTTGGTGCCATTCAATGGTATATTTCTCCCTGTGTCCTTAAAGGCAGGAGTAGGGTATATAAGGCAGAATAACCTTCAGTTTCACCACTTTCTTCATTGCACTCAAGCTGTGAACATCTACAAGAGCTTATCTCTAATTTGATTAACTCCTGGCATATACCTGGATTATAGTTGACAGGTCTGATCAGCTCAGTGACCATGCTGTTTATTAGCCTTAGCAAGCCATTGGTCCAAATTGATCAGACAGTAGGTATGCTCCGCCTACTTATTGTCTCATATTAAAGCCATTCCCCTGCCGGGGGGTACAGGATTCCTGCCTTTAATGGGTATGGTTATCCAGATGTCCTTCAATGATATGGTTTCTCCCAGTGGCCTTTCATGTAACGGTTGACTTTTATTGGCTTCCTGTTTCTCCCAGTACCAGTAAACTTAAATGGTATTGTTTTACTTTGTGACCTTCAAAGGTATAGTTTCTCACAGTGGCCTTCAATTGAGTGGCTTCTCCTAGTGGCCTTCAATGGTAAATAGTTTCTCTCAGTGGTCTTCAATCATATGGCTTCTCCCAGTGGCCTTCAATGGTATAGCTTCTCCCAGTGGCCTACAATGGTATGGCATCTTTCAGTGGCCTTCAATGGTATGGCATCTTTCAGTGGCCTTCAATGGTATGGCTTCTCTCAGTGGCCTTCAATGGTATGGCTTAACCTGTGTCCTTCAATGGTATGGCATCTTTCAGTGGCCTTCAATGGTATGGCATCTTTCAGTGGCCTTCAATGGTATAGCTTCTCCAAGTGATCTTCAATGGTATGGCTTCTCCCAGTGGTCTTCAATGGTATGGCTTTTCCCAGTGATCTTCAATGGCATTGCTTCTCCCAGTGTCCTTCAATGGTATGGCTTCTCCCAGTGGTCTTCAATGGTATGGCTTCTCACAGTGGCCTTCAATGGTATAGCTTCTCCCAGTGGCCTACAATGGTATGGTTTCTCCCAGTGGCCTTCAATGGTTTGATTTCTCCCAGTGGCCTACAATGGTATGCCTTCTCCCAGTGTCCTTCAATAGTATGGCTTCTCCCAGTGATCTTCAATGGTATGTCTTCTCCCATTGGCCTTCATTGGTATGACTTCACCCAGTGTCATTCAATAGTATGACTTCTCCCAGTGTCCTTCAATGTTATAGTATCTCCCAGTGGTCTTCAATGGTATGGCTTCTCCCAGTGTCCTTCAATGTTATAGTTTCTCCCAGTGGTCTTCAATGGTATGGCTTCTCCCAGTGTCCTTCAATGTTATAGTTTCTCCCAGTGGTCTGCAATGGTATGGCTTCTCCCAGTGGGCTTCAATGGTATGGCTTCTCCAAGTTGTCTTCTATGGTATGGCTTCTCCCAGTGGCCTTCAATGGTATGGCTTCTCCCAGTGGTCTTCAATGGTATGGCTTCTCCCAGTGATCTTCAATGGCATCGCTTCACCCAGTGTCCTTCAAGGGTATGGGTTCTCCCAGTGGCCTTCAATGGTATAGTTGCTCCCAGTGGCTTTCAAAGATTTATGGCTTCAAATGTATTTCACTGGTTTATTAGCTCTCCTTCTATCCTACTGTCCTTAAATGGTTTATAAGTTCTACCTGTACAAGTCATTGGTTTTTTTGAATACCCCAAATATCATTCAATGCTTTTTTTCTCACTGAACCCTACAATGGTTCAGGGGACAAAAATATTTCAATATTGTACTTGTCCTGCAGGACGAGTGACTTACAATTTTCACTCATCTTGCAAACACATGGACTTGTCCTTTAAAAGTGTATGCAAAAAAGAACATAATATAGTAAAGAACATAAGGGAGTACAGTCAAACCTGTCTTAAGCAAGCGGTCAAGGGATAACCCAAAATCGCTTGCTTAAGACAGGTGGCTGCTTAATAGAGGTTCAGCTAATATGGCCATATGATCGAGGAGACATCGTGGAGACCTTATTGAAACATTCAAAATACTTAAAGGATTAGAAGGCATTCCAACGAATAGCCTTTTTGAACTAAATACTTCTGTCACTAGAGGAAATTCTCTCAAGTTAAATAAACCAAGATCAAGATTGAACATCAGATATAATAATTTCAGTCAACGTGTGATTAATGCATGGAATCGACTTCCAGAGCGAGTAATATCATCTACAACTGTGAACGGATTCAAAAACAACTTAGATAGACATTTTCAAGAATTACATGGGGTTTCTATGACTCGGTCGCTTAACCCCTAGGCTGCACTTTAGGGTGTGGCCAACAGGTATAACAGGTATACCCATATAATAAAGTTAAAAATTAAGAAGAATAAGGGTACACTGGTGCAGTTATTGCATTTCTTCATACAATATATAAATGAAAGAAAAAAAACATATAACAAAAATATGAATTAAAACAAAATCATGTCCATTCAGTCTAAAGATTCCCATGTATGTCAAAAGAGTTTGCCTTTGGATTTAGAGACAACACTGCTAACCTTATTTTTTCTAGAAGCTAAAACTTGATTTTGATAAGCAAATGCATGTTTAATGGTCATTGTATATTGAACAAGAAGAGAATGTTGTTAGAATTGTAAATTTATTCAGGTGAAAAAGAATCGAAAAATTGTTAAAATTTTGTCACTCAAAAATAACTTCTTTTTTTTCTCAAAAGCTATTGCTTGTTGACTCTTAGCAAACATTGCATCCTTGTGTAGTAAGTATGCCTCCAGCAAAGAGTATTACTTTGCATTTTGTTTTTCACACATTTACCGTTAAACATCTGTCACGGTATGGATGGATGCACTTTGGCAGCGGCAGAACGCTTTGAAGTCGACAAATTTATCGGCTGACTGGCTGTGATATTTATATCTACGACTGGTTACCCGCTTGCAATAATGGTTACCCGCTTACAAAAAAATCAACAAGTGGTGTTCGATTAGCGTACCGGTAATCAGGTTTCGGTTACTGTCGACGCTGTTTTTAATCCATATGTGCTGGTTTCCTGTACCATGCCATAGTGTTTGATTTGCGTAAACACTCGAACTTAGTTGAATTCGGCTTCGTGGCCGTTGTGGATCGATTGCGCCACAAACTTCCAAATAGTTGGGCCCAATAACCTCCGCATAGGGTAGCGGCCGTTGAAGAATTTATTCTGGGAGACACCACTGCTGGGGAGTTAAATTGCATCAAGCATATGACCGGTGCAAAAAAGTTAAAATCGATGAAATTTAATCAACCTGCCCGCTAACAAATGGCCGTTAAAGGACACACTTTCAGCGTTTTGGGGCAAATTTCGTTGACCGCTGGCCGCGTTGGACAGGTGCACGCTTAATAAAGGTGCATTTGCATTGAAAATCGTTCGGGGGGGCTCTGAAATGGCCGCTTATGAGAGGGTCACGCTTAATAGAGGTGGCCGCAACAGCAGGTTTGACTGTAATATGTAATACGACTTCCTTGATTTATTCTTCCCAAAGCACTCAGCCTTTCTAGATTTCACTCGTAATTACGAGCGGGTGAGTGGAGTTTTTGTCCCCTGTGGTTTATGGTTTAAGTGTTCACCAATTATTTGTGATTTCTCCCAGTGTCCTTAAAGGGTTTATCCCTGTCAAAGCGTTATTGGGAAAGATCAAATGACTATGATATCAAGTTAAAGGAGGTGTATTGAATCAAAAGAGTTCCCTTTTACAATATGGATATGGTTACATTTCTTAGAGCTGCATATATTGTCAGTTTTATGTGGAGTTTCATGATGCAGTGAAATAACACCTAATAGGAATAATTTACCAGGTCGCGTAGCACAGTCGGTAACGTGTCTGGCTACAGTTTGGTCAAAATCCAGCCAGTAGTTTAGGAGGAGATGTCCTTTGAAGCAATTGTTGACGACACAGGACGGACATCGAACGATGACAATAGCTCACCATGAGCCAAAGGCTCAGGTGAGAAAAAATAGGAATAATTTAAACCCTCACAAATATCTGCACAAGTGAAAATGTGTTTTCTGCAACTCATGTTGAGGTTAGCAACTCATGTTGAGTTTAGCCTTAAACCGTCAAAAGCAAATACATTCAAATTAGATATGTGTGTTTCATTGTTAATAAATTACATTTGCTCCAATTGCTCTCATTAAATTACATTATCAAATAACATCGCATCTGAGAGTGATATAACACCATGCAATAAAATCGATAGACCACTAGTGATTTACAATTTTAGTTTTGTTACGTAATGACGTCTATTATCACATTGCGTAAAAGATGGCAAAATCTTGACATTTTCACGCAAAAAATGTGATTTTTGATTAATTTTAATGTCATCTGATAAATAGAATCTAACATTTGTGCTCCTGTATTATTGAATTTATTAAACTTGTTGCGTAAAAACAAAAAAAAATGTTGACAAGCTTCGCATTTTATCACTTTTCCCAAACTCGTGCACATTTATTTAGGGAATAATGGTGGTTTTTTTTCTGACACAAAAATAGTATATAGAGGATCTTACATGAGTGCTCATGTTTTATTGAATTTATTAAACAAGTTAAGGAAAAGAGATAAAATGCAAGGAGCACAAATGTTAGATTCTATTTATCCTAATATTATGACATTAATATTACTTTGAAGTCTCATTTCTAATGTAAAAATGTTTATTTCACTCCCAGATGCCACATCATATGATAAATCATAATTATGTGCTCTGACAGCATGCTGCTTTTGTCAGTGAGAAGTTTTATCCTAATTACTTTGTGTGCTTATGATAAGGTTATCATAATGACATTGTGTCTTGTTACACATGTCTATGGTATCTAGCATCTTTTCATTAACAGGATGTATGCCATTTAAAAATGTACAGTCACATATTCCATGCCTAAGCAGCTGACCTTAAGCATGCTGCATTATATCAGATCTGGCAGACATCCAACACACTTATTTTCCCAGACAACAGGTCATGAGATTTTTACATGGGTTGTCAATAAGCAAATAGGGCTGAAGAGAGTACAATGTAAACTGTATGTATATACATACAGGGTTGTTCCAAAAGTAAGTCAAGTTTTGCTAAAAAGTGCAACAAAATTTTAACATCTTTTGACAACTAAAAAGCACTAGTGATATCACATTTACCATGCTTGCTATAGTTGAATATCCCTTAGGCCTGTGTAACAAAAGCATGACCATAGAAGATAATGCACATGTAGGAATAATTGTATAATTTGTGGTTGCTTGTGGTTGCTTAAAAATAAAGACTAAATTCTCTTGCTTTCAAACTTTCAGTTATTGTACTTATCATGCTAATAAATGTTAAAATGCCAACAGTTATTGGGATTTTAACATTTATGAGCATGATATATTTCATACTCAGTTTAGATGAGCATGATTTTTTTTATAAACTCAAGGCCTAGCCTATATATTCTAACAATTAAACATACTTTTCTTAGGGAGGGCAGTGGCTCAGTGGTAGAGTGCTTGACTCAAGCCCGAGAGGCTGTGGGTTTGAGCCTCACCGGCGTCACTGCGTTGTGGTCCTTGAGCAAGACACATTTATCCTAGTTTAGTACTGGTTCAACCCAGGAAGACCCGTCCCTGTTTAACTGAAAGATTGTTGATGGAACATAAAGAATCAAATTAAATGAAAAAAGTCAATAAGCAATGCTTATTAGATACCCCCCGCACAGTAAGTCGTGAATAAACTTGGCAAGTTATAGTTCAAACCAGCAGACCTTAGTTTTGAAAAGAAAATTTCAGTAGAATCTGTGCAAACATAAATTATAAACTCCTTCATGCATATGTTCAAAGTGTCTACATTGTATAGGAAAAGTATCAAATTGTTCCATCAAAAGCTGTAGTAGGAGTTGATCCGCCCATGAAGGAACTATCGATGCATATACAAACACCTTTTCAGGGAAAAATTGTCTAAGTTCTCACAGCTGTCATTTTGTCAAAAATTATTTTTTCTGAACCAAACTCCTTCATGCATATGTTCAGTGCGTCTACATTGTATAGGAAAAGTATCAAATTGTTCCATCGAAAGCTGTGGTAGGAGTTGATCGGCCCGTGTATGGCCTATAATAGCATTAGAATAAAACCCTATATAAAAAGCCATTTCGAACTACAAAGGAAAATTACTCTAAGAATTGGCCCCTAGCCCTAACTTTTTTGTCTTAAGTATTTGTCTTGCATGTATGAACATGTTTGCAAGGTTTGATGAAAATCCAGCAATGACTCTTCAAGATATTAAGGAAACAAAACGTTACGGACGGACGCACGCACAACGTGAAAACAGTATACCCACCTTAAACAAAGTTTGCAGGGGGTATAACAAACAAAACAAACATACTTTTCTTTTCCAGACAAGAACTATTTTATGAGCCTATTGACATCCAAGTAAACAGTACTGATGGAAACACACACAGCTGTCGGTCTTATATTGCACCACCACCCTCAGAAGACTGTACATTCGATGCTCGACCATCTCCTATGTATATGGACGTAATCATACGAGGTGCTCATCAAAACAATTTACCCTCGGACTACATCAAGTCCTTAGAAGCAATCAAAACTAATGGATTCAGCGGAGAAGTACCAATATACCAAGAGGTCTTAAAACTCATTTCATGATAGTACAGTATCCTAGCTTAACTCATTACCTACTAGGGATGACTGAAGCTTTCGATAAACCTTTGTCCTGCTGAAAACTGGTGTATTGCTTTTTTGAAACTTGTGTAGATCTGCTGGCTTCAACCATCTGATCTAGATGCACACCATTTGTAAGCTGCTTGGACAAGAGTAGATTGTGTATTTACAAATGATTTTACAATATACAGTAAAACCTGTCTTAAGTGGCCATTAAAAAAGAAGACCAAAATTGTTTTTCAAGACCAATTATCGCTGAAGCAGGTCAAAAGTATTGCAGCATTCTTCAGTACTTTCGACCTTCATTAAGCTACCATTTGTCATTAAGATCTTTGTTTTGTCTATTTTTGAGTGGCTGCTTAAAACAGGTTTTACTGTAATAGGAATATGATCAAGATTGATATTTGTACACTGTAAAATTAAAACTTTTGGGAGCCAAGATCTCATCATTTTGTAGTCAATTCTTTCTACAAAACTTTTATGAAAAGCATTTTTTATCCTGAAAAGATTTTTTGTCCTGAAAATGTCATCTGCTTTTTACGTCAAACTTCAGATTTGATCATGGAAGGAAACCCCATGGACAATGATCAGACTGCTAAATCTGATCATGGTCCATATCGTTTGCAATATAGGCTCCTAGTCATAGGGCCAGTTAAGCAAAAATAATTTACGTAGAGTAATGATAATTTTCTTATCCATCAGTGTAAACATGTGTTTTGGGTGCTCAAAAGAACCAGCTCATCGAGACGGTTCTTTTGAGTACCCAAAACATGTTTTGGTTGAAAATAATTTTCAGTTACGCACTCTTATCTGGGGGGCCTGCTAGTGTGTATAAGCAGATAAGTGAGGAGACGATAATCGTCATGAAAGATGGGAAAAGGGTTAAATTGCAGGTGATGGTCAAGGTCACTGGCATTCATACACAAGGTTCATTCAGGCAAGGTTGTGTAAAATTCAAGGACTTCTCAGACTTTCCTACAGTTTTCAAGGACTGAAAACTTATGAAAAATAAAATTCTACTTTGGAAATGCTAGAGTCCATTTCTAAAGATATTAATTTTAAAAAAATCAGTATAAAATTGTGGTGCCTTTATTTGGTGCAGCATATGCTGCACCAAATAAAGGCACCACAATTTTATACTGATTTAGGTCTCCAAAAACAGTGTTGAATCCTCTTGTAAATGGTAAAATACAAGGACTATTCAAGGCCTTTGAGTGTTTTTCAAGTACTTTTATAGGCAAATTTAATTTTCAAGGACTCTTCAAGACAGTCCTGTATATTCAAGTACTTTTAAAGCCTGTGCGAACTCTGATACAGCATTGCTTTGTTTCATCATAGTATGTTAACTTGATTAGATTGTTTCCATGTGATGATGCATTGCAGAAGTTTGGAAACCTCCATGCAAGCCAAACCATTTTTGAGCTTTAACAGCAGAATCTCCCCGCAGTAGCTTTGACTGCACTCCGTTTGAAGGTTGTGGTTCTGTTCTTGTTGTTGATAATTTGTTTACTGTTGCTCCTATTGTTGACAGGGCATTTGTGTGTAGTCCTAGCTTTGCGGTATTTAGTGTTCTTTCTAGTTTGTCAATCATCTTGCTGAGGAAGACAGAGCTTGTTGCTTTACTTTAATTGTCTTCTTGCTGTCTTGTAGCTGTTAGTGTTCTATGTCTCTTCCTCATGTTGCTGTGAGTTGGTCTGCAGTGTGTGATTGTGGCATTTCCTGGTCATACTCATTTACTTTTTGCCCCATATGATTTTCAGAATCTGCTAGGATGACCCTTGACAAATGGATAGATTAAAATAAGTTATTTACAATACGTACATAATTTTATAAAAACATTTTTAAATACAATCAAATAAGCACATTGTGTACATAACTTTTTCAAAATTATTAACCCTCATTTAAAACAGTGCAGATCCAGATTAGTCGACTTCAAATGAAGCCAGCTAATCAAAATCCATACTTTTTACACATTGAATCTGTAATCTAATGCCTTTGTGGATGTAAGGAGACATCTGATTGGAAAATGTCAAACATTTGAGACAGTTTATCCTGCGAAATACCATCAGACACTCGACACTATTGCGTTAACATCCGTTTTCATTGGCTTGAGGGACAGAAATACAATATAATCTTAAAATTCCTCCATGCCACTCATAAAAATGTATAACACCTAGCTCACACCTTGTGCGTTGTAACTTCTATCAATGTGGATTGAGTAACCCTTTGTATTCTGTGAAGTATTTTTACAAACAGTGAAGACCAAGATAAAATGCATTAATATAGGTTCATTGTGTGTTTGAAAAGTGTGAATCCAGATTAGCTGGGTTCTGAATCTACACTGTCTTCAAAAGAGGGTAAAGAACTCTGAAAAAGGGTATGTTCACAGGGTGCTTATTAAGTAAAATCTGCTCGCCACTTCAAATAAGTGTCAGAAATCAGTCTACACATCTCTTTGTTTGCTTGTACAGTAAAACCTGTCTAAAACGGCCACTCTCAAAAAGACCAAAAATTGGTTTTCAGGACCTATTTTGCTTAATGCAGGTCAAAAGTATTGCAGAATGGGAGCATTCTACAATCCTTTCGACCTTCATTAAGCTACCATTTGTCATTAAGACCTTTGTTTTGTTTATTTTGAGTGGCCGTTTTAGACAGGTTTTACTGTAGTAACTAGTTTTGAAGTTAAACACTTTTCATTTATCACATTTTCTAGCACAAACTCCTCAGCCAGGCTCCACAGCAGTTAAAACCAGTCTCTTTTTTTCAAGTAACTGACAACTGCCCTGCTTGAATCAGAGGTAGACAGAGGGTAGCCTGTACAAAACTAAAGACCAGACTGCGGCTCTTTAAACTCGGGGCCTACTTGTAACCTATTGCTCTGAGCAGCCCTTGCATGTTCCTAGAAATATCTGTAGTGGGTATACTCATTGGAATCATCTCAAAGAGATGCTTCCAATGAGTACCACAACAAATATTTTCAAAGAGAATTTTAAGAAAAATATTTTTTTCCTGTCTACTAAGGTTTTGGTTATATGGGTCTTGTCGCGAGAAAACCTGTCTTCGGGGTTTCCGACAAAGTGAGACTCAAACCGTTCTCCTCAGCGACAGAAACTAGCTAGAAAAATGAAATTTCGCTCAAAGCAAGTCTTGATATGATACTTTTCAAACCGCGAATTACAAAGGCGTTGATCAGACTGCGTGGATGTGCAGGCTGGTCTGCGCCTTTGTTGTTCGCGAACCACCGAAAACAGGTTTTCTCGCGTCCTGGCCCAATTATCATCTTAAACCAATGAGTTCTTTCGTGGCTATTTTCATAAGTTGATTAAAGTCCACATTGAGATGGCTTCTCCAGAATCTTCTTACTCTGCCCCAGGTGGTAGCTGGGTAACACGGACTAGCAATTCCGTGAAATATCCGAGCAATCGCTCTTCCACTGAGACTGTGTTCTTGACCATAGAGATTATAGAATTGCCTGATGTCACCTATCAACTGATCTATATTGAACTGTGGGATCTGAAAGTAAATATAGAGGCTCTTACATGAGTGCTCATGATTTAATGAATTTATTAAAGGAGTTGGGGAAATGAGTTTAATAAATTCAATAAAACAGGAGCATCAATGTTTGATGCTATTTCTCATTACATAAAATTACTTAAACAGCGCATTTTTGGTGTGAAAATGTCAAGATTTTATCATCTTTTACGCAACATTATAATGGATGTCATCACTTAATGTAACTAAATCTGTAAACCCCTAATGGTTTATAGATTTTATTGCAAGGCGTTATATCACTCGCAGACGCGACATCATTGATAAAAAACACTAGTCACTTGAAGCACCAAACAATATGATATATTTTTTTTCCAATTTTGGGCAATATATATGGAAATCATATGGGCCATGACGTGACAAAACCTGTCTTCAGGGTTTCTGACAAAGCCAGACTCAAACCAGTCTCCTCAGTTACAGAGACTAGTAAGAAAATTGAAAATTCACTTGTAGCAAGTTTAGATATGATACTTTCCAAAAAGGGAATAACAAAGGCGCTGATCAGTCTGCACGGATCAAAAACAGGTTTTTTCCCATGTTTTTTCATGCATTAAAATTTCATGATTGGCCCAGTTCCAAAGAAGCTGCTTGAATACATGGCAGCTAGGCCTCTGATGATGTTCAAACATCTTCCAAGGGAAATCAGCAAGTGTTAATGGAATGATACAAACAGGCTTGTTCAATAATCTTGTATTTCATTACCTCAATCCACTCAAAATCACCCACTAAAATATTAAAAAATTCCCTTTCTTCCACTAGATCTCTGTAATATATAAAATGACATTAGGTTGTAAACTTTCAAAATGTCACAATGACACTGACGCACACAACGTCTATAAGAACTAAATCCGGTTTCACTTTAAGAAATGTAAAGTAAAAAACCATTGTATAAACAGCATGCCAATCTCATGATTTGAACATTTGCCAATGGCATCAAACAGCTATGGCCATAGATATAAGGATCATACATGTTTTAACTCTTTGCCCCCCTGGGAAATTTTTCCCGCTTTTTAGTACAGTCTGCTGATTTTTTCAAAATCAACTTTTTAGAAAAAATCTTTCATGAATACGATCAGAGTGTCAAACAGTTTTGATCCAGATCTGGCCCGACTTTACAGTATTTGTGTCCAATACTATACCAGGAGCATAAAACTATACAATAACTTACCGATTCTTCTAGTATCTCTGGTTGTGTATTAGCTTCTGTCACAGTTTGAGCATCAAAGTATTCATTCAATATAGTTTTCAGTTTGTCATTTCTTGTTTTATCCAGACTATCACAACACATCCAGTAATTCTTATGAGAAACACTGAAACAGATAAACCACAATACAGCAAGACAAGTACCACATGGTTCATAAAGGCAAGCTTGAGTAAAAATCAAGGACTTTTCAAGGACTTCTAAAGACTATCCTACAGTTTTCAAGGACTAAAAGTATGAAAAATCCTGATTTAAGTGTTAAAATTCTACTTCCGAAATGCCAGACTGAGATAATGGAGAAATTAGTACTAGAAGATGTGATTTTCCAGTACTTTTCAAGGCATATTTAATTTTCAAGGACTTTTCAAGAAAGCCCTCTATATTCAAGTACTTTTCAAGCCTGTGTGAACCCTGTACTATATTTGTCCTTCATGGGTGAAAGTTCAAAATTTCTGAAATCCTGAACTTTTGAAATTCAAATCTTAAAACTTGTTGTATGCTGACAAATTATTAAAAAAATCAATTTGAATAGTCAATTATCCCAAGATGAACTGAAAATAAACCAGAGAAGCTATTAAAATCTGCCTAAATCAGCATTTTGCGGCTGACTTTCTGTTGAAAGTCAGCCTCAAAATCCTGAATTCAGGAGTAATCCCGAAAACTTTCTTCCATGGACCTAATAAGTTAAATAGTCAATTGTCCCAAGACGAACTGAAAATAAACCAGGGAAGCTATTAAAATTGGCCTAATTCAGCATTTTGAGGGTGACTTTCATAGAAAGTCAGCCTCAAAATCCTGAATTCAGGAGTAATCCTGAAAACTTTCACCCATGGACCTAATAAGCCCACTTGGCACACAACTTTCTTCCAAATCAATATCCTCTTTGAATTAGAAATGACATTTGTCGAATCAGCTTATGAAATTTCAAGACCCTAGGATGCATGGTTCAACGGATGTTGGAGGCATTAAATTTGTGATGGAAGTAGGGATGGGCCACTTGCAGGAAGGACCAACAAGCCAAAAGCAATAAAAAAAAAGTGTAGATCCAGGCCCCCAGGTTATAAAACTTTTTTCATGCTCAACTCAACTGAGCACAAAATTTCAACTGCTCATGAAAACTAAAATGCTGAAAAATATATATATTTCCTGCTTTAACCTCTCAGATGTTGTATTTATCCTGCTAATAAATGTTAAAATGCCAACACTTGTTGGCATTTCAGGGGTGGAAAATTCTTAAATTTTTTACTCGTCCTACACCACCATATGTATTGGTAATTTCAATACTTAACATTGGAAACAGTCAAAATTTCTACTCATCCTACAGCATAAGGCACTCGCCATGGCGAGCGGACGAGTGGATTTTTCCAGCCCTGCATTTTATCATTTATGAGCAGGATAAATTTCAAGCTCATTTGAGATGAGCATGAAAAAAGTTTTATAACCTCGGGACCCGGTCAGTTGGCTTCAGAATCCAGCAGACCGGGATCTTCACATCTTTTCAGAAATAGGTCCATAGATGCTTTAATAATGAAATCATTACATTGGACTTGAAATCAGAAGTTCAAATAGTGTAAATTACTTAACCATGTGGCTCTTCCTCACAGTACTGTGGATTGGTCTGCAGCATGTGATTGTGGTACTTCCTGGTCCGAGGTTATAAAATTTTTTCAAACTCAACTCAACTGAGCATGGAATTTATCATGTTTATAAATGTTAAATGCCAACAATTGTTGGCATTTTAACATTTATTAGCATGATTAATACAACATCTGAGAAACTTAAAGCAAGAAACTTCTTGGTTTGTCGGTATTTAAGTTTTTATGAGCAGTTGAAATTTCGTGCTCAGTTGAGCATGAAGAAAGGTTTTATAACCTCGGGGCCTGATCATACTCACTAAGAACATGTGTGCTTTAAAGGTTGAATGCAGAGGCTTTGATAATACATGGGTTATAGTATTTCAGCAAACAAAAACAAGCAAAACTACCCTTAAACTTTAAGCATTGATATTTTTCATTTCAATTCTACAACTAGGCCTAGATAGACCTTGAGATGCTGGAAATATTTTAGCCCTGTGCAGGATTTGAACTTTGACCCCAAAATTTCTGTCTAGCATGGCAACCTTCTTGGTCAAGGAAACAGGACCATTTCAACAAACTTTTGGAACCCTACCCATTGAAGTCCTATATGAAAATTTGGTGAATTGGTCCGGTTTAAGGGAAGATGTCAGAAAATGTTGACAGGCTGCCAGAGCGAATTATTTAGGATTTGTTCTCTCCAATGGGCCTTCCCTTCAGGGGAGCTAAAAATGGTAGCTATATGTGCACAGTGGGGATATTGGGGCAAATACAGTAAACGTTTGCGGGCTTATCACACAAAATATATCATCTAGACTGATAAATGATCTGGAAAAAACAGATCCTTCAGAAATAGAGAGAACCTACAAAACTTGAAAATGGACTAACATTTTATTATAAAAATATATCAACACTATATCGATGTATAGGGAGAGGGTTTACCCACTCCATGAGGCACAACTGCATCTCTAAATAATCTGTAAAAAACCTGTTGATCGGTCACATACACAAGCCTTGTATCACATACACACACTAGATGAAAGAAAAAGAACTACAAAAGAAATCATCTTAAGCCAATCAATTTGTTATGTCCCTTACCTAATATTACCTTGGGCTTTGTTCACTCGATCATGAAGATGTATACTAGAAACAATATTTTAGGGAATCCCCAAATTCAAGTAGAAAGAAGCATAGGTTTAGATAAACAAAAATTTTCAGTGCAAAATTGCAAATATTTTCTTACCCATAATTTTTAGCATCTGTTTTGGGTGCTCAAAAGAACCGTCTCATTGAGAGGGTTCTTTTGAGTACCCACAACATATGTTTTGGTTGAA
Organism: Loripinus fragilis; assembly: GCA_964019695.1. Taxonomy (NCBI): domain Eukaryota; kingdom Metazoa; phylum Mollusca; class Bivalvia; order Lucinida; family Lucinidae; genus Loripinus; species Loripinus fragilis. Next base: position 26,866,276 of record OZ026523.1, read on the forward strand.
AATTAAGAAAATTATTTTTCTGGTACACACTCTTAACTTAAGTCCTGTAGAAGTGAATGTTTATATACAAAGGGGATAAGTATCTGGTCCATGTCTTGTGATTATTGATGCATGCACCTCACCTGGGCATGTTAGTGATTGATTATGCAATTGCATTATCTCTTGGTATCTGTCGCTATTCCTCTGATAATGCCAGGCCAAGCTGTTGCAACACTGTTGATTGCAAATCAGGTGATCTAAGACCTACCAAATCTGCTCACTTGTGACATGTCTGAGGATTTGGCCAGCCATGGCAGTGCTCTTACATATTGACATCTCAGAAAGATGACGGCAACATGGGCTGCAACAGTCCAGCACCGCTGCACATACGACCGAAGGATGAAATTAATGATCATACAAATTTGGTACCTTGACTGGTCAACATTATGTTGCACTTTTTCGTCCAGTGGTTATGTCCATTTGCCCAAAGTATTGGTGGACACTTCAAGTGCCAAGATGACAACATGCCCACACCAAGCTTGTGCGATTCATTCACAGCTAATATATTATACCTCAAAATTTGTTGTCTGTGGGGGAAAAAGGGTCAAATGACCTTCACCACATAACCCACAAGTCAACATCAGGCCTACCTAGGTATTTAAGGCTAAAATATGGAATCTTTCTTATCAGCAGTTGGTGAGATAAACCCACTTGAGAGAAATTTCTAGACAAACATTGACGTAATCTTCAAAAGATTTGTTACAGAAGGGCCAAATAAACAAACAAACATGTGTACACATACATACAAAATGATGGTCAGACAGCTATGTTTTTGTATATACTCCTCAGCAGTAATGCCATGGGTATAATTAATATGCTATTTCCATCTTCAATATTAAGCCAGTGCAGTTGATAATTTAATTTGTTACCACGGATACAGAGATTAAGTAAGAAACAGTATAGATCCTGATCAGCTGGCTTCTGAGAAGCCAGCTGATCATGATCTACACTGTTTTCAAGAGGATGTATCAGAAATCAGCAAGAGAAAGGTCTAGACTGCAGCCATAATTGAACTGCCGATTAAAGCTGCATAGTCTGTAACTTTTGATCTTCTAATTTTAGAAATAATGTTTTTATTTTTCAAGAACACAGTAAAAATACTCAAATTCAGGTAAACAGTTTACCATTTTCGTAAATCTTATCAAGTTATCACTATCAAAACAACTGCATTTATGTTAAAATTCAACGGTCTCGAATTATTGGAGGGACGCAAATAATTACCAACAAGTGAAAAATACACCTATTTGGTAAGATAATTCACTTTTCCATGCAGTTTTCAGCTGTACTGAATATTTTTATTGTGAAAACATAGCTTGATTCTACTTTTGCAAACGATTTAAAAAGAAAATAAATTTTTTCGAAAAATGTTCATAGTTACAGAGTATGCAGCTTTAAGGAAGACTTTTATTGCACTTGTCCCACGTGAATGCCATTCTTGGCATCTAATGTACTCATAACTCAAGAGTGTATTTATATATGAAAGGTCACTGTAGATATTAGCGCATATAAGGCCAACAGTAAAAATACTTTTGTTTTTGCTTAGCCCATTGCCCACCTTGTCAAAAGGTATATTCGTAGCAGAAGTCTACAAAAGCAGGCCTGTCCACAGGGTTATAAAATGGTTTTCATGCTCAACTGAGCATGAAATTTCAATTGCTCCTAAAAGGTAAAATGGTGAAAAATATAGAATTTTCAGGCTTTAAAACTCTCCTGTTGATAAATGTTAAAATGCCAACAATTGTTGACATTTTAACATTCATTAGCAGGACAAACAAGCTCAGTTGAGTTGAGTATGAAGAAAGTTTTATTACCTTGAGGCCTGTTTTTTCAACCTGAGAAAACCTGTCTTGGGAGCTTTCAACCAGGTAAGACTCAATTCAGCCTGCTCAGCTTCAGAGACCAGCTAACATACAGAAATTGAGCATGTAGCAAGCTTGGGGATTATACGTTCTAGACAGTGAGCAAATGGCATTGGTAAGACTTTGCAGATGTGCAGGTTGGTGTGCCCCTTTAACAGCCTGCGCCTTTGCTGTTCCCAAGTAACAAAATTAGGTTTTCTCTTGAGCAGTTGAGAAGATATCTGAGTCAACAAATATTATTTTTATTTGTTTGATTTGATTCTTTACGTTAATGTTGGGACGGATCTTCCTGGGTTGAACCAGTACTAAGCAAGGATTAATGTGTCTTGCTCAAGGACACAGCACACCGATGCGGGTGAGGCTTGAACCCATAACCCAAATACTATTTTTAACTGCTTTGAGGATAAGAAGTGGCTTAAATACACATGACCCTAGCCCTCACCCAATCATTACCTGAATAAAGGCTGTCTTTCTGGAAACAAACAAAACTCTTTGGTCCAGCACACAAGATTTTGATACATATGGCATATGCGCAAATGTCTCTAATAAAAGACCACGTTGACATATCAAGCAAAGCTAGAAGTCTCAATTTTGGTCTGAGCCTTCATCTTCATCCATACTTTGTGTATACAAGCAGGGAAGGCTCAGGCCAGTCTGTGCAATGCGCAGACTGGCCTGAGCCTTCACTACTCTCTGATGCCATAGCACCGAAACCTCATGCACCGGCCCATTTTATTATTTTCAGACAAACAGTACCTTTTTAGTGCCTGATAAAGCCTGGAGAGTTGTGACAGTTCAGTTTTCTCTTGTTTCTGTACACGAGTGTGGAGAAATTGCAATACATCGTCTAGTTCTTCGACTTCGAGATCCCCTGGTGATCGGAAATGATATGCCAGCTCTGAAAACTCGATCATAACACCAGTTCTTTTCGGACCTGAAAATCATACAGATCAGTTTGATTGTAACTTAATAGGACATCAATTATGAGCCGCCACATGTGATTTCCAACAATGTGGAATTTTGACAAGTGTAGATTCAGACAAGCCTGTACAGCCCCCTTTTAAGCTTAGAACCTCCAAATGATGTTCAATCAGTAGCTTAACAATCATAGAATATTCAGGCGACTAGCAAAGGCTCTGATCAGACTGCACATATGCGCAGGCTGATCTGAGGCTTTACTGGTGGCACATACCATATTGTTGGAAATCTCCTGTCGTGGCTCTTATATGTCTGTACATGCTAGGCCCAAAGGAACAAATTTACAGATCTTTCATTGCATGTTTATGTGGATTTTTTCAGACGCTCAAGGGCAGTTAACTCAACAATCTGAGGTTGGTTCTGCTTGAAATTCAAACTCATCCAAGCTTTTATGGTTGTCTTTGTTACCTGCAAGATTGAAGAAGATCCAATCAAAAATGAAGGCACTATTGAGGTCACAACATTATCCTTCAATTTTTAAGTTTTAAGACACTCAAGGGCATCTAACTCCATAATAGGTGATGGGATCTGGCCGAAATTCAAACTCATTCAAGCTTTTCTGGTTTTCCTTATTACCTGCAAGAATGAAGAAGCTCTATTCAAAAAGAAAGGCGCACAAGTCATCACAACATTTCTCCCATTATAAGTCTATGGGAATTTTTCCAGACGCTCAAGGACAGCTTACCCCACATTCCTGGTCCAATCTTGCACAATTTCATAATCATCCAAGATTTTATGGCTGAACTTGTTACCTGCAAGAATGGAGAGATCCAATCAAAAATGAAGGCCCTAGTGTGGCACAACATCAGTCATTGATTTTTCAGCTAACTCTGTAGTTGGTGATGGAAACTCTTCCAAGCTTTTATGGCTGTCCTTGTTTCCTGCAAGAATGAAGAAGATCCACCCAAAAATGCAGGCACTAGAGTGGTCACAACATTACTACCATTATAAGTCTATGGGGATTTTTCCAGACGCTCAAGGGCAGCTAACTCCACAGTCGGAGGTCTGATCTTGCTGAATTTCGAGCCCATCCAAGATTTTATGGTTGTCCTTCTTACCTGCAAGAGAAAAAAAGAACCAGTCAAAAATGAAGGAGCTAGAGTGGTCACAAGATTGACCCCATTATAACCCTATGGGAGCTATCTGTTGCCATGGAAACCAGAGTTATGATCTGATCTGGCCAAAAAACTAATGCAGCCAATCCCCCATCCCAATGATGCTCCAGATGAAATTTGATTTTGATCGGCCAGCTGGCCTTAGAGATATTCATGTTTGAAAGTGTGGATGTACTAACTAACGGACGGACGCCGGCTCGAGTCCCATCCTATTAGCTCACCGGGAGCCTTCAGCTAAGGTGAGCTAAAAATACAAGTCAGTTATTTTTTTTTATGAAGAATCCATGAAATTTTGACTGCAGATCCAGGGGTCGCGAGTTCGATCCCGGCCCGGTCCCATACTTTCGTGGAGATTGATCATGAAATAAGTTCTACGGTCATTCTCCTCCCTTCCGCTGCTTCATTCAAGAAGGGATGTTGTCAGTTACAAGCGAAAGTATGTGCACAAATTACTGGTTAACGGCTTGTTCAAGCCTGCCCAGGAAAAAGTGTGGTTAGGTGAACTGACCGTCCCGCAATGACCATAGCTGTTGACTTGGGACGTAAAGCAACAAAACCAACCAACCAACCAAATCCATGAAATTTCAAAATCCTATTTTTATTTTGAAAAGATGCACAAACGGTCGGACGGATAAGCCCAAAGCAGTATGCCTCCAACTATTTTCAAAGTTTGGGGCTTAAAACATCTATCATCTGCTGCAGTGGTAATTGGCATATTATGGCTTAAGCCCACAATGCAGAAAATGATGTAGTTGGACTGATTCCCAGGCTGATACGAATCTTTGATGAGTGCATATAATTTCAATGGTTTTATCTTATTAACTCTGCATGCTGGGTAATTTTTCACAAAAAAAAGTCACTCTGTTGATTTTTTTCACAAAGTTAACATTTTCAAAATACCTTGTAGATATACTTATGCCTAATCAGCTACTGGAATCTAGTAGAACCACAGCATAAAAATTGAGCCGTAGTATGAGATTTTATACAATGTGGCATTTTGACATGTGTAGACTTGGACGAGCCTCTGCAGCCTCCTTTTAAGCTTAGAAACTCCAAATGGTGTTCAGTCAGTAGCTTAACAATCATATAATACCCAAGCAACTAGCAAAGGCTCTGATCAGACTGCGCGTATGCGCAGGCTGATCTGAGGCTTTGCTGGTCGCAAATACCACATTGTTTGAAATCCCATGCACTGAAAGTACACACCAATTTTTGTAAAGTCTACATAAGGTAAAAATGTTATTTCAGGAATAACATCAGAGTGTCAAACAGTTTTGAGATCATCAGTCCCTACATTTTGCTATCAGCATACCACACTATCAGACAAACAGTTAATGTTGCAATTGTTTTTTGCTATTACAACCATATTCAATTGTTTTTTTTTGCTATTACTACCATATCAACTTTTCACTATTTCTACCATAAACAATTGTTTTTTTGCTATTACTACCATATTCAATTGTTTTTTGCTATTACTACCTAATTCAATTGTTTATGGCTATTACTACCATATTCAATTGTTTTTGCTAAAATTACAAAATTCAATTATTTTGGCTATTACTACCATATTCATTTATTTGCTACTACTACCATATTCATTTTAAGCCATTACTACCATATTCAATTGTTTTTTTTGCTTTTACTACCATAGTCAATTGTTTTTTGCTATTACTTCCATATTCATTTTTGACATTACTACCATATTCAATTGTTTTTGCTATCACTACCATATTCAATTGTTTTTACTATTTCTACCATATTCAAATGTTTTTTGCTATTATTAATCTACTCATTATTTTGCTATTTTATTTTGCTATTACTACCATATTCATTTTTGCTACTACTATCATATTCATTTTTTACTATTACTACCGTATTCAATTGTTTTTTGCTATTACTACCAGTCAATTGTTTTTTGCTATTACTACAATATTCAAGTATTTTTGCCTACCATATTCAATTGTTTCTGCTATTACTACCATATTCTTTTTTTGCTACTTCTACCATATTCATTTTTTTGCTATTACTACCATATTCAATTGTTTTTTGCTATTACTATCATAATCAAATGTATTTTGCTGTTACTACCATATTCAAACATTTTTGCTATTACAACCATATTCCTTTTTTGCTATTACTACCATATTTAATTGTTCTTTGCTACTACTATCATATTAAAACTTTTTTACTATCATATTCAAATGTGTTGCATTGTTACTATCATATTCAATTTTTTTTACTATTACTATCATATTCAAATGTTTTTTTGCTATTACTATCATATTCAAATGTTTTTTTTACTATAACTATCATATTCAAATGTTTTTTTTATTATTATTACTATCATATTCAAATGTTTTTTTTTTGTTTTTTTTTGCTATTACAATCATATTCAAATGTTTTTGCTTTTACTATCATATTCAAATGTTTTTTTGCTATTACTATCATATTCAAATGTTTTTTGCTATTACTATCATATTCAAATGTTTTTTGCTATTACTACTATGCATTGTTCAATCTAATCAGCACTCTGTTTTCAACATTGATGGACCCAGCTGCTCACAATCCACATTTTTTTTATCTACAGTGAATCAATATGGATAATGAAATTTACCACTAGATGATCAGAGAGTATCTTATAAAGTCCATCACGTGCATATTGGTGAAAGTTTAAAATTTCCAAAATAATCTACAAGAGGAAAAAACAAAATCAACGACCACTGGCTCAATTATGAACTATTTATTTGGGTAATATCTACCGGTTTCCCTCACAAGAGCTTCATCAGGATACATATAAAACATAAACAAAAATATGGCTTAAGGTACAAAAATTGCGGAGGAAAAGTCATGTGCTTATTGTCGTTAGTAACGGAAGTGTAGAGGGGTAACTAGGGAGAGTATTTCCTGTTTCAGCGTCATTAGTTTTGGCAGAAGCAATGTTTATGGTTCTTTGGGTTAATTTCAGCAATGGGGAGTCAGTTAATTGTCAGTATTAATGATTAGAAAGTTTATAAGAGGGATAGATGAATGAAAAAAAATGTACTACTTATTTAAAAATTCCGTAAACAGTGTTCATAGATGGTTGGCTGGTGGTCTCTTCGTCCAAACAAATGGTGGAGCTTGAACTGGACGGCAATGGAGATAGTCGAAGGTCGTCTAATAAGTCTTCAGTCGTCACTTTGGTGAATAGGATGTGTCCCTTGTGTCCAAAAACGATCTGTGTAGCTCTGTCAAAGGTGAGTGCCTTGAATTTTGGTGTTCTTTTGAATGGTATAGAGTGTGCTAGGCGTGCTTTGATTCTGCATTCTGGTGTCCAAGTGTCTGGTGGTGCGATAGTCATGATGGTCTTTTGTAGTATCTGTTTAATTTCAGTCTTCTTAAATTTGGTCTCCTGGATTCCATGTATGTTCATGGTGTGACTGTTGAGGACATCTCGCCTGCTGAGTGTTTTGTTGCATATAGAACATTGGTATTTTGTAGCGGTGGGTCCATAGATATTCTTCATGTGTCTGTTCTTGAGTGTTCTGTGGCATATTTCGCATTTAATTACTGTATTTAATTAACTATATTGTTTGGGGAAACATGTATAGAGATAAATTGAGATTTCAATCTTTATGCATTACTTGATATAGTGAGGCATTTTTTCTGGAATATTAATTTATGATTAATAATTCACATGTACATGTATTATTGACTTAATGCAATTGGATGAATATTGTATCACAGTACATTTGATGATTGATAAATGCTTGTATTAAGTAACATGGACAAATAAAATAAGGCGATGCTCTTCTTCTTTCAGTGATCGCATCTCTCTCTCCATTCTTAGCATCTCGAGATCGTCATCGCCGCTGACGTCTCCTTCGCCAGAACGAGGCTTGGCATGTAGGGAATCCCCCAGACCTCCTGAGGCACCATCAAGGGAACTCATATCGCCCATTAAGGCATCTGACTTTGGCTCTTCCTCAATACTACTCATTATCTTGCAATTTTGGCTCTTCCCTCTATGTAATGACTTATAATCAACCCTAGCAATGTTTCTTAGGGCTCTGGCAGAATGTCTCGACCCTTCTTCACCATTCATTAATTAATAGATCTACCAGAAAAAATGTCACCTGTATTTTAATTCAGGAATTTATTCTGAAATGTCACGGTTTATATCAACCTGATCTCTTCTCCATACAAAGTTGGGCACGAATCTTGTTGTGGAGTCAGCAGACAACTATTCTGACAAACGATCGGCAAAGTTTCTTCGCGAGATTTTTAACAACAACATGGACAATCTTTCTTTGTCGAAAATCTATTCAAACTGTGCGCCTCTTTTAGATAATTCCCTTTATATACAGGTTGAACAACTAAAAATATCAACCAATCAGAGTGATTGTTGTATAAAACTCCGTAATCGGGAATTCTTTAACTAATTTATAAACGAAAATTATTTCAGAAGAAATACACATCAGCAAGAGACCTATTCGTTTCCATAATTAAGTGTTTTTAATAAATTAAAAATTTCACAATTACTGTGTCTTCCATAATAACTGTATTAAATTTAAACCTCCAGGCTCGGGAGTTTGCAATAGCGCTATCCAAACCTCCTCTGTTCTCAGGTGAATGTTTGTTGTTTGTGATGTGGTTGTTATGACTGTGACGTTGACAAAATGCTCTACTTCAGAAATTCAAATCTTAAAATTTGCAGTATGCATATAAAATATCAAGAATTTCAAGTTAAAATAGTTATTCAACATTAGATAAACTAAAAATAAATCCAAGAAGCTAATGCTATAATGATCTTCCTTATTCAGGGTTTTGATGCTCAGACTCAAAATCCTGAATTCTGGAACAGGAAATCGGGTAAATACGAGTAGTTTGGGATTTTTACGGTTTAGACAGGGAGAGTCAAAGGCCTGTGCTTTGATTTACATGCAGGTGCAGGGGCATCATCCGTATCGGTTAGCCACCTTCCAGGCACACATAGCAGATCTCACTTCTAATCTGGATACTTATTAAGTTAAATACAGTATACAAACTATATAGCACAGTTGGAGCTACAAGTGCTTATCATTATAAATACTTATGACTGCATCATATTGCCTAGAATAATAAAGCTGCAGGAGCTAGCTTGAATTAATTAATAAAAACTTATCTAAAGAAAAAGAAGAACTGTGAAAATGGAATTCAAACATGCAATCAGAATTCCGATAACAGAGTACATTTCTTCAAGAGACTTTCATTGTCTGTAGTACTTTTTGGCAAAAAAATACAAATGACAGGAGTACTTTTCTGCGAGAGACTTCCAAAAACAAGAGATCATATGCTCAACCGCTAGGAAGATAATAAAATATTGGGGAATGTCATGCAATAGCCTATGAGTTTCTACATTCCTTGTATAACATGACAAATTCGACAAATTTATATCCCCCGACGAGGGGTTATTTGAGAGATAGAGGATCTAACATGAGTGCTCATGTTTTATTGAATTTATTAAACGAGTTGGGGAAAAGAGATAAAATGCGAGGCTTGCCGAGCATTTTATCTCTTTTTCGCAACGAGTTTAATAAATTCAATAATACAAGAGCACGAATGTTAGATTCTATTTATCATATGACAAATACTATGAAATCTCATTTCTGGCGTAAAAACGTTATAATTTTGTCATTATGATCGCAACGTTGTTATGGACGTCATAACGTTTCCCGTAAATGGATAAACCACTAGTGGTATACAGATTTTATTGCATGGCGTTATTTCACTCCCAGACGCGACGTCATATGATAAAAACATGTAAATCACAAAACATAAATGTCATGTCCTGCGAATAGGCAGCATGAGTAAAAAAGACATAGTATACTTAAAAGGCAGAAAATTCCAATAGAGTTCCACAGAAGCGAGTTCACTTGGTATGACCTTTTGCACTAACAAAGATAATATATTCGGAGCAAATCTAGAACCTTAAATTAAACTCTTTGAAAAATGTTTAAAGCAGTGGCAACACAGAAAACTGACATTAATGGGTAAAATCACCGTAATAAAAAATTATGCCCTCCAAAAACTTGTATATGTTCTTTCCTCTTTACCTGATCCGACTAAAACTACTATTAAGCAAATTGAAACGATAATGTACGACTTTATATGGGATTCACAGCCTGCTAAGATAATAAGAGATGTACTTACCATGGATTATGAAAAAGGGGGGTTAAAAATGATAGATCTAGAAATATTTATGAAATCTTTAGAAATATGCTGGATTAAAAGAATGATTGAATCTGAAGATGATGGATTATTAAAAAACCTATACCTAAACAAACTTAATCAATTTGGAGGAAAGTTATTATTTGAAAGTAACTATTCTGAAAATGAAATAGATACATTTATAAAAAACGTTTTTTTTAAAAGATATCTTGGCAGCGTGGTGTCATTGTATCAAACATCCAGCCATCAGTAGCTACAGACACGAGATCTTATGGAATAATAGCAATATAAAGGTAGAAGGTAACACAATAATGTATTCACAATTAGAGCTCAAACGATATGCCAAAAGCGTATTGCGATATATTGCAATATATTAAGAACAGATTGCAATTTTACCACAATATATTGTTTATTATATTTTGTCATTATTCTAGGCACTACTTGTCTTAAAATACTTCGATTTTTGCTCCATTTATGCATAAATCTAAGGTTTTAAGCTATGAAATAAATTCAAGCACCTTATCAACAATCATTTATGCTGTGAAAATTTGTAAAAGCATTGAATGGGCAGATGAATTAAGTCTGTAATCAGCTATCAAGCAGCAAATTTTAAACTTACATTTGCACTTTTTTGTACCACAGCCACATTTCTTTTCCAATAAACCTTATTTCCAAGAGTTTTTAAAACATTTCTCTGACTTTTGGAAAGTAAAATCAAATAAAACCAAATACTTCACTTTCTTATTGTTCTATTTATAGTAACCACAATATATTGCGATATGTTTTTCGTACCAATACATTGTACCTTTTCAGACTCATATTGCAATATACCTGCATAAAAGATTTATCGTTACAGCTCTATTCACAATGGTATAGCAGTGGTATAAAATACTTTGAAGATATATATGACAATGCAGCAAAATCGCTTTACACATTTAGAAGGCTAAGAGAAAAATACGCAATGCCAGAAGGTGATTTTTTGAAATATTTAACCCTCATAAATAGTATACCCAATTCATGGAAAACTAATATCAAAACTGAAAACGTTGATATACCAAAAAAGCCATCTATTCTCAAACAAATAACTAAATCGAAACAAACAAACAAGTACACGTATAAACTACTTATGAAAAAGAAATTAACAGCAGAAATAAAATCTGAACAAAAATGGATAGAACAATTCGGCGATGAAGGTCTAAACTGGAACAAAATATATACCAATCGCTTACAGGCAACTAAAGACATCCAACTTCAGAATTTTCAATATAAATGCTTAATGCGAATTATTCCTACCAACAAATATCTTTTAAAATGTAACATTTGAGAGACAGCTTTATACGAATTCTGTACAATGGAAATAGAAACTATTAATCATCTTTTTTGGGAATGTAACTATGTACAACATTTTTGGGCAAACCTGGCTACGTTTTTGCTGAGATATAACATAACAATGCATTTTAGCTTAAAGTATGTTACTTTTGGTATCACGGAAAGAGTACATTGTATAGAAACCCAGGTCAAAAATTTCATTATATTGCTCGGAAAATATTTTATATTTAAAAACAAATGCCTTAAAACTCAACCAAAAATATCACATTTTAAAGTGTACCTTAGTCAAAGAATAAATGTTGAAAAGCATATCTATTTTATAAAGAATAGACTTGCCCAATTTGATACAAAATGGGTGAATTTTAAACCATTAATAGAGGACAATGCATAAACAAGAAAGACGATTCTCTCTCTCTCTCGCTCAACTCCTTCTCCCTCTTTCCTTTTCTCCCCCCCCCCCCCCCCCCCCTCCATTTTCTCATAAGTTGATTCTGAAGCCACCTTGTAAAACATATAAAGCTTTGATAAACGAATATCAACTAGTCATACATTGTTTTTACTAAAACATGACAAAATGTATAACCTTGCAATGGAAAATAAGGCATGTATAAAATCTGTCTCAGAATTGTTCAAGACCTCATTTTCTTGCTGATACAATGCATATTGAAGTAGCTTATCTATCAGTACATGCATTTGGGAGAGGAGACATACATATTGAGAATACATCTTGTCATGTTTTTATTCATAATGTGACACCTAAAGATTCATATTTTGTAGTATGACTAACATATACATGTACCTGTGTATCGTAAAATGTATTGTGCTTGTATATGTTGTATGATGTTGTTTCTGAAATAAAACAATTAATTACAAAAAAAAACACATAAATCCCATTTATCTAACCCTAATTTCACCTTCAGTATCATTCAGATCATAACAAACACCTGTCAAGTATGTTTTAATGCTTAATTTAATAAAAAGTATACTTACATCTGCACAATTTCAATATCTGACCTTTAAACCCAACCCCAGAGGTCAAGGGTGTGTGTAAATTCAAAGTGTTACCTTGCATGTAGGTCTACACTTCTTCCACTTTCATTTGATATGCAACATAACCACTTTTAGAAAAGAAAACAAAATGACCTTTTTACCCCACCCCAGGAGTCGCTTGTGTGTGTAATGACAGCATATTTGCTTTCATGGTGCTTTGTGCTCAATTACCTTTAATTTGATATGCAACATGACTACTTTCAGAAAAAGATATAGTTTGACCTTTTGACCCCACCCCCTGGGTCAAGGGTGTGTCTGTGGGCAAAATATTTGCTACCATGTTGCTGCCAGCATCGTCAGCTTTAATTTGATATGCAACATGACTACTTTCAGAAAAATATATAGTTTGACATTTTGACCCCACTCCCTGGGTCAAGGGTGTGTCTGTGGGCAAAATATTTGCTACCATGTTGCTGCCAGCGTCGTCAGCTTTAATTTGATATGCAACATGACCATATTCCGAAAATTTTTAATTTTGGGCCTAGGCCCCGCCCCCTAAGTCCACCCAACAGACTTGGACCCAGGCTTTCAAACTGAAATCCAGTTAAATATGTTTCATATCTATTGCTGCTCTGTCTGCATGCAAAATTTCAGCAAAAATATTAACAATTGCCTTAAGTTATTGCGAAATTAAAATATTTGACCTTTGACCCCTTAGGTGGGGTCAAAGGGGGTGGGGTAAAACTTTGACACTACCATGCTTATCTACAGGCACTTGGCAATCATGGTCTATAGTGAGATGTTGTTAAATATAAAAGCTTTGATGAAATGTCAAGATCATCACACAAAAAAGCTAATATAGGTTTTGCCTTATAATTGCCTATACCAAAACAAGGGCAATAACTCAAGTGTTAAGCGGTTGATTTTAACCAAATTTATAGGATATGGAGAGTTCATGGTACCTATCATTTGTACCAAGAATGAATCAAATCTGACCAATAGTTACTGAGATATGGTTCCGGACAGACAAAAAATGTGGACGGACAAACAGACGGACAGAATGGACGGACAGACGCCAAAACTATATCCCTCCGACTTCATCGGGGGATAAATAGGAGGTAAGAAAGAAAGTCCCCTCAATTTTGTCAGATTTACTTTTCGTGTAATAAAAGTGTATCTGAATCTGACAGGAACTAGTCTATCGTGCCAAAAGTTAATATGACATAATGAGAATACTTTCTGATTTTGTATTTATACCACAAAAGTAGGAATCCATAGGCTTTATATTCTCAAAACTAAGACAGAGAGGGATTTTGCCATTTCTTGAGGGGTTTATTTTCAGGAAACTTCGCGAATATAAAACCCTCGCGAAAATTTCAGAACTTACAGTATCCAAACTACGCATTGCTCGGATTGGTGTTTAGTAGTCTGTAAAGGCCCAGATAAGAACTTTTTTAGCCTAAACTTGAGTATAGGGACCAAAGGGAATTCTCTATGCCTTAACATCTGCTGGGCCCGAAGAGGATATCATGAAAAGTGAGATTTTAACAGCCCGAGGGGCCTAGCAGATGCTAATGTATCCGAACAAGAGGACCTGAGAATGACTGTTGATAAAGTTTAGCAAAGCATAGCTCCTCTCAAAGTCCAGCTATGATTATTGATAGATCAGCAGTTTCATGAAGACTTTACATGGGTTATGTTGACAAAATTAACAGGATGTACGAGGGCTGTTCAAATATGAATGCAAGTAGCTTCATAACTTTTGACACATATATGCTATGACAAAATGGTATACGTTTCTATAAAGGATTATATGTCACCTTTAAACTGGCACCAGACCTAAAGACAAATACAGTTTACTTATCGAGCTATAGCCCTTTCAATGAGGGATACCTTAGTATACTTACAAACTCCATGCTTCGAACATACCAGTGATATAGACGAGCGTATATTCCTTCGATTAACAGTGAAATTTCTTGAAATTTTTAAGGAAGTATCCCCATATACTTATATAATGATTCTGTGAAAGTTGCCAAAATCCGACATATTTTTGTTAAATTGCATCGAATCGTTTCCACTAAAGTCTCCTTATGTTTGCAAATAAATGGTAAACAAAACACCACCTTACAGTTTTCAGTCTAACTTTTCTCTAACTAAATGCAGGAAGCAACATTTAAACTAATTTTAACTTAAAGACAATATGTTGTTCGCTCATACTGAGTTGTTGCTACAAATCATTGAAAGATAGTGGGTATTTTTTAAACGCTGAAAGCATTTTTATTAAGTCAAAACTGCCTTAAGTGAATGGGTTACAGAACGTATACTTAATTTTGTTGCCATAACATCGCGGGTTTAATCTAAATTAAAATGATAACTTTAGTTTTACAAAAACAGGCATTATTTACAATAAAATTACTCACCTGGTCTTGAGGACTAGCCAGATTGAACATATTTTAATTATTGTAAACACGTCATTAAGAAGCAGAAAAATACTTGAAAAATGATATAAAATATGATAACTCTGTAAATAGAGGACGGAGCGTTTTGTAAACTTCCTTATGACATATTAAGCATGTTTTAAGCAAAACGCAAAGATAAAGACACAGCGATGTTCATTATTGCATCACCAGCAGATAAATCAAAATGGCGTTTATCATGAAAATAATGACGTCACGAACGTGCCTGTTTACTCGAGATTGAAACATGATTATATAAACTTTACCCTGCAAGCAGCTTTGTCATTGTACCTTAAACTTGCATCTAAAATTTGGTGCCATTTTGTCTCAAACTTATAAAGATGACACTATATCCGCACATGTACCAAAATGTGGATGGCAATTTGCTTCAGAAAAGCTTCAGTATACAGGAATGGCCTTTATATTAGTGTCTGTAACTCGAGAAATGTAGCGAGTATTTCTTTATGTTTGGTGTCATTTTAAAGGCGACAAATAGTTCTTCCCAGAAAGGTATGACATTTCGTCGTAGCATTTATGTGAAGAAAGTTATATAGCTACTTGCATTCATATTTGAACAGCCCTCGTAGAACATGTGACATCTGCGGCTCCCAGAGGCATAATTTGAACAAACTTTGTAGAGGTTCACTAGATGATGCTACAAACATAATAATATCAAGGCTCTAGGCCTGGTGGTTTCAGACAAGATTTTTTATTTATATTTTCCCCTATATAAGCCTAAACATGTGACTCATTCGACGGGCCACTTTTGGCCCCAGGGGCATAACTTGGTTGAACTCATCTGATAATGGGAAATAAACCCTTTGTTTAATGGAAACTCCTAAAAGTGTAGTTTGGTAATACTTCATCAGGGTCTGCACTGTTTGCTATGATAAATGCAATATTCAGAGACTGTATATATTTATTCGGAAATTCTACCTGTGACCCCTTAAAACATAAAAGTGATAATCCCATCCTTCGTGTAGCTATCTGTATGGGAAAATCTATCCGAATACAAAATCTTCCCAGAATCAAGGGAAAAAACTACAAACAAGACGGTTCAGGAGGAGATGTCGTTTAAAGAAAAAGTTGACGGACAATGCACGACGACAGACTGATCACAATAGCTCAACTTGAGCCTTCGGCTTAGGTAAGCTAAAAACATGTTTAATTGCTATTATTGCATAAAGTCATTTTGTTGCTGTTAAACTTTGGAGAAAAGGCTTCCAAAAGTTGAATTTCTGTTGTATAATAATAACACACAAAAGCATGTTTAAAAATGCCAGTTCCAGGGCAGACTTATGCCATCCTGATGTCACTAAGTTATGCTCACTTCTATGCACATTGCTGACGTCAAAAGCTGTGCATTAACAGCAAGCAAGTTGCCTTTAAATACACAGCTATTTATGCATCAATGTATATTAAAATCTATCAGTTTACCTATGTTCTGAGTGCTCAAAAGAACCATCTCATTCAGACGTTTGAGGACCCAAAACATATGTTTTAGTTGAAATTTAATGAAATTAATTTTGATAGCCCTCCTTCTTCCTTAATGGAAATAATTGAGAACTTCATCTGACCATTTATCAAACACTCCACTGGATTAACTCTTTGCATGCTGGGATATTTGAACGTCTTAATGTCGTCTGCTGCTTTTTTCAAAATCAACTTTTTCGAAAAATTCTTTCAGGAATACCATCTGAGTGTCAAACAGATTGGATCTAGATCAGGCCCAACATTTTGTTGGGCCTGATCTGGATCCAAACTGTTTCTAAAGGTCAACAGCAGACGACAATGGCATGGAAAGAGTTAATGCAATAACAAATGCGGTCAATGCCCTGTTTAGTCATAGAATTCAATTTAAACAGAAGCGAACTTCAATCAAATAGCTCAAAAGCATTAAATAGCGCACACTGATTCAAGAATTTACGCAATATCTTGTATTTCTAGAGGCAGTTTGCCACAAAATTGCACTTGAAATGCTTTCAGCTACTGTTGAAGTGTTCTTCTTTGCTAAAATAAGAGAGATACATGTCACAAATTACATGATATCAACCCATATTAGTCTGTGTCCTTTTTGTGGGACATTGGCAAACAGTGCAAAACCAGATCAGGCCCTGAGGTTATAAAACTATTTTCATGCTAACCTCAGCTGTTGGCATTTTAACATTTACTAGCATGATATATGCAACATCTGAGAGACTTTTTGCATGAAACTTCTTACTTTGTCGGTATTTTAGTTTTTATGAGCAGTTGAAATTTCGTGCTCAGTTGGGTTGAGCATGAAAAAAGTTTTATGACCTCTGGCCTAATCTGGGTCCATATTGTTTGCAATACAGGCGGCCAAAGTACATAAACAGATGAGAGCAGACGACAAAAGCTGCGACTGGCTGGAAGAGTTAACTTACCTGCACCACTGAAGTCCCATTGAAGCAGTTTGAGCTCCTTTTTGACCGGACCACTGTCCCAGCCCATAGCATCACTAATTTCTACCACCGGGAATTCAATCTGGTTTGAGTTGCTGAAATTCTTCCCTTCTTTCCTAGCCTTTGCCACAGCGACAGCTACTGGAGGACACTAAAATGGGAATGAATAAATCAGTTTGTGTGAAACTGGTATTCATCTCATCGATATTTAATAAACTACAGGTAGCAGGGACTTTTGTAGACTGGCATCAGTCCACTAAATATATATAATTACATTTAAAATTATATTTAACTATGAAAAAAATCATTTTCTAAAAATTCTATAGACACTATAGTACATTTACAGACACTAGCCATAAAGTAAGTATAGTACTATGGTGGGACCAGACATTTACATAAAGTCCCACCATAGTACTATACTTACTTTATGGCTAGTGTTGTAAATGTCTGGTCCCACCATAGTACTATACTTACTTTATGGCTAGTGGCTGTAAATGCCTGGTCCCACCATAGTACTATACTTATTTTATGGCTAGTGCTGTAAATGCCTGGTCCCACCATAGTACTATACTTACTTTATGGCTAGTGTCTGTAAATGTCTGGTCCCACCATAGCACTGATATTGCTTTATGGCTAGTGTTGTAAATGTCTGGTCCCACCATAGTACTATACTTACTTTATGGCTAGTGTCTGTAAATGTCTGTTTTTACCATAGTACTATACTTACTT
Source organism: Loripinus fragilis (assembly GCA_964019695.1). Lineage (NCBI taxonomy): Eukaryota > Metazoa > Mollusca > Bivalvia > Lucinida > Lucinidae > Loripinus > Loripinus fragilis. The sequence goes on from OZ026523.1 coordinate 26,884,383, forward strand.
TATGGCTAGTGTTGTAAATGTCTGGTCCCACTATAGTACTATACTAACTTTATGGTTAGTGACTGTAAATGCCTGGTCCCACCATAGCACTGCTATTGCTTTATGGCTAGTAATGTAAATGCCTGGTCCCACCATAGTACTATACTTACTTTATGGCTAGTGCTGTAAATGCCTGGTCCCACCATAGTACTATACTTACTTTAAGGCTAGTGGCTGTAAATGTCTGGTCCCACCATAGTACTATACTTACTTTATGGCTAGTGTTGTAAATGTCTGGTCCCACCATAGTACTATACTTACTTTATGGCTAGTGTCTGTAAATGTCTGGTCCCACCATAGTACTATACTTACTTTATGGCTAGTGGCTGTAAATGCCTGGTCCCACCATAGTACTATACTTACTTTATGGCTAGTGGCTGTAAATGTCTGGTCCCACCATAGTACTATACTTACTTTATGGCTAGTGTCTGTAAATGACTGGTCCCACCATAGTACAATACTAACTTTATGGCTAGTGGCTGTAAATGTCTGGTTCCAACATAACACTGTACTTACTTTATGGCTAGTGTCTATAAATGTCTGGTCCCACCATTGCACTGTACTTACTTTATGGCTATTGCTGTAAATGCCCGGTACCACCATAGTACTGTAATTACTTTATGGCTAGTGCTGTAAATATCTGGTCCCACCATAGCACTGTACTTACTTTATGGCTTGTGCTGTAAATATCTGGTCCAACCATAGCACTCTACTTACTTTGTGGCTAGTGGCAGTAAATGTCTGGTTCCACCATAGCACTGTAATTACTCCATGGCTAGAGTCAGTAAATGTCTGGTTCCACCATAGCACTGTACTTACTTTATGGCTAGAGTCAGTAAATGTCTGGTCCCACCATAGCACTGTACTTACTTTAAGGCTAGAGTCTGTAAATGTCTGGTCCCACCATAGCACTGTACTTACTTTATGGCTATTGCTATAAATGTCTGGTTCCAGCATAGCACTGTACTTACTTTATGGCTAGTGCTGTAAATGTCTGGTCCCACCATAGCACTGTACTTACTTTAAGGCTATCCGATTGTCAATGTCTGGGACTCACTATAGCACTGTACTTACTTTATGGCTAGTGGCTGTAAATATGTCGACCCACCATAGCACTGTACTTACTTTATAGCTAGAATCTGTAAATATCTGGAGCCAACACAGGACTGTACTTACATTATGGCTAGTGCTGTAAATATCTTATCTCACCATAGCACTGCACTTACATTATGGCTAGTGTCAGTATATTTCTGGGTCCACTATAGTACTGTACATACTTTAAGGCTAGTGTCAGTAAAAGGCTGGGTCCACTATGTCACTGTACATACTTTACAGCTAGTGTCTGTAAATGTCTGGTCCCACCATTGCATAAAACATACTTTATCGGCTAGTTTTGGACTCAATATATAGAGAATCTATCATGAGTGCTCATGTATCATTGAATCTATTAAACAAGTTGAGGAAAAGTGATAAAATATTAGGCTTCCCTAGCATTTTAGCACTTATTTGCAACAAGTTTAAAAAATTCAATAACACATAATACAGGAGCACAATTATGAGATTCTATTAACATACGATAATAAAATTTCTTTAAAATCACTTTTTTACACGAAAACATTAAGATTTTGTCATTATGTATGTAACATTGTTATGGATAATATTACATAATGTTACTAAGTATGCAAACCAATAATGGTTTATTGACTTTAATACATAAAAAATACTAGTTGAGTGTCTTTTGAAATCAAGTTCACCAGGCAAGGATGTTACTAAGTATGCAAACCACTAGTGGTTTATTGACTTTAATGCATAGAAAATACTAGTTGAGTGTCTTTTGATATCAAGTTCACCAGGCAAGGCTTTGAGAACACTTGTTGACATCGCCAGGCTTGCCGAGCGATGCAACATGCGTTCTCAATGCCGAGCCCGGTAAACTTGATATCAAAAGACTTGAACCTAGTATTCTATTTATCAGTTTAAAAGCTACTTGCCATTATGATGTAATTATAGATTTTCATGTCAATTCAATGTCAATGACGACGTCATTCAAAAAATGTAACATCATGATGACCTGATAAAGGCACATGCTGAGAGATAGACAATGTTTATCAGGCCAAGATGTAATAATATTGGCCTGATAAACATTGTCTATCTCTCGGCATGTGCCTTTATCAGGCCATCATGATGTTACACTTTTTGAATGACGTCGTCATTGACATTGAATTGACATGAAATTCTGTTTGGTGTAATAATATTAGCGGTAACTGATAAATGGCAATATATCACTCCTAGACATGACGTCATATGATAAAGCATTGTATGAATTTTAAAGCTAGTATCTGTAACAGATTAATTGAGCATGGAACTATACTCACTTTTTTAGTGAGCATCTGTAGATGTCTGGGTCCACCATAGCACTGTACTTTGCAAGAGGCATAGACATTGGAGAGATTTTGTAACCAACCATTAGAATGCAGCTCCAGGTAGCACATCAGAGTAGAGATACCTAAATATGTAAAAAAAAAAAATGATAATGCATCTCAATATGCGTCTAGTGTAGAATTTTGAATATTTTATCACCCATCAGTTTAAACATATGTATTGGGTGTTCAAAAGAACCGCCTCATTCACATTGAGACGGTTACAGGCCTCCAGATAAGAGTGCGTATTGAATATCATTTTCTTATTTTGCAGCCAAATATATGTTGTGGGTACTCAAAAGAACCATCTCAATGAGATGGTTCTTTTGAGCACCCAAAACATGTTTAAATTGATGGGTAAGAAAATATTTACATTTTTAGGCCCTTACATTTTGCTTAACTTTTTGAGTACTCACATCATATCTATTAGTTGAAAAATAAAAATTTTCAATCAAGCACTCTTATCTAGGGGCCTGTCAGTTTGTTTGATTTGATTCTTTACATCCCATCAACAACTTTTCAGTTATGTAGGGATGGGTCTTCCTTGGTTGAGCCAGTACTTAGCTAGGACTAATGTGTTTTGCTCAAGGACACAACGCAGTGATGCCAGGTAGGCTCAAACCCACGGCCCCTCGGTCTGGAGTCAAGCACTCTTCCAGTCAGAATAAGATTCCTAAATACAAATGACACTTTGATAGCTTATATACCAGAGTAACCAAAATTCTGCAAGCTTAAGTTGGGTCAAAAAATTGGAATGAGTGTCGAACATAATAATGTCTACCATGATATGGGTTAAATGTTTTATAACAACTTTTGCTATAAAAGCCTCATATCCATGGAGTCAATAACAGTCTAGTTTGTCTATCAGACATATAAAGTGTCCAATTTCGCCATTATGCTACTTTTTAGCTGTCTTGAAACATCAGCAAATTCTTTATTGTGGTCTCATACCAATAAAGATAGTCTGTTATTTGAAATATATGAACTCGGGCCTTTATCAAAAGTGCAAAACAGAAAAAATTATTTTCTTATTTCTCAACCAAAATATACTAGTCAAAAGTTCTAACCGGCCACGTGTGTTTTTACCGATTTTCGGAAAAGCTATAAGGACTATATCAATTTCATTTGAATTCCCGAATAGCCAGCCTATCAGTCATCGACAACAGAAAAAGGCTAAGCAAAACTCCTTAAGTTGTATCCGGGAGGCTTTGCCAAATACACTTACCCTCAATTTTAAAATTCACAAGAAATTGCATTAGATGGTGGGGTAATTTTTGACATTTTAGCCAATAGCAACGTGTTTCATGCAGATGGAGTGTTCATTTAAGCAATTTAGTGTTCAATATGTGGTTGGCTCTTGTGTGTGTGAAATGGGGTTATTTCAAAAAGTCATAACTCACAAATTGTGCCAAAATGCGAATTTTGAAAATGGGGGTACCACTATTTAAGTTAGCATCCTACATGTACTGTTGAACATTTTGTCAATATCTTCACTGCCAAGGGTACATAACACGTCTGTCAATTTCGAGATGCAAAAAGAGTAGTCATGTCATTTTACGTTTTGAAGAAAATTAATAAAATGCAGGTGGCCGGTTAGAACTTTAGGCTAGTATATATGTTGTGGGTACTCAAAAGAATCATCTCATTGAGATGGTTCTTTTGAGCACCAAAAACATATGCAAAAAATTGTGGGTAAGAAAACAATCATAATTTCACGCTGATTTTTTTGATTATCTAAACCTGTGGAACAACTGCCTGAGAAAACCTTGCCATCAATCTGCTTGCATAGGGAGCGCAGTGGCTCAGTGGTAGAGTGCTTGACTCGAGACCGAAGGGTAGCGGATTCGAGCCTCACCGGCGTCACTGCGTTGTGGTCCTTGAGCAAGACACATTTATCCTAGCTGAGTACTGGTTAAACCCAGGAAGAACAGTCCCGCATAACTGAAAGATTGTTGAGTGGACGTAAAGAATCAAATCAAACAAACAAACAAAATCTGCTTGCATGATTCCTACAATTTCTACTAATTAAGCATTTTTCTGAGTGCTGTTTTTGTGTATTAATGCTCATGTACCAGTCAATAATTTTTCAGTCTTGTCTGGACATTTACATTAAACCTGTGCAAAGCACAGAATTTCACAACCACAAAATATCCATCAGAAGAGATGGCAAATCTCTCGACCTACAGTTACTATAGGATAACCGAGAATATATGATGTCCACTACAAATTTGTTCATGGGAAATAACTCAAACAGTAAGCAAAGGACAGCCACATATATATCTACCAAAAATTTTCAAAATATCTAAAAGAAAATGAAAGTTATGCAGTGTAGCAGGTTTTTTGCCTTTAACCCTCATTCAAGGGAGATAAATCGAAAACACAAAAAGTAAGAGAAAGCAAACATTCTTGCACAAGAAAAACTGTCTACAACTCTACCAAACATTATTACAATATCTCATTAAAATATCTCATAGGGTATGAAGCTTACACAGTTTCCCCTTTTCAAGTTCATTCAAGGGAGATAACTCAAACAGGAAGCAAGGAAGAGTAACCATTCTTGAATGTGACACACTGTCTTGACCTGACATATATACCTATCAAATAATATCAAACTATCTCAAGGGGGATTTAAGCTAAGGAGTAAACAAGGTTTGGCCATTAAAGTTCAGTCAAGGGAAAAAACTCAAATCAGCAAGGGAGCGCAACCATTCTTGTATGCGATATACCTTCTTTATCCAATATATATGTCTACCAAATTATTAAAATATCTCAAAGGGTATCAAAGTTATGGAGTGAACAAGGTTTCCCCTTTAAAATTCATTCAAGGGAGATAACTCCAAAAGGATGCAAGGGAAAGCAACTATTCTTGAACGCCACATACAGTCTTGACTCGATATATATGTCTACCAAATATTATTCAAACAATAGAATCGATAACACTGATGGATGCTCCCAAAATAAATGTTTGTTCGAAAAGGGCTGCAAGTTGATATCTCTAATAATGTTAATGACAGTGCTTTGGCCAAAAGAATTAAGTATAACAAAGGGTAATAACTCCTATTTTATGCAAAGAGAGTTATGGTTCTTGTACACTGCACCTCTCTTTATCAATATCTATCTAAAAATGAAGTTTCAAGTTGATTACTCTTACAGTTTGGTTTTATGCTCGGACAGACAGACAAAGCGGCTGCTATATGCTCTCCCGTTGGGGAGCATAATATCTCAAAGGGTATCAAAGTTATCATCTTCAGACCATCACCAAAACACCTGTAAAATTTCAAAAGAATGGGCATAAAACTGTAGGAGTTACGCACACATCTATTCACTTTAGACTGAGCATGGCTAAGTTCAACTTGTGAAAAGTGACCAAAAAAATCTGAGGATTATATCCAAACGAGATACCCACATTTTCAGACCATGACTTAAACACATGTCAAGTTTCCAAGGAATTGGCATAAAACTGTAGTAGTTGGGCAAAAAAGGTATCTACTACTTGCAGGGGGACGGAAGGATAGAATGTCGAATACTTTTCTTTGCAAAGGTGGGGGACAAAAAGTAGGAAATAAGTTGGTAGGTCAAAAAGCTGGAAAAGTAGGACTTCTTGTAAGCCTGACAATTCTATAAATTTCTTTCTTTATTATGTGACAAGCACAGCAACCTCGCAAAATTTGCTAACATGCATGTACATAAAGAATACTAGGTGAGCGTTATTTGATATCAAGTTTACCAGGCAAGGCTTTGAGAACATGTGTTGACATCGCGAGGCTTGCCGAGCGATTCAACAAGTGCTCTCAAAGCCCAGCCTGGTAAACTTGATATCAAAAGACGTGAACCTGGTATTCTATTTATCAGTTTACCCATTGTTTCGCTCTTCAAACTAGCGATTATGACGTAATTTTCGATTTTTGTGTTGACTCAGCCTCATTAGCGGCATCATTCAAAAAGTGCAACGTCATCATGACCTGATAAAGGTACATGCCCTGAGATAGACAAAGTTTATCAGGCAACATGCAAAAATGTAGTTTATATGAGAGGTAACTGATAATAATCTTTAGCCGTTTCTTCAACTATTCCTGTGATATAACTTGTTTTGGATGACATTATTTATTTCAATCAATAAAGTAGCTATTGCTCCTGTAAAATAAACGGAAAAATTATCTGCAAGATGCAATCATTTCTAAGTAGATTAGCAAAAAACTATCCCAGTTTATTAATGCCTGTGAGCGGTCACAATTCCAGAGCGGGTCTCTCTGACAAAATCTAATTCTGGTTAAAACCAATTAAATCTGAGGTAATTGGAGCATAAATTTCCAGCAACCATTTTCAGTATTTTTAGAAAATGCGGTTTGATCATTTTATGTGGTATTATGAATCAACCAGCACAACCAGGCTTCCATACTCTTATTTTGTTTACCCGAATATGTACCATGACCTCTTAGTAATGACCTTTTGGTCTTTCTATTTCAAAAGATTGACGCAGAACACATAAAATGAGCCAGTCGGGCTGGAGCATCTGTCAGTCAAAATTCTTATTGGAAATGTAGCTTAATGCATGGAACCCCTTTTTCTAGAACTAAATTTCAATATTTTAAATACAGTCACAACTCAAAGCTTTTTGTTTATCTATACATCTGATTTTTTTTGCTTTAACAACAGATTAATTTCAAATTGCATGCAAGCAATTTGGACCTGGAACAGACTGCTCTTATTGGAGCAGTCTGATCTTGGCCCACACTGCTTGCTATAGAAGCTTTCAAAATAACGGCAGACTACAAATCATCATGAGGTAATGGATTAGTAATGAAGTAAATGCTCTTTCTAGGTGGTATTTGTTTTGTTTTCAAAGAAACAAACATGCAATGTTTTTGTTCACATCCATTTAATTATTAGCATAGGGTTCTTAGAAATGCTCTTTGATGCCACTTTAATCTTCCCATTGATACCCAAGACTGACAAGTGTGTTAACCCTTAAAGGGCTATCAAAATTATACTGAAAAGTTCAAAAATTGACTAAATGAGCCACTGCATGAGATTTCCAACAATATGGTATGTGCGACCAGCAAAGGCTCAGAACAGCCTGCGCATATGCGCAGTCTGATCAGAGCCTTTGCTAGTTGCTTGAATATTCACTGTGTGTTAAGCTACTGGCTGAACGTCATTTGGAGTTTCTAAGCCTAATGGGAGGCTGCACAGGCTCGTGTCAAAATACCACATTGTTGGAAATCACATGTCAGTGGCTCAAATATCTAATGTGAATCGTCTGTTCCACATGCAGAATCAAATGAGCCTCAGTTCCAATAACTAGAGGACCTGAAGGTCCTGAGGCGCTCACCTGATCTCCTTAATAATGTTAAAATAGGTCGTCAACTACAGCTTATAACGAAACTAATTTTGTTTTACCACATATTGGGGTTGCAGCCATTTTGGTCAAGTGACCTAAACAATCCAATGAAAACTCCATCAAACAGCCCAGTGATTTCTGAGGAAAAGATGTTTAGATAGGTATGTGGCAGTCCAAATGAGTGGCCTTGGATAAAAGGTCACAGGTCAGCTTGACATTTGGTACTTATATAAAACCAATGTCTCATTAGGTTAAACATTTCTTGCAAGTATTATGATTTCGGCCTAAACAGTTATAGAACAATGAACATTTCAAGATTTTTCCGAAATAAATGCATTAGGAATTCAATTTGATATTGCTATAAAGTAGTTCAAGGTCAACCTAGATTCATCATTTTTGCAAATTGAATAGGGCCTACATCCGCAATGCTACATACCAAGTCCCAAGGCCATTGGCCTTTTGGTTCCAGAGAAAAAGATATTTAATTGGTTTTTACCATATATGGGCATGGTGGCCATCTTGGTCATGTGACCAGTGCAATTGGTATAAATTTTGGCTAACCTATCATGAGGAGTCTTCATATGAAATTTGAGTTCAATTGGCCTAGTGGCCTCTGAGGAAACTATGTTTTAATGTGTTGATGGGACTCCAATATGAGCGACCTTGGCTGAAAAGTAAAAGGTCAACCTTGACCTTTGAAACTTATTTATAGCCATTGTCTCATTAGGTTTAACATATCAAGTGAGAATAATGACTTTGGCTTCAACAGTATTCAAAAATTCAACTTTGCAAAAAAAAATCCCATTTAATGCATTAGGAAGCAAATTTGACCTTGACGTATAGTAGGTCAAGGTCAACCTAGGATCATCATCTGAACAAACTAGGTAGGCCCCACATCCCCAATGCTACATACCAAGTCCCAAGGTCACCGGTCTTCTGGTTGTGCAGAAGAAGATTTTTAAAGGGTTTTTACCATATATGGGCATGGCGGCCATCTTGGTCATGTGACCAAAATATTTTGTATAAATTTTGGCTAACTTAGCATAAGGAGTCTTCAAATGAAATTTGAGTTAAATTGGGCCAATGGTTTGTGAGAAAACTATGATTTAATATATAGATGGGACTCCAATATGAGCGACTTAGCTGAAAGATCAAAGGTCAACCTTGACCTTTGGAACTTATTTATAGCCATTGTCTCATTAGGTTAAACATATCAAGTGAGAATAATAACTTTGGCTTCAACAGTATACAAAAAATCAACTTTTCAAAATAATTCCCATTTAAATGCATTAGGAAGCAAATTTGACCTTGACGTTAAGTAGGTCAAGGTCAACCTAGGATCATCATTTGAACAAACTTGGTAGGCCCCACTACCCCAATGCTACATACCAAGTCCCAAGGCCATGGGCCTTCTGGTTCTGGAGAAGAAGATTTTTAAAGGGTTTTTACCATATATGGGCGTGGCGGCCATCTTGGTCATGTGACTAGGACCATTTGAACACACTTTCGTTCCCGCGTCCTAAGTCCTGAAATTTGAGTTTAATTGGCCCAGTGGTTTCAGAGGAGAAGATGTTTGAAAATGTTGACGGACGGACGGACGACGGAGTGACTGGTATACTATTAGCTCACCGATGAGCCTTCGGCTCAGGTGAGCTAAAAATGAAGTGAGCTGGAATTTGTCAATTTGTTGTCTGTTACAGTCGTGCCCAGAGTTTAAAGTGTTAAGATTTTAAGTTTTATTGGATAATAAACAGAATGTTTTCAAGACAGTTCTGTGATACTTGTGACCTTATAGGATGGGAATTTTACTTTATTACCTAAAACAGTAGGATTACCTAAAACAGTAGGAAAGGCTGAAGCAGAAGACAAATTTTACGAAAAGGGTGGATACCAGATCTGTCACCTAACAGAGCCTGTGCTGCTTTCACATCTGGCGCGCTAAAAAGGCTACAAACAAAAGGGTTCCCACAGGAATTAAAAAACACAATTCCATGATTTTTCCATGATTTTCCATGATCAACAATGTAATTTCCATGACTATTTAATGCACGGCCTCCAACCTCACGTTTTAGCAGCATCTTTACCACGCTGAGCTTAAATGCGGAATGCAGCAACAACAGCATGCATGTAGACCATGCATGCATTTTGAAATAATTAAAACTTGAAACCACCAGTAGCCACCACAAGTAATCAGAAAACTAGCTTTCGGACACTCCGACAGCTAGTTTTCTGGCTACTGGTCATTTCGTCAAGTTATTTCACAAAATTTCATGATTTTTCCATGATTATTCAGTGTTTTTTTTCAAATTCCATGATTTTTCCATGCATGGAACTTTTTTTAGTGATTTTCCATAATTTCCAGAGCTTGTGGGAACCCTGAAACAATCCAGGAATGTAGCTAGCCCTCTATTGATGTGGATTCACACTCTTGCTAGGGGTTGGGTTGGGTCTGCGGCATGCTGCCCCGGTAATTTTTGATAAAAACGGTGCAATCTGGTGCATTCTGAGGTGTTTTATTAACATGATAAATCAACAAAAAATAAATATTCGCCATATTTTGCTCTGATATGATATATATGAGCCGTGACATGAGATTTCCAACAATGTGGTATGTGCGACAAACAAAGCCTCAGATCAGCCTACGCATATGCGCAGTCTGGTCAGAGCCTTTGCTAGTCGCTTGAGTATTCTATGATTGTTAAGCTACTGACTGAACACCATTTGGAGTTTCTAAGCTTAAAAAGAGGCTGCACAGGCTCGTCTAAGTCTATACTTGTCAAAATGCCACAGTGTTGGAAATCACATGTCATGGCTCATATATGTCTATGCCGTGTATAAGAGATATGATCTGAAATGATAAAACAGAAACGATATTCAGAATCCTAATATCCATCCCACAAAAGCATACCACAACCAGTGTTTTTTCCCAAGCGTACGCTCTCGGAATACAGGAGAGACATGATCAGCTAAACTTTTCAAAGAGACAATTAATCAATCATGTAGTCTTATGATGGACAAAAACAAAACACACAGCAAGTTGCCTTGAAGTATTTTCTTTGCAAAGAGATAGTAGGTTGCAAATTTTATAATGAAAAATGTAATTTTTACCTTATTGGTAATAAAGCGTACCTACCATATATTTATCTTATTGCTATAACCTTATTGCTACCCACAAAATTTTGGAATCCAGACCTTGGGGCCCTCAGAAACGGTAGCTATGTCAATAGTCACCGACCGACGACCATGTCAATAGTCACGAAGTGAAACTATGACATCTGAAATAATTTTGGAAATATTACATGAATTATGTAAACTTCAGGGAATGGGGGGATTGGGATGGCTGGGTACTCCTAGATAAATATATGGTAGGTACGCTTATTAAAACTAATTTTATTACCAATAAGGTAAAAATTACATTTTAATGAGCGCTTAACCTACCATATATTTATCTTATTGCTAGTAGAATCACTACCACCGGAGGGAGGATTCCCTCACCAAGGTTGATTCCAATAAATATAAATTTCCAGAGATAAACTGAGAGTCTTATAGCAAATTTGACATTGTCAAAGCATAAGATCTCTGGATGACTGATAAGATAATGGTCTAGATGTAAACATCTAATACCTCAGTCACAGAGCTTGGGAGTAAAAGTTAAGAATAATATCTTAATACTTCCAACACCATCTCTGACCAACAGTTAGTTATCCTTAATCTATGAGACATCTGTCCTCATAGGCTAGGATTAATTAAGGCCATGAATCATTTCCTCATTAAGAGGTCAGATTCCCCCCCCCCCCTTTTTCCTTTTGATCCCTACATTGGTTCAAAAGGGAGGACATATTTTAATCCTGAATTAGTTCAGTTAATACTGAATAATTAGGACAATACTAGATTGTTGTCTCAATAATATTCCTTAATGAATGAAAAGTATATAGACAACAAAAGGCACGAAAAGTCCATGACTCATGTGCTTTAATATGAAATAATCTGAAAAATTCAGACTGTTATTAAGACATAACGCATACACTTGTAGGGAAAATAGACATGAATATCTTATTTTCCTACAAGCATAAAAGCGATAGAGATTACTCTTATAAAGAAACTCAGTTTAAAAGAATCCATGAATAGTTTTCTCCTATCATACAAGAAATTAAAATCAATTTCTCTGTTAGAGAGGCCTCTATTCAAATTTGATAAAAATCTTGTGATAAATTTTTTATCAAAAAATGAACCCAAAAGGTTCCCGAAAAAAGTACTCACACTCAGTAGTACTCATATCCAATAGCCTACATAAGACTAGAGATATATGAGATGTCAAATATCATCAAATATCTTGCTATTGAAAGAGTAGAAAAGTAAATGTTATCAATTTGCTTAAAACTAACATAAGGATCAAGCAAATTTAGAAAACATGTGAAAAAAAGAATATAATTTCTATGATTTAAATGTTGTTGAGAGAGGAATTGCAAGATTACTGAATCTTTACCAAAACACAATAAAGTTTGAAAGTAATATCAGATGAAAATAAATCTGTAACTTTCACAAGTATTCACAATTAACAATATACTGTATAATAATAATCCTTCCTCTTATCAAATTCATTGGTTTGATTAGAAAGTAATTATTGATAAATTTCTCATAATCTCTCAGAACCTAGAAAAAAAATAATAATATCTTTCTTCTGTATAAGATGATGTTATAATTCCATAACAGGAAGAAAACCAAACCACAAATTTGGTAACTGAAGAAATTTCCTATAAAACCCAAGATATGGTATTAAAGGAAAAATCTAATAATTAAATTTATTGACACCCTAAGAATGAAAAGAATGACTAAGAATGTCAAAGGTTTAGTCACTGGTAAAGAAAATTGTCTCATAACCAAAATGATATGTAGATACATGTAGTAAGAACATAGAAGGTAACAACCTTCCGAGTCACTAAACAGAAAAGCTATAATCAATTAATCTTAATGTAGTTATTCTGTTCTCAATATAAAAGTCTCTGATGAAATTATCATAAGAGGGTCTGGTATGAATGTAAGTAGAATACATACATAAAATGTACATATTGAAATAACTGTCTGACTTCATAGTTTCAAATATATTTAATCAGGCAATACTAGGTGATTGCTGACAAAAATAACTGTCATTGTTAATCTGAACTTATCAGTTCATATACTCCTAGAACTATATGACTGAATAAGTTTAATAACAATGTTAGAACCATGTCTAATGAAGCGTCTCCTGTACTATAGACTAAGAGTGATGATCAGAAGAACATATAACTACTTACTTCAATTCATGACCGAGAAGAAAGTAGACCTTAGAAATTCTTCCATCAAATGAAAAGAAAGCAGACCACTTACTCTTCCAGTCTGTCTAGAACCAAGACATTCATGATGAAACATGGACTCATACGCTTCTTCATTTACTTTTAACTTGATCTCGATCTAACCAAGAAAATAAGCAAAGAAGAGTTAGAAGATGAAGAATATCTAATACTCATCTTCAAATTAGCCCTATACATGTATCTCTTCCTATAACTCCTCTACCAGAGCAAGGAAAGTGGTTTCCCTCAATCCAAACAAAATGTACATATTTTGATTTAAATGGAATAAGAATGAAGATTAAAGTTATAATCTAACCATCCTATTAAAAGTAAATGAGTATGATTAGGAAATACCACATAACACAATGTAGACTAACCCATGTTATTGTGAGAAAGAGCCACAGAACACTAGAAGTCACCGAAAACACATCATTTAAGTTTTAGACAGTCGTAAAACGGAAATGATAGTTAATTTTACAATCCATAACAAATAAAATGTCTTAAAAAGACATAATACTGACACATTTTATTAAATGACTACTAAAATCAGTACTCAGAGTTCTCATTAACTCCAAATTAGGATTATTTACCCCAATATTTGGATTCTGACTCTTTCAAGAGTTCTATTAGAGAACTATGGTAAAACTGTAAATTTTCTGGTAGACAGCATTTTAACTCCAATTTCCAAACCATAGTGAGAACTCCCTGGTGAGCCGTCATTGGCTCTCTAGCAAAATGCCATTAGAATGGCATTTCGCTGGCAGGCCTATGGTGGCCCGACACTGTCTAAGTATTGAATTGAGATGAGAGACTTTCTATTAAAGTCTCATTGGAGTGATAGTAGAAACCATGGATCATTTTTTACCGACTCTTGTTCAATCAGGTAAAATAGTTTAATCTCTTTGCCATGAATGTTCCTACCAATAGTGCTTGACATACTATATTCAAATAGTCAAACCATAAAAATTTTCTGTGAATAAAAATCAATAATGCCACCAAAAACAAGGTATAATTGTGTATAGGTGGTGATCATATCCAAAAACAAAATCATATGGAAAGTTCTTCCAATTATTTGTTTAACATGGTTCAGAAAATGTTGACTGGTCATAATCATATTCTGAATAGTATTAATAATAAATTAATAGATCTGAATATTCTAGAATCTGTCAATGAGCAAGATCTGATCCGTTGATATTAAACCAAAGCATAAAGCAGGCCAGTGTCACATAAGATTGCTGTGAAAGGCTGCTATAAAGCAGCCCTGCCCTTGAAGTACACCAAAATCTTACAAAATGCGAAAACAGCTTTGTAAAATTCATGGAAAAAGTTATCCCGTGGTTAACTAAGAAACAATCATGTTAATTGATTCTTTACATCCCAGTAAACAATTTTATTTATGTTGGGACGGGTTTCCTCAGTTGAACCAGTACTAAACAAGTTTTGAAATACTTAAGTACTAATTCACACAGCAAGAAATTTTGTTTGTTTTGTAGCTTTATGTCCCAGTTAAAAGCTATGGTCATGGGGGACACTCAGTCCACCCAACCACACATTTTCCTGGGAAAGCTTGAGCACCCGGTTAACCAGTAATTCGTGAACATACTTTCGATTGTAACTGACAATTCGTGAATGAATCAGTGGAAAGGAGAAAATGACCTTAGAAATTATTTCATGATCAATCTCCATAAAAGTATGAGACCGAGCCGGAATTAAACTTGCAACCCCTAGATCTGCATTGAGCACCCTACGGACTGCACTACCAGGCCTGGTAAAGCAAGTGAAAGTGACAAAACTGGTGTTCGCTTGAAATAAGCAATAAACAAGTATCATCAGAGAGTTTTGTACGATTGTTTTGTGTAGACTATAACTAAACTATGTACATAAAAACAGCAAGCCATTCTTCTATTCATCAATCGGTTTATTTACATATAGCCAGGGGGCACAGCCCCCTGCTCACTGGCAAGTACTTTTAACTCTACATATTGCTTTCTTCACAGTCACCAATGATATAATTTTTAGATGTGCACTATTCGAAAGTCAAACTTATTCTGTCTACTTTCTCAGAGCCAATTCATGTTAAACAGATCAGTCAATCATGCAATTTGCTCTGAGCTAGTATCTTTCAAATCTTACTAAATTTATTTTTATTGTGGAAATAGAAATAACAGGTTTGAAATTATTATGTAGAATATAGATTATGTATTTCCTTGAGACTGTACAATCTTTAAAGTGCTAATTTTTATCAGTGACAAAATCAAAGAAGTATACTAAAATCATTAAACCAAAATTTATGTAGAAAATCCCTGTGATACAAGTATAAATCAAGTATGTATTCAGTTCCTATTAAAGGAAAATACATGGAAAGTACTTGTATTAAGCCAGCCCATTCTTTAAACAGGCATGGTAGCTGTGATTTCTGATACAGGTGGCCTGACCATATGTGACTTGAGAAAATTGACAAGTGGTAAAATAACTTTGCCTTTGTTTCTCTTGGTGTCTTGAACTGTCCCTTGAAGTAGACAGACAAGACAAATGATAATTATTTAACTGATAAATAACTACCCAGATTTATCAGAAATTGGTCACACTTAAAATTAAACTTTTAAGTTGAAATACCAGGCCATAATTATTAATAATAAATATATGGCCCTTCAGATTTGACTTTCCAATCTGTCAATAAATCAGATGGAATAAAAGAATACTTTCTTAAATCGGTGATCAAAAAAGTATCCATGACCAAAGCACCATTTGTTAAAGACCTTGATAAGTCCTTAATGGACGGTAGTGGTAGATTGGTCTATTTGTTCTCTAAAACAATAGAGAATCACTGATCATGTGGTAAAGTCTACCAAGATCGGTGATTGTCCGGTACCGATAGCCAATGCCTAAAGCAGATTGCCTAAAGAATGTACCGTTTGTGTATCATGTCGTAGTTTGTTAACTCCGTTAAGATAACGAAGTCGCTGCTTAATCTACGACAAGACTGAGAACTAACTCTCGGTCTGTTCGGGAAGACTTACCTGGAGCTTGCTAAATCTGTATGGATTAGCAGGTAAGCATAGATTTCCCGAAGAAATGTGCCTCTTGAATAACAATGTGTTGAATCCATGGGCTGCTCGATTGTTTGTGTCCGGTTAAAATTTCACCACTGGAAATTGTCCGGTACAACTTCATTAGTAATTGTCCGGTATATGACCGGTACATGAATTACCGAAGTTTGACAAGTATTTTCGAGAAATTCACTTGCTGAAATAGACTATATAGTTCTCGTGTCCGTTAGAGACTCCTTGAGAATGAGACCTCCGGAAAAGAACAGAGTCATTTTGTCCTGAGACAGTTTGACAAGTGTTTTCGAGAAAATCACTTGCTGAAATAGAGTTCTCGTGTCCGGTAGAGATTCCTAGAGATCCTGTGCGGATGAGACTCTTGACTCATAGTCTATTTGGTGCCCTTTCAATCGGTTCCCGAACTTGTTCAAGGATCCGGAGGGACCTTGATCTGAAATCTGAGACTTCTGATCATCATACTTACCAACCAAACATCGGTTAGATCGATGTCCGGCAGAGGACTTTGAATCATGGATCATATAGGTAACCTATACATCTGTGTTTGAATTGACGTCTAAAAAAGACATCAAATTCAGTGTTCAGCGGTCCGGATCGAGCTAGCTCCGGACTTGTGAACTTGTCCTCTAAAAGGTGATTCAGACAGGTAGCCCCGGGATGAGTCCTAGACTCGACCCGATAACCAGATAAATCTGAAAAACCTTCCCCGTCTTGGAAGTTCTGGCGGGACTCCGAGGAGTCGATCACTTCCCGAACTACCGAAACATTTCCACCAATGTGCCTCTTCTTGACAGCATTGATTCCTTCTTCGCCATCTTGACATGGATGAGGGGCGTCTCTCGAAGTTTCGCCAACAAGCTGAGAAACATAAAAACTCACAAGTTTCACTTCTGAAACAATAAGAGAAAGTCAAGCACGTAGTACCCGTAAATACCATGCGTTCGAGGCAAAACAGGACAGGCGGAAAGAGGGGCAAATCGCGAGTTCGAGTTACCGTAGTTGAAAACTAAACGGGCTCCACTCGAAACGAAAAACGCGAGAAAATTGCAAATTAGAACAAAATAAACGCAGGACAAACCTTGCGAAAAGTAAATAAATTAAATGAGTAGCAAATACAATGTGAAAAAGGAAAAGACGCAAGGAAACTTAGAATTTTATAAAAAAAAATTCTATCAAGATTCTCTGCACGTGTCTTCTTCCTCGAGCACAAACATTATTTCTGGTCATCGGTTGGTGACTATTGACATAGCTACCGTTTCTGAGGGCCCCAAGGTCTGGATTCCAAAATTTTGTGGGTAGCAATAAGGTTATAGCAATAAGATAAATATATGGTAGGTTAAGCGCTCATTAAACCTGCAGGAATATTATTCTGTGGACATTAAACAGTTGACAGCAGTATTTATAAATCTTGAAAGATTTTTTTCTTTTTGTCAAAATCCTGTGGATTCAGCCGGGTACTTGTGTATAGGTATAGCTATGTGTCTGCAATAAAAGTACAATTTTTAAATTCAAACCTGTGACCCCCTCAAAATGTACAATGGCACATCCAGACTGCTTTGTATCAAACAAGATGGAAGAATCCATTACTTCAGAAATGGGTTAACTCATTCCTTGCTAGGGGCAACTATTGTTGTCCGCTGATAACCTTTGCAAAAAGATTGGACCCAGATCAGGACTGACATTGTGTCAGTCCTGATCTGGACCCAAACTGTCTGAGACTTTGAGACTAGAGGAAAGTGTTCCTGAAAGAATTTTTTGATAAAGTTGATTTTGAAAAAAATCAGCAGACGACAACAAAAGCATGAAAAATTACCCAGCATGCAATTTACCTTCCTCTTTCACATCTAATTCCATCACAGTTCTCTCAATAGGTAAGGCCCTCTCATGTCCTGGACACAGCCTTACTTTCTCTACTGTTGTCATAGCAACATCATGATGACCTTCACCCTCTGTGACAATGCTACCATCATCATGATTTGTTGTCATAGCAACGTCAGATTGACCTTCATCTTCTGTGGCATAGTGCTCTTCATCAACATTAGCTGCCGCCTGAAATACATGTATTGTTAACTCACATTTAAGAAAGCAATTCTATAAGCATGATGCTTTCATTCCAACATCACATCATCAATAATTATGTCAAATGAATTTGCTTTTAAGTTTAACAAATTTTCAATTTTTAGCTCTGGTCGCCTTTTTGTTCTGGATTATAGGCAGAACTGTTTGGGCACTTTAGGTAGGGAGCCTTATGAGGAACATTTGCATGGGTGAAAGTTGAAATTTCCAAAATCCTGAACTTAAGAAATTTAAATTTTGAAACTTGCAGGATGTCTACAAAAATGGATTATTTAAAGTTAAAGTGATAAATTGTGTTTAGATAAACTGAAGACTAATCAAAGAAGCTATTATAATTGAACTCCATTGTGCACAAGGAGTTGCACTAGAGTCTCAAAGTCTAGTGCATCCGAGTCTCATAAATCTCTCTCTGGCGCAGAGCATTTATGTCAAGAGTTTCTCTTGCTTACAGGCCTTAAGTTAAGAGTGCGTACCAAAAAAGTATTTCTCAATCAAAACACATGTATAACTAATGGGTAAGAAATTTTTTACAATTTTATGCGCACAAATTTTGTTTTTCGAAACCTTTGTGCTTATCTGAACATAGGGAGCACAGTGGCTCAGTGGTAGAGTGCTTGACTTGAGACCGAGATGCCTCAGGTTCAAGCCTCACCAGTGTCACTACGTTGTGTCCTTGAGCAAGACACATTATTCCTAGGTTAGTACTGGTTCAACCCAGGAAGACCCATCCCTAACATAACTGAAAGATTGTTGATGGGACGTAAAGAATCAAATCAAACAAAACAAAAAAAAAACTTATCTGAACATGTCAATTTATTATTTTGCACTACCGGTGCAATGCCATTAGACCACATGCAAGGTTCAAAAGTGAAAATCACTTAATATCTATGATTACTGATGAGGATACCCATTAACGCTTTGCACGCTGGGTAATTTGCATGCTTAGCGCAGTCGGTAACGTGTCTGGCTACAGATGCATGTCTGACTGCAGATCCAGGGGTCGCGCATTCGATCCCGGCCCGGTACCATACTTTCGTGGAGATTGATCATGAAATAATTTCTACGGTCATTCTCCTCCCTTCCGCTGATTTATTCAAGAAGGGTTGTTTTCAGTTACAAGCGAAAGTATGTGCACATATTACTGGTTAACCGCTTGCTCAAGGCTGCCCAGGAAAAAGTGTGGTTAAGTGAATTGACCGTCCCGCAATGACCATAGCTGTTGACATGGGACATAGAAACAAAAACAAAAAACAAACATGCTTTTTGTCTGCTGATTTTTAAAAAAAAATCTTTCAGGAATATCATCAGTGTCAAAAAGTTCAGATCCAGATCAGGCATGCCATTTTGTTGGGTCTGATTTGGGTCCAAAATGTTTGCAATGGTTATCAGCAGACTACACTAGCAGGCAAAGAACTTATTATGTTAACCCAGGATGCTAATGACTGAAAAAAATTATTCAGAATATCCCAGGTGAAAATGGGACTGATATATCAGTGTAATTACACCGTAATATCGGTGTTTTGGTGATATATCAGTGATATTTAGCTTTTGACTGATATTTTGAAAAATTGCAGTGATATTTCAGTATAATTTTGGTGGAATATCAGTCACAGTGAAATTACGGTGTAATTACAGTGATATTTAAGGTTAAATAATTTAAATGCAGTGGACAGAATATCTCTGATATATTATAGTTATGCATGGAAAAGAAAATATTTTCAATGAAAATATCTATGACTCGATCAGCATATTGATAATGTATATCTAATTGAGTTTCATAATTTAGATTTTTTGATAGATCTACCATTATAATTCTCGTTGATGTCATTTGAAATTGACCTCTACTGAAATTGTACAGTTTGGCTGATAACAGTCAGAAAATCTAAAAAAATATCTGACTAAACTTTTAAAAGGCTTGAAAATAAGATCTAGACTGATCCTGTATGTGCAATCTGGTCTGGGTCCACATTGTTTGTCAACAGAGACTTAATTTCATGTGCGGATCCAGAGGGGGGGGGATAGGGGGTCTGGACCCACCTGGAAAATCACATTATATGGGTTTCAGGGACCAAGCTAGCCCTCAAATTTAGGGAGTCCAGTACAAAAAGGGAGAAGTTTGAGAAAATAGTTAGAAGTGATAGATTGCTGCATTCAGAAGACAGAAAAAAAAAACAGTCAGACTGTTACTTGCTTTCCATGAGAAATTTGGTTGGTAATTATCTTGCTGTCATTCTATTTTATCTATCTACTTATCTGAAGTCTCTGACCAGTACCTCTTTGATCTATCTTTGGGGACTCCAGCAATGTTCATTGCATAATAGAAAAATCTGTCAAGATAATTTGTCTCCACGCTTGAGCGGTCGCTGAGGTGTCAGTGGTTATCAGTATACCGTTTTCCATGCTTTTTTAGCAGAGCGGACCTGAGAGAAAGCATGGTATTTTACGGCTTTTTCCAAGGCAATGTTTGCACGATGTTTTCACTTCTTGACTCTATTTTGGAGCGCGCCAACGGTGGCGCACAAGTGCATTTCTTAAGGGCCATCTTAACTGAAAATGCGTGATTGTCAGACACTAGGATACTAGAATTGTTTTTAAAAGCCTATACTTATATTTTAATACACGCCGTTGAATACACAAAAGTTATCAATATCGATTTGACATACATAAATCAGGGTAACATTTCACATATATGTTTTCAGAATACATCAGTAATGATCAGACTGCAAATGATTTAATATCAGCTGATTGGAGCGGTTTCAGTAAGTTCTGTCCAACATTAAGGTACTTCAGTAGGAATAGCCCAATTTTGCAAGTTTTCGCCCATCATATTCCAGACAAACTGGCTGTCTCTTTCAATTTGTCCTCATCCCTTTTATCTAGTTACAAGTGGTTTCTAACTATTGGTTCTAAATACAGTTTCGTAAAAGCTTACAACGTGGAGATCTAATCTTTTTTAGATTTTTTTACCTTTTTATAAGATTTTAAATCCATCATCTGCATGTATATTTTGACATGATCCCCATACCTGGTATACGAGGGGCGTTCAAATATAGTGCAATAATTAGCTCTCTTTTTATCGTATGCCAAATTAAGCGCACAAACCGTGTGACTTGATCTTATCCACATTAATTGCTGGTCCCAGGTTTACAGTTGCTCAGTATTAGAAAAACAAATAACCAGTACCCCCCTCCCCCAACCAATACCCGGATATGTGTGTGTGGGGGTCTGGTTAACTGTATTTACATTACTGACCACTTGTAGACCGAGAACCAGCAATCAATGTAGATACATGTACGATAAATAGCGAAAAATCTCTATCATAGCTTAGATATCCTCAGTACAGTATATGTATTCAAAAGCTAAAATTCTACAATATGCTTGGAAAAAAGCTGAAAATGTGCTCGAAAAATGGCCTATATAAGGCGGGTCGCCAAATATTCATTGAGAACATCGCGAAACATATAGGGAGGACTAAATGTCTTTCACCAAGGCTTATAGATGGGTGACTAAATTTAAGAGCTTAAACAAGATGCTGCTTATCCTGGTCATCCTGCAATTAACAACAATGACCAAGAAAAAACATAATACCCAAAAGATACTTGATTTGCTTCAAAAAGATGCAAAGTACCGTGAGACACTTAGGCCAGTTCATAAATAAGTCGTTATCACAATTTAGTTAATAACATATTGAAGAAGCATCTGAAACTTAATGCAGATTGGATACCCAGGAGGGGGGCATTCTAATATTTTCATATAATACGTGTATATGTATCATCATTTTTATTTTATTATTATTATTATTATAATTATTGTTTTTTTGAGGGGGGGGGGGGGGGGGGGGGGGGGGGGTGTCAGAAAATTTAATATTTATGGAGGAGGTGGATTTTGTGGATACTTTTTTTGGGCTCATGTCTATGCATTTACAGGGGTTTTCTTAAGTTCAAGGTACAGAACAGGAATACACTTTGTAGGTATCTAAATCTAAAGTATTTCTTGGGTATGCCTGATATTCACTGATGCGGGGGGAGGGTAACAGTAGATGCTTGGTCTAAGCTTACGTAGCAAATAAAATTGAGAGTTCCCCTACCCCAAGCCCTCTCCGCCCCTGGATGGATACCTCATTTTCTGACAAATGAGCAAAAGAGGATCCGATCACAGTGGCCAAAAAGCTAATCAAAATCAATCCAGGTATACACGTAAGGGAACCACTATACTCGAACTGTGCCGTCATCGCGGGTTGGTTGCAGTCAATGAGGAAAAACGTTCCTATCTGTTTAAAAGGGTAATATTTTTGTCAATACTGTACTTTTGATTTTTTTCGTTGGTTATTGTCACTTAATATATCCAGATGTATGTCAGTTTAACAATAATTTTGCGAGTTGGGTGATAGCTGTCTCAGCCAAAAAGGCGACTTTTACCGAAAAAAAGAACGAAAGGGATTTTTGTCTATGTTCTGGAATGTCTGCTGTCTTTACATAAAATGCAAAATATCAGTACTTTACTGTACAAACAGTTTGAAATCTCAGAGCGACGCATTTTGAAAGTTATCAAGCTTTTCATAATGTATGCATAGTTCTGTATATTGAGTGTTCTGGCCCAGTGATCGGGTTTTCGATTGGAACACAGTGGTCTTATTTAGACCCTCTACGACTGTTAAATGTCCTTGACTGCATAACAATTTGCATACAGCTACAAGATGGTGTCCAGCTCCGCAAACAATAAACAGAAATGTGCAAAACTTTCTATTTCTTCACGTATTTTTATTCTTTATTAGATGCCAAATAATGACTTGCATAGCGCACGCATTAGTATGTGAACTGATTTCATACACATAAACGCCAAAAATCAACTGTTACTTAGCTAGCTTTTTAAGTTTAAAATTCCAATTGAGACAGAGTGGACTTAAATACCTTAGAGATAATGAAACCAGAACATAAGCACCTAAGACTCCTGCACGATAACGCGCCAGCGCATAAGGCATGCACTGTGGCTGAGTTTTTGGAATCGTAGAAAGTTAACACACCCCAACCCCCTCCACCCACACTCCCCAGGTCTTGCCCCCTGTGTTTATTTTCTATTTCATATTTGGATAGAGATATCATTCCAGAAACTCCGTCTGATATGCTGTTTAAATTACCAGTATCTAAATGAGTATGAGAATGCTTCAATAAATGGAACGGCTGTCTGAAACTGTGTACTCAGGTAGGCGGAGAATATTTCGAAGGGCAGACCACGACAAATCAGTAAACAATGACTGAGAAACAATCTAACATCAATTATTTTGAACACCCCTCGTAATATGAATTGATATATTTCTAAAGGTCTCACCTGAGTGCACATAATTTCAGTAACATACATACTGGCTTAGTTATAAAATCAGAATACAATGTCATGCACATCGCTTACAAACTTTCAATGAGTAAACGAATGTGTTTTTTGTTCTTTTAGCTAATTGTATCAAATGATTCATTGTACACAGGGGTGTCAGGTTATACTTTTCAAAAATAGTGTGATCTTTTGCCTGAATATCTTTTTTTTACCTTTACAAACATTGTAGACTTAGATGAAAAGCCGCATTATGCGGCATTTCATCTGGGTCTCTGCTGTTCGTAAAAGTTAGGGGTTTCCCGAATACAAATGCGGCATTTCATTGGGGTCTCTGCTGTTCGTTAAATTACCCATTTAGGAGTTAGGGGCTTCCCGAATACAAATACGGCATTTCATCTGTGTCTCTGCTGTTCATAAAATTACCCTTTTAGGTTTAATCCGTAATAAACTGGAACACTCTTAATGGTTCAGGTGATGAAATATTGCATTTACCGCAATCTCTTTGGTTCAAGGGCAGGTATCAGATATAATTAGGAAAAAGTTTAAAAAGAATTTTATGTTTATAAAAGCCCACACTTTTTCGAAACAGCAAAATGGATATTGTAACACCTCCGTCTGTCTATTCATCCGTTCGCCCGTACTCATTAGTGACCCTTGTTGGCTACTTAAGATTACCGAAAATTCTCAACCCAACAATAATCCATTCATAAAAATGTCCGTCCGTCAGTCCGTCCATTATACTATCTCCTCCTCAACCATTGGACAAAATCCAACCAAATTTGGTGTGTGAGTTACTCCATATGAATGGGGCTTGCAACAGTAAACACTTTTTGGTCCCACCACCAGGGCCAGGGGAGATGTTAAAAGGTCAAATATCATTAAATTACAATAACAAAATCAATTTCAAAGATTTTATACCAAAAATTGCGTGTTGTCTTACAGATAAAAGATATAAAACATGCCAAGCGAGATTTTTGTCCTGATGCCTAGGTCATACCCCAGAGGACTTGAGGGCCCCGGGGTGCCCAGGGGATAAAAATGTTTTACACATGATCGTATGGCATATCAAATTGACTGGGATGGTGAGTAGAATAGAATGCAAGTAAAATTTTACACTAGGATCAAACTGGTGACCTTGGGGTTAGGTCAAAAGGTCAGATATCCTCAATTATAAAGCGAATTTCAAAGATTTTTAATACCAAACTTTGTGTGTGTTCTCACAAATAAAAGTTATAAAACATATCGAACGGTATTTTCATTGTGTCGCCTGGGTCATACCCCAGGGGTAGGACTGGGGTGACGGGGGGTCAAAACTTTGACCGTGGGGATTTGCGATGACGCCCTATCGACAGCCCGTTCTAGTTAAACTTAATTTATTTGTTTACAAGGCTAAATATGGATAGGGTATCGGTATGTATAGATGTACCACGACCTCTCACTAATTTCTATTTCAAAAGATTAATGTAGAATGCGTAAAAAGAGCCAGTCAGGATGGAATATCTGTGTTTGTGAAAGCTTTAATAGTAAATGTAAATAAATGCTTGAAACCCTTTTTTCTATTTAAGAAATGAATTCAATTTTTGGAAGGTTCATGGAATCATGAATACTTCGGAGCTCGTGCAAAGTAAGTGATGCCCAAAGAGAGAACAGAAGCTGGCATGTCCTCACATGACTGAACAAAAGGGTCGTTAAGGTCCCTGGATTGCTCGCCTGAATATTGGTATATAAGGTGATGTTTTGGCCAATGACTAAAAGTAAACATATATCATTTAAAGTTATTTCTCCTTTTTTGGCTCTTTCAGAGCTAACCTGAGTGTTCTGAGCAATTCTGGTAGAGGACATCAATAGGAGCATTTATGTGAAATGATTTTGAATTTGGATCAGTTGTACAGGAGATGTCGCTTTAAAATAATTCTTGCTGAGCTTTTTTAGCGGAGCATGCCATTTGTACTATTTTAGTAGTGAGCAACATAAGGAACATTTATGTGAAATTATTTTGAATTTGGACCAGTGGTTCGGGAAATGATGTTTAAAAGAGTTCATATTGATAGCTCCGGCACCCGTCTTGTTCAGCGGAGTGGAACCATTTGAGCAATTTTGGAAGAAAGTATTATGGGGAACACTCCTGGGAAATATTTTTTAATTTGGACCAGTGGTTCAACAGGAGTTGTCATTTAAACAAAAAAATTTGGACTGACAGATGCTGGATTTAAGACAAAACACAAGAGCTCACATTGAGCCTTTGGTTCAGGTAAGCTAAAATTGCTGGCTGGGACGTAAAGAATCAAAACAATCTATTAGACCAGTCAATTCAGCTGTACATTAGCAATTGACAATTTTTGAATGATCCAGTATGTATGGTACTGTAAAGGCTGAAATGTGTGCACTCAGGTGCGAAGCTCTAGTTATGTATTTTTATCATATGGGGATAATGTCAAAATATACATGCAGATGATGGATTTGGAATCTTATAAAAAGGTAAAAAAATTCTTAAAAAAAACTAGATCTCCACGTTGTAAGCTTTTACGAAACTGTATTTAGAACCAATCGTTAGAAACCACTTGTAACTAGATAAAAGGGATGAGGACGAATTGAAAGAGACAGCCAGTTTGTCTGGAATATGATGGGCGAAAACTTGCAAAATTGGGCTATTCCTACTGAAGTACCTTAAATGATTACAAGGCAGATAGATCGTTTTGGGCGAACTCATTCTGTAGCTTCGCATGGTAATTGTATGTGTTGGTTTCGACGCTAAAAAGTACATGTACGGTTAGCGGGTGTAGTGAATTGATGTCCATGTGATCTTTTTTATTCAATCTTTATAAAACTTGAAGAAGCATGATGTCACCGTGCGATATCTTCTTGATTATAACCAATGTATAGAGCCTGTTGTCCCTGTTGTGAAAATGGACTATCTATTCAGCTTTCTGTTGATTGGATAATCAAATCACGTGTAAAAATATGAATCGTCTGGACGCCATGCCGTTTTTGTTCGAAGAAGAAAAAAACAGTTTCCTGAAAAGAAAATATATTGAACAGCGACAAAATAAGTTTTATATGTTCTTTGAAGTCATGTAGATGTACCATGTCTAGTCTAGCCACAGAATTATCAAGTGGGAAGCCTTGAAGTGATTGGGGAACTTTTTATGATATCTCCTTAATTGCGGCGATATATCAACGTAATATCGCCGCTAAATTTGGTAGCAATTACGGTCCATATCACCGCAATTACCTTGATATAAAGGTGTAATATCGCCGAAAATTTCATCGCTATTACACCGATATATCACTGTAATTGCTGTGATATGGACTGTAATTGCTACCAATTTTAGCGGTGATATAACATTGATATTACACCGATATTACGACGTAATAACGGTGAAATTTTGGCGATATTATCATTGTAATTGCGGTGATACATACCGTAATTGCTACCAATTTTAGCGGTGATATAATGGTGATATTGCACTGATATTACAGTGTAATAACAGTGTAATAACGGTGATATTACATCACTTTTTTCACCTGGGATGTATAATTATACCCTCCAGCTTAACTCTTTGCCCACTAGTGTGATCTGCTGATAACCTTTGCAAACAGTTTTGACCCGGATCAGAACAGACAGACATTGGTCCTGTTCTCGATCCAAACTGTTTGACATTCTGACTGAAAGAATTTTATGAAAAAGGAGATTTTGAAAAAAATCAGCAAACTACAAAAAACCATGCAGGCAAAGAGTTAAACCAGATCTGGGACTCTTATGAGAAGCTTGATACTGCCTAGTGCCTTTAAAATTTTACAAGATTTTTTATTCCCTGCCAAGTGCCTTTAAAGATTACAAGCTTCAATTAGGAGAAAACTGTTGATTTTGAAAAAAAATCAGCAGACCAGCAAAACGCATCAACATTAGGGCCATTACAGATTTTGATGATGTCCAAAATAGTGACAAAATCTTAACATTTTGTTTTGCATAGCTTTCAGTTTATTTTCAACCTCTGATAACATTAGTGAGTCTTTGGAAACCTGGTTTATTTCCCAGACAGGGTATGGAAACTTTATACTTTGCTGTGGCTTTTAATCGTCATAAAATTGGGGTTCATTATTTTGCAAAAAAAATCTTGAAGAGGGGGAGTGCTATCACTGATCACTCTCATCTTATTATATACGCACAGTTGATTTCAAATACGCTCATAGCTTTAGGTTTATATCCAATCCTAAGTGCCCTCTTAGGCTCAATGGCGACAATTGGATTGGCATTTGTACAATCCAGGTGCTATTCTCAGGCATTATGTGTGTGTGGTACCTTTTCAGCTTTGCTTTAAATGTTGCTACCGCTTTAACTCATTGCATACTGGGTAATATTCGCACTTTTGTCATCTGCAGACTTTTTTTTTTCAAAATTGACCTTTTAAAAACTTCCATGCAGGAACACATTCACCGTGTGAAACAATTTGGATCCAGCTCGGGAAAGACATTATGTTGGTCCTGATCTGGGTCGAAACCAATTGCAAATGTCATTGGATATCAGAAGAGGAGTAAAGTCGCCGCTAGCAAGAAACGAGTCAATGACATAAGGCATGCTTTCTGCTAAAGAGGCTCAAATTGGTATATCTTCCTGAAACAAGTTTTGCACAGTTTTGATGGATTGCACTTTCATTAGCAAATTCCTGCACTCCACACTTTAATTTTCCAATTCTATGTTTTTGACAATTCCATCTTCCCAGTTGATCTGCTTTGATTTATAGTACGTATAACATAGCCCCAGAAAATACGGAGATGTTTTTATGTGTTTTGAAATTTCACAACCAAAGCATATGTTAAGGATACTCAAAAGAACCATCTCCATGAGATGGTTCTTTTGAGTACCCATAACATATGCTTAGGTTTTGCTATTCAGAAAATTATCCACATTTCATGGTCTAAAATTGTGCTTATCTGGTGCTGAATGATTGGATCTTGGAACAATATTCTGCAAGGTACAAAATGAAATTGAGAACTAATGAATAAAAAACATACAAAAAATATGCAGTATAGCAGTTTTCTTTTTGTATTTAGACCTTTGCAGAGAAAATATTAAATTCTTTCACTGCAGGCAGTTGGGACCACAGCAGCTCAGTGGTAGAGTGCTTGACGGGAGACCTAGGGTTGCGCGTCGAGCCTCACCAGCGTCACTATGTTGTGTCCTTGAGCAAGACCAATTAATCCTTGCTTAGTAATGGTTCAACCCAGGAAGACCCATCCCGAAATAACTGAAAAATTGTTGACTGGGACGTAAAGAATCAAATCAAACAAAAAAAAAACTGCTGGCAGTTACTTTTTTCATCTGCTGATCACCTTAGCAAACAGTTTTGACCCAAATGATGACAAATCTAACAAATCCTCCATCCTTTGCTGGATCCAAACTATTTGGTACACTGACAATTTTCCTGAAAGATTTTCTTGAAAAGGTTTAATTAAAAAAAAATATCTGCAATCCAACAAAAAAAGTTCAAGAAACCTTGCAGGAAACATGAAATTGGAAAGAAAGTTTGTAATCACTAGTAAATTAACAAAGTTGGTATAGAGCATTTATTAGATTGGGATTAAAGGGTTGTCAATTGGTGGAGTCTTGAGCAAGACACTTTATCCGCTGCTTAGTACTGGTTCTACCCAGGAAGACCCGTCTCAACATCACTGGAAAATTGCTAACTGGGACGTAATTAATAATGAAAACTTACAAAACAATTTTAAGAACACTTTCAATTTTATTAATTATGAAGTTTTGCTTCTCCACAGGCCTGCTGTCAGGATTCAGATATACTTGATTGAATTCTTAAAGAAACATTTCATAATTCCATAATTACTTACACTTGTACTGCTGAAGCTGGCTTTATCCTTTTTTGAAAACACTGTAGATCCGGTTCAGCTGGCTTCTTTGATGAACTGTAATGCTGTAGGTTAACAGGATAACTAGAGGACCTGACGGTCCTGAAGCGCTCACCTGATCTCCGTAATAATGTTAAAATAGGTCAAGATCAACTATAGCTTATAATAAAACATATTTTGTTTTATGGGGGTTGCAGCCATTTTGGTCAAGTGACCTAAGACAATCTAATGAATAATCCATCAAACAGCCCAGTGATTTCTGCAGAAAAGATGTTTAGATAGGTATGTGGCAGTCCAAATGAGTGGCCTTGGATAAAAGGTCACAGGTCCGATTGACATTTGGTACTTATATAAAACGGTTGTCTGGTTAGGTTAAACATTTCTTGCAAGTATTATAATTTCGGCCTAAACAGTTATAGAAAAATGAACACATTTAAGATTTTCCCCATATAACTGCATTATAGTACTGCAAATATCAAGGCGCTGAGAGGGAGTTTAGGTGCCCTCTCTGTTAACAAGTTGAGTCATATACCAAAGTTACAGCCAATATCTGCGGTTTATGAAAACTAATGATGTCGAATTTAGTCCCGTGTACTTATCGAGTTATCTGCCCTTGAAATACCCCACCCACTTTTTAAGCCTGAGAAGCGATAATTATGCTAAAAGGAAAAATAATTGAAATTTATGAAACGGATCCACAATTTTTACATATTTACTTGTTGCAGATACTTTTAAGTATATAATAGGCAAATTTGATTACAAAATAATGTCTATAATTATATTTCCTGACATTTAAAGTACAAAATTTAGGTTTAAAAAACTGTCAGAAAAAATGCTCTTCCAATTTTAACCAGACTTTCTATTAATTCGGTCCAAAGTTTCAAAATCACATTTCCATAGCGAGACCATATCCTTTGCTACGTAAAAATTACAACCGTTACCTATGATAGCAAGTTCAAATGTCCCAAAAGGGCACAGGGAACATGAAAGTACCCCACCCACTTTTTAAGCTGTAGAATCGATTATTGTGCTGACATGAAAACCAATTTTGATTGTTAAAACAAATTCGCAATTTTTGCATATTTTCTTCTAACAAATACCTTAAGATGTGTAATAGGCGAATTTCACCACAACATTAGGTCTATAACTATATCAGCTGACATTCAAATTACAACATTTTAATTATGTTTAAAAAAGTCAGAAGAAATGGTAGTCCAATTTAAAACATACTCTCCTTTTATTAGGTCCACAGTTTCAAAGTCACATTTTTGTAGTGCAAACACAATCTGTGCTACATAAATTCATAGCCATTACCCTATGAAAGCATGTTAAAAGGCCCCAAAAGGGCATGGAGAACTTGGAAGTACCCCACCCACTTATTTATGCATACCATAATGAAATTTTATTTTCTAACTCTTTCAGACTAGCGGAAGGAATTTTCTAACACCTATGAACATGTGAATATCTAATTGGATTACTATTTTGTATTTAAAAATAAATTTATTTGACCTTGACGTCAAGGTCATTCTGGACAAAGGTATTTAAACTCTTGTATCTTGTAATATTTGCGTCCTGGGGTGTGTTGCTTAACGCGAGTGTTTTGTAGCGCTCTGTGGCGATTTGCTATGCAACGGTATGTTACAATAGAGCGCTTTGTAGCGCTACAAAACTATTCTTGAGCAGTCTTGCGGAAAACGTTTTGTGAAACGAACCGTTGCATAAGCAGAGCGCTACGTAGCGGTTTATGGGCGTACTTGATTCACAGTTCGGTGTACACCTTCCATTTCTCTAGGGAATCCAGTGAAAGGTGTAGTGTTCGGTGCAATACTCTTTCCGACCCTCCTAAATAGGAGTGAATGTATCCGATGAAAGTGCATTACACCAGGTGCATGTGCTCATACCAGCAAAAAATCAAAACAAATCTCCCACTTGCCTGTTTTATAAAATTGTTATTGTTGTATGAGAGCGTTTCTCAAAAGCTGTAATTTATTTGTCAAAAGCTTATTTGCTGGGTTAAATTCTCAATTATTTTTTCTACACCACACTTGATTGTACACTTGGCTCGGGAGCACTCAAGTGCGGATCCAGAGGGGGGGGGGGGGGGACAGGGGGTCCGGACCCCCTGGAAAATCACAAGTTATATGGGTTTCTATAGGGAATAAGCAATTGGACCCCCCTGGAAAAAGTTGGACCCCCCCCCCCCCCTGGAAAATGTCTGACCCCCTCTGGAACCTTGAAAAATGATATATCTCTTTGACTGTATTTATAAGCTGTGAGCTTCTTTTGTCAGAGTGACCTGGACCCCCCTGACAAAAATTCCTGGATCTGCGCATGGCACTGCTATTAACATTATCCTATCATACTCTCTCTCTCTCTCTCTCTAAAGCGCAGCGCCTCTGAAGATTAAATGTTCGAGGCTCACCAGATTAACTGCGTGTTGACTGGGTCGTTAAGAATCCAATCAAACAATGCTCTATCTGTTATAACATGATTTGGATGCACAAATGATTCGTCTTATGGAGACGGTTCTTTTGAGAACCCAAAACATGTTTTAGTTGAGAAATAAAATATTAATTTTCAAAAGCGCACTTTTAAATGAGGGCCTGAATGATCAAGAATCAATACAGCTAGCATATGTCGCAGACTCGTTTGCAGCTTCCCTGATCGAAACCTCTCAGCCAAGTTTTTGGCTTGACTGACCATGCATATTTTATAATACATTTCAAAGTTTAACCTTTTGCCTACTAATGTCCTCTGCTGATAACGTTTGCAAAACATTTTGTCCACGCCGCCGCTGCCAACGCCGCTCTTTCTGTAAATTCGTTCATGGGAGTTAAAATGAAATTCACACCTTTTAAGTATAATTGACAGGACTCACCCTGCCATTAGCCATTTGCTACTAAAATATAGAGTGGCTACAAATATAAGCCAGTGGCTAAAATTACAGTCTAGATGGTTCAAAAATTACATATTTGCGAACAAAGGTGTATTTTGATCTGCTTTTAGATACTCCAATGTTGACTCAATGTTGCTTTTATTATTCATTCACACTTTATTATTGTGTCATATTTTACTCTTTGGATGCTGGATTTTTTCAATACCACCAGGCGGCAGGGTGTCAAACAGTTTGGACCCAGATCAGGCCCGACATTTTGTCAGACCTGATCTGGGTCCAACTTGTTCGCAGAAAAGAGTTAATACTACTTTCTGGTTAAAACCTTGGCTAAAGTTAATTTCATTTGGCTCCAACTTTTTCTTTTGGCTAAAGTGTTGGCTACAACAAACTCTGAGCCAGGGTAACAGCACTGATTGATACCCAGTAAGCTTGTTAAATTAGACCACTATCGGCATGCCAGCGAATCGCTAATGGCGTTTAGCTAGCGAGCTGACAATTGTCCAAGATAGGATGTTTGCTGGGTAAACTTGCTACAATATTTCAGCCTTCCAGCTAGTCCCTGTAACTGAACAGGTTGGTTGGAGTCTTACATGGTTTGGCTCTGCAGGCAGCTTTTCTCACGCTCAGCCCAATTTATCAAAGGCATGATAATCTCTTTGATCCAGTTTTAATTCCCCAATCGACAATGTATTTTAATACATTTTGTTCTTGATTTTTACTTTTAAACTTTTTCGTATTGGGGTTGCAAGTCTGATCTACTGTTCTTCTTACTATCGGATGATACATTTAACTAAGTTCTCGTATCATATTACTATCCAATGCCAAATTGGCTTGCTCAGATGCAATGGCTATCGTACTATAATGGTATACTGGTCATGTAAATGGTGTTAAGAAAGTTCGTTCTGCTCTCCATCATAGAATTTCGATTTGTTTAAAGAGGTAATGATGTTGAAAAATTGCATTTTCCATTTTTCACATTCCTTGTGATGCTCTATAGCATTTGGCATCGTGTCTGATATCGAATGTCTTCACATAGTTATGTTTACTTTTGTGTACTGTCTTTCAATCGTTGTAGAAAAATCCTATATTTTCCAAAAATTGTGAGATTTTTTTTAAAAATTTTGGATGGCTGTTTACAGCCTTGCAGTTTAGTAAATGTACTAAAGGCTTATTTAAGATGAATAACAACTCCATTTAGGGGTTCTTAGCCAATTTGTAATTACGCTTATCACTCTGGCCATTGCATGTCAAAGGTTTTTTGTCATATCCCCGTTTTACTACCGGAGCCCATAATTTTCGAGGGATACTATATTTTGAAGATCATTTATTCCGTGACAAAACTTTTGATTTATCATCCCGTCGTTTATTTCTTATCAAGTGTGTTAAATGAGTTTCAGTGACATTTATGTCATTACACACATTATAACTAAAATAATAGGAACATAATTTCATTGCGGAATGAACTTTCTTAACACCCTTTATATACTTAAAATGAGAGTACTGAGAAGATATTATGTATTGGGGCTACTCTCAATTTTTCTTCATGCATCTACTGTTTATCCCCCCCCCCCAAAATAGGAATATCAGGCATACCCCCACCCCCCCAAAAAATGAAAGTTTGTGATCCCCCAAAAAACATTCCCATTCTGTACCTTGGTCTTTAAAAAGCCCTAAAATGCATAGAAATGACCCCCAAAATAGCCCAATTTGTAATTGCCCCCAAAATATATCAACAATTTCTTCATACACCCCCCCCCCCCTAAAAAGATTCATTTTCTTTTCGTGAAAACCCCAAAAAGAATTGAAATTTAAAATTTTGACCCCCCCCCCCCCCAAAAAAAAAAAAATAGCCATCAGAGGAGATGGCAAATCCCCCGACCAAAAAGTAATTGATATGCAGTTACAAGCAGCCAACCTAGTATATATATTTGATGTGATAATACTGAGTGTCACTGCGAACAAAAGTGGAAGGCTGACTGTAGAGACTTCATTTTTACCTTTAAATTCATCCAAGGGAGGTACGTTAAAATGTAAGCCCTAAAGAGCAATCATTCTTAAACCGAACAACACACTGTGACTCAAAGATATATTTATACTTAACACCATTAAACTCTTAAAAGATATAAGTTATTAAGAGCACAAAGTTTCACGAATAAAATTTGTTCGTGGGAGATAACCCAAACACAAAACTAGAGGAGATATAACTGAGTAAGCACAGGTGAATTGTTATAGATAAGAAAATATGGAATAAATACACGTCCAGCAAGGGAGAACAACAATTCTTGAATGCAAGACACCCCCTTGACCTATTATACATATATACCATATATTATCAAAATATCTCAAAGGATATTAAAGTTATTGAGCGCACAAGCTTCCCCCTATAAAGTTCATTCAAGGGAGATAACTCAAAAAACATTAAAGGAGAGCAACCATTCTTGCACGCAACACACCGTCTTCACCTGATATACATGCATGCCAAATATTATCAAAATATCTCTAAGGGTATTAAAGTTATAAAGTGCACATGCTTCCCCCTATAAAATTTAAATTTCACTCAAGGGAGATAGCTCAAAAGTCCATTAAAGGAGAGTAACCATTCTTGCACGCGACACACCGTCTTGACCCGATATACATGCCTACCAAATATTATCAAAATATCTCAAAGGGTATGAAAGTTATTGAGCGCACAAGCTTCCCCTTATAAAGTTCATTAAAGAGAGATAACTCAAAAGGCCAGCAAGGGAGAGCAACCATTCTTGCACGCGACACACCCTCTTGACCCGATATACATGCCTACCAAATATTATCAAAATATCTCAAAGGGTATAAAAGTTATTGAGCGCACAAGCTTCCCCTTATAAAGTTCATTCAAGAGAGATAACTCAAAAGGCCAGCAAGGGAGAGCAACCATTCTTGCACGCGACACACCTTCTTGACCCAATATACATGCCTACCAAATATTATCAAAATATCTCAAAGGGTATAAAAGTTATTGAGCGCACAAGCTTCCCCTTATAAAGTTCATTCAAGAGAGATAACTCAAAAGGCCAGCAAGGGAGAGCAACCATTCTTGCACGCGACACACCGTCTTGACCCGATATACATGCCTACCAAATATTATCAAAATAATTCAAAGGGTATAAAAGTTATTGAGCGCACAAGCTTTTGTCTACGGACGGACAGACGGACGGACAGACGGACAGACGGACAGACGGACGGACGCCAGGCTGATCGCTATATCCCCCGATCCTTTTCGGGTCGGGGGATAAAAATGGTCCGTGCCTACGTATAATACTAAACTATCAGAGTACTCCCCACCCCCACCCCGAGAGATACCACAGCATTAGCCCAGGAAAAAGTGTCGTTGGGTGAACTGACCGTCCCAACAAGACCATAGCTTCACTTAATATAACAGTCTCTAGCTTTAAGACTACTGTAAAATCACCACACTCATTATTACTGATGCAATATAACTCAAGTGGAGAAAGCCAATAGCTGTGTATATGTTTTAATGAAAGCAAGTTTTCTAGTAAGGTAGCAAAAAAAAAAAGAGAACAATAACATAGTTGTAGCAAGTCCTGGGATGGCAATAAATGTAGAAAAAACCCCAAGTCTTCTGGGGACTTTCTTGGGTGCTCTTTCCATCGCTAATATAGGAAGAAAAGACGCCATCTTGGTTTATTTGTTAATTTCGATTGATTCATACTTTAGAACACAATACAGTTACATTTTACTATTTGATTCAAAGCAGAACGAGTGCAGTACTCTATTACGTTGCACAGAACTTTATTCGTACGGGTTGGTGTGACGCTCTAGAACAAGATAGAACAGTTGAATCAAGTACGCCCTATGGATTAGGAATGTTATTGTTGCGCAATGGACTGTTACAAAAAGCGCTTTTTTGAGGCATACTCGTTGCATAGAGTTAGGAAAGCGCTACATTAAAGCGCTCGCGAGCGCTCGCGTTAAGCAACACTCGCCTGGTTCTCATCTGTTGTGGTGAACGACGAAAGGTGGTGGTGTCTTTGAAAGCTTAGTTTTACCCCCTGATTACAGACTTATCGTATCTAATGATTTATATCAACGTTTGAATTCGTTTCTTTGGTGCATTGCAAAACGTAGGCGTACCCCACCCACCTTTTTTGCCTGTATTGTTCACTTATTCGAACCTTTTGGAGAGTTGGAAGGTCTTTACGATTGAACAAGTGACGTTATCAAATAGATATAAACTGTGAAATGTTCCATTTGGATGTTAATAGTGGCATTTACGTCAACGCTAAAGCTACCTTCGAGCGTCTTTTCTAAACATCTTCTGACGTAAATGCAGGCATATTCTTGCATCAATTGTCTGTTTATTCAGTCATATTGTTTTACTATTTTATGATCAGGAAAAACCACAATCACAAACTGCAGACAAACCCATGGCTTCGCGAGGAAATCAACAATCACGAGACACCAGGAAGACAAACTCAGCAAAACAACCAGGTCTCTTTTCCCCTTCTAGATGATTGCAAAACTAGAATGGACATAAAGTAACGTACAACAAAGCATAGAACAACTACAAAAACTGGGTCAATGTGAGCAGACAAGATATTTTACCTCACCTGATTCATTGGCTCAAAGTGAGCTGTTGTGGTCTTGATTGCCCGTTGTCCGTCGTCAACAATTGCTTCAAAAGACATGTCCTCCTGCATTATTGGGTAGATTTTGACCAAATTGACAGGAATGATCCTTATATGGCCTTCAACAATTAATTGCTTAAATGGTTTTAGTCCATTGTATATATGTATCTAGCTCAAAATGAGCTAAAATAGATTTTCAAGCTGAAAACTTTCAAAATACACAAGGCATTGGGCCTTGATGTTTAATATGAAGCAGTATCTAGTAAACTTCTACCAAGTCTGTTTAAATTATGGTACTGGAGCAAAAAGTGACCCCGTCCTGGGGTTACAATTTTTACATTGGCTAATTATAGGGAAAATATAAAAACAATCTTCTTGTCTGCAACCACAAGTCCTAAGTCTTTGGTATTTTTCTGTTCATCTGCGTCCATATGTCTGCCTGGAATTGTTATCCATTAGACATTGATCTAATTTGATTCATTTTGGTTTAAATGATAATATCCACTGAGGTTTATCAACCTTTTACATTCCTGAACTTTAAAAGCAAAGTCTTATTAAAACTGCAGATCCATCGAAAATTGACAGCTGTAATGTTGGGTAGTGATTATTCTTTCTTCTGACCTTACGAATAGTCATATCAGGTGAGCGACCAAGGACCCAAGAGCCCTCTTGTTTAATATTGAAGTTCGATATTAGCGAACCTAGTTGCTTCACAAATGTTTGAAACACTCCAAAATAAGTTTGCAGACATAAAAACACCAGCTCGTTGCATATTTGAATGGTTGCAATAAATAAGTCATTCCTGGAGTTGTTCGATTGAAAATAAACTACACGATAGAGTAAAAAGCCTTTTGTATAGAATTCTGCAATTGTGCCATAAAATCATAGATTAACAGAAGATTACATTTGGGACTGATTTGGACTTTTAACAGAATGGTTCCTGGTTCGAATATCGTTTCTGTCGCCGTCGGTTGTCTCCTTTGTATATATGAATATATGTTCTTTGATTGTTTACAAAATGTCCTTAGAATAGGCAGCACAGCCGAAACTAGTTTGGAATAAAAAAATAACTTGAGGTTTGATCTTTTGTTTATATAACTGCATGCTACGTGATCGGTTTGGGTACGTACAATATAAGAAGAGCACACACGCAGAGAGTACGCACAGCACGTTAGACGTTGGTTGAGAGATCGTTTAAATTCGTTTTTCCCTCGCTCTCTTGTTCGTCTATACTCGTTGTTCTGGATTCGTTTCAAATTCGTTTTCAGTTCATTAAGGCAATCCAAGCCTCGATGATCACAGTCGTCGAATTTTTCAATGTGTGTTGTGTGAGTGTAATTCGTTGATGGCACGTTCTCTAAATCTGTTATAGTGTAAAGGGGCATTAAGGGTTGGTATGGTATGACGTCATCAGAGTAGCCATGCAGTAATCCCAACTTATTCAAACAAGACAGGGCCTCTCCATAAATAGTAGTAAGCTAGTAACCGTGGTCAAGAAAATATGAAATAAAGGTTGAAGCGTTTTCAAAGTCCCTTAGTATATTTTGGACTATCAGACGCATAAGAAGAATACCTTACATCATGCTAACACGTCTATGTAATATATATCCCATCACAACCTACTTTAATAGTAAAACGGGGGTTGAAAGGGGTTGACAATAATTTTTATCCCCACGCTTTTTTAAAAAAGCGTCGGGGATATTGCAATCGCCTCCGTCCGTCAGTCCGTCCGTCACGCTATCTCCTCCTAAACCATTGGACGAAATCCAACCAAATTTGGTGTGTGAGTTGCTCACATGAATAGGGTGTGCAACAGCACATTTTTTTTGGGCCCCGCCCCCTGGGGCTCTGGGGAGGGGCCAAAAGGTCAAATATCATTAAATTTCAATTACAAAGTCAATTTCAAAGTTTTTTTAACCAAACTTTGTGTGTCTTCTCACACATGAAAGATATAAAACATATCAGACGGGATTTTCATTTGGTCGCCTGGGTCATGCCCAAGGGGTCGGACTTAGGGGTACTGTGGGGGGTTTAGGGGTCAAAAAATTTTTTTTTTCGAAATTCAACCAAATTTGGTGTGTGAGTTACTTACATGAATGGCACATGCATCGGCGCCATTTTTTGGGTCCCCGCCCCCTGGGGCCTTGGGGAGGGGCCAAAAGGTCAAATATCATTCAATCTGAATTACATAGTCAATTTCAAAGGTTTTTAAACCAAACTTTGTGTATCTTCTCACAAATGAAATATATATATAACATATCAGACGGGATTTTCATTCGGCCGCCTGGGTCAAGCCCAGGGGTGGAACTTGGGGGTACCGTGGGGGTTTGGGGGTAAAAAAAAAAAAAT
Organism: Loripinus fragilis; assembly: GCA_964019695.1. Lineage (NCBI taxonomy): Eukaryota > Metazoa > Mollusca > Bivalvia > Lucinida > Lucinidae > Loripinus > Loripinus fragilis. The sequence goes on from OZ026523.1 coordinate 26,923,717, forward strand.
TCCGAAATTCAACCAGATTTTGTGTGTGAGTTACTCACATGAATTGCACATGCACCGGCTCAATTTTTTGGGTCCCCGCCCCCTGGGGCCTTGGGGAGGAGTCAAAAATTAAATTTTCTTAACATGGTTTTGTGGCATATCAAATTAAAGGGGATGAGCAGTAGAACATGATACACTAAACAATTTTAACCTACAATAAAACTGGTGACCTTGGGATGGGGTCAAAGGGTCAATTACCATTAGATTTCTTTGAGAGCGTGGGGATTTGCAATGGCGCGCCATCGAATGTGTTCTAGTCTTATTTTGCTCTTAAACATTAATTTCATGGGTTAGAGGCGACTCATTGAGGCGCACCCACAGTCTATATTTTGAGCAAAAGTAAGAATGCCTTAATTTTTCATCTGAAAATGATCAATTATCACAGCCGTAAAATAATTTTGATGGTACTATCACCCTCGGAGGAGCTGCGTCGTAAATCAAGCAAGAAAATCCATCAAGCAAAGTTTCTGCAGTACGTAACTGTGAAAATAAGGTAAAATTCCCCAAAACCAAATCGGAGTTTTATCATGTCCAGGTGTTGCAGACATGCAAATTTCATTAAAATCTGTTAACATATTCGCCCAGGCGATAATGTAAATTTAAGTACATTTGGTCTAAATTAAGCAGGGTTTTTTCTGCATCGACATTGAAATTAAAGTCAAGATTTCCATAATACAATCCACTATTTACCTGCTCACACAACTTTGGTAAACTTTGAAACATCCGCCGACTCGCAAATTCGATAATTTTTGCCTAAACTTAGCAGTTTTTTCTAATGTAACCTTGAAAATAAGCCGGGTCATGATCCCAAAAAACTTTATCATCTTTTGTCATGTCCAGATATTAATTTCATCCAAAGTTCGGTAAAATCTGCTGATCCGCTCCGAAGATAATGCGCGCTTTAATTAGTTTTTGGCCTAAATTTGGCTTTTTTTCTATTGCGACCTTGAAAATAAGGTAAATGTCTGTAAAACTGTATCAACTTTTTGTCATATCCAGGTTTTAAAATCATGCAAGTTTGGGTAAAATCTGCTGACTCACTCTGAAAATAATGTGCACTTAAGTATTTTTGGCCTAAATTTAGCAGTTTCTATTTCTCATGTGACCTTGAAAATAAGGTCAAGGTTTCCCAACCATTATCAGCTTTTGTCATGTCCATGTTTTAGATTCATGCAAATTTGGGCAAAATCAGCTGACCCAATCTGAAGATAATGTGCATTTAAGTTTTTTTACGGCGGCCAAAAGGCCGCCGTTCTAATATCGCTTTAGCTCTAAATTATTCACCAATCAGAAGCATTTTTAAATTGTAATATTCATCACACCGACTGGAAAAAGATGCTCTCATTTGTTGATACTCAGAATGTCCTTACAATCTTATTAAACATGAAACTAAACTTGAAAACATACATGTAAATGGCAGAGAACCAGTCTGTGCACTTGGTCTAAAAATGCAAATGTATTAACGACCTCGTCTCGAATATAGGTCAACCCCCGATGTACAGTATTTGTAAATTGCTGTCACTATCATTGTTTACATGCCTTGCACACAGTAAAGAAGTGCATTATAAAATAACCCACTAAATTCGAAAGGACTTTACAGTAATATTACGTTATTTAAATAAAATATTTGTAACTTTTCCAATTCCCATATCTGGACATGATTATAGTCTGTTTCATATATTCGACAATAGTCTTTTTTGGCCGTTATACGGTTATATTCCCAATGCCAAAACGTTTCTTTTCGCCTATGTTCGGATGAAAAATTCCCTTTTCAAGTCGGAAAATATCAAAGAAAAAATCAACGTTTTTTTTCGAGTAAATTGTGTTAAAATTGTTTGTTTATCGGACATTTTCAACCGACCGACTATCGGCATATCAGTCGTGCTACTACCATGTAAATCCTCTCGTTGCACTATAAGGGCCCAAGGGTGTTGCGCCCTCGTCTAAACCAGCGAATTTGGTTGCGTTTATCGTCAGTATTTGAGAGCCGCCGAATATCTTTTTTAAAGATATTTCTTGTTTGCCCTAAATTTAGCAGTTTTTTTCAAATGTGACCTTGAAATTAAGGTCAAGGCCTCCAAAATTTTATCGGCTTATGTCATATCCAGATCTTGAATTATTGCAAATTTGGGTAAAATCCACTGACCCAGTTCGAAGATAATGTGCATTTTTTTTGCCTAAATTTAGCAGGTTTTTCCTACTGTGACCTTGAAAATTAGGTCAAGGTCTCATAAACTTAATCGTTGTTTTGCCATGTCTAGTTATTAAAATCATGCACATTTGGGTCAAATCCGCAGACCTTCTCCGAAAATAATGCGAGTTTAAGTATTTTTGGCATAAATTAAGCAGACTTTTCAATGTGATGACCTTCAAAATAAGGTCAAGGTCACCAAGTACTAGTCGACTTTTTATCAATCCTAGTTGCTGTATTCTTGCAAATTTTGATAAAATCCGATCACTCGATCAGGAGATATGAAACATATATCAAAAGGCCACACCTACATTAATGCTGACACCGACGCCGTCAGGGCAGGCTAAAAAATGCATCATTCTCAATCACCTCTTTTATTGGGAAAACTGAATAGAAATTAACCATAGTTTCCGTTTCAGATTCAAACTTTAGTCAAAAATACGTAAAATTGGTTATTTCCAGCAAAACAAACATATTTTATACTCATTTTATACCCCAAAATCAGTCTAAAGAGTGTTTAGGGTAGGTAACTCTCAAAGGCCATAACTCTGTGAGTACGCAACTCCTACACCGACATCATTGGTTTTCTGAAACTAGGGATGCTAACGAACAATTTGGTATATAACACTACTTGTTAACAGAGAGGGCACCTAAAAGTCCTTAAGGAGGCGACTTTTGAGCTCTCGTTTGCTCTACTATTAGGAATCAAATTTGTTCTTGCCATAAAGTAGGTCAAGGTCAACCTAGATTCATCATTTGTGCAAATCTGGTAGGGCCCACATCCCCAATGCTACATACCAAGTCCCAAGGCCATTGGCCTTTTGGTTCCAGAGAAGAAAATAATTAAGGGTTTTTACCATATATGGGTGTGGTGGCCATCTTGGTCATGTGACCAGTACAACTGGTACAAATTTTGGCTAACCTACCATAAGGAGTCTTTATATGAAATTTGAGTTCACTTGGCCGCATGGTTTCTGAGGAAAGTATGTTTTAATGTGTTGATAGGACTCCAATATGAGCGGCCTTGGCTGAAAAGTTAAAGGTCAACCTTGACCTTTGAAACTTATCTATAGCCATTGTCTCATTAGGCTTAACATATCAAGGGAGAATAATGACTTTGGCTTCAATAGTATTCAAAAAATCATGTTTTCAAAACGAATTCCCTTTTAAATGCATTACGAAGCAAATTTGACCTGACGTTAAGTAGGTTAAGGTCAACCTAGGATCATCATTTGAACAAACTTGGTAGGCCTCACATCCCCAATGCTACATACCAAGTCTCATGGTCACCTGCCTTCTGGTTCTGGAGAAGAAGATTTTTAAAGGGTTTTTACCATATATGGGCGTGGCGGACATCTTGGTCATGTGACCAAAATATTTTGTATAAATTTTGGCTAACTTATCATAGTCTTCACATGAGATTTGAGTTCAATTGGGCCAATGGTTTGTGAGAAAACTATGTTTTAATATATTGATGGGATTCCAATATGAGTGACTTAGCTGAAAGGGCAAAGGTTAACCTTGACCTTTGGAACTTATTTATAGCCATTGTCTCATTAGGTTAAACATATCATGTGAGAATAGTGACTAAGGCTTATAGTTTTCAAAAAATCAACTTGTAAAAAATATTCCCATTTAAATACATTAGAAAACAAATTTGACCTTGACATTAAGTAGGTCAAGGTCAACCTAGGATCATCATTTGAACAAACTTGGTAGGCCCTACATTCCCAATGCTACATACCAAGTCCTGAGGTCATCTGCCTTCTGGTTCTGGAGAAGAAGATTTTTAAAGGGTTTTTACCATATATGGGCATGGCGGCCATCTTGGTCATGTGACCAGGACCATTTGAACTAACTTTAGTTCCCCCCATCCTAAGGAGTCTCCATATGAAATTTGAGTTCAATTGGCCCAGGGGCTACAGAGGAGAAGATTTTTGAAATTGTGGACGGACGGACGCCAGAGTGACTGGTATACTATTAGCTCACCAATGAGCCTTCGGCTCAGGTGAGCTAAAAATGGGGAAGGAGTGAATAATTCCTAACACTTGTACTGCTGAAGCTGCCTTTATCCTTTTTTGAAACACTGTAGATCCAGATCAGCTGATCAGGATCCACTGTGAGTTTTCCACTCCTATTGAAAATACAGTCTTACAACTGGAATGGTGCATGTTAACAGGATAAAAATTGGGGAGGAGTGTAGTATATATAATTATTCAGCATGACAAGGGTTAAAAATCTTCATATTTGGGCCTCAATGAGAGAAAACCAGTCTTTGAGGCTTGCAAACAACAAAGGTGAAGACCAGCCTGCGCATCCGCGCAGACTGATCAACGCCTTTGTTATATTTTGTGTTTTGTAAAGTATCACATCTTAACTTGCTACAAATTTTCAATTTTGGAGCTAGTCTCTGTAGCTGGAGAGACTGATCTGAGTCTCACTTTGTCGGACACCCAGGTATTGTCCTGTTAAGGCCCATATTGTTTCTTAAGCATACCATTTCAGGCTAGAAATTTCAAGGCTTATTTTCCCTGAAATTGAACAAAGATATCATAAAAATTTTGTCATCTGCTGCAGTTGTTCTCTTTGCATTCTGGGTAATTTTGCATGCATTTTTGCTGTCTGCCTGTTTCTTTCAAAATTAGTATTTTCAAAAAATTTGTTCAGGAATACCATAGGAGTATTAAACAGATGTGATCAAAATCAGGCCCTACACATGTCTGACCTGATCAGTGAGTCTATGTGTGATTTCGGGAACAATTCATTAACTGTTTTTATATGACACTCTGAGCATCTTGCAAAATCGATAATCACCCCACTGAGTTTTCCCCCTTAATTTCCAGTCATTAGTTACTTTTCGTATGTTAAAATCCCGAGTTTGCTTCATTTTCAAAAGCCTTTACTTGTATCAGAAGTTTCCTACATTGTGTTTTCTATTATTTCCAGCCTTGAAAATCAATTATAAAGTTTAAATCTCACTGCTGGTCTTTATTTTTTCATTGATTTGAGCCATTTTAACAAGTGCTAAAATGTGCATACCAATTAGAAAGCAGAGAAAATTGCATCACAAGCAGTGATTGCATTGCACTTTAGTCTATGATTTCATGCATACCTAAATCTTATCTCTTTGCAAACAGTTTTGGACCCAGATCTGGCCCGGCTAATTGTCGGGCCTGATCTGGGTCCAACCTGTTTGGCACTCTGATAGTACATCTATTCCTGAAAGTATTTTTCTAAAAATTAGATTTTGAAAACAAGAGGGTCCTCAGGCCCTGGGTTGCTCACCTGAGAATGACAGTTTATAAAGGTATAGGAAACCATAGCTCCTCCCAAAGTCCAGAAACCATAGCTCCTCCCAAAGTCCAGCTATGAATTTTGATAGATCTGCAGTTTTATTAATATTAAGTATGTTGACAAAATTAACAGGATGTAGAACTTCAACTTTTCTTTATATAAGCCTATGTATAACATGTGACCTCCGGGTCACCAAGAGCCATTTTTGGCCCCCAGGGGTATGATTTGAACAAATTTGGTAGTTTCACTAGATAATGGTACCTAATGCTTAAAAGTTTCAGACTAGAAGATTCTTTATGTTTTTCCCATATAAGACTATGACTTTAATGGGGAATAAAACACTAAATCTTAAAATGTTTCTTTTATTTGTTTAAGTTTCAATTCTAAAATCTACCCAGAATCAAGGGAGTAAACTCAATATTTCTTTCCAGTAATACAGAAATATAACCACGGCTGAAAGTGTTGTCTCCCTTACAACACATTTTCCATTGATTTTTAAGTTTCCCTTTATTAACATAGGAAAAAACTGGCCATGCCCCCTGGCCCCAATGTTTTTTGAGGGATAAATATAATTTGAACAATATTAGCAGAGGGTCCCCTAAGAATCATTTGAAACAAATTGTTTTGAAATCAGCCCAATAGTTTTTGACAAGTAGATTTTTTAAAGTTTTTCATTCCTGTTGCCATGGCAACCAGAATTCTGCATGGAATGTAAATCTTTTAACGACTTTGAAAAGGGACCAACCAAGGGTCATTCCTGTGAAGTTTGGTGAAATCCCACCTAGTGTTTTAGGAGATGTTATTTAAAGGAAACTGTTGACGGATGGAGTACGACGGACTGAAGGACATCCTATGAACACAATAGGTCACCTTGAGCCTATGGCTCAGGTGAGCTGAAAATCAGCAGACGACAAAACATAGCATGCAAAATTACCCAGCATGCAAAGAGTTATACATAAGTACTTACTTTGACTGCGTCAGCATGTCTCTTGTGTACTTCTTTACACCTGCACGAAGGAAATAACTTCTGAACCAGTCTTTTCAAAGTCTTGTAGTCGACTGTATTAGCAAAGGTGTGTCGCTGCAACTCACACAAGTCCTTGCCCTGTAAAACATTGAAGGTTCCCGTGAAGTTTCATTGAAATCCAGTCAGTAGTTGCTTAGAATAAACATTTTTGAGCGTAAAATTGTAAATATTTTCTTACCTATCAGTTTTAAAATCTTATGGTTGCTTAAAAGAAGCCTCTCATTGAGATGGTTCTTTTGAGTATCCACAACATATGTTTAGGTTGAGAAATAAGAAATTTGAATTATTTTTTGGTAAGCACTCTTAACTTTAGGCCTGGAATTTACGTGGAACTGGTTTGTCTGAAAGAGTATAATAAATTCATTATTTAATAATCTTATATTTTTGTTAAAAAATTGTTTTACTGTCAACTGCAAACAGAATTCGCAGTCCAGTTTTGTTTGTTTGATTTGATCCCTTAGGTTGCAGTGAACAATTTCTCAGTCATGTTGGGATGGGTCTTCCTGGTTAAGGTTTGAACCAGTACTAAGCAAAGGATAAAGTGTCTTGCTCAACGACACAACGCAGTGCCTCCGGTGAGGCTTGACCCCGCAACCCCTTGAAATTGTGTCAAGCACTCTACCACTGAGTCACTGCGGTCAAGCGTCTCCCAAGGTTCATGCTTTAAATAATTGTTGGTACTGTAACAAAGAGAAATAGCAGGTGAGAAATTAGAAAATAGAAATAGAATAAGGGTCGCCATGAATTTGCCCATTCACTTCCAGAGATATAGGATATTTCTCTGTTCACTTCCATGATTTCCTGCAGTAAGTTTGGAATATCTACTGTCCTGCCAGCCAAGAGTGACAGTGACGTCTTGTTTTGTTTTCAAAGTTATCAGGGACTTAAAATCGATAGATCACTTGTGTATTAATCCTATCCACAGGATAGGATTAATACACAAGTGATCTGTCGATTGAGTTAGGTCAAGTGGAGTGTAGGAGTTAATGTTTTACTTAACAATTGTAAACAATATATATTACGTCACTGTCACTCTTGGTTGGCACGACAATATAGTCCGTGCTCAATAAGAGTAGGCTGAGGAAACAGATTTACAGTTTGAAGTATGAATGAAAACCCTATATTTGTCCAATCAGGTGAATTAAGTACCATAACGTGACCAACTGCAAAACTCTACTCTTATCGAGCACGCACTCTACACCTCCTCAATGTTATTATCCAGAATGTAAAAAATATACACAAGGGATAATGATAACAATTTCTCTATCTTGTTGAATTCCCAAACATGTCTTTCTGCCTTGTTTATCCTTCCACACAAAGTCGAGACGACTTCATACTTTGCATGCTGGGAAATTTTTTGTTGTCTGCTGAATTTTTTCAAAATTAACGTTTTTTGAAAATTCTTTCAGGAATATTATCAGAGTGTCAAACAGTTTGGATCCAGATCAAGCCCAACATTCTGTTGGGCCTGATGTGGGTTCAAACTGTTTGCAAAGATCATCAGCAGAAGACACTGTAAGGCAAAGAGTTAATCATTGATGACATGTTACTGTCCTGATGGTGAATTACATATGCAGACATGGAAACCATAATTTAAACGGGCATAAAGACAGACAATGTTGGGAATTCTAATTTGACGTTAATTTTTTCCCATTGAACATATGGTAAAATAGAGGTCGTAGACCCGCTTTTTTCTTTAGAAAATAAAAGCACCGCAAGCACTGCATAATACCCCGCCACTGCTGGGGGCACCAAAAGTTATTTTGTGAGATATATACTAGGCCAAAAAAGAAACGCCGCATATTAAGATTAAAACTATTGCGCGTTAAATGAAAGTTACAAAATTTCATCTGCTATCTATCTTTCGCTACTACTTCTGTCACACATTATTCCCATTGTTTTATTGAGCTCAGTCAATCCAAACCAGTGTACTGGCTATCTTTTTATTTTCAAGATTTTCACGTACACATTCATTTTATTTAGATTTGCACATGTAATAACTACTGAAATCACTAGTCTAATATCCAATTTGTTTGAAAACATTTTACAAATTTGAAATTAAAAGTTACACATTGCTAATTTACGATGCCAAAACGGACACATGTTGAACGTGAAAAGGTGATTAGAATGTTATAAGCTAACGTGACGCCATCAGTGATAGCCCAACAATTTTGATGTCATGAAAGGATGATTGAACGTCTTGGAGAACGTTGCTGACGAATTGGAACAATGTCAGACCGTGCGCATTCATGACGTCATCGCCTCATGACGCGACGTCAAGATCGATAAAAACGTAGGTTTAAACTGGTGAATCAGTTTCGTCCAGTGACAATGATAGCTAGGACAATTTAACCCCAGGAACTCATCATCCAAGAATCAGCGCTCAAATTGCGACAAATCGTTTGCGAGAGGTTGATGAAACTTTCCCCATATACAATATATGTTTTATATGCGGCGTTTATTTTTTTGCCTAGTATATAATGCCTAAATAGCAACAGAACTGAGATAGACAGTGATATGACGTCCTAACTCTAAATAGATATTGGAAAGGTAAGAGTGATGATCCTTACACACAATATGTAACCTTTGATGGTCAACATATCTGTGAAGATTCATTCAGATACTCCATATAGTAAATGAACTACAGGTCAAAAACCATTTTTCAGATCAATCAAGGGCGGATAACTCATGAACTGTAAAGGTAAGGGTGACGGTCCTTACTAAAAATATGTAACCTTTGATGTTCAACATATCTGTGAAGTTTCATTCAGATATTCCATATAGTAAAAGAAACTACAGGCCAAAAACCAATTCTCAGATCAATCAAGGGTGGATAACTCACAATCTGGAAAGGTAAGAGTGACGATCCTTAGTCACAATATGTAACCTTTGATGATCAACATATCTGTGAAGTTTCATTCAGATATTCCATATAGTAAATGAACTACAGGTCAAAAACCATTTTTCAGATCAATCAAGGGCAGATAACTCATGAACTGGAAAGGTAAGAGCGATGGTTCTTTGTCACAGTATGTAACCTTTGATGTGAAACATATCTGTAAAGTTTCATTTAAATATTCAACATAGTAAAGAACTACGAGTAAAAAACATTTTTTAATTCAATCAAGGGCGGATAACTCACAAACGGGAAAGGTAAGAGTGACCGTTCTTAGTCACAATATGTTACCTTTGATGTGAAACATATCTGTGAAGTTATATTCAGATATTCCATATAGTAAAGGAACAATAGGTCAAAAACCTTTTTTCAGACCTATCAAGGGCGGATAACTCACAAACTGGGAAGGTAAGAGTGACGGTCCTTAGTCACAATATGTTACCTTTGATGTGCACATATCTGTGCAGTTTCATTCAGATATCATGAACAGTAAAGGAATAACAGGCCAGAAACCATTTTTCCAATACAAACTAGAGGACCTGAAGGTCCTGAGGCGCTCACCTGATCTCCTTAATAATGTTAAAACATTTATACAGCTTATAATGGAGCAAATTTTGTTTTACCATATATAGGGATTGCAGACATTTTGGTCAAGTGACTTAAACAATCTAATGAATAATCCATCAAACATCCCAGTGATTTCTGAGACACAGATGTTTAGATAGGTGTATGGCAGTCCAAATGAGTGGCCTTGCATAAAAGGTCACAGGTCAGCTTGGCTTTTGGTACTTAATACAAGATTTTTCCCAAATAAATGCATTAGGAATCAAATTTAACCTTGCCATAAAGTAGGTCAAGGTCAACCTAGATTAATCATTTGTGCAAATCTGGTAGGGCCCACATCCCCAATGCTACATACCAAGTCCCAAGGCCATTGGCCTTTTGGTTCCAGAGAAGAAGACATTTAAAGGGTTTTTACCATATATGGGCGTGGTGGCCATCTTGGTCATGTGACCAGTACACTTGGTATAAATTTTGGCTAACCTATCATAAGGAGTCTTCATATGAAATTTGAGTTCAAATGGAGGAAACTATGTGTTGATGGGACTCCAATATGAGCAACCTTGGCTGATAAGTTAAAGGTGAACCTTTACCTTTGAAACTTATTTATAGCCATTGTCTCATTTGGTTCAACATATCAAGAGAGAATAATGACTTTGTCCTCAACAGTTTTCAAAAAATGAAATTTTCAAAAAAAAATCTCATTTAAATGCATTAGGAAGCAAATTCGACCTTGACGTTAAGTAGGTCAAGGTCAACTTAGGTTGACCATTTGAACAAACTTGGTAGGCCCCACATCCCAAATGCTACATACCAAGTCCCAAGGTCATCGGCCTTCTGGTTCTGGAGAAGAAGATTTTTAAATGGTTTTTACCATATATGGGCATGGCGGCCATCTTGGTCATGTGACCAAAATATTTTGCATAAATTTTGGCTTACTTATCATAAGGAGTCTTCACATGAAATTTGAGTTCAATTGGGCCAATGGTTTGTGAGAAAACTATGTTTTAATATATTGATGGGACTCCAATGTGAGCGACCTAAGCTGAAAGGTCAAAGGTCAACCTTGACCTTTGGAACTTATTTATAGCCATTGTCTCATTAGGTTAAACATATCAAGTGAGAATATTGACTAAAGCTTCCACAATTTCAAAAAAATCAACTTTTCAGAAATTTTCCCATTTAAATGCATTAGGAAGCAAATTTGACCTTGACGTTAAGTAGGTCAAGGTCAACCTAGGATCATCATTTGAACAAACTTGGTAGGACCCACAACCCCAATGCTACATACCAAGTCCCAAAGTCATCTGCCTTCTGGTTCTGGAGAAGAAGATTTTTAAAGGGTTTTTACCATATATGGGCGTGGTGGCCATCTTGGTCATGTGACCAAGACCATTTGAACAAACTTTCGTTCCCCCACCCTAAGGAGTCTCCATATGAAATATGAGTTCAATTGGCCCAGTAGTTTCAGAGGAGAAGATGTTTGAAATTGTTGACGGACGACGGACGGACGGACGGACGGACGACGGACGCCGGAGTCACTGGTATACTATTAGCTCACCAATGAGCCTTCGGCTCAGGTGAGCTAAAAAGGGCAGTAACTGCGTTAAAAATAGACGGATTTAGCCCATTAACAATCCCATACCACTCATCGCCGATAACAATATGTATGCAAAATTTGAAAAAATTCCGTGAATAAATGCTCAAGTTTTCGATCGGAAATGGTGAGCACGGACGGACGGACGGACAGACACCAAAAGGTATAACATAATACCCCGCCACACTTTAGTGGCGGGGTATAAAAAGGGCATCAAAGTCGGTCCATTGTCCATCAGTCTATCTGTGCGTACCTGCTTGCAGTTTCTTGTAATTGTAGTTGGCTGTAGCAACTTCAAACTTTGATGCTGCATTAGACTAAGGTCACATGATGTAGAGGGTACTAGGCAATATTTCAAATAATGTATTTTCTTCTCAATGCATCTCCTCCTAAACCATTAGACGTAGCAACCTAACATGATGTAGAGGGTACTGGGAAACATTTTGTAAGACCTTGACCTGAAGGTCAAAGGTCAAATATTGTATTTTCCTGTAAATGCATCTTCTCCTAAACCATTGGATGTAGCAACTTCAAAGTTTGCAGGTGCATAGGTCACATGATATAGAGGGCACTGGAAAACATCTCATGTGACCTTGACCCTAAGGTAACGTGTAGATGGTCAAGGTCAAAGGTAAAAAAAGCAGGTATTTGCAATGGTGTACCATCCACTGAAGACTATTTTATTATTTATTGATAACGCTCAGATCTAAAATCAACTTGAAGATTCCAGTTTGGAAAAACAGCACTTAAAAGAGTTACCAGGCTGTTTTTACATACTGTAAATTCGAAAAATTTTCGCGAGGGTTTTATTTTGGTGAAAATAAATTCCTCGCAAAATATTGAAATCACTCTGTCGATTGCTCATACAGGTAAATAATGCCTTAGACGCCAATTTTTAACATCACAAATATGTCTTTTAAAATAAAATTCTCGCCAAATTTTGCAGATTTACAGTACCAGAAGTGATCACATTTTAACCCATTTATGTTGATCCATAACTTTTGTATTTTCTATAATAATTATAAGGGGTTACTGCTGATTTTGTTGCTTGATTTGATTCTTTACATCCCATCAACAATCTTTCAGTAATGTAGGGACAGGTCTTCCTGGGTTGAACCAGTACTAAGCTAGGTTTAATGTGTCTTGCTCAAGGACACAACACAGTGACACCGGTGAGACTCAAACCTGCGGCCCTTGGTCTCGAGTCAAGCACTCTACAACTGAGCCACTGCACTCTCCATTACTGCTGGTTATTGTAGTTGATAAAAATGGCTTTTATTGTTAAAATAGTGCACTCTGATGTAATGCCACAATTTCTGGGATGGGATGCTAATCATAAATGGGTTAGCAAATTATGACATCAATAGCAACATATACTCATGCTAAGAAAAAGAAGGCCACCCTGAGCTTCGAATTTGCTTAGTAATTCGGGGGTCATTTGCAGGCCAACGCTATGTGGATGAAGGACTTCACTATCATGTCGTGCCTATCTATCAGAATGTTTGAAACAATTTTCTCTTCCAGCAAGACAGTGCCAGCATACCTGCAATATGGCAAGGAACATGTTTGCAAGCTGACCATGTCACACCTCTTGACCAGCCTGCCAGATCCCAATCCATCTCTGATCACCCACCCCTGGGATAATCTGGACTGGTGGGTATATGATCATATCCCTTCCCAACCGCCACATTTCCCGGATTAGAACACAAGCTAGTTGAACAATAGGCAATGCATTTCCACAAGGGGTGGGGCAGGTACAACCCAAGCTTCTTTTGAGCATGCGCAAAAGACTAATAGAATGCATTCATAAAGGTGGCAGTCATACAAGATATGAACTACAATATATAACTTTGTATCATAAAATGTTCATCTCTGAAGATATTTTATACAAAGAGGTATACTTGGGCTGGCCTTCTTTTTACTAGCATGAGTATATACAAGGCAATTTTGTTTAGTTTTTATCCACATTTGAGAGAAAAGAATAAATTACAAAATATAGATCCTGTCCACAGGACATTTCCTTGCACAATGTGCAGTACACTTCAACATGCTAAGTTTAATAAAAATATAATTGACAGCATAGTCAATATTTGATCTTTTGATCGAACCCTTTAGTAAGGTCAAACTTCTTACTTGCATGTTGTTCTACACTTCATTCCATTTAATTTGATATGCAACATGACCATGCATACACATGACTCTCGGATTTTTTTCTGACTTTTGACCCTACCCTAGATTGTATTGGGGCAAAATATTCGTTGGAAGATAATAATCTACTGGAAAAATCAGATCCTTTAGAGGCAGAGACACACTACAAAATGTGAAAAAAACAACAGGCTCAAGTTCTATCAAGTCTGCTGAAAGTGTACACAGGGACTATAGTTAAGAGTGGGTAACAAAAATTTAATTTTCTTATTTCTCAACCAAAACATATGTTATGGGTTCTCAAAAGAACTGTCTCAATGAGATGGTCCTTTTGAACACCCAAAACATATGTTAATACTGTAGGGTAAGAAAATACTTACATTTTTACGCTGAAAAGTTTTGTTTCTAAACCAGTGGTACATCTCTCAGGCCCCCTAAAGAACTGATTCATAGTAATCATAGTCTGCTTTCAGAAGTCTCGAAAAACCAGGGCCATGAAGGCCCTTGATTGCTCACACCGGAGTCCCATCATATTGTTTAGCTCTGGGTAGATATTGAGTACCCACTACATAATAAATGAGAAAGTCATTTTTTAATGATCCTTCCCATCTATTTTTTTCCAGAACACTGCAATGTGCAGCCAGTTAAGCACATAAAAATGTAACCAACATTAAAGGTATTAATAGCTCGTGAAAATTAACCCCTTACTCATGAATAAAATTTGCATAGATTATACGGTAGTTGCGTAGTTTATTAATAGCTTCGTACATTTCCGTATTTGCGATGAGGGAATTGAATTGACAAAACAAAGTATTTATTGGTATTTGAGAGCATTGCAGCAAGTAATAAGCAGAGATTAGCCGTGAGGTAATGTGTAGTTTTTGAAATCTTGTGGTCATGAGTTCGACTCCCGAAAGGGTTACGTTTTTTTTCCTTTTTTTTTAATCTTTTTTTTTGTTTCAGGTAATTTACTTTGTTTTGCTATATGTTTTTCATTGATGTTTCTTTTTTATTTCAATAATTTCTTTTTTCATTAGTTTTATTTCATTCGATAATACACAGAAAACACTTTACAGAACAGCGAAAAAAACTTCATTTCATTCTCCTTCACTGGCTGTTTCCGTAGAGCTGTCGTAATCATCACAGGACTCGTATATCGTCTGCCAAGTTGATAATGAAGGAGTCTTCATGTTCGTTGATGAAGTGATCGTTCACCTGAGTCTGCTGTCTGACATGTTGCAACGCTATAACAGTAATGCAGATTTCAGTGAAACTCAAATAAATATTTGGGTCGAACGATAATTTCAGTTTGCACAGGAAATGGGTGGAAAAATATTTAAATACTTTATTCTTCCAAAAAAAAACAAGAAACAAAAAAAAAAACAAGCACCGCGGGTGAGATTCGAACTCGCAGGCTCCGAGTTCGTATCACTGCGCTACAACCACTTACCTACTCTGCAGTACAACATGAGATTGATTGCATATACTGTATTCTCTCTGCACAATCGGAAATACACGGAAAATAGTGAAATATAACGAGTTGTTTAGTCGGAAACTATTTCGACCATGAAATTTATTCATCAGTACGGGGTTAATTTTCACAAGCTATACTAGCAATTAATTGACAACTACAGCAAAACACTCAATGATCAGATTAACAGTTCTTCATAGAGACATTATCCAGGTATATACTCATAAACAACAGCAGGGCACTTATGTCATCTTGATACATTGGTCCGGATGAACAAAAATTTTGCACGCAAAATTGTGCTTATTTTCTTTTCCTACAGTTTGATTACATAAGTTTTGGGTGCTCAAAAGAACTGTCTTATCGAGACGGTTCTTTTGAGTACCCACAACACATGTTTTGGTTGAGAAATGAGAAAATTATCTTTTGTTTATGGGTCCCTATCTGGAGGCCTGTTGATACATAGGTTTAGATAAACAAAACATTTCAGTGTAAATTGTAAGTATTTTCTTACCCATCAGTTTTAACATATGTTTTGGGTGCTCAAAAGAACCGTCTCGATGAGACGGTTCTTTTGAGTACCCACAACATATGTTTTGGTTTAGAAATAAGAAAATTAAATTTTCGTTACACACTCTTAACTAAAGTCCTGTGATACATATCTGTTTATGCTTTGAATGCAGATTTATTTCAATAGGGACTTTGGTGGGTGTATCCTGTGCAGCTGTTAATATTTCTGATCAAGGTGGATACAAAGATAGGGCTTTGATCAAATATTGGACAGCTGTTTTTGAGTTGCAAATCAGTGATATTAGACTTAGTTCTGACAGGTAGCTCATGAAACACTTCACGAAATATCTGTACATGCAAGGAAGTGCAGGTAACCTGTAGAAAATGGCAAAATCTGGTGTTTGTCAGTGTAACTAAACAATATTTTTTATGTACGAACCAGGACCTTATCACAAAAGCGCAATAATGTGAGGACCCAATCACTATAAATGTCAAAATAATCTGGTAAAACTGATCTTGCACATTTTGTTTTGACAAAACATTACAAATGTCAACTAGCACATTACAAATGCCAATTGCAATACCTTAACAAATGTCAACTTGCACACTCATACGAGGGTTGTCCCAGTAAATCGTGGACTTTTGTTATAAAATGAGACTGTGTATCAGGAATTCAATTAAATTTGTATGATATGTTTATATACATCTAAGACACATTTTTTACAAATATGGATGAAATCACAGTTTAGATAACTAAGTTATGAACCTTTATTTGAGAGTGTCTCAGAGTATGCGGAGCACGTCGCAAATTATTTTGCTGTATTTTCAAAGAGGGGTGGTCAAACGGTTTGACTCTACTCTTTTATAAACAAATATTGTCATCTATTTGTTGAGTAAGTCTCCCTGTTTCAAGTAATTACTATATTGTAAGTTTAGATATGTTGAGCACACAAACTAGATTTAATATGAGATAGCATATTTACCTTTAAAATAACTAACAGAAAAATAGCATGTGTTCTGTTAAATTGACGAAAAGGAGCTTGTCTGTGATATTACTAAAATGATTTTACACTATATCCATTTTACGATACTAGTGGCTGTTTTACCAATTTCATCTCCTGCATATTTACCCCTAAGGACCCCCACGTAAAAGGCCAGCTAAAATTGGACCTCATATAAGCAGTGAGGAGAATCTAATTGATATAATTACTATTTCTTTAGGTTAATTGTGGCTAGTCAGTTAAACATGGTGTGCCATGATTACTGTATACACTGCTTAGATTCAGATTGGATAGGTTGGAGAGGTAATATTTGTTGTGTCTGTACTTTGTTAGACAACTGGAATTCAAGAATCAAGGACAGTTTAACTATAAGATCTAAATGAATTCAGTGCAAACCTAAAGCCCCTATCTCACTGGACTGCGACTGTTTTGCGACAGACATCGCGAGCGGGTCGCAAAGCAGTCTCGAAACAGTTGCCAGTGATTCGTAATTTCCTCGCATGTGTCGCCAAGTGGCGCAAAGTAGTCGCGAAAATTTTGAACATGTTCAAAAATTTTATGCGACAAAATTCCTAACAAAATAGTCGCAAAGTCATCGCGGGTGTCTCGAAACCGTCGCGAACTTGTCGCCGACCCCTCGCAATTTAGTCGCAATCATTTTGGAACAGGACATATTTGCGAGATAATTAAGACTAAATTGCGAATCAATTGCGACATAAATGAGACACTTCGCGACAACATTGCGAGTAAATTAAACTAAGCGATGTTCTGGCGAACGTCGTGAGACAGTCTCACGAACGTCTCACGACTATCGCGCGAGTATCTTAAATTACTCGCAATTATGTCGCCAAAGGTTCGTTAAAAGAGTTCCTCCTATCTGAGTTGATAGTTCCCTCTAGTACAAGATCTTGGTTAGACATACTTAAGTATATTTTTGACAAATTCCAGTTGTCAAGTATTCTTGCTATCTGAGAGGATAGTTTCATATAAGTATGGTGTGTTGATTCGGCTCACTTACATGTACATGTATACTGTTTGGAGTAATTTCACTTATTAAAAATGGTTCTGCATTCTGAGAGAATAATTTTCTTAAGTATGTTTTATAAGGCCTACTGAAATGTTTACTATTTCTTTTACAATATAAAGGAATTATTATTGTGTCTTGGTAAGACTACAACAGCCTGCTTAGTCTCAGCAGCCCTTCTAAGAGTTCAATTTGGCATACAGAACCCTATAAACAAATTATCACTGCAGCGGAAAACTAAGATTCTGATTTGAAGGCGCATCAGTGCAGTCTGATACGTGCCTTTGTTGTGCGCATAACTGTATCAAATAGATTTTCGCAGGACGAGGCTCATCCGAAATCATTGCAATTTTGATTTGATTGGGCTCACCATGCCATACGTATGGGCAATTAGAGCATGTGCGTTCTCGACTGACTTTCTTAAGCTGCTTGATGAGCCTTCATAACTGTGCAGTTTAAATGAGTTAACTTTTTTCTAACTCAATATTTGCTACCATTCAACAGTCCAACATCACCCAGAAGCGTGACACTTTCCAACAATCTAGATCTTTCCAGCCCTCTAGTTCCTTCCAACAGCGTAGTACCTCCCTAGTCTGAAGTTTAAATGCTTGCTAGAATGTTTACATTTCTTGGTTTATCATTTCTCGCAAAACCGTCGTGAGACAGTCGCACGACCTTCGCGCGACAGTCACACGACGTTCGTGAGAACGTCGTGAGGTGGTCAATGGTAATAAATGCTCGCAATTTCATCGGGCGAACATCGTGCGAGTGTCTCGCGAATGTCGCACGAATATCGTGAAACATTCGCCAATGATTCGTGCGACAGTCGTACGACATTCGTGCGACTGTCGCAAATATGTCTTATTCACCTATTCGGTGTGACCGCAATGTGATAATGGTTGCAATGTCGTATTTCTGTCGCCAAAACGTGTCTCAAATTAGTCTCGAAATAGTCGTAAATTGCTCGCATCCCAGTGAGATACTAGCTTAATGTGACAATGTGTTTCCATGGAGATATTAAAGAAACAGTCAAAATCATTTCAATCTTAGGATCACTTTATACTATGACTGAATATTTTCGCGGATTGGAGGGAAACCTTAGCTATGACTGAGAGTCTTTATTTGCCCCGCCATCGGGGATCAAAAGGATATCCTGGCTATGACTGCCCTGCCAACGGGGATGAGTTTTATATGCCCCGCCATCGGGGATCAAAAGGATATCCTAGCTATGACTGTGCCCTGCCATCGGGGATGAGTTTTTATTAGCCCCGCCATCGGGGATCAAAAGGAAATCCTAGCTATGACTGAAGAGATTTCATCTGCCCTGCCATCAGGGATTGATAGCTATGACTGAGAGTTTTTCCCCCAATCAGGATTTGAACTGAATATGTCTTATTATTCCTGACAACAGGATCAGAAGAGTAACCAAAGCTATGACTGAATATGTCTTATTATTTCTGACAACAGGATCAAAAGAGTAACCCTAGCTATGACTGAATATGTTTTGTTAATCCTGACAACAGGACCAGATGAGTAACCCAAGCTATGACTGAATATGTCTTATTATTCCTGACAACAGGATCAGAAGGGTAACCCAAACTATGACTGAATATGTCTTATTATTCCTGACAACAGGATCAGATGAGTAAACCTATTTATAGCCATGGTGTTATCCTGAGGGGCCTCGGTAGTATGAATAAGGGTCCAAACGCTACTATATGTTTGGTTAGAAGGCAAAACCATGCGGGAACCACCGTTTCTTGGACAACTGTGCAACGGGAGAAAAGCTCTCACGCTTACAAACTAAGTTCAAATGTGCAAACCGCATGCTCTACGGATAGCTTGAACAATTGCCCGAAGCATAGCATTCTTAGATTTTCGAGTTTTGCGCTGAAAATTTACTTATGATTGAAAATGTGTCAACACAACTTACCGTGTTCCATTGTTTATGCCCACTGCCTGCTTCCCGGAAGGGCCTTCGCCTCCCTTTACGTTCTGCTCTTTTTGGAGAAGGAGGCAGAGATTGGAGGCCATGATATGATTAGGGGGAAAGTGGTGTATGATGCAAAGAAACAAAAAATGTACTAGTCAACCCACATTTATGAAGACTATCTATAAATTTTAGTAAATTTAACATCTAATTCTTGCACACAAGTTTTCAGTTTAGCAGGGATAAGTTTCTATAATCAAATATCAACCATCAATTCTAAGCAAAACAGTTTACTTATAAAACATGTAAATTATACATTAAGTTACCATTATTTAAGGACTTAGTCTTGTATTTAAAGTCAATATAATATATTTCATTAGATTACAAATTCATTGGTTAACTTATTCCAGTGCATCTGCTACACAAATTTGAAAGTACATACTCTTAGACAAACTATGGTATCTGGAAGGATTGACCTACATGTAGCTGCATGCATGGGGGTGAAGAGGCTCTCAGGGGGAACAAATGCCACAGTGCACCAGTTTATCAAATATTTATACAGTTGTCATGTAGATACTGTGCAATATTTGAAACTTAAATTGCAAAGGTTATGGTTTAATAAGCAATTATTAAAGGAATGGTATTCAAGTTTCATAGCTTACAATTTAGAAAGACATTTCTTTTTTCAACTTTAATGAGTCAGTCAGTCACCACCAATTTATCTAGTAAAAGTATAATAAGGAGCATTTAAGGACATATGCTACTAAATACTTCCCACATTGAAATATTTTAAATACTTTGCATACAGTTTGTTTTATGCATGGGCTATCCATTTATGAAATAAAAAGGATATGTCACCGTGCTTATTTTTTCAGAATCTCATATTGAAGTTTACAGCATTTGACCAATTTTCTAGAAATATTGTGACAGGGGAAAAATAGGTCTCATCGCATTACATTAAATTTCATAAAGCTTGGCATTTTTATGTTAAATACGGTACACAAGCAATGGCAAGATGAAACAGGTGTTCTCTCCAATAATGGTTTAATTAAATCTATAAGCTTAAATAGGCAATGTTACACAAAACAATTAACTTTCTTTTAAAGATGTCTAATACTATCTATTGGCTTTAACACCCTAAATAATAAATAATTCAAGTGACAACCTGTAGATTTGAGCACAAAGAACTTGTCAGTTTTAAGATAGATTTTGAAAGAGCAGGACATATATTTAAGTGAAGAAACCAAAGACAAAAATGTGACAATATACGTAATCAAGAAATTGCAAGGGGCCTGGCCCCTTGCCTTGCTATAAAATGTGGATAGACATGTACAGTTTATATAATTATGCTGCTGTAAAAATAAAATATGAAAATGTTACTCATTAGACTTACCTCTCACTGACCATTCTAAAAATAGACGAAAACAACCAAAATATACGAAAAACCTTCTTATAAATATTGGTGGACGAATTCGGGCAGGAAAACTTTTCAGCTTTTCCTACGATTCCTGTGATATTGCTATGTGGATAATAGAAGAAGAAATTCCCCAGGACTTGAAGATTATGGACAATGTTTTATGAAGATTCAGTTCACTCAAATAAATGTGAACACTAATTTGATGCTGCTCTATGAAGAAAGAATTGCACCATTTATTTGGACTTTCATAAATGGGTGCTTCAAAGTTTCGATGCTGTCTTCTATGATGAAAGAATTGCACCATTTATTTGGCTTATCATAAATGGGCACTTCAAATTTTGGATGTGATGTCAGTGCTTCTCTTTGCTGTTTACTTGGCTGGACTCAATGGAAACTTGGAACTTTATAAGAAGAAAAAAAAACTATACACTTTTTAGGAATATTTACACTATTAACACTACCATACTTTTATTCTGCTCATATTTTTGTATGTATGTATATATTTATGTCTATATTTTCATGTTTAATTGTACATGTCCTCCATTCTAATTTTTTTTTTTGAAATATTTGGAATTTTCTTTATAAGAAACAATTTATATTTCTGATTTAACCATAATGATAATGATTTACCAGAGTGAACTTGATTTTGATTTTCAGTTGAAAATATGACCATGTCAGTAGCAAAAATTAAGCAAAATATACTATACTGTATTTACCCTAAATACTTGCACATTAATAATAACTGTTACAAGTTAAATTGAATATTTTCATGCACAGAGATGGTATAAAGTGATTTCAGCTTAATTGTTTTAATTGTACTAGCCAAAAGAATTATGCTGTTATCTGAAGTAAGGTTTATACAGAGGACTGATCCCCCTCTTCCTATGAACTGAATTTCGGTACACTTTCACATCTAATGTGTCATTCACAGATTAATCACAAGAGTACATTTTATGAAAATCTGTTATGATAAAAGTGAGAGTTCAAGACATTAAAAATAAGCTAACTTGTCGGTCAAAATACATGATGCCATTAATGCATTAGGCCAATATATTACTTAAGAGGTACACAAGTAATGGTTTGTAATGCAGAGGGTGAGCATGCATGGGGAATAATTATATAAATCATAAGGTGGCACTGCTGAAATTGCCTTATAGATATGAACACATACATAAAACATAAAAGACCACAAGTTAACTTAAATGTCTTGCAACATTATACACTCACTAGCAACAAGCAAAGGGATAGTTGAACTTTTTCAATGGATGTATCTCTTGTGATGAAAAAAAAAAGTTAAAAAAAAAAAGAAACCATTAATTATACTTTGCTGTTTTGGGGACAAAACATTTTCCAAAGGGCGAGAATTTGTGACAGGGGAAAAATAGGTCTCATCGCATTACATTAAATTTCATAAAGCTTGGCGTTTTTATGTTAAATACGGTACACAAGCAATGGCAAGATGAAACAGGTGTTCTCTCCAATAATGGTTTAATTAAATCTATAAGCTTATATAGGCAATGTTACACAAAACAATTAACTTTATTTTAAAGATGTCTAATACTATCTATTGGCTTTAACACCCTAAATAATAAATAATTCAAGTGACAACCTGTATATTTGAGCACAAAGAACTTGTCAGTTTTAAGATAGATTTTGAAAGAGCAGGACATATATTTAAGTGAAGAAACCAAAGACAAAAATGTGACAATATACGTAATCAAGAGATTGCAAGGGGCCTAGCCCCTTGCCTTGCTATTAAATGTGGATGGACATGTACAGTAAATGAAATGTTATGCTGCTGTAAAAATAAAATTTGTGAAACTCATTTAACTCGCCTTTCACTCACAATTCTAAAAAGATGGAAAACTATTCAGAAATACGAAAAAACCCTCTTATAATATAAAATAATAATAATAGTCCTAATTATCGAGCTAAAACGGTTGTAATCTTCACCCAGCTTCTTTCTTTTAACTTAAATTACTGCCCATGACCTCAAACTTTTAAGAAAATGTGCATGTTTACTTGTTACCCCATGCTGTGACAAGATACTGCATGATATATTTTGGCAATTCGTCGAAAAATGGAATTTGTTTTTAGAATAAATCATGTATTAAAAAATCTGACATTGAAAATCTTGAAAATTTATTTTTAATTCATGGACTATTATAATACCTTTCAGAAAAAAGAATAAAAATCTGGGGTCACCGAACTAATTCTCTTTCTAGAAGGCCAAATTTAACCCCACCCCCATAGGTTTCATGCGTAATTCAATATAAAAAGTTTGGGGATGACCATTTCGGTCGTTTTGATGATGCCATTTTACTAGTATATGAAGTAATTTAGCATTAAAATGTTAAAAAAGAAAGAAAAAACACACTGAAAATATGTGCGCATCTGGGAATTGATCCTGGTTCTCTGGCTTTGTAGCCAGGCGCGCTAACCACTAGGCCACGAGGTCAGGTCGTGCGCCGCTCTAAATATCCATACAAATAGTATAGACTCGGCCACTATCGTATTCGTAACCAGGGTTATTGTGTACGTCGTTTGATTTCGACTGAGCTACATTTATCTGTCTTTAGTGCTGAGACGATCAGTTCTGAAAAGATGTCAATAGATATTTCGAACACACTTTAATTAGTTATTTTGTGAAGAAAATGTCGGAACACCGATATGACATAAGAATATCGGAAGCTTTATTGATCCGATTCCGTTAAGGGTCGAAAGACAGGACCCAGACAACTTTCCCCGTTTGCAGACGCGGAAAAGGTGCGCATTGGAAATAGCCGCATATGTCTTTAAGTTCATATGGGTTCCAGACAAACTTTTGGAATAGTGGTGCACATAAGTTCTGATATCAACATAAAGTGATGATTAAATGCTAGATATATGCATTATAATATAATTATGTCTGCAAGCTAGACTAACAACCTTAATCATGCTGAAGAACCGCCATCAGTCAAGTAATATGAATATTGATAAATAACATTTCCTAAGATTTCACAATAAAACTATTACTTTAGAAAAACATGGGGAGGGATGAATGTCTATAAGTTCATCAAGCCATAATAAGCCATCCCAGTAATCATTGCTTTTGACAGACTAAAGATAAGAATGATTGTTGAGCTAACTGAATGGTACCAAGATTGCAGGGGCCATAAATCAGATCAGACCACCTCAGCAGTGCACTTGTTAGACTACTGTGCGTACAGGAATTCAGTGAACAACGCTTTTTTGCGTTTATTTTGTTATGTGCGGACTGATCACACAATGACCATCAGAATTTTATACATCTATACACCGCCTAATTGGTGATATTTTTTTCGTTACAAAATGTATTGTCAAATGGGCTGTGATATGATGGAATTTGTCCTCATTTGAGCATCTGCATTTTTTAATTTACCCTAAATGCACCTTTGTACGGACCACTGCCTTTAGTTTACTATCGATGAATAATTATACAGTTTTATAAGACAAAGTAACATGTAAGGAGAAGGGACTCTTATCATATCAAACTCAAATGCAAATTATGGCCATAGTTTGGGCGCAAAGAATTTTGGCATACGAGAAAATATTGAGGCCTTCCCAGTGGGAACCCGTCCGCTTGTTCCTATGAAATAGATCTGTGTTCCCCTGTTCCTCAATTCAAAATCTTGATTTTCTGTGTTCCCTGCTACTTCTCTAATAATTAGATTTTTAAAAAATTAAACTTGTTTTATTAAATAAATTGAACTTTCTATCTGTTTTATCCAAATACTGATTTGTTGACTCCAGACAATGCAAAACATGCATGCCAAAACGTAATTCCGGGCAACTATAAGAGATAAGATAAAATAATCACAGGGCTCTCTTTCAGGTGTGATTCAAGTGAAAAAAAGACTCATCCAATAAAAATAATGCTGAGGTCGGAAAGAGAAACTAGTGACGGGGTGGGAATGTGCTTGGAAATAGGTTGAACAATATATCAGCGGATGTTTTTGGGGTGGCTGAGAACTAAATGTTCATGCGAAGTGCATCATAGGCTATAAATAATGTACCAGTCATTTGTAACCACTGCTTCACCCAAGCCTGCCTCTGAGTAGGATGGGGATATAATGTGCTGTGTTTTACTTTTACGTTGTCTCCACAATGCGGGGGAAATATAGGGGTTTGATAGATCTAGACAAACATTGCTGTGCAGTATAAAAACAGACCGCGGGGGAGAACTGTAATGGTTTTGCCAGCTAGCTGCCCCTGCAGTATGGTGGTTACTATGGGGAACTGCAGACACAAAGTCAAAGTCCTCGACATTCATCAGAGCTGGGGGGGGGGGGGGGTCACAAATAACTGGTGCATAAAGACGAAAGAAATTATGTGCACCAGCCATTTGTAGCCACGCACAAGCCGGGCAAATGCGCTGTTAGTGCATGGTCCATGCGCGGATCCAGCAATTTTCGTCAGGGGGTCCAGGTCAATCTGACAAAAAAGCCCTGACAACGTTTTTTTTGTTTTTGTAGTCCTCAGCTTATTCTACTGAAGTCAAATGGTTAATTTCAAAGAAACCTATCATTTATCAAGGTTCCAGAGGGGGTCCAACATTTTCTAGTGGGGTCCAACTTTTTCCAGGGGGGGGGGGGGGGGGGTCCAATTGCTTATTCCCTACAGAAACCCATATAACTTGTGATTTTCCAGGGGGAGGGGGGTCTGGACCCCCTGTCCCCCCTCTGGATTGGCACTTGTGGTCATACCAGAGACCTGTAGCCAGAAAATCAAAGCCCCCGCTGCTCTGTGGGCCGTAGTTACGAAGACGATGTAGAGTGCAATCAAATACTGCGATTCCCGTTAATGTATCCTCCTCATTATATATGTTTTTAATATTATTATCTGTTGCACTTGAAGTATTTGTCCTAGAGCTGTCAAGCAAGCAATACAGGCCACGACGCGAGAAAACCTGTCTTCTGGGTTTCCGACAAAGCGAGTCTCGGCTAAACAGGCTAGATAGAAAATTGAATTTTTTTTCGCACGAGGCAAGTCTTGGGATGATTCTTCTCAAAAAGCAGACGACAAAGTTGCTGATGATACTGCTTGGATGTGCAGGCTGGTCTGGGCCTTTATTGTTACAAATCACCGAAGACAGGTTTTCTCAGTCGCGGTCCAATTGCTATATGTGTCATTTAACCATGACACACATAAGAAAACAAGATGCGAAATTTGATTATCGTGAAATATGATAACTCAGACAGAATTGTAATTTGTGCAGTCTCTTCAAAGCGTTTTCTGTGAATATATAGAAATACCAAGAGTTATCTTGCTGGTGACCGTTTTCTTTATCATATACGAAAGTAAACATGGTAATCATTGAACTGTATAAACCACATGCTACCCATATGAAATACACTGAGGAAAAATAAGGATTTTTCTAAACCGAAAATGGCTAAGTTATTTTATTTTACAAGAGATTCCAGACTTATTTTCCCATCATAAATATTCAAATATGCAATTGTATATTAGGCGGTGTTTTATTATATGCATGTGCAAAATTCTGGTCCAAAATTTTATCATTAAAGACATTTTAAAAAAGAAAAACGATGTTCACTGAAATTCTGTACGGACTATAGCTACTGGACTAGTACAAAAAAGGATTGACAAACGACTAAGACTAAAGTTCACTACTAAGGAATAGTGGCGGATTCAACTTATAATTGACAACGTTTTACAACACAACACATTTGCTACATCTCCAGCTTCTGCTCGTGTAAATAAGATCCCACAACTCAGTATCAAAAGTGCCAGTATATTTCTTAAATAATTTCCATGTTTAATTGTAATTTTGATTGAAACACGTATTAATGGAAACTAGATCCGCCTCGCTTAGAAAATTATTCATGCGTTTACAGTGACGTATATTCACTGTTAGGGATAGTTGTACTCGTCTTTAGAAACAGGTTCAAACTAGTAAAACACAAAGTAAGATGATTTCAAATACACTAGGCTTGGTGGTCTAGTGGTTAGTACAACTGACTCATATACTTGTGGTCGATGGTTCGATTCCTACCTAACAAATATTTTTTCCTCAAGTTTTATTTTTTATTTTTCCTCAAGTTTTATTTTTATTTTTTCGTCCTTTCATTTAAGCAAAACAGTGTATACCCTTCTATATCTAAGACATTATTTCATTCAGCACAAGCCTTGTGTTTACGTTGGATCTGCACTGTTTGTCAAAATCTTTTATATGGGTGCTAGACATTATTGGGCTAACTTACTGTGTTCAAATAATATCGAACTGTCGCTTTTATCTGAGCGTATGGTTTACATATCAGTCAACAACCTTTCAGTCCTATCGGGACATTTCATCTCTTTCTGGGCTAAACCAGTTCTAAGCAGAAAGGACACAACACAGTGCCCCGGTGAGTCTCGAACATCTGGCCCTTCAGATATTGCTTTGGGTTATATGTGACCACGTGAACAGGTGGGCATTGTGGCACTTGCATTAAAATATATTAATTATCAATATAGGGATCATACATGTTTTTTCATGAATAACCATTTACCGGGTCCCGGGGAAGCTGTTTGAACACGAGGCCGTTAGGCCGAGTGTTCAAATATCGTCCGAGGGACCCGACAAGTGTTAATGCAATGAAACAAACATAGTGTGATCGTTATTCTTGCATATTTTACCTGATTTCAGCATAAACAGCGCTGAAAACGTCGCTTAAACATTGAATATCCCTTTTCTTACACTTGATTTCTCAAAACAAAATGGCGTCAGCGTCAACTTTCGAACGTCATTACGTCGCCATAACGTCATATTTACGTGTGCAACGTTTTCGCGAACGAAAGCATCGGCGAAATGATCAGTCACAATCCAGTGTAACGTCATGCATGCAAATCAGGGCCCAGTTTAGCTTTTTCAAGTAAAAGCCATGTTCAAACAGCACGTGAATCTCATGATTTGAACATGGATTTTGGGGCTTCAAACAGCTTCGCGTAACGAATTCCCATGCAAGAATGAAGAATCGATCTGCAGTTAAAACTACTCAAGCTACGAGAATTCTCTGGGAAAATTTATTATATAATCTATAAATAAACATATTCTGACTGGCCCAGATGCATATCCACTCCAGTCAATATAACTACTTATTATATAATCTATAAATAAACATCTTCTGATTGGCCTAGATGCATATCCACTCGAGTCAATAAAACTACATATTGCATGGTTTGCCGGACGTGACGTTGCAAAGCTCACAGCACGAGGTAATATTGACTGGTTACGGGAAGTGACGTCAGAACGTCAAGTAATTTCGCATGATCTATCCGTAACGTCAACGTTTTAATAGTCTTAAATGACAGGAAATGCATAACATACATTTACTATATAATAAAACAATTGTTGACTTATGTTTTGGTAGACATGGAGTGTTATTGAACAGTATACTTAATCATATTGGCCTCCGCTCCGCGTCGGTCAATATGATGTTTACTGTTCAATAACACTCCATGTCTACCTCAACATAAGTCAATAATTGTATAATATTGCATGATTTGCCGGACGTGACGTTGCAAAGCACACGGCACGGGGTAATATTACATGGCCTACGGGAAGTGACTTCAGAACATCAAGTGATTTCTCATGATCCATCCGCAACGTCAATGGTTTTAATGGTAAATGACAGGAAATGCATTACATACATTTATTTGATAATAAAACAATTGTTGACTTATGTTTCGGTAGACATGGAGTGTTATTGAACAGTAAACTTAATCATATTGACGTTAACTGTTCACTAACACTCTATGTCCACCTCAACATAAGTCAATAATTGTATAATATACCACCACCTGACTCGGCCAACCCCAAAGGGTAGTGTATTTTGAGCTTCAACCCACAAACCTCTCCGCAATAACATCTTCATCGGAAACCCCAAATCAAGCTGAAACTTCCAAATAAGCTCTCGGATGGCGACACCGAAAAGGGCGGGACCACAACTAGCCCAGACAGGCACCCTCTGATAAATAATTGACAGTCTGTTATAAAGTCAATAGAAAAGGGTCAGAGAAGCACATTTCCACATTTCCTGCAGTTCTGAACAGCCGAGCTCTCGGATGGCGACACCGAAAAGTGTAAGTAAGTAAGTAAGTAAGTAAGTAAGTAAGTAAAGACTTTATTTTATGAGGGTGACAACATTTAGTATACAAAGACAATCTTCCAGAAGGCCCTCAGTGAATAATATATAATTTATACAGATAACACAAAATATATACACTAAAATGTTAAGAAAAAGACTACCATATTTACACATCAAAGATCTGTGGAACTGCAATTCATGGGCCCAACAAAAAGCATTCTTAAAGCATAATGTGGGTGAATAATATAAAAGTGTTGTGAAGGCATCCCCACAACATTAGATCATACCCCTTTAACAGGATAACTTTGCTGGAGCATCCTACTGGAGGGGAATTTTAGGAATGAATATGGTAATCAATTTCTTGAGTTTACTATTTAAATTATCTACATATATTTACTGTTCAGAATACAACTCATGCTCAAGGTAATTCACAATGAGAAGCAAGAAAAACAAGATGGACTGAGTGATCATTTTCGTGATATTTGAATATTTGGCAAGTTACTGTACCAACCATTTTAGACATCTATTATGGAAAGTTTCCCCTGTCTGTGCACTTTTAACATTACTAGGTAAACTATTCCATATAAGACATCCTGAATATCTCATACTTTGCTTAAAGCATTCCTTCTTTGGAAGTGGTGGAACAAAACATCCTGCTGCTGTTGACCTTAAGTGAACCGACATATCCATTTCATTTCTGAGGACAAAATTTTCCGAAATATATTGGGGTGTTAATCCATGGTATACCTTGTACATAAATTTTGCTTTGCGAAGGAATAAGCGATCATAAACAGATAGAATTTTTAAGGAACGAAAAGCTTCAAGGGAATCATCAACATTATAATCTAAAATTACTCTACATGCACGTTTTTGCATCTTAAAAATTTTCATTTTATTTGACTCAGATGAGTTGGCCCAGACAATATTGCAAAAGTCAATGTGAGGTTGTATATAAGATTTATAAAATTGTACACGGTGCTCTTGTGACAAAAAGTATTTCATTTTTGAAAGCAACCAAATATATGAAGATATTTTTTTACAAATGTGTTTTACATGGTCTGACCAGATTAGATTGTTGTCAACAAAAACTCCCAAAATCTTATCATTGGATATCATTTTCAATGATTCATCACTATATTTAAGGTGAAGATTAGAACTAGCTAACCTCTGTCGTTTCTGACATGTAGTTATCAACATTACTTTTGTTTTTGCTGAATTCAAAACCATTCCATTGCTTTTACACCAGATGTGTAGCTGATTTAAGCCTTTCTGGAGGTTATGTTCGATCATTTCAACAGAGTTTTGGACATCATAAAGGGTAGTGTCGTCTGCATAAAGGTCAGCAGAAACATTATTCACATAAAGTGGCAAGTCATTAATAAAAAGCAAAAACAAAAGTGGTCCTAAAATGGATCCCTGAGGAACCCCAAAAGTAACTGTTTCAAAGTCAGATTTGTTATCATTTATAGACACCTGCTGTCGTCTGTGTGCTAGGTATGTGCTAAACCAATTAAGAGCTTCTCTATCTATGCCATATAGTTTTAATTTAGAGAGAAGAATTTGATGGTCAACAAGATCAAAAGCCTTTTTAAAATCAACAAGGACAACTCCTATCATTTTTCCATTATCCATTGCATTTAACCATGTATCAATCATCTGAACTAAAGCAGTCTCACAGGAATGTTGTGACCGAAATCCAGACTGGGTCTTGTGCAGTAGATTATACTCCTTAAGATAAGCTGATAAACAGTCATGCACATGCTTTTCAAGGACTTTAGACAAAACAGGTAGAATTGATATAGGACGGTAATTATTCACATCATCATGGGGTCCATTTTTATGAAGTGGAGAAACCTTGGCTTCCTTCCATTTTCTGGGGAAAGTAGCCGAGTTGATGCTATGGTTACAAATGTATGAAATATCATCAGCTATATATGGGGCTGCAAATTTCAGCAGTCTAGGCCCAATATTATCAGTACCAGTTGCCTTGCATGAGTCCATTGATGAAAGATATTTTAAAACTTTATCTTTTTCAATATTACTTATATTGAATTGGATATTGTCTGGCAGCCTGGAATCACAGAAATCTTTAAGTTTGCTATGATTTGAGTGTGTAACTGGCCCTTTAACCTTCGCTGCAATATTAGCAAAGAAACTATTAAAAGTATTGGCCATCTCCGTGGGGTCTTCGATATGCACCCCATTCTGATTGACAGAAGAAATGTTAGGTGACTTTCTAGACCCTTTTCCTGCGCCAACTTCTTGAAAAAGCTTATAAATGCTTCCTGGATTATTTTTATTATTCTCAATAAATGTCTGATATTGATCTTTTTTGCTTTGTTTTATCAATTTTTTTACTTTATTTCGCCATGATTTATATTCGTTTTCGTTACCTAGTGACTTATGCCTATCTCTTGTTTTCATGGCATCTAAGATATCTGATGATAGCCAATCTGGCTGGGTTTTTCGCTTTACCCTGTGCTGTTAAATGGGAATGTTTTTGTCAACCACTTGTAAGAATAGATCAGTCCAGGCTTCAAGAATATCATCTGTATCATCAAATAGTTTGATAAGATCCCAGGGTACTGCCTGAAGATCACTTATAAATCTATTTTCATCAAAATTCTTAAAGGACCTGTAAGATATAGTATAATGATGTTTTCCTTTTGGAATGTGACTGTGCATTTTTCTTGTTACAAAAATTGGAAAATGATCACTCAGTCCTAATTTAGGCACACTTACAGATTTGACATTTTCAGGACAATTACAATATATATGATCAATTAATGTTTTACTGTTAGATGTCACCCTTGTGGGCTCAGTGACCACCTGAGTGAGCCCAAAAGGTTCAACATAATCATTCCAAACACTGCATATCTGGTTATTTAAAAGGTCTCTGTTTATATCCCCTAATAAATATATTTCTTTTTCTTCTTGCAATACCTTCTCCATACAGTCTTCAAAGAATTCATTCCACTGAATAGATGAATTGGGTGGTCTATATATGTGACCAACAAGGAAAGAGCAATTATTTTTGGGTTTAATTTCTACCCATATACATTCAAGCATTTGGTGTTCTAAATCTGCTCTTCTTTTGCAACAGACACCATCTTTTACATAGAC
Source organism: Loripinus fragilis (assembly GCA_964019695.1). Classification (NCBI taxonomy): domain Eukaryota; kingdom Metazoa; phylum Mollusca; class Bivalvia; order Lucinida; family Lucinidae; genus Loripinus; species Loripinus fragilis. The sequence goes on from OZ026523.1 coordinate 26,956,045, forward strand.
TAGCAAGCCTCCTCCAGCATTTTCAGTTCGGTCACGCCTGAAAGGTTTTTGATAGCCATCAATGTGGAATAATGCATCAGGATGATTTTGGGTTAGCTTTGTTTCACTAATACCTAAAATGTGAATAAGATTATTTTTAAACTGGAGTAGTAACTTTAATTGGTCTATTTTGTTTGTTAAACCCTGAATATTGGGATGCCCTATCCTAAAACCCTTATCTTTCAGGCCTAAATTAAGTGCATTATGATCTTGGCTATCAGGCAAGCTAATTGATTCATGCTGGGAGGCTTCAACAGATATGTTGGAAGAAGCACTGAGTAATTGTACCTCTGGTGCAGTAACCTGTCTAACAGACACCTGCTGAGCCTGTTGTGTAGAACAAAGAAGGCTCTCATCAGGAAATATGCTTGAAATGTGTGATCTCTCATTAGCCTGGCTGCTATTGAAATGTTGAGAAACCATACTAGCGGGACGCCTACTAGCCCAGACAGGCACCCTCTGATAAATAATTGACAGTCTGTTATAAAGTCATTAGAAAAGGGTCAGAGAATGCACATTTCCACATTTCCTGCAGCTCTGAACAGCCGATATCCCACCTCACCACCATGACCGTGACTCTGGCTGTACCAGTGCCCACAATTGCATGCCCATCTCAAAGCAGTCTTCCCTGCACCTTCCCACCTTTCATAACTGCGCCTGTCAGACAGGGGGTCAAAATAGTATCCGCACATCAGAAACGCGGGCCTAAATAGTGCCTTGTATACAACAGTCCTGGTTTTCTTTGGATCAACTTGTCATAACCAAGGGTTTCGATTCAATACCTTGTTTGTCGAAAGGTAGATATGACGAAACCTTTGCTGGAGAAGATGCCTCTGGATAAATCAAGGTTAAACGAAGGAAGCCCAGTGCACACCAATACTTTTCTTTTTATATGTCAGGCTCCATATGACCTTAGCCGTTGATGGGATTTCACACACACACACACACACACACACACACACACACACACACACACACACACACACACACACACACACACACACACACACCCTATGGCGTGAGGTCACCTATATAAGGAATGATTTACCCCAAACGTTTCATTAAAATGCAGTCAGTTGTCGTGTAGCTGTCAGTGGTCTGTGTTTACCTTACGGTGGCAAGGGTTGCCATGTGGTCTATGAATGCATTATTTCCTGCTCATACTCACTTTTTTGACCAAACACATATGACATTTTGAACACATCTTGTTCTCACGTTTACTTAGCTCTTCACTCACTTAATTGGTTTGAGTGCAGGAAGTGTTTATTAAAACGACCAACTTATTCGCAGACATTATTAACCCTTTATCTACTATTGCCTCCTAAATTCGTAGTTTGACAAACAATACAAACGCAGAGTCGCAGATGCGGCATTAGATCAGGGTATTCACTGTTTGCTAAGACAAATATGATCTTCAGTGAAAGAAATGCTTAATTCATTTTGCGAAAATATAAGCTGTGGCCCCTCAGTATATACAATTGGCCATTTTTTTGTATTAAATTCCGCCACTATATCTAACTTCTACCTTGGTAAACACACCTGTTAACTGGTGATCCATGAACAATTTTTGTTTAAATAAAAAAAACTGTGTTTCCGATTGCCCAAACTTTCTACGACCGACGTCGTTGTTTTGTGCCTATTTGGTAGAGCTGTAATAATTATAACAGAAAGGACAGGGTCAACTTGAGTTGCCTAATTTTGAATTAACACAGAAGTCTTATGAGTAAGTTTGCCTCTTTATCCTATTTCGGATTTTCCAAGTTGTTCTTCCATTACAAAGAGAACAAGTCATATCTTATTGCTCTTAAAATTGAGCATCCGCATCAAGAATAAATAATTTTGGATTAAGCAGTTATAACTGGATGCTTGTCGACATAATTTATAAGCCTTCTCCACCACTGATTTAATATGAAATAGTAACACATTCTGCTTAAACTACACTGTCTTCTGTCATGTTTGTATATTTTCAAATAAACAATCTTCTTCTTCTTGTTAAACCTGGATACTCAGCTGTCTATTTGGTACATGTAGCCTCATTTAAAGGTTAACATATTCCTTATCACGGGGTGCAGCGTGTGATTTAGTGGTCCACTGTTTTGCTTTTTATATTATATTTGAATGGGTACAGGTGTTGTCATATATATAACATAATGCTGACTGCTATGTTACATTATCTTTAAATCTCGACTGAAACATGCATGGTGCTCTGAAAACTTCAATATCAGGTACTGAAAAATGTTTTTGGATCGGCGGATTAGAAAGATACTCAGAGCATATTCTGTATTATTTCTGTAACAAAGTCCTTTACTGCAACACGTTTTACATTACCCAACAGTAAGTATGAAAGAAAATCTCTAGCGCTCATCGGAGAAATAAACTTAAGGTGCCATATCAATCCACTCGAATGTCGATCGAATTAACATCAATAGGACTGACCTGCCATTAACAGTTGGTCAATCACTAAACGAGGACAGAGGACGCACCGTTAGAAACACTATCCTATAATAATATCTGTTTGTTTAAAAATAGTAAGTGAGTATGATCAGGAAATACCACAATCACAAACCGCAGACAACCCCGTGGCCCCGCGAGGAAGAGCCGCTCAACCATCACAAGACACCAAGAGGACAAATTAAGCAAAGCAACCAGCTCTCTCTTCCCTATCAAGATGATTGCAATACTAGAATGGACATAAAGTAACGTACAGCAAAACATAGATCAATTACAGACTCCCACAATGGGAGTAACAATAAACTAGAGGACCTGAAGGTCCTGAGGCGCTCACCTGATCTCCTTAATAATTGTAAAACAGGTCAAGGTCAGCTACAGCTTATAATGAAACATATTTTGTTTTACCATATATGGGGGTTGCATCCATTTTGGTCCAATAACCTAAACAATCTAACAGCCCAGTGATTTCTGAGAAAAGATGTTTAGATAGGAATGTAGTGGTCCAACTGAGTGGCCTTGGATTAAAGGTCACAGGTCAGCTTGACATTTGGTACTTATATAAAACCATTGTCTCATTAGGTTAAATATTTCTCACAGGTATTATGATTTCGGCTAAAACAGTTATAGAAAAATGAACATTTTAAGATTTTCCCATTATAAATGCATTAGGAATCAAATTTGACCTTGCCATAAAGTAGGTCATGGTCAACCTAGATTCATCATTTGTGCAAACCTGGTAGGGACCACATCCTCAATGCTACATAGTAAGTCCCAAGGCCATTGGCGTTTTGGTTCCAGAGAAGAAGATATTTAAATAGTTTTTACCATTTATTATATGGGCTTGGTGGCCATCTTAGTCATGTGACCATGACAATTTATACAAATTCTGGCTAACCAATGATAAGGAGTAGTCATATGAATTTTGATTTCTATTGACCTAGTGGTTTCTCAGAAAACTATGTTTAAATATGTTGATGAAACTCCAATATGAGCGACCTTGGCTGAAAGGTCAAAGGTCAACCTTGACCTTTAAAACTTATATATAGTCATTGTCTCATTAGTTTTAACATATCAAGTAAGAATAATGACTTTGGCTTCAAAAGTATTAAAAAAATCAACTTTTCAAAAAATTTCCAATTTAAATGCATTAGGAAGCAAATTTGACCTTGACGTTAAGTAGGTCAAGGTCAACCTAGGATCATTATTTGACAAACTTGGTAGGCCCAACACCCCCAATGCTACATACCAAGTCCCAAGGTCATCAGCCTCCTGGTTCTGGAGAAGAAGATTTTTAAATGGTTTTTACCATATATGGGCATGGCCGCCATCTTTGTCATGTGACCTAAATGTTTTGAATAAATTTTGGCTATCTTATCATAAGGAGTCTTCACATGAAATTTGAGTTCAATTGGGCCAATGGTTTGTGAGAAAACTAAGTTTTAATATATTGATTAGACCACAATATGAGCGACCTTAGCTGAAAGGGCAAAGGTCAACCTTGACCTTTGAAACTTATTTATAGCCATTGTCTCATTAGTTTTAACATATCAAGTACGAATAATGACTTTGGCTTCAACAGTTTTCAAAAAATTAACTTTTCAAAAAATTTTCCCATTTAAATGCATTAGGAAGCAAATTTGACCTTGACGTTAAGTAGGTCAAGGTCAACCTAGGATCATTATTTGAACAAACTTGGTAGGCCCAACCCCCCCAATGCTACATACCAAGTCCCAAGGTCATCGGCCTTCTGGTTCTGGAGAAGAAGATTTTTAAAGGGTTTTTACCATATATGGGCGTGGCTGCCATCTTGGTCATGTGACCAGGACCATTTGAACAAACTTTCGTTCCCGCGTCCTAAGGAGTCTCCATATGAAATTTGAGTTCAATTGGCCCAGTGGTTTCAGAGGAGAAGATGTTTGAAAATGTTGACGGACGGACGACAGACGGACGGACGGACAACGGAGTGACTGGTATACTATTAGCTCACCCATGAGCCTTCGGCTCAGGTGAGCTAACAAGAAGTCAACAACAACAGAACCACCGCCTTAGAACGGACAGCAGCCTTAGTCACCGGGGGGGGGGGGGGGGGGGGGGGGAGGGGCTTAAATATATTTTACCGGTATCAAATCCTCACCCTAGATTCTGCTGTTGTTGAAGTACAAGAAATGTTCAGCTCGCATGGAGGCCATCTAACTAAAGCCCATAGGTATGGATATAAAGTGGTCTAAATATTGTCCGTCATGAGGCTCAAACCTGTAAACACATGCCTATACGAGTCTTGTTTGCTAGCCACTATAATACAGAGGCTGTAGCACGTCGCTATCGCTTTTTTATGTTTAGCTATATTTCCGCTTTGGTAAAATTAGTTACATGGTGTACACTATTATGCACAGTGAGTTTGGTTTTTAGTCATTAGTCGATAGTAGTTAGTTTCATCCTTATTTGTACTAGTCTACTAGTCTGCTAATATAAGGGATGTTAGTTGTGCAAGTATAAGATTATTTTATATCCCTCCCCATTTCATTCTAAATGGCTAAAGTCATGGCTAGTCTATAAATGTAGTTGTCTTCAGTGGAGTTGTGTAGCTATTAGCACCAGTCTATAGACTACTACAAAGTAGGCATATTATGGTTATATGAAAATCAGAATGAAAGCATTATTTGAATAGTTCTAGGCGTTGGGAAAGGCTATGGACTTGGCAGTTGGAATGATGGCAATAAGATTATTGGCTAAGTATTTGGATCTGCCATTCTTCATGCAATGATTATAAGGAATACCGGTACAAATATTTAATTTCTACTTTGTTAGAAAGGTAAAATTATAATACAATATACTTTGTGCCGCAATTTCATACAAAATTAGTACATCTATAAAATTAATGTTAGTATAGGGAAAGCGAAATTCTTGTGAATCAATTAATCAATGCTACTCATGGAAGTTCTTGGCAGAATGTAACATTAACTTAATATCATTTGAATTATAAGTTTATGGCTAAATGCCTATATCACAGGGGTTTTCTATATGATTATAGGTTCATTTCAATAATTCTTGATTTTAACACTTCTTAAGTTTTTCTCATAGATAAAATAACACTTAATACTTTGTACAGCCTTTGGTGGTATTCACAAGGAAATACACATCTTTCTATGTAATAATTTAATCATAACTTAATAATCATTTCCTCAATCAAAATTAATTCAGTAAAATTGTAAAAAGACTAGCTCAGAGGCAAACTGTTTGATTGACGGGTAGTTAATCATAATTTTGTGGCAGAATAAGTTTGACTTTTGAACAGAGAACATCTAAAATTATATACTTGGTGACTGTGGAGAATGTAATAGGTAAAGTTTAAAGTACTTGCCAGTGTGCAGGGGGCTATGCCCCCTGGCTATATGTAAATAAACCGATTGTAAAGAAATGGGACTTGTGTTGATGTGTAGTAATAGAAAAGCCAAACAATAGAAGGAACTCAAACTGTACAAAAACTCCAATTTCCCTTGTAATAGTAATGGTGGACGAATTCAGTCAGAAAAACCTTTTGGCTTTTTCTTGATCCCAGAAGTGGAGAAGATTAAAATGGAACAAGAAAAGGAACCAATTTATTAGCTGTTTGAACAATTTGACTGTGTCCAGAAGATAAATTTGTTTCACTGATGGATCAGAAGCAGCCGCTATAATTTTCAACAGATGATGTGGACCTAAATTCAAAGGACAAAATTTGGGACCTGGAACTGACGGAAATGTTTGAACTCTGGAACTAAATTACTAATTTGAAGAAAACCGAAGGATTAAACTACAATTATATAAACTTTATTTTGGAATTATCACCTTGTTTTTCTATTGTTTTGCTCGTATATATAAGTATCATGTTTTAAAAACAAAGTATTTCTACACAGTCACCAAAACAGAAATTTGATTTACTTATTTTGCAAAGTTTAATGATTGAGTCAAAAATAACTTTATTCTCATTTGAACTAAATGACTATTTAAAAAAATTATTTTGTTCAAGAAATACTAAAATAGGAAAATTAAAAGAATATCTAAAATAGTACTTTCTTTAATCTAAGTTCTTAATAAACCATAATGTTCAACCTTTAATAAAAAAATTGAAATTAATTGACAATATTGTACCTCTCTAATTAAGGGAGTTTCCCAATATAATATTAAAAAGGCATTTAAAACTAAATTATTGAATATCAATTGTTTCAGTTAATTTGCATGCTTATCCATTTAATAGTGCAATACCTAACCAAGAATAATTAAAAAGAAAATTTATGTTTTATATAAAATAATAATAAATGGCAATCCAAAATGTTTTTTATGCTAATATTGCAATGCCAGTAAAATAGTAGAGGTTTTGTAATTGAATACAAGGGATCATAATCCTGGGACTGTAAAGACAACTTTTTTGTGAGAAAGAAGGGTGCGAGTGAAAAGAGCAAAAGGTAATCAAAAACTTAATCATTGAAATAAATATTATATAGTTATGCGTGTTCAGGTTCTCCTGCAGTGTTCCTGGATCATCTTTTGATTTAATACAAGGTTTCTTGCTAGAGTCAGGCTTATTTTCAACTTAATGTGTAATGACTTAAGGTAGATAATAATTAAAAGCATATTGTTAATATTGAAGATAAAAGAATCTGGCTGATTTATTATGTATATATTTATGTATAAAATAACTGCTTGTCAATCAAAAATATAAAATGGTGCCTGAATTACGCATCTGCTGATAAAATCACTAAAAGAAAAGAAGAAATGTGAATCAGACAGATGGTAAGAGGGAGGCATTCATTGGATATAACACTGGAAGGTGTTAATATAGAATTAAAATAAAATAGTGTAATGACACTATAAAATATGTAATTTTTACCTTATTGGTAATAAAATTAGTTTTAATAAGCGTACCTACCATATATTTATCTTATTGCTATAACCTTATTGCTACCCACAAAATTTTGGAATCCAGACCTTGGGCCCTCAGAAACGGTAGCTATGTCAATAGTCACCGACCGACGACCATGTCAATAGTCACGAAGTGAAACTATGACATCTGAAATAATTTTGGAAATATTACATGAATTATGTAATAAAACTTCAGGGAATGGGGGGATTGGGATGGCTGGGTACTCCTAGATAAATATGGTAGGTACGCTTATTAAAACTAATTTTATTACCAATAAGGTAAAAATTACATTTTAATGAGCGCTTAACCTACCATATATTTATCTTATTGCTAGTAGAATCACTACCACCAAAGGGAGGATTCCCTCACCAAGGTTGATTCCGATAAATATAAATTTCCAGAGATAAACTGAGAGTCTTATAGCAAATTTGACATTGTCAAAGCATAAGATCTCTGGATGACTGATAAGATAATGGTCTAGATGTAAACATCTAATACCTCAGTCACAGAGCTTGGAAGTAAATAGTTAAGAATAATATCTATATACTTCCAACACCATCTCTGACCAACAGTTAGTTATCCTTAATCTATGAGACATCTGTCCTCATAGGCTAGGATTAATTAAGGCCATGAATCATTTCCTCATTAAGAGGTCAGATTCCCCCCCCCCCCCCCCCTTTTTTTCTTTTGATCCCTACATTGGTTCAAAAGGGAGGACATATTTTAATCCTGAATTAGTTCAGCTAATACTGAATAATTAGGACAATACTAAATTGTTGTCTCAATAATATTCCTTAATGAATGAAAAGTATATAGACAACAAAAGGCACAAAAAGTCCATGACTCATGTGCTTTAATATGAAAATAATCTGAAAAATTCAGACTGTTATTAAGACATAACGCATACACTTGTTGGGAAAATAGACATGAATATCTTATTTTCCTACAAGTATAAAAGCGATAGAGATTTCTCTTATAAAGAAACTCAGTTTAACAGAATCCATGAATAGTTTTCTCCTATCATACAAGAAATTAAAATCAATTCCTCTGTTAGAGAGGCCTCTATTCAAATTTGATAAAAATCTTGTGATAAATTTTATCAAAAAATGAACCCAAAAGGTTCCCGAAAAAAGTACTCACACTCAGTAGTACTCATATCCAATAGCCTACATAAGACTAGAGATATATAAGATGTCAAATATCATCAAATATCTTGCTATTGAAAGAGTAGAAAAGTAAATGTTATCAATTTGCTTAAAACTATAACATAAGGATCAAGCAAATTTAGAAAACATGTGAAAAAATAGAATATAATTTCTATGATTTAAATGTTGTTGAGAGAGGAATTGCAAGATTACTGAATCTTTACCAGAACACAATAAAGTTTGAAAGTAATATCAGATGAAAATAAATCTGTAACTTTCACAAGTATTCACATTTAACAATATACTGTATAATAATAATCCTTCCTCTTATCAAATTCATTGGTTTGATTTGAAAGTAATTATTGATAAATTTCTCATAATCTCTCAGAATCTAGAAAAATAATAATATCTTTCTTCTGTATAAGATGATGTTATAATTCCATAACAGGAAGAAAACCAAACCACGAATTTGGTATCTGAAGAAATTTCCTATAAAACCCAAGATATGGTATTAAAGGAAAAATCTAATAATTAATTAAATTTATTGACACCCTAAGACTGAAAAGAATGACTAAGAATGTCAAAGGTTTAGTCACTGGTAAAGAAAATTGTCTCATAACCAAAATGATATGTAGATACATGTAGTAAGAACATAGAAGGTAATAACCTTCCGAGTCACTAAACAGAAAAGCTATAATCAATTAATCTTAATGTAGTTATTCTGTTCTCAATATAAAAGTCTCTGATGAAATTATCATAAGAGGGTCTGGTATGAATGTAAGTAGAATACATACATAAAATGTACATATTGAAATAACTGTCTGACTTCATAGTTGCAAATAAATATTAATCAGGCAATACAAGGTGATTGCTGACAAAAATAACTGTCATTGTTAATCTGAACTTATCAGTTCATATACTCCTAGAACTATATGACTAAATAAGTTTATTCAAGATTTAATTACAATGTTAGAACCATGTCTAATGAAGGGTCTCCTGTACTATAGACTAAGAGTGATGATCAGAAGAACATAGAACTACTTACTTCAATTCATGACCGAGAAGAAAGTAGACCTTAGAAATTCTTCCATCAAATGAAAAGAAAGCAGACCACTTACTCTTCCAGTCTGTCTAGAACCAAGACATTCATGGAGAAACATGGACTCATACGCTTCTTCATTGACTTTTAACTTGATCTCGATCTACCCAAGAAAATAAGCAAAGAAAAGTTAGAAGATGAAGAGTATCTAATACTCATCTTCAAATTAGCCCTATACATGTATCTCTTCCTATAACTCCTGTACCAGAGCAAGGAAAGTGGTTTTCCCTCAATCCAAACAAAATGTACATATTTTGATTTAAATGGAATAAAGAATGAAGATTAAAGTTATAATCTAACCAACCTATTAAAAGTAAATGAGTATGATTAGGAAATACCACATAACACACTGTAGACTAACCCACGTTATTGTGAGAAAGAGCCACAGAACACTAGCAGTCACCGGATTTCAAAAGACAGATAAAGCACTGCAACCGGCTCTGTCTTCCTAGTCAAGAAGATTGCAGACTAGAAATGGCACAATAAAAGTAGAATTGTAAATAGATATTAAAACAAATGTCTGAATCATCAGACTTGTTTCCATCAGCTAGTATAAAACACATCATTTAAGTTTTAGACAGTCGTAAAACGGAAATGATAGTTAATTTTACAATCCATAACAAATAAAATGTCTTAAAAAGACATAATACTGACACATTTTAGTAAATGACTACTAAAATCAGTACTCACAAGTTCTCATTAACTCCAAATTAGGATTATTTACCCCAATATTTGGATTCTATCACTTTCAAGAGTTCTATTAGAGAACTATGGTAAAACTGTAAATTTTCTGGTAGACAGCATTTTAACTCCAATTTCCAAACCATAGTGAGAACTCTCTGTTGAGCCGCCATTGGCTCTCTAGCAAAATGCCATTCGAATGGCATTTCGCTGGCGGGCCTATGGTGGCCCGACACTGTCTAAGTATTGAATGGAGATGAGAGACTTTCTATTAAAGTCTCATTGGAGTGATAGTAGAAACCATGGTTCATTTTTTACCGACTCTTGTTCAATCAGGTAAAATAGTTTAATCTCTTTGCCATGAACTACCAATAGTGCTTGACATACTGACATACTATATTCAAATAGTCAAACCATAAAAATTTTCTGTGAATAAAAATCAATAATGCCACCAAAAACAAGGTATAATTGTGTATAGGTGGTGATCATATAAAAAAAAAAATAATAATAATATGGAAAGTTCTTCCAATTATTTGTTTAACATGGTTCAGAAAATGTTGACTGGTCATAATCATATTCTGAATAGTATTAATAATAAATTAATGGTTCTGAATATTCTGTATCTCTAAGCTGATTACTCAACCCGATCCAGAATCTGTCAATGAGCAAGATCTGATCTGTTGATATTAAACCAAAGCATAAAGCAGGCCAGTGTCACATAAGATTGCTGTGAAAGGCTGCTATAAAGCAGCCCTGCCCTTGAAGTATACCAAAATCTTACAAAATGCAAAAACAGCTTTGTAAAATTCATGGAAAAGTTATCCCCTTGTTAACTAAGAAACAATTATGTTAATTGATTCTTTACATCCCAGTAAACAATTTTATTTATGTTGGGACGGGTTTCCTCAGTTGAACCAGTACTAAGCAAGTTTTGAAATACTAAAGTACTAATTCACACAGCAAGAAATTTGTTTGTTTTGTAGCTTTATGTCCCAGTTAACAGCTATGGTCATGGGGGGACACTCAGTCCACCCAACCACACATTTTCCTGGGAAAGCTTGAGCACCCGGTTAACCAGTAATTCGTGAACATACTTTCGATTGTAACTGACAATTTGTGAATGAATCAGTGGAAAGGAGGAAAATGACCTTAGAAATTATTTCATGATCAATCTCCATGAAAGTATGAGACCGGGCCGGAATTGAACTTGCAACCCCTAGATCTGCAGTGAGCACCCTACGGACTGCACTATGAGGACTGGTAAAGCAAGTGAAAGTGACAAAACTGGTGTTCGCTTGAAATAAGCAATAAACAAGTATAAATCAAGTATGTATTTAGTTCCTATTAAAGGAAAATACATGAAAAGTACTTGTATTAAGCCAGCCCATTCTTTAAACAGGCATAGTAGCTGTGATTTCTGATACAGGTGGCCTGACCATATGTGACTTGAGAAAATTGACAAGTGGTAAAATAACTTTGCCTTTGTTTCTCTTGGTGCCTTGAACTGTCCCTTGAAGAAGACAGACAAGACAAATGATAATTATTCAACTGATAAATAACTACCCAGATTTATCACAAATTGGTCACACTTAAAATTTAAACTTTGAAGTTGAAATACCAGGCCATAATTATTAATAATAAATATATGGCCCTTCAGATTTGACTTCTAGATTCTAAGAATAAATATAAATAATCCTAGATCTATATGATTGGCAAAAATTTTGACAAGTCAACGGATTTAGTCAAAAGATACCAAAGACCAGAAGATTTCAACTAGAACTTTTCCATAAAAGATCTTTCCGATCTGTCAATAAATCAGATGGAATAAATGAATACTTTCTTAAATTGGTGATCAAAAAAGTATCCATGACCAAAGCACCAGTTGTTAAAGACCTTGATTAGTCCTTAATGGATGGTAGTGGTAGATTGGTCTATTTGTTCTCTAAAACAATAGAGAATCACTGATCATGTGGTAAAGTCTACCAAGATCGGTGATTGTCAGGTACCGATAGCCAATGCCTAAAGCAGGTTGCCTAAAGAACATACTGTTTGTGTACATGTCGTAGTTTGTTAACTCCGCTAAGATAACGAAGTCGCTGCTTAATCTATGACAAGACTGAGAACTAACTCTCGGTCTGTTTGGGAAGACTTACCTGGAGCTTGCTAAATCTGTATGGATTAGCAGGTAAGCATAGATTTCCAAAAGAAATGTGCCTCTGGAATAACAATGTGTTGAATCCATGGGGCGCTCGATTGTTTGTGTCTGGTTAAAATTTCACCACTGGAAATTGTCTGGTACAACTTCATTAGTAATTGTCCGGTATATGACCGGTACATGAATTACCGAAGTTTGACAAGTGTTTTCGAGAAATTCACTTGCTGAAATAGACTATATAGTTCTCGTGTCCGGTAGAGACTCCTTGAGAATGAGATCTCCGGAAAAGAATAATAATAATAATAATAATAATAATAATAGACTTTATTTAAAGAGGGTAACACATTTAGTAACCAGACTAATCTTCCATGAGGCCCTCTAATAAATACATATATATACAGTTTTACATAGTGTCTGAAGGTGGTAAAGCAAAAGAATGTTCCAAAATAGTTTTGAAAATAGCGCACTCCTTAAGAGTGTTGTATGGTTGTAGAAATCAGTATGCTTTTGGAATGGACATTATGAACAAGTCTACTACAACTGATATTTCTGAGGGAAAACAATAACCATATTTTGTTAAAAGATTACTTTCAGAGTTACAACTCAACTCTCTGAGGAACATATGAATGTATTTTTGACTTATCCAAACATGACAGATCTATCTGATAATTATGCAAGGACAAGCTTTTATTTCGATGCAAATTGAGCTGCTAACTCACTCAGACTCTGAGGTTTTACTTTGCTTAACCACACAACAGATATTTAATGATTTTGTATTGTAGATTCAAAGTTAAGTGAGAACTGATAGCAGCAGTACATTTAACTCCTATACATGTACATAGTCAATACATTTGTAAATGTAATTTATTTACCAAATCCATCAAGGTATAATCCAGAAAGTTACTTTGGGTAATCTCACTTATCTTTGAATTGACAATAGAACAAACAATGCAATATACATATTATGTACATGAAAAAAAAAAAAAAAAAAAAAAAAAAAAAGGCTATTATTTACATATCAAAGTTAAATCAGGGATTTTTCATCCATTTGATGAAATTTGAATGAAATGTGTCAGTTTTATTTATCAATTTCAAACCTGAAGGTAAGCTATTCCAAATAATGGGTCCAGAGTATGTTATGCTTTGCTTAAAGATTTCTTTGTACGGCCTTGGGGTAATAAATGAATGTCCTGATGATGATCTGAGTGTAGGAATGTTTTCATTAGGTACACGCTCTTGAAATAATTCACTGATATAAGGTGGGCATTCTCCTAGAGAAACCTTGTGCATAAACTTTGCTTTTCGTAGATACAGCCTGTCATAAACAGTTAGTATTTTAAGATCTTCCATACTTTCTACTACATTGACAACATTATAGTCCAAAATTATTTTACAAGCTCGCTTTTGGAGACGAAAAATTCTATTTAAATTTACTTGAGATGTTCCCCCCCATACAGTATTACAATAATCTATGTGGGGCTGAATGTATGTTTTATAGAATTGAATTCTTTGAGAAGTAGTTAGGTAATCTTTGATTCTAGATAAAAGCCACAGGTTTGTTGTAATCTTTTTGCATACCTTATCAACATGTTGCGACCAAGTTAAATTATTATCTATTATAATACCAAGAACTTTGTCATTCATTATCATATTTAGCTTGTCATTATTAAGTTGCAAGGAAAGCTGGTCATTCGTCAAACTTGTTCTTTTTTGATGTGTTGTTATCAGCATTGCTTTTGTTTTTGAGGTATTAATGAGCATGCCATTACATTTGCACCATTTAGCTAAACAATCTAAAGCAACTTGTAAATTTCTTTGGATAGATTCAAGTGATTTGCCTATAACATAAAGTGTTGTGTCATCCGCATAAAAATCAGTATTAGCAGAATCAGTATACAAGGGCAAGTCATTAATAAACATGAGAAAAAGTAGAGGGCCCAAAATGGAGCCCTGAGGGACACCATCAGTTATAATTTCATCTTCAGAAAATACATTGTTTAAAGAAACTTTTTGCTTTCTTTTACCTAAGTATGATGCAAACCACATCAGTGCTTCATCAGACAACTTGTAATGTTTTAACTTTTTGAGCAGAACATTATGATCCACAAGGTCAAAAGCTTTTTTGAAATCAATCATCACAGTCCCAATTAAGGATCCTTTATTTATACTTTCTAGCCATTTAGAGATCATGCCTATAAGTGCTGTTTCACATGAATGGCTGGGTCTAAAACCAGACTGATTTTTATGCAACAAATTAAACTTAACAAGGTATGTCATTAGTGAATCATGTATATGCTTTTCTAAAAACTTGGACATGACAGGTAGAATAGAGATAGGTCTATAGTTATTTAAGTCATCTTTGGGGCCTCCTTTATGCAATGGGGTAACTTTTGCTTTTTTCCATTTTTCAGGGAACTGTGAGGTTTTAATACTTTGATTGCAAATATATGTGACGGATTCAGCAATATATGGAGCAGCAATTTTTAAGAGACAGGGTCCAATATTATCACACCCTGTAGCTTTTGACACATCAATATGTTTTAAGAATTTTTCAACAGTTTCTTTTGAAACTTCTGGAATAGTGAAAACTGTACCATCAGGAATTTTGTTGTTACAGAATGTTTTAAGTTTTTCAAAATTTGAATTTTCAATTGGTTCTTTTAGTTTTGATGCAACTGAGACAAAAAAATTGTTGAAAGCATTTGCAATCTTATTATGGTCCTCGGTTTCTTGACCATTTATTTTGACTGTTGAAATGGAAGCATTTGACTTTTGCTTATTAATGCCTATTTCTTTGAAAAGTTTCCATATACTACCTGGGTTGTTATTATTTTCATTGATAATTGCAGAATACTGAGCTTTTTTAGACTGTTTGATAAGGCTTACTACTTTATTCCGCCAACTTCTATAATTTATATCGTCATTTAGAGACTTATATATATCTCTGGTCTTTATAGCTTCAATAATGTCTGGTGTTAACCATTTTGGCTGCTGTTTGTGTTTGACCCGTAGAGTTTTTAAGGGCAGATGTTTGTCAACTATTTCTATAAACATAGATGTCCAGGAATCCAATGTGTCATTAGTATCATCAAAAATCTTGATAATATCCCATGGAGCAGATTGTAGGTCATTTATAAAGTCCTGCTCATTGAAGGTTTTAAAAGATCTGTAACTAATAGTTTGATGAGATAATTTGGGAGTTGTGCAGTTTGTTTTGCGGGTCAGAAAGACAGGGAAATGGTCACTAAGTCCAATTTCAGGGACATTAATTGAGCTAATATTTGATTCAACATTACAGTAGATATGGTCAATCAATGTTTGTGAATGTGCTGTTTTCCTTGTTGCATAATTTACTTTTTGATAAAGACCAAAAGGCTCTATATATTCTAACCATGTGCTTTTTATATTTTCATTCATTAAATCTCTATTAAAATCACCTAACAAATAAATTTCCTTTTGATTTCCAAGAACAGTTTCCATAAAATCCTCAAAATGTTCATTCCACTGGACCCCTTCATTTGGATGCCTGTATGACAGAGTCATTTTGTCCTGAGACAGTTTGACAAGTGTTTTCGAGAAAATCACTTGCTGAAATAAAGTTCTCGTGTCCGGTAGAGATTCTGTGCGGATGAGACTCTTGACTCTTAGTCTATTTGGTGCCCTTTCAACCGGTTCCCAAACTTGTTCATGGATCCGGAGGGACCTTGATCTGAAATCTGAGACTTCTGATCATCATACTTACCGACCGAACATTGGTTAGATCGATGTCCGGCAGAGGACTTTGAATCATGGATCATATAGGTAACCTATACATCCGTGTCTGAATTGACGTCTGAAAAAGACATCAAATTCAGTGTTCAGCGGTCCGGATCGAGCTAGTTCCGGACTTGTGAACTTGTCCTCTAAAAGGTGATTCAGACAGGTAGCCCCGGGGATGAGTCCTAGACTCGACCGGATAACCAGATAAATCTGAAAAACCTTCCCCGTCTTGGTAGTTCTGGCGGGACTCCGAGGAGTCGATCACTTCCGAACTACCGAAACATTTCCACCAATGTGCCTCTTCTTGGCAGCATTGATTCCTTCTTCGCCATCTTGACATGGATGAGCGGCGCCTCTCGAAGTTTCGCCAACAAGCTGAGAAACATAAAACTTACAAGTTTCACTTCTGAAACAATAAGAGAAAGTCAAGCACGTAGTACCCGTAAATACCATGCGTTTGAGGCAAAACAGGACAGGCGGAAAGAGGGGGAAATCGCGAGTTCGAGTTACCGTAGTTGAAAATTAAACGGGCAGAAGCCATAAGCTCCACTCGAATCGAAATACGCAAGAAAATTGCAAAATAGAACAAAATAAACGCAGGACAAACCTTGCGAAAAGTGAATAAATTAAATGAGTAGCAAATACAATGTGAAAAAGGAAAAGACGCAAGGAAACTTAGAATTTGATAAAAATTCTATCCAGATTCTCTGCACGTGTCTTCTTCCTCGAGCACAAAAATTATTTCTGACGTCATAGTTTCACTTCGTGACTATTGACATGGACTTCGGTCGGTGACTATTGACATAGCTACCATTTCTGAGGGCCCAAGGTCTGGATTCCAAAATTTTGTGGGTAGCAATAAGGTTATAGCAATAAGATAAATATATGGTAGGTTAATCGCTCATTAAAACTAAAGTATTATGATTGAAAGCGAAAATGTTATCATAAGATGTGTCATAATAGCTGAGCCAGAATCATTTTTAAGATAAAAGTTCATTCTTAGTAAATGAGATATTTGACCAATATTTTGTCATAAAGAACTATCTTAATATTCTAATTAAAATAATTCAAATTTAAATAAAGTTAATGTCGGGGGGGGGGGGGGGGGGGGGGGGGGGGGGGGGGGGGGGGGGGAAGGGAATATTATCACAGGGGTTTTCTATATGATTATAGGTTCATTTCAATAATTCTTGATTTTAACACTTCTTAAGTTTTTCTCATAGATAAAATAACACTTAATACTTAAAAATTTGTACAGCCTTTGGTGGTATTCACAAGGAAATACACATCTTTCTATGTAATAATTTTATCATAACTTAATTATCATTTCCTCAATAAAAATTAATTCAGTAAAATTGTAAAAAGACTAGCTCAGAGGCAAACTGTATGATTGACGGGTAGTTAATCATAATTTTGCATCTGGGAAAGTAAGAAAAAGAAAGGCAGAATAAGTTTGACTTTTGAACAGAGAACATTTAAAATTATATACTTGGTGACTGTGGAGAATGTAATATCAGACTAAAATCTATCCCCAAATCTTCCACTGACCTCTAGCTCTGAACAACTCATTTCAGTGTGCTGTTTATACGCAGCTAAATGACAGATAAACTATCTAACCTAAGCATGAAAAATAACTTAATTGTGAACTGTATTATAAGTTTGATTGCAGACTCCCTTGCTCACTGCAAGAAAAAGCAATTAAATCAAAGTTAATGTGTTTTCCAGACGGACGGTTTGGAGCTGAATTTTAGAGGATAGATTCAGGTCTGATATGTAAAGTTTAAAGTACTTGCCAGTGTGCAGGGGGCTATGCCCCCTGGCTATATGTAAATAAACAGATTGTAAAGAAATGGGACTTGTGTTGATGTGTAGTAATAGAAAAGCAAAACAATAGAAGGAACTCAAACAGTACAAAAACTCCAAATTTCCCTTGTTATACCTACTTGAAATTTATGTAAGATCTTGGCTGAATGATATTTATGGAAAGTCTTAGCTGAATGCCTAACATTAAAAGAACTTAGGTTTATGTGTTTAATTAGCCAAAAAAATATTGAAAGTCTAGTTTTTGCACCTTACCGTTCTCATAACGTTAGCTTTTTCAGAAAAATAGAAATGCAGTAGGTGTGTAAAATCTTGTATATAATCAATGGGAATGACCACAAACGTTTCAAATTTTCAACACTTTACTTTGCATAGTTACTAGTTGATGTGGCAATGTATTGTTTGGAATACAACAGCGAAATTGGATTAAATGTACACTACCTTTTGGACTAAATGAGTTTCATTGAAAAATTTTGGATGTGCGCCGCTCACGCGGACATACCGTCACGTAAAGATTCATAAATGTGTTATCTAAAATGCGATTCTACCCATAGTTATACAAGATGTTAACCATATGTGTATAAATACATCATTTAAATATCATAGAGTTACTTGTTCACAGTCTTGTGTTATAACAGAAGTCCACGTTTTACTGGGACAACCCTCGTATATGGACACAATCCTTACAAATGTCAACTTAACGTGTACAACTAACTACATGTGGACCGAGTCAATATAAATGTCAACTTGCACAAATTTCATTTACAACCAATCACTACAAATGTCAACTAGCAAACTCATAGTCATATGTGGATTGGTCATTACAAATGTCAACTCGCACAATCTTGTTTGGAGGAGATCCTTGCAAATGTCTACAAGCACGGTTTTGTTTGGACAATCATTATAAAAGTTCACTTGCACACTCATAGGCTATGTGGACCAAATCATTATAAATTTCAACTTGCACAGGGAATCAATCCTGGGATCTGCAGTGTTTTTACAAGAGGGAAAGGTTAAGAATTTTTATGTTATCTGCACAGCTAGACTGGCTCCAGTCTTTAAAAAAATTCATCAATGTGTCATATCATATACTTGTAGCTAGTCTTACTCTGATGACTCTGTTTTAAAACTGATCGGAATGCATGGTTGTGCAGGCTGGTCTGGGCCTCTGTTATTAGCAAACCCCGAAAATATACAGGTTTTCTCACGTCAAGGCCCATAAACCCTCTTTGCAAAAACAGTGAAAATCCCAGGATTCCCTGTGCAAGTTGAAATTTATAATGGTTGAATATTAGGACCAATTTGGATTTTATGGTCGCTTAGACTATTTTTTCGCTATTTATTAGAAAGACATTAAAATCAGAAATAACATTTGACCTAGTAATTGTAGTTATTCATCAAAAACTCTTTGCCATCTAATAGAAAAATGGAACTTCAATTAAAAGGTGATTTCCGTCAATTCTATAAAGTAATGTGTTAGTGGGGCGGGAAATGTCTGTTTTTTGAGACGATCATGCACTTCCGGATACAAGCATGAGACTTTCAGATTATGTTCTTCAAACCTTTCTTGTAAATATTTTCTCGTTAGCCATCGCAATTTTTCCATTTTCAAGATGGCTAACGGAAATTTCAAAATGGCTGCCAAATTCATATGATAAGCAGAGGGGAAAGTGACAAAAAGAAGGCACATGCAGATATAAGCATGAAACTTGGTAAAAATGTTCATGAGCATGAGTAATTTGAATATTTATTCTTAGCCAATCGAAATTGGTCTATTTTCAAGATGGCAGTGCTAAATCCAAGATGGCCGCAGCAAAAAAACGTCAGATCAGAAAATGAAGATTTTACATGATACAAAGTAATTAAAAAACATCTAAAATGGTATAATTGGATGAAATATATCATGAAATAATATTGGTTACCTTGAATCAGCCCTATCTGAGTATTAAAAGGGACAGAAAGGGGGGGGGGGGGGTAAGTAAAACTGACTAAAATGTTTGTTTGTTTTTGTTTGTTTGATTTGATTCTTTACGTCCCATCAACAATCTTTCAGTTATATAGGGACGGGTCTTCCTGGGTTGAACCAGTACTAAGCTAGGATAAATGAGTCTTGCTCAAGGACCACAATGCAGTGACGCCAATGAGGCTCGAACCTGCGCCCTTCGGTCTCGAGTTAAGCACTCTACCACTGAGCCACTGCGCTCCCTTGACTAAAATACAGTGTTGTCTTCAAACTAAGGTAAAAATGCAAATAGATGTCATTTGCGCTACAATCTGATTATAAGCTATGGATTATGTAAGTACTAGAAAAGCAATAAACAGGAACTAGAGCAATCAAAAGCCACATCTCACTCTTAAAACCAAAATGATAAATAATAAAAAAAAATTCAAATAGACCAAAATACAATGAGAACAAACTGCCAATCGAGTGGGCAGCTATTTCTCAAAAGGTAGCCACTCAGCAACCCAAACAGAACTTTAAGAATAGTGAACAAACATAGGGTGAATCATCACCAAAACTCTGACAAGAGAAACAAATACCTATTATAATTAATGTATAGGTGAGATTAAATGGTCAGATGAAATAAATCGGGGATCTTTTAAGGAAATGTGAATAAATTGAATACAATTAGATCTTTGTCTAACTGCTATAATTTCAAGTAAAATAATAAAATAATACTGTACAATGCATATTGCTTGGTACTATGTAATAAAAGGGCAAAGATCAGGAATCGATACAATCAAGTACCACACCTGACCCAGGATACCACATAGAAAAGTAACAAATACACTATTTAACATCACAACCGAGAGCCAAATAGTCAGCCCTTTCCCAGCAGGTGACCACAAGGCAGCAATGAACAGACCCTGCTTTAAGTAGCACTTCCAATTAGTTCCCCCTTGTTGACTTGTCACAATAGCTCAAGTGGTGGAGTGTCCGTTTCCAGAGCTGGAGGTTACAGGTTGAAAAAACAGCCATGTCACACTAAAATAGTTTAAAAAGGAACCAATTGCTACATTGCTTGGTTCTGAGCACAATAAGACATGCGATGGATTTTCTTATCTCACTCACTACTAACACAACTACACATTTTGAAGTAATTACTTAACTAAAATCGACAACAATAGTTTGCTTTCCAGTACTTGGTTCAGCGAATCCCATCTGGTGTCTCCCTCTGTGGTTGAGATGTATCGATAGATAGAAAGATTTGAGTTTTGAATGCTGAACTGTGAAGCTCCAATTGCATAGGGTGGTTACCTAGCTGTCGTGGCGCTATGATTATGATCAATATTATCAACATTATACTATAGTGTTTAACTGACCTTTTGAAGTAAGGATGAACAAACTTCTCCTTTTTCCATAGATGGTGATCCCATTTGATTCCTAATTTGAGGACCCTAAAAATGCAAATTTCGTACTGGTGAATGACGTGTATTGAAGTTTTCTGGCAAACGGCAGCAGCCCAACATATATACCTACCCTACCCTACCCTACCCTACCTACCTAACTTAGTTTTCAACCTACAACCTCCAGTTCCGTAAGTGGATGCCTTACAACTTGAGGTATCATGACAAGTCAACAATGGGGCCGTAATTATCAAGCCATTGTTTTTCGACCAAACGTCGTACTCGACGGAACGCCGCATCTACTAAATGTTATTGATTTTTAAAAAAAGAAAATCATAAGAAATCACTTTGTTTACCCGACGTACAACTTATAAAGGCATGCTCGAGTAATTTTATAAAGTTGCTTCAACGCTAATTATTGTATAAAGTTTTTTTTTAGTATAATGACTCTATAATGGGCAGTGGTCTAAAGCTTTCAGCATCGATCTTTGAGTGAAATGTTTTAAAGGTAAGTAGAACTCACATTTGTGAGATGATCGAATGTTCAATCTTTCTTACTGTTGTCGGACTAGTCATTAGTGTGTTGATTAGTTATTCGATATGGATGTACTAATAATCACTTTTCACTAGCAATAGGCGGGCCCAAAAAGTGGCATATAAGTACTTTCAGTACACGAAAGACAGAGATACTAATACTGACACTGGCGTGAAAATATATTGGAGATGTGAGAACCGTAAATGTAAACAATTTTCATTTTTTCAGTACAAATCAGTTTTCGACCTAATTTCGACGTAATTTCGACGTAATTCGACGAATTTTCGACCAATTGTCGTAATTGGCGAAACGTCGTAGTCAGCGAAACGTCGTATCAACCAAATGTCGCATTCGACCAAACATTGTTTCGACGAAATGGTTTTCGACCAAATGTCATGGATCCATTTTAATGTATATGATAGGGTAGGTAGGGGAACAGGAACCCCACTATATTCCTTTAAGCCTTATCATTAATAAAAATACATCATACCAAACAGTATGCATTGTCCAGTATTACAATCATGTATACTTGGAAGATATGGTAGTTCAAAAAGGAAAGCATTGTATTCAATTTATTTGCATTTTACCCTAATGACCCCCATTCATACTATCTGACCATTATATCTCACCTACAATAATTATAATAGGTAAACTAATTCATAGTTTATAATAGGGGTGTAGCTCAGACAAGCAAATTGACATCTAATTGCATTTCTACCATGGTTTGATGGCAACACAGCATTTTAAGTCAATTATGCTTAATTTCCCCCATTTTGGCCCCATTTAACCCTTATTCTCAAATAGTATTTGCTAATTTCAAGAAAACCTTTACCCTTTTATAATGTATTTCATCCAACAATACCATTTTAGATGTTATTTTATTTCTTTGTATGATGTAAAATCTTCATTTCAGGATTTTACGTTTATTGTGGCGGCCATCTTGGATTTTAGTGCCGCCATCTTGAAAATTGACCAATTTTGATTGGCTAACGAGAAAAATTCCAACAACTCATGCCAATGAACATTTCTACCAAGTTTCATGCTTGTATCCGGATGTGCATGATTGTTGTCATTCCCCGCTCCACTATGTGCTTTTATTATTAAAAACTACGCCATACAATATGGATTAACACAGAAATAGTGTCATGTGATTTAAATATTTGAGAAATAGAATTATCAGGGTGTCATTCAGTCATAGTAATAGTCTTCAAGATACAAGGCAAAATCATTGAACCATGAAATATAGACTTAATATATATACCGCATACATGCCATGTGGCAAATCTATATATAGTGGGATGCTGATATGTCATTTTTTTAATCCGAGTAGGAATACATCAGCTGTTCCTTGCCCAATTTGAAAATCTTGAAACAACAACCTCAGTAACAAATTCCTATAAGCAATTGAAAATATAATTTATATGAGGTTTAACAACAAGTTAGAGTTTAGTCTGATTTTCTTTTTATTGTAAAATACATATACTACATCCTACTACATTTGGCGAAAAGGATCAACCCAGCTGTGATTATCCTAAGACTAGCCTCGTACTGTGTAACTCAGTATCTCATGAGTAACCCGAAGGCCGCCGTAGTCTCGGCTAGTCTGGTACCTTTAAAACCGAAGCCAACCATCTGAGATAGCAAAGACTCCAACTAGCAGGCAGAGAGTGATTGTATAAGTTTAGTAAATCTATCTACCAGGCAGGAGATGGGCAGCACCATAAGCCTGGTAGTGAGACTCCTAGCTGCCTTAATAGATAATCAGTATCTAGTTAGTGCAATGCCATATCAGGATCGATCCTGGCTGCTAGACAAGCGAGCTAGACCGCCGAAGTCCAAAGCTAGCATCAGACTCCTGGCCTGGCGGCTAGACAAGCGAGCTAGAACCGCCGAAGTCCAAAGCTAGTGTCAGACTCCTGGCCGATCGTGACAGGTCAGCCATGTTAAAAAGGTAATTGAAGAAACCATATCAAGATCAGTCGTGATGGGCAGTCCAGCCCGGAACCCAGGGCCCGGCCAGTCCTGGCGGCTAGACAAGCGAGCTAAGAACCGCCAAGATCTAGCAGGCAAGTCCCGACTGATAGATCAAGTGGTTTGTAGATGACATGTTGGGGGAAATTCATATTCAATTTCATAAGAAATGAAATGAAATCCCCTGAGGAATTAGATTTGATTTCATAAGAAATGAAATGAGACCCCAAAAAATAAATGCAATGTGAAGTTAATGGAGTAAGTTTCACATTCACATTGGGTTGATTTCCCCCAAGAAGGAGTAGGTTGTTATTTGAATCCCTGTTTAGCACAAGTCCAAGAGGGGAAGGAGAACAGACATGTAATTGTAATGTTCACAAGAAACAAATTATCCATCTTCTATGCCAATATACACCTGTGAATGAAGCTCTTCACCTTGCCTGACCTCTGTGGGGTTCATTTATGAGAGTTCATTTAAGGACAGTACCATCACTACTTTCTTAATACAAACATGCAGCCCTTAACATCCCAAACCAGATCCATGTTTTTTATTTACTGCAGATAAAGATCAGCTGGCTTCTTACCAAACCATCCAATCAGTATCCACAATGTTTCTGTCCTGAATGATGAGATTGTATTCTCACAACTGGGATGCTGAATGTAACAGGATATTATAAACTAGATCTGAGTACATACCGAATATTCTAACACTACTCGCCTATAGAGCCAACGGTAACAAACTGTGATATATCGGACAATAATTCACTGCTAAAGTGTGTGATAGCTGACGTCACTAGAAAATGACGTCATTCATGGCGTTAGACGGTGTAACGTCGTTTTTACGCTTGAAAGACGTTACCATTACATGTAAACGTATGCGACGTAGTCTGAGTATTGGCGGGAGTTCTTCAGTGCAATGGCGGAAAGTTGGAAGAAGCTGAAGACTTCGAATGTGTTTTCGTCGTTTATTGTGTGTTAGAATCGAAATAGATCAGCTCCAGTGCGTGAATTGTTGGGTAATAATTCACTGTTTGTCTGTCAGTTGTACAAAGATAAATCACTCGCGCTGCGCGCTCGTGATTTGATCTTCTTTACAACTGACCTCCAAACAGTGAATTATTACTCAACAATTCACTGTTGGAGCTGATCTATTTCTTAATTCAGCATGGCAAGGGCTAAAAAGTGGCAATTCAAATGTGCTGGACCTGAGCTAGTGCACATAAATATACTCCTCAAAATAATTAAAGGACCAAGATTTTAGAATGCGAGTATGTTTATCTCAAACATTTAAACTCTGTAAAACTTGGCCCAAATATTTCTATGCTTTATGCCCATAAATCAAGAATCATTATGAATGATTCCCATGCCTAATTCTGCCATAACTGTGTCTCAAATGCACATACCCTCAAAAACACACTTTCAAAAGGCAGTGGGTGGGGTAAAGAAATTCTTCTGTGGTCCTTCGAGTAGAATGAAAGTGATACCAAATTCAACTTTGTTTTAAACAGTTCAGCTTACATGCAGAAAAATCTTCAAACTGTTTCAATATACTGGGAAGCAAGCATTTTCATCTCTGACAATGGAGTTTTGACATTGTTTGGTTTTCTGTAAACAATGTGTGTACTTGGCCATCAAGAATCAGATTTTCAATCGTCATTCTGTGCCGTTTAGTGTTAGAAAGTTGTCCTGACGGATCATTTAAAGATTGTCACAGACAAACGCCAAAACCAGTTGTCTGAATCTACAGTCTGGCTAATACGCCACAGTTAAATGGGGCAATTTTCTCTCACAGGAAGAGGTGGATGGTATCAACGGGATTAATACACCATAAAATCATGCGAAAACATCGATTTCAGCATCTAAAAACACTTTTTATTCATTTCATGCAGTTCTGTGGTCCATGGATCACACACAAAAATGTCATTCCAATGCATTTAGGGTAAGCTTTAAAATGACCAAAAAATCCTTGTTGGTAACATTTTCTACCACTTTCTTTTTGTTGTTTCACTTGGCAATAATGGCGTCAAAGATGTCTGAAAAATTTAGGCTAGATTGTAAAATAGGTTTTCGAAATACGTTCTACACAAAATGCATCAATGTTATAATTCATAGTATTGGTCCTTCAATTATTTTGAGGAGTATATAACTTTTTTTTTTTTTGTTTTATTTGATTCTTTACGTCCACTCAACAATCTTTCAGTTATGCGGGACGGGTCTTCCTGGGTTGAACCAGTACTAAGCTAGGATAAATGTGTCTTGCTCAAGGACCACAACGCAGTGACGCCGGTGAGGCTCGAACCCGCAGCCCTTCGGTCTCGAGTCAAGCACTCTACCACTGAGCCACTGCGCTCCCTATAAATATAACTGAATAGCAGAACCAGCTCCAATTAAAGTAGAAACTCCATAATTGTCCAGAGGTGGAAGTTAAGGATAGTGATCACACACCACAATTAAACTTAAACTACCACATGGCCTCATAAAAGAGTGACCAGATAAGATTCAACTAACCTGCTCAGCTACAGAGACAGGACAGATTAGGAACTTTGGCCTGATGCAAGTATATGTAGGAATCTTCAAGAGCTTGTCACATACAACACAAACAGGCCCTCTGGTGTTGAGACCCATAAAAAAGAATGCTATACAAAATATATATATGATGTTCAGTGTCTTATATATAGGTTAACCTTCCAAGCAAACAATGCAGACCCCGATACCATGCCACATTCTGCAGCACTATATCTGAGTCGCCACTGTTTGCACAAGTTTCTCGCTTACTAAGACTTAGTGAAACACATTCAAGAACTAAATTCTCCAAAGGCTCAACCCTTTAAGTGCTAAATCACAACTGGTGTGATTCCAATTGCATACTTCTTTCCTTGAGCTAATAAGGTATGATTCTATGGGGAATCCTCTGCTTATGGCATCAGCAGATTCCCAACAATATCATCTCTTTAAGATTCCACCTGAAATTAAATAGCACTGCGCTTTAAGGGTTATCAACACTGCTGCACCTAGAGTGGCCACAACACTATGAGTTTGCCCACTCTGAGTACGATATGAATAAGACATTTATGTAAATTGAAAAGTGTGTATTTAGAACATTGTTGATCAATGCCTTAGTATCACCTGAGCGTCTTTACATAGTTGCACCATCTGATTACTCTGCATTGGATAGTTCAGATAGTAAAGCATTTTGAGCTTCTTGAATCACTCTCTTAGGTGTCCTTATATAAGTTTTATAACAGTCTGATGACCACCTTCCCAGGGTTTTAATTAGATGATCCTCAAGACGTGTTGAGCTAGCGGAAGTACCCGCCCCAATTCTGAATGAATGGCCGGTATAGTGTGAGGTATTGAGTCCCAACTTGGAAATCAAATGCTTCACATGAAACATGAACACTGATCTAGTTAAAGGTGTTCCATCCTCAACCAAAAAGAGAGGTTTTAAGGGGTCCTGGCGAAAGGAAAATTTGCTGTTTCGTTGCAACAGATACAACCTCAGAGCTCTGAAGGGACACAGCTTACAGTTAGTAGCATTTTGAAAAAGCTGAATGGTGATTCCTTGTCTGAATGGATCTGTCTTTGATGACTTTAGTAATAGTTCAATGTAAGTATCATGAATAGTCAGGTCACCAAGGCATAAATGGAAGTCAGGATCAAAATCTGTTCCATTCATAACAGTAAATTCAGCACATCGTAAAAAGCCGAAGAAAGCTGTCAGGCAAACGGCTACCAACATACTATCCATGTAAACTGTGAGATATCCAGAATTCGACAATGAGCACATTTTGTCCAATACTGAAGCTGTGATGGGTTGTCTTTTACTGTTTGTTTGTCCCTCTACACGTTTAATTGCATTTACCAATGCATTAATCCTTGCACATGATGCATTGTCTGTTCTGACCAGTGGGCATGAAATGCCAGCTTTCAAGTACGCAAAACGTATTCCACATAAATAAAGCTTTATAGTAGTGTATTTTATCTTCAATGTTCTATAACAATGTGCTATAAACAACATGAGTATATCCTCTGACACGGTTGGCAAGCTATCCATTGAAAATATTAGGTTATTCATCATCAGAAAGTGTTTGAATGATTGAACACCTGTTTCATATGCAGTTAGTGTCCTGCTGCTAAGCGCATGACTCCACAAGGCTGATATAGTCCGATTCAAATCAGTTAAGTCCAGATCACTTGCTCGGGTGGTGGACAGATCTGGGGTTCCTTGTCCGCTTCTGGAGCAAGCTCCCGAAACCTCACCAGTAATATTCCTTCTCATGCTATCAGATACCACGTCAATATGTGGCAGATTGTCCGCTGGTATCCCATGTTGGGATGTAGTATATTGTGAAGAAACTTGTGATCCACTATAGAATTTGTCCAGTGGATTTGTGACAGTGGAATTGTTCCCAACTTGGTTTGACTGAAATGAGTTCACAGTTGCTGGTAAGGTAGCAATTTGTCCCTGCATAGCTGACATGATTCCTTTCAGTCCGTTTTGCATGTCTTGCATCGCACTAACACTGGAATTCTGTGCAATTCCTGGTATACTGAGTGTTGAAGTGTCCACAGTAGTATTCTCAGTATTTTCCACAGTGACAGGAATGTTATTATCCACAGTAACAGGAATGTTATTATCCAAATTATGATCACTCTCACTGTCACCTCCCTTTTTGCTCAATTGTTCATAAATCTGTAGGAGGGCAGATTTCGGGATGGCTTTAGAAGTTAAGTTTAATCCTAATGTAGCAATTTCATTTCTTAATTTAGACACAGTCCAGTTTACAGGCATATTAATGTCATATGGCATTACACGTTTACTAGACCGTGTTGATAGTCTTTTAGCCATTGTGTCCATAAAATATACAGCTGCTAATCCAGTGTAATATTAAATCACAATAAAGTACAAATGTCCATCCAGTGTAATATTAAATCACAATAAAGTACAAATGTCCATCCAGTGTAATATTAAATCACAATAAAGTACAAATGTCCATCCAGTGTAATATTAAATCACAATAAAGTACAAATATCCATCCAGTGTAATATTAAATCACAATAAAGTACAAATGTCCAATATAGTAAAAGAAATGATGAGCAAGAACTGATTCCTGCAAAAGCAAGACATAGACTGAAAGGTCTGGGAGGAATGCTGTTCTGCCTAACTTTCATCAAAACAAACCTGACCTCAAATAACCTGGGTTCACTGGAAGAGGGGTCATAGCCAGGTCATTAGATAGTTCTGGAACCATAGCTACTCTAAATATATCTGAGACTGATGGCAGGCTTATCATTAGTGGTTTGGAAATTTGCTTATGTGTCATAATTTGAGAAAGAATTAATAAACCTCTTATAAACTATATTTAATTCTATAAATACCAATTTATACCACGTCATGTATGACATCAAAAGTGCACACATCTGTGATGTGCACACATCTGTGATGTTTAAAAAAAGGATTTTTTTTTGCCTTGGATATGACATGTATTTCAGGGTGTATTTCATCAAAACTAGGGTTATGAGTTTGTGTTCAGGAAAATATAGTTCCGGCTAAAGAGATTTATCTCCCTAGGAGATGAAGCTTACTAGACAAAATTACAGATTTTGTTAGTTTGATAAATCATGGGATTTTTCTTTTGAGCATGTAATTTTTATTGACAGCTATAAACATTCTATCATGCTTATATGGCCAACAAAGTAAATGAGCGGAACTTATCTACAAGGAGATAAGATTTTTTTCTCCTTAAGTTAAGTGGAAACCATTGAGCTTTAGCCTCAGGCTTCAGGCTTCGAGTTCAAGGTAAACTACTACTACTAGACAAAATATTTCTCTCATATAATCTCCCTTCTTGGCTGTAATTCAGATGAGGTAGGATGGAAGTTAAGTTTTTTTTGATAAGTTGCAAATATTTTGTATTCTAACACACCTCCCCTATAGAGCCAACGGTAAAAAAATGTGATATATCGTACAATAATTCACTGCTAAAGTGTGTGATAGCTGACGTCACTGGAAAATGACGTCATTCATGGTGGTAAACGGTGTAACGTCGTTACAATTACATGTAAACGTATGCGACGTAGTCTAAGTACTGGCGGGAGTTCTTCAGTGCAATGGCGGAAAATTGGAAGAAACTGAAGACTTCGAATGTGTTTTCGTCGTTTATTGTGTGTTAGAATCGAAATAGATCAGCTCCAGTGCGTGAATTGTTGAATAATAATTCACTGTTTGTCGGTCAGTTGTACGAAGATAAATCACTCGCGCTGCGCGCTCGTGATTTGATCTTCTTTACAACTGACCTCCAAACAGTGAATTATTACTAAACAATTCACTGTTGGAGCTGATCTATTTCTTAAATATAATAAAATTATCAGTTAGACAGGGGCCAGTCTAATTGAGCTCCATCAATAAGAGAACTCCAGAACCGACAAAACAGTGAATTGAATTTGAAGTTGACATAAGTTCATAACATTGTGCAAATGTCCGCACAATGTTCCACCTAATGCGGATATATTATGTACCACACTTAACATGTATTTTCATCGGGCCACGCAGCACTGGGTAATGTGTCTGGCTACAGATTGGAAGCTGACTGCAGATCCAGGGGTCACGAGTTCCATCGCGGCCCGGTCCCATACTTTCGTGGAGATCCCATACTTTCGTGGAGATTGATCATGAAATAATTTCTACGGTCATTCTCCTCCCTTCCGCTGAATCATTCATGAAGGGTTGTTGTCCGTACAAGCGAAAGTATGTGCACAAATTACTGGTTAAGCGCTTGTTCAAGCTTGCCCAGGAAAAAAGTGTGGTTAGGTGAACATGACCATAGCTGTTGACTTGGGACGTAGAGCAATAAATCAAACACAAAACAAACATGTATTTTCAAACAAATTCGCATGCACATTTAGAGAATGAGTTTCCAATGAGCATTATCACATCGGATAGGAGGCAATCGAAAATGCTCTTAACAATCGACGAACGCGGACCAAAAATCACTAGAAGAAGTGTTTTCAATGGTCATTTGGTGCCATTCTGGTGCCATTTGTCAAAAACTCTGTTTCTAACTATTTTTGATCTACGTTCGTATTAACGTTTTCAATTGCCGCCTGTGATTATAAGTACCATTATCTTCTGGGCTGGCGAATGTGCTTAAACCTGTGTCCTGCTGACAATATTCACATGACATAATTATATTTATGTATGTGTTCCTTAATGCAAGCTATTTCAGTTATAAATCTCATTAATTAATATGGATTAATAGCTAAAGTGAAAAACAGTGTTGATACTGATCAGCAGGCTTCTGAAGAAGCCTACTGATCAGAATCAACACTGTTTTTAAAAGAGAAATTTATTTCCAGGTTCAGCAGGATAAAGTCAATTTATATTTAATAAAACTTTTATGGAATTTCTCCCCATGTATTTCCTATTAATTTGTATCCCTATTGAATAAAGTGGTTATAATAAAATGATATCCGAACATATGATGTATGAGATATGCGCTATGGAATATAAATGTTTTTATTACATAAGAACGCAATCTTTATTGCTTTATGAAGAACCTGACTAAATTTCTGTGTTTAAAGGCCAAACAAAACTAACTATTTGATCCATGATGTTAATACCATCACTGATGTCATTAGCCATGCCATCATAGACATTGTGGATCATCTGAATGAATGTCATCATTGAGGTTGTCATCTGCATCATTATCCACATAATCATTGATGCCATCATCCCCATTGATATCATATCCTCATTGATGTCATCATCCTCATTGATGTCATAATCCCCATCGATGTCATAATCCTCATTGATGTCATTATCCCCATTGATGTCATTATCCTCATTGATTTCATTATCCTCATTGATGTCATAATCACCATTGATGTCATCATCCTCATTGATGTCATAATCCCCATTGATATCATAATCCTCATTGATGTCATTATCCCCATTGATGTCATTATCCTCATTGATGTCATCATCCTCATTGATGTCATAATCCCCATTGATGCCATAATCCCCATTGATGTCATTATCTCCATTGATAGCATCATCCTCAGTGATGTCATCATCCCCATTGATATCATAATCCCTATTGATTTCATTATCCCGATCGATGTCATAATTTCCATTGATTTCATTATCCTTATTGATGTCATTATCCCCATTGATGTCATTATCCCCATTGATGTCATCATCCTGATTAATGCCATCATCCTCATTGATGTCATCATCCCCATTGAAGTCATAATCCCATTGATGTCATTATCCCCATTGATGTCATTATCCTCATTGATTTCATTATCCTCATTGATGTCATAATCACCATTGATGTCATCATCCTCATTGATGTCATAATCCCAATTTGATGTCATCATCCTCATTGATGTCATCATCCTCATTGATGTCATCATCCTCATTGATGTCATCATCCTCATTGATGTAATTATCCCCATTGATGTCATCATCCTCATTGATGTCATTATCCCCATTGATGACATCATCCTCATTGATTTCATTCTCATTTATGTCATCATGCTCAGTGATATCATCATCCCAATGATTTCATCATCTTCATTGATGTCATCATCCCCATTGCTGTCATTATCCTCATTGATGCCATTATCCTCATTGATGTCATTATCCTCATTGATGTCATAATCCCCTTTGATGTCATCATCCTCATTGATGTCATAATCCCCATTGATGTCATAATCCTCATTGATGTCATTATCCCCATTGATGTCATCATCCTCATTGATGTCATCCTCGTTGATGTCATAATCCCCATTGATGTCATAATCCCCATTGATGTCATTATCTCCATTGATGTCATCACTCTCAGAGATGTTGTTATCCTTATTGATGTCATCATCCTCATTGATGTCATAATCCCCATTTGATGTCATCATCCTCAGTGATGTCATCATCCCATTGATATCATAATCCCTATTGATTTCATTATCCCCATCGATGTCATAGTTCCCATTACTTTCATTATCCTTATTGATGTCATTATCCCCATTGATGTCATTATCCCCATTGATGTCATCATCCTGATTAATGCAATCATCCTCATTGATGTCATAATCCCCATTGATGTCATAATCCCATTGATGTCATTATCCTCATTGATGCCATTATCCCCATTGATGTCATCACTCTCAGAGATGTTGTTATCCTTATTGATGTCATCATCCTCATTGATGTCATAATCCCCATTTGATGTCATCATCCTCATTGATGTCATCATCCTCATTGATGTCATTATCCCCATTGATGTCATCATCCTCATTGATGTCATTATCCCCATTGATGACATCATCCTCATTGATTTCATTCTCATTTATGCCATCATGCTCAGTGATATCATCATCCCAATGATTTCATCATCCTCATTGATGTCATCATCCCCATTGCTGTCATTATCCTCATTGATGTCATTATCCCCATTGATGTCATCAATCTCAGTGATGTCATTATCCTCATTGATGTCATCAGCCTCATTGATGCCATTATCCCCATTGATGTCATAATCCTCATTGATGTCATTATCCCCATTGATGTCATCAATCTCAGTGATGTTGTTATCCTCATTGATGTCATCAACCTCATTGATGTCATCAACCCCATTGATGTCTTCATCCTCATTGATGTCATCATCCCCATTGATGTCATCATCCCCATTGATGTCATCATCCCCATTGATGTCATCATCCCCATTGATGTCCATTCCCCATTGATGTCATCAATGGGGATGATGACATCATCCTCATTGATGTCATCATCCCCATTGATGTCATCATCCCCATTGATGTCATCATCCTCATTGATGTCATCATCCCCATTGATGTCATTATCCTCATTTATGTCATTCTCATTGATGTCATCATCCCCATTGATGTCATTCTAATTGATGTCATCATCATCATCATTGATGTCATCATGCTCAGTGATGTGATGGTCCTCATTGATGTCATCATCGATTTTGTCATCCCGGATTCAGTCATGACATTGAAAACATTAATTTGAACATTGACATCATGGATACCTACCTCATCATCCATGACAGCCTCAATCTTATTTTAGATGTTTCTTTCATTGCCAGCATTATTCACGCTGTCATCATCGATGTCGTTATCCACATCTCCATAGAGATTGATGCCAATCACTGACGTCATCATCCTAGTCAGCACATCATCATTCATCCACAGCAATGAGTTTGATGAATATTGAGTAGTTTGCACATTATTGTAATCACAACGGGGAGGCAGCAATCAAAAATGTCAATACCATCGACGAACGTAGGGAAAAAATGTTAGAAACAGAGTTTTCAATTGCCATTTGTTGCCTGACTGGCGACCAATGGCAATCAAAAACACTGTTTCTATGGATTTTTGATCAGCGTTCGTCGATGGTATTAACATTTTTGATTGCCGCCTACCCGGTGTGGTAATAGTTCTTAAATATTTTTTTTTTTTTTAGAAATGAAGTGTAATAATAATACAGGTTCCTCCTTAGTAATAAAGTCAGCATTTTGGATTCCTTTTTTAACGGAAGCCAACTTGTTTTAATCTGATGTGACTGCCCAGAAATGAACTTTGATTTACATTCCAGATTGCATGACAATATACCATTTAGTGTGCTGAGGCATTGCAAATTATCCAAAACCATTACATATTGCCAATAAATTCAATCAAAATCTGACAAAATTTTATCTTTATGGAATAAATCTGTGAAATGACTCCAACTTGAACCCATTCAGTCGCACATTGTGAACAAAGTCACAAAGAAACCTGTTATTGTTTATAACAATTTGACATATCCTTCTGAAGACATGTTTGAAAGTTTTCTTATCTGGCAGCACTTATATTCAGCTGAGTGGAACCATTTGTGCATTTTTGGCAGAGGGCATCATGGGGAACATTCTAAATTTGGACCAGTGGTTTAGGAGATGTCCTTAAAAGAAAAAGTCGCAGGTCGACCTATCACAATAGGTCACCTTGAGCCTCAGGTGAGCTAAAAAATGCCTTCAAGTTAAAGCTTCTATACTAAAAACCAGTCAACAGTATTATGCAATTATTTGCAGCAGATGACTTTAGCTGACTACATTATCAGATGCTTTTTGTCAATGCTTTAAATGTTAACATCATTTCCATACCATCCAGTGATGAAATTTGAGCCATGACATGTGATTTCAAACATTATGTGGTATTTTGACATGTGTAGACTCATACAAGCCTGTGCAGCCTCCCTTTAAGCTTAGCAACTCCAAATGATGTTTCGGCCAGTAGCTTAACAGTCATAAAATATTCAAGTGACTAGCAAAGGCTCTTATCAGACCGCAGGCTGGTCTGAGCATTTGCTGGTCGCACATATCACATTGTTGGAAATCTCATGTCACGGCTCAAATTTACATTTATCATGAAGAGGGTAGCGGCTCTCAGAGGTTGAGTGCTCGACTTGTCACTGAAAGCCCTGTTCCTGTCCTTCAACAAAGTGTCTTATACAGTAAAACCTGTGTAAAACAGCCACTCTCAATTAAAACCGAAAATTGTTTTTCTAGACCAATTATCGCTTAATGCAGGTCAAAAGTATTGTAGAATGCTCCAAGGGGAGCATTCTGCAATACTTTTGACCTTCATTAAGCTTCCATTTGTCATTTAGATCTTTGTTTTGTCTATTTTTGAGTGGCCATTTTACACAGGTTTTACTGTATGTAAGTATGTGGGCAGATTTGAGTTCAAAACTCACAACCCCCTCTATTGTAGTTTTGTAGAAATCACAAACTATCATTCTGGCTCCCCACCCTTGCTACACAGACAGTTTTCAATAAGTGGTTCCTCAGAATATAATTGAGCCATGACATGAGATTTCCAACAATGTGGGTTGTGCAACCAGCAAAGCCTCAGATCAGCCTGCGCACATGCGCAGTCTGACCAGAGCCTTTGCTAGTCGCTTGAATATTCTATTAGTGTTAAGCAACTGACTGAACATCATTTGGAGTTCCTAGGCTTAAAAGGAGGCTGCAGATGCTCGTCTGAGTCTACATTTGTCAAACTGCCACATTGTTGGAACTCTCATGTCATGGCTCATACATGGGACCACCTAAGGTATATTATAATATAAATCTGGATGGAAGAATTCATACGACTACTGTAACAAAGGGTTAATGAAAGAATTAAGAAAGACACAATTAATCATAAATATCGGCCAAACCTAGCCTCCTTTGGGTCCCCATAAAATACAGTGTTGCCATCAGAAAATGACAAGTCTGAGCTGAGAATAGACAGCCATTTTTTTTAACTCTTTGCATGATGGGTAATATTTTTTGTTGTCGTCTGCTGACTTTTTTCAAAATTAACCTTTTCAAAAAATTCTTTCAGGAACATTATCAGAGTGTCAAAAGGTTTAGATCCATATCAGGACCAACATTCTGTCAGTCCTAATCTGGGTCTAAACCCCAAGCTGTTTGCAAAGGTTATCAGCAAACAATAAATGTCGCGGCTAGCTTTCAAAGTTTGTCTTACAATCTGTGAAATGATCTGTCATTGTAGTGCCAAAACTTGAAAATATTTCCTTAGGACATTAATCATAAGATCGGTCTTTTACATAAATCATAAAAGAATTATGCCAGCATCTTAAATCTACATTATTTGAGTGTTTGAAGAAAATGAAGTCTTTGTCCTACCAAAGTGTTGGAGCGGCCATGGTGTTATCATCCAGGAGATTTCCAAGATGGAATCAGTTGTTGTATTTGACACCAAGCAATGTATCTGATTTGTCTTGTATAAATCAAACAAGGCAACTCAAAAGATACACCAATAGGCCAATGTGTAGTGTATATATGTAATCAAAGGATGTTTTTTGTTGTTATTGTTGTACATAGCATATGAAATTGTTGTATATAGTGTTAATAATAGAGGGCCTCATGGAAGATTAGCCTGTATTTTGCTAAATGTGTAACCCTCTGAAAATAAAGACTATTATTGTTATTATTATTATTATTAGATTTATAGGTGCGAGTTTCATCTATTGTTTTGAGTAGACCATAACTAAACTATCTACATAGAACAGCAAGTCATTCTTCTGTTCATCCAATTTTATTTACATCGTAGCCAGGGGGCACAGCCCCCTCCACACTAGAAAGTACTTCGAATTTACATACGAGGGACGTTTTTTATGTTCGTAGAGAGGTAGATTTAATGAAAACGGCGAAAGTAAATGCATACATCATGCATATATTTGGAAAGATTGAGCTTTTATCTATACATGCAACCTAAAATTATTTCAAAATGCATTACTTTAATGTCTTGTTAGAGGCAAAGACATACCTATATATCGCACACTGGAAATATGGTAGAAATATGACATTTATGGACTTAGTCTCTGACAGAACGTCAGTAACATTTGCATGAAAATGGGTCCATAGCCATACACAGCTTCTGAAAATTCGGCTGCAGATCAAGGACACCTCATGCTATAATATTATATAAACATTATAGCAAATACGCAGCAATTATTGAATATGGAAGATTTGTTTGGAACCTCAGCAAAGTGAACAGTAGGCATATAAACTTTTATTGTAAAAAGTTGACACAAGTGGAAGTTGGATACGGGCTTT
This sequence comes from Loripinus fragilis, assembly GCA_964019695.1. Lineage (NCBI taxonomy): Eukaryota > Metazoa > Mollusca > Bivalvia > Lucinida > Lucinidae > Loripinus > Loripinus fragilis. The sequence continues at coordinate 26,993,577 of OZ026523.1, forward strand.
TGAATGTGGCTTAATATGTTAGCTGTACAGTAGTATTATAATTTTTCTTGTTTATATGGTAGTTGGAAGTGTTGTGGTAACTTTCATCCCAAAACAAAGTTAATGCTTTTGTTTTATTAGAAATGAACTGCAAAATAAATAGCATAAGAGGTGCTAAAATCCCTTATTTCTTACATAAATGACGCCATGGAGCGTTACTATATTTAGAAAAAAAACATTAAAACTGTTTTTGTGCCTCTAAACAGATGTTAAAATCACTGCAATAAGAAAATTATGCAGATCCGATTGTTGTTATGCTTTCTACGAGGGGTTGATTTACCCCACCCACTTTTTATAACATGGGGGTATGCCAGTACCGGAAGTTGCCAGTTACACGCTTAAATCAATACATCAATATAACTGTAAGTATTATAACTAACACTTGACTGTGATTATTTTGGTATATTGATGGGCGTTTTAAAATTTGTTATAGAACAGCAAACAACATGCTTATAGTTTTGCTGCACATGTCTACGATTAGCGTTTGAATAATTAATTTTGATGGTGCAAAAGAAAAATCGGCTTGTAAAATGGTTATATCACCATAGCGAATTGAACTTAACAGCGTCTAATTTCCTCGTTGCTGCGTGGTTAAAATGGCATGGATTTCGACCAGTGTCCTTTTCTTGTCCTATTCAAAGCTATATATCTTGACTGAACTAAGCGCTAATGATGTGAAATTTATATCAGTTGATAGACAAAAGCTTGATCTTCCAAAATATATATACTTATGGTACCATAAATTCTATATTTGTAGAGATACAGCCCAATTCTACGAACATAAAAAATGACCCTCGTAATTGAGACAGTGCATGAGATTTCCCACAATGTGGTATGTGAGACCACAAAAGCCTAAGATCAGCCTGCGCATACCCACAGTCTGATCAGAGCCTTTGCTAGTCGCTTGAGTACTCTATAATTGTTACTCTACTGACTGAACACCATTTGGAGTTTCTAAGCTTAAACGGAGGTTGCACAGGCTCGTCTGAGTCTACACTTGTCAAAATGTCAAATTGTTGGAAATCTCATGCCACAGCTCATATTACTTTCTCCAAAGGTACCAATATCAAAATTTAAGATTTTCTCATTTTAAAAGTCAAACTTATTCTGCCTGTAATTTTTGTGTACTCTCCAAGTCTAAATTAATGTTTAACAGCTCAGCCAATTCATTAATTTGGCGCAAGGTAGTATCTTTCAACAATCTTACTAAATTTAGTTTTATTGAGGAAAAAGTTAACAGTTTTAAAATTATTTCATACAATACACGGGTGGGCATCAGCGGAACTACCGCGAAATCGCGTTAACGTAAATTTGTTCCTTCGTCACATCCAATACCTTTTGCGGTAGTGACATCGTCACGGAAAATACAAACAAAGGTAGGTACTCTCGCTTGTTTTGATTTTTTGTAAAAGAATGAGCTAACTATGTAAAAATCAGGCAATGCTATTCCATGTAGATATGATTTACCTTGCTAAACAGGCCAAATGTGATGCTGAAAAAAGCTTTGCTTTGAGATGAGAACCGTAACCAAATCGAACCCAGAACAGGATTTCTTCAGTTTTTTGTCAAAAAGAAGAAAGTTTGCAGAACGTCATGCTCTAGTTCCTTCGAGTATACCATGTCAGTACATGCAGGTGCGGAGTGAAATGTGTTTAATATTGTAGTATCTACTGAAACATCCCAAACCACCACCAATCCATCTCAAACGCTGCTCCCTGTGTACAAAGGAGCACACTTACCCCTGCCCCACTCCAAGTCCTCACCTCCTAGACCCCACAACCTTTAGCTCAGCCTTTTTACGCAGATGCGCTACAGATGTAAGTATAAAGTCTCGTCCACTGGCCCAAATATACTTGAAGTGTATATAATTTATCTACATGTATATGTGTGTCAGTACATGATATTTTGTCACTTATCGTATGTGCCACGACTCAGATTAGCTTGCGCATTTTTAAAGTTTCACCAGAACTTTCATGACTGACACATATATACATGTAGATAAATGATATACACTTCAAGTATATTTGGGTCTGTAGACAAGACCTGATACTTACATCTATAGCGCATCTGTGCAAAAGGCTGAGCTAAAGGTCGTGGGGGTCTTGGAGGTGAGGGCTTGGGGTAGCATTCCACTAAATATTCATGAGGTGCATCCACACCCTTTTTGGGGAGAACCTTATCGTCGGAAGAAAATTCCAGTGGATCATTTCATTGGTCATACACTTTTGCTTTATAAGAAGTTGATAAAAGACCAGGGCCTGGAATTACAATGCCTCCTTAAAGTTAAGGAAGACTGATTTTTCAGGATGCGAAAAATTACGTTTCAAACTGGTTAAAATCAAAATATGTTCCGTTTTTCTGTAGATCACAATGATGTCTTTGACCACAAGTACTGCATCAATCCAGGCAATTTATCTAGCATCTAATATAGCATGTTGAAATATCAATACTTAACTTAAGTCTTCCTTAACTCTTAGGAGGCATTGTAATTCCGGGCCCAGATATACTAAATCAAATCAAGAGTGTTTAAACATTTTATGCCCAAAGCTGGAGAAAATTGTATTGAATTTTTAGGTCACCCCCTATGATAAAAATCATCTCTTTATAATAAAATTGGTTCTAGAGTTGTGGAATTCTCCAGTTATTAATAGACTATTCGTTTTGGAGATGGGAAACCCGACTTTTTTACAACAGAAATCTAAAAAGGCAAAGCATCAGAACTAGCAAGGGACATTTGGTTGTGGTGTTTGTCAAGAAATATTCTGATAAGTGCAGCCCATGTAGCTGGCTAAAATAAATTTAGAAGCAGATGAATTGTCGAGATCATTTTATGAGGACTTAGAATGGTCTCTGGATGATATTCAATTTCAAAAATTAAAAAAAAAAACTCAGATATGACAACTGATTTATTTGCATCCAGACTAAATGATAAACTTCTAAAATCATAAGGCCTCTTACAGGCCTGAACCATTTGACCATGTGATTGATGCCTTCTCCTTTTCATGGACTCATGAGTTAATTGGCATATGTCCTGGGTATGACGTCGAACTGCATCCCCCACCTCTGGGTTAAGAGGATGCCACAGCCTGGGTGGCAGAGCTAGATGGCAGCCATCTACACACCAATGATTTGGCATCCTAGCTATTGTGGCTTGGCGGAGGACTCTTTCTCTATAAGAGCAACGGCAAGGCACACTGCCCGAGTGCGGGAACAGTGGAATCTCAGAGACCATCATAGATCTGAGCTGGGATGTCAGCTAGGACACTCTATCCTAGAAAAACCTTAGTTCCAAAACAAACGAGGGCAGTATCAACAAATGTAGTCACGTTAGGCGACGCTGGCAGAAACCAGATTTGTCAGTGGGGCCTCCGGCTTGGCCCCTCAGGTGTGGGATGCTGGGTGGGGCCAATGCGGCAAATCCAGCAAGCATCTGAGAAATTTCAGGGTGGGCACTTTTATTTGTGAACACTCTGAAAGGGAGGGTCTGCGAGGTGGTGGAAACACTATCTCGTAGAAAAGTAGACCCTTGTTGTGTCCAAGAGACCAGATACCATGGCAGTCATTACCATATAATTAAGGGCAAAGACTCAGGTAGAAACTGCTCTGGTCTGGAAACAGCAAAGGTACTGCTGGTGTTGGAGTGTTTGTGGCAGAGAAGTGGATAGAGCAAGTATTTGAGGTCAAGCAAGTCTCCGACCGGATCATCCTGGTGAAGATCATAGTCGGTCAGCAAGTGCTTTGTTTTCTGTCTGTCTATGCCCCACAGTGTGGTCTCAGTGATTCTGTAAAGGATCTATTCTACGACCACCTTTTGACTGTGACTCATCCCATGTGGTGATTGGAATGACCACATAGGCAGACAGGCTCAGGTTACAAGGAAATTCATGGAGGTTATGGGTATGGCAAGCCAGACCCTTATAGTGAGGATGAGAGGATCCTGGAATAGTCACAAGCATATGACCTGTTCATCAGTAACATATGTTTCAAGAAACGTGACAGTCAGCTCATTACATATATGTCAGGTAACAAAGCAACCGAGATAAACTTTGTGTTATTTCGAAAGAGCCTGCGCAATTTTTTTATGGATGTGAAGGTGATTCCTGGAGAGGAGGCTCTGCAACATCAGCTCCTTGTGTGTGACATGACTGATATGCCGCCCCTTATCAAGGGATTAAGTTTACCCCACGTCAAAAACTGTGGAAACTCAGAGGTCCTCAAACCCTAAAGCAGATTCGAGGAAGTCTTCAAAGCACATGTGCCCGCTGTGGAAAATGAAGCGGCTACTACTACTGAAGAAATCTGGGCGAAACTCAAGACAGGTTTGCTGAAGACAACAGAGGAGGTGCAACAAATCCCCTGGACTCTATGCCGTTCACAGTGTCCAATCATAACTCTAAAGATCTTGGAGCTGCTGCTGCTGTGTCATCTCTGTGTGATCCCTGAAGTGGTTTGCAGTTGAGCCCTGACATGTGATTTCCAACAATGTGGCATTTTGACCGTGTAGACTCAGGCGAGCCTGTGCAGACTCCTTTTAAGCTTAGAAACTCCAAATTATGTTCTGTCAGTAGTTTAACACTCATAGAATATTCAATTCAATCTCTGATCAGACTGCGCGTAAGTGCAGGCTGATCTGAGGCTTTGCTGGTCACACATACCACATTGTTGGAAATCCAATGCCACAGCTCAGTTGATACTAGAGGACCTGGCGGTCCTGAAGCGCTCACCTGATCTCCTTAATAATGTTAAAATAGGTCAAGATCAACTAGGGCTTATAATGAAACATGTTATGATTTATGGGGGTTGCAGCCATATTTGTCAAGTGACCTAAACAATCTAATGAATACTCCATCAAACAGCCCAGTGATTTCTGAGGAAAAGATGTTTAGATAGGTATGTGACAATCCAAATGAGTGGCCTTGGATAAAAGGTCACAGGTCAGCTTGACATTTGGTACTTATATAAAACCGTTGTCTCATTAGGTTAAACATGTCTTGCAAGTATTATGATTTCGGCCTAAACAGTAAAGAAAAATAAGATTTTTCCCATATAAATGCATTCAGATTCAAATTTGACCTTGCCATAAAGTAGGTCAAGGTCAACCTAGATTCATCATTTGTGCAAATCTGGTAAGGCCTACATCCCCAATGCTACACATACCAAGTCCCAAGGCCATTGGCCTTTTGGTTGCAGAGAAGAAGATATTTAAAGGGTTTTTACCATATATGGGCGTGGCGGCCATCTTGGCCATGTGACCAGTACAATTGGTATAAATTTTGGCTAACCTATCATAAGAACTCTTCATATGAAATTTGAGTTCAAATGGCCGGGTGGTTTCTGAGGAAACTGTTTTAATGTGTTAATGTGATTCCAATATGAGCGACTTTGGCTGAAAAAATTAAAGGTCAACCTTGACCTTTGAAACTTATTTATAGCCATTGTCTCATTTGGTTTAACATATCAAGTGAGAATAATGACTTTGGCTTCAACAGTTTTCAAAAAGTGAACTTTTTTCAAAAAAAATTCCCATTTAAATGCATAAGAAGAAAATTTGACCATTACGTTAAGTAGGTCAAGGTCAACTTAGGTTAATCTTTTCAACAAACTTGGTAGGCCCCACATCCCCAATGCTACATACCAAGTCCCAAGGTCATCGGCCTTCTGGTTCTGGAGATGAAGATTTTTAAATGGTTTTTACAATATATGGGCGTGGCGGCCATCTTGGTCATGTGACCAAAATTTTTTGCAAAAATTTTCGCTAACTTATCATAAGGAGTCTTCACATGAAATTCGAGTTCAATTGGGCCAATGATTTGTGAGAAAACTATGTTTTAATATATTGATGGGACTCCAATATGAGCAACCTAAGCTGAAAGGTCAAAGGCCAACCTTGACCTTTGGAACTTATTTATATCCATTGTCTCATTAGGTTAAACATATCCAGTGAGAATAATGACTAAAGCTTCTACAGTTTTCAAAAAAATCAACTTTTCAGAAATTTTCCCATTTAAATGCATTAGGAAGCAAATTTGACCTTGACGTTAAGTAGGTCATGGTCAACCTAGGATAATAATTTGAACAAACTTGGTAGGCCCTACAACCCCAATGCTACATACCAAGTCCCAAGGTCATCGGCCATCTGGTTCTGGAGGAGAAGATTTTTGAAGGGTTTTACCATATATGGGCGTGGCGGCCATCTTGGTCATGTGACCAGGACCATTTGAACAAACTTTCGTTCCCCTATCCTAAGGAGTCTCCATATGAAATATGAGTTCAATTGGTCCAGTAGTTTCAGAGGAGAAGGTGTTTGAAAATGTTGACGGACGACGGACGGACAACGGAGTCACTGGTATACTATTAGCTCAAGAATGAGCCTTCGGCTCAGGTGAGCTTAAAATATAGATCAAACTTTCCTTCACCTTTCTAGGTGAAAGCAAACAGGGCAAAGATCAGGAATCGATACAATTACACCTGACCCAAGACACCATATGGGAAAGTGACAAACACAAGGAAACATCACCCACAAGAGGTCAGCCCTTTCCAAGCAAGTGATCACAAGGCTGCAAGAAGCAGACAAGAGTATAAAAAAGACAAATGTGACCCACAAAAGCATCACCTTGGAACGGTCAGTGAAATAAATTCACCGGAGTTCAACGGTACCAACCTCACCCTTAGTCTCCTTTAAGCTTCCCATTTTCTGTTACCATAGTAACGATAAAAGCCAGATTTATAAATATCATAATTTTACACTTTGGTTATTATCAACAGAAATTGGTGAAAACCAACTTCCAATTTTTGGCTTCAGAGAGCCCAAAGAGCCAGGTATGATTTGGGCCATATTTGTCCCCCTCTCAAAGTTTATTCGAATGTTGTTTTTTCTGTTAGGCACCATATCCACAAGACGGAACTAAAAAATTAACATGTTACGACATGTACAAGAAAAGTTATAGCCATTGCTTTTTCCCTTCCATTTTGACCATGATTTAATCAGATTTTAGGGGGTATGTTTACGTTTTGCACTATTGTATGAGCGTAGGACATTATAAGAAAACCGTAAGTATCAAATTTTATCAAACCGGTCTCGTAAAAATAATTGCAACATAAACTTAACCAGTTTGTATATATATATATGCATGCATAAAGGGGCGATAACTCTGTATATTTCACGGCAATTGATGGATTACAGAAACAGGTATCATATAGTATTGCTATACCACATATAATGCAATATTTTGCATTATTAAGTAATTATGGGTCTGTTGTCTGTTGATAAATATCATATTGCTGAATCATTTGATTATGCAAATCAGTGTTTATTATCGCCATCACATGATAATCGGTTGCTATGGTAACGGAAATAGTCAAAGTGTCGCAAAAACATATAGATTCTGAAATAACTCAAAAACTTTACAACCTAAATTAATTGAACTTTGTTTGTTGGATAGGTGGTATTGATCCAATTATGCAGATCATTTCTCTTTGGCTGTCGCATGAAAATTGTGGTTGCTATGGTAACGGAAATAGTCAAAATGTTGCAAAAACGTATTGATGCCAAGATAATTAAAAAATTCCTCAAACTAGCTTGATGAAACTTGGTATGTAAACCCGTGTGAATATGCTTATATACGCAGTATTTGTTTTTTTCTGTCACTTGAAAATTGTGGTTACTATGGTAACGGAAATTGTCAAAATGTGTCAAAATATATGAATCCTGATACATGTACCTCAAAAACTATTCAAACTAGCTTGATGAAACTTGTATGAGAAAAAGTGGCAATGTGCTGAAGAAGTCTTTGAAGTTTTTTTTTGCCAAATACTTTCAATACCCAAACTGGTAGGGGACTTATGTGCTGCAGTGGCCAACAGTTTTTCAGTCATGTCGGGACGGGTCTTCCTGGGTTTAACCAGTACTAGGCAATAAAGTGTCTTGCTCAAGGACACAACGCAGTGGTCCCGGTGAGCCTGTGACCCGCAACCCCTCGATCTCGAGTCAAGCACTATATCACTGAGTGGCTCCTTCTATACTGGGTCTGAGTACAGACCTATCAAATATAAACACTGTAAACGGTATCCAAATAATTAAGCCTTATTTCAATGGTTAACGGTAAGGTCGGACGCGAACTTGCAGGCGTATGTCGCCGATGCGGCATCCATGTACACCAAAAATACAGATTCCAATACCACATCCGCCCTCACTGATTGATATTCATCAAACTTTGCATGTAGTCCGCATACAATTAAAAATATGTAACTCCACCAACCCTGCCAGCATTGTCGGATCCGGTTGCTAACAATTATCGGAACCACGCATCAAGCGTGTGCGATATATAGAGCAGTTCTTATTCTTTTGCGCAAGCACAGACGTACATGTTTTTTCTCGAGTATGGAGAGTGTGCAGTGATGCTTAGCATACAATTGATCAGCGAATGCTCATGTGAGCCTGCGCATATGCACAATCTAGTCAGCCACTCAGACACATGAAAACAAATAAAGATATATGGGCATATTGCTAACTGTGTGGGACTCGCTGTTAGATAATATAAAGGCACGAGATACTGTAATACATGTACGGACATACGTAAGAGTAGTAAAGGATGCCACTCTGGCCTCAAAATTTTTTTATGGCATCCATTACTACTCGTAAGGCCATTCACAAGTGATTTCGTCCAAAAGAAAAACAATCTTTTTCAGGTACATGTTTTAAATGGTGCTTTAGTGGCAGAGAGTAATATAGACTTTTTGTTTGTTATGAAATAAAAAAAACTTACTGTATAAAATGATCGCTGTTGCTTTTTAATTGCAATGTTTGTTTACCTGTACAAAGTGTGATCATCAAATTGAGGTTAGCTAAAGAGCAGCAATTAAAGTCGGTGTAGCTATAATTCAACAAAAACGTGGGTCTGATCTGAGTTCAAACTGTTTGCAAATACCATTAGAAGACCGAAAAGAGCAAATCCATGAATATTTGACTGCAGCATCGATGTGTTTGCCGCACCCGATCAGGATCTAAACTGTTTGCAAAAATTATCAGCAGAAGACCAAAGCAGATAGAGTTAAACCCATGAATGTTTTACTTTAACCTCGCTCCATAGGGTCTTATGGTTTTGATATTTGTTTTTTTTTTAAAGTTAAAGTGCAATGAGAGAATGCTTTTACAAGACTAAACAGATGTGCATCCTTGCAAAGCCGTCGCTGGTCACCAATCCGATAAAAGTAATCAAAATAATAATAAATCATATAGTGTTTAATACTGACAATTATTGGGGTTTTCCCACGTCTGATATACACCAGGCTAGATGCCTAAAGCATGGTCTGAGCCTTCCTGTACGTCCCAACTCTGTGTGTAAGTAAGCAGCTAATGCTCTGATATACACCGCAGCTATCTAGTGAGGCTAAATGCATAAAGCATGGTCTGAGCCAACTCTTTGTGTACGTAAGCAGCTAATGCTCTGATGTACACCGCAGCTATTTAGTGAGGCTAGATGCCTTAAGCATGGTCTGAGCCTTCATGTACGTCCCAACTCTGTGTATGCGTAAGCAGCTAATGCTCTGGCGATAGTGTACAATTGAACAGGCTTGTCTAAGCCTTAGTTGCTCCAGTGACATTTGTCACTGCAGTTCCTCGCATATGTGATAAGTACTGGAATATCAGGAACATATGAAAGACAGTTTCTCGTACAGCGCATTGCATCTCGAAGAAAAAACGATCTGTGGCACCCACCCCTCTCTCAAAAACATGTACGAGATTGATGAAAAGATAAAAAAAAAATACAATGATAAAATTGTTGTGCAGGGATATAGCATTTAATTGTTCTCTTAGAATCTTTAAACGCAATGTTTTGGGCCAGTCCATCAATCTGTAAGGAGTATAAGATCGCGTGGGCTAGAAACAAGACCCAACTTGTTTGAGATTGCAAATTTTCAGGAGCTGCTTCCAACGATGACACACTGCATGTCACTTACTTCGAGATGTATGAAAGTGTTCTTATAATGCACATCGGCTGTGTGAATTTACACGGCAAAGTTAGACATTCCGTAGAGGAACTACACAGACAGAATCAACGCTTTGCATGCTTTATTTTCGTGTGTCGATTTTTTAAATTGATTTGCGAAACTGTCATTCTCTCTTGATATTCCATAAGTGTCACTGACAGACAGACAGACAGATAGATAGACAGACACACGCACGAACGAACGCACGTACGCACGCACACACACACGCACACACTAAGCTCGACAGTTTCTAACTACATATATGTATTTTCTCTGATCATGCGTAGAAGTAAAGATGTTCCAATAATTTATCATTCTTTCCAAAACAAATAGAACCTAAAAATCTTAGCATAGTAGGTTTAACTTGTCTCACGGTTACAATTTTGACAGACTTGCCTTTAACTGGAAGTCGATGTCAGCAACATGGGAACAGACAGAGAGCTTATTATTTTGTTTTGGTTTTCTCACATGGTCCGGTACATGTAGGAGCGGTCTAACATTACACCCGACTAATCTAATTGTTAAATCAGTGGACTTTTACAAGATGTAAAGTTGTTTCGTGATTGGCCCTCGACTTCGCGAATATTGCGTACGTTGTACGTATTTACTGACCCTTGTGTACATATGGTACCTCTGTGAAGATTAAAAAACAACCAACTCTAGCCCGATTTCACCTAGAGTATTTCGAAATAATAAAGGAAAGTTTTTAACATCAACTAGCGAAAATGAAAGTAGAAATCTCATAAAAGGGTAATGCGTCATGCAATGCTAAGTACTACCCAGAAGGAGTCCGGATTTAAGTGCGTACGCTACAACTGCAGTTGCATTTATTCACGTCAGCAGGAGTTGTCCCCTTAAAATCAAAGCAGAAGAAATGTTTGCATCGTAAGGTCGTGCATATATTAACCAGTTTGGAGGAAAAACGAGTGAGATTTGTATCAGATATTTATAGCTTCTAACATTTCTGGTAAAAAGACCATGTTCTGTAGATCTTCGTACTTCTTCGCAAAGCATTAGGTAGCACGAGCGACGTGCCGAGCTACGGTTGCAAACAGCTCGATGAAGTTAGTTTTTTTTTCACAAAAGTTAAGAAATAGATGTCAGCGCAGGCATGTACACAGCTGAATTTTTTACACAGAGCAGATAATCATAAAATGTATAATCATGCTGAAAATAAGCTGTGTACACCGGTGCGCTGGGGTATTTTGAAGCCCATTTTCGTGTAGAAAATAGGCGAAATTTTCAAAAATCGGCTTATAAGGCTGGGTTTAGGGGCTTTAAAAAGTACGAGAAACACCATCAATGTAGATAATTCTGGGTGTCATGACAGTTTAATGACTTTTATTTCATTTGGCGGAAAAATGGAAGAAGAAAAGTAAATTTTAAATTTAAAAAAATATGGGGGCCAAATATGGCCCAAATCATACCTGGCTCTTTGTCCATTAATGCATGTAGCTCTTTGGTAATGCTGTCTGCTGTAAATTAAGGATCAATCTTACAGTTGTAATAGCTACTGTTGTGCCAGCCATGAGTGGCAGTGACGTGTGTTTTGTTTACAATTGTTAAGTAAAACATTAATTTGTACACATCACTTGAGCCAACGTGAATCGATAGATCACTTGTGTATTAATCCTATCCTGCAGATAGGATTAATACACAAGTGATCTATCGATTATATGTGGCTGAAAACTTTGTCAACAAAACATGACCTCACTGTCACTCTTGGCTGGCAGGACAGTAAGTCTCAACTGTACTTTTATCGCTTTGCATGCTGGAAAGTTTTGTATGCCTTTATATCACTGTCAGATTCTTTTTAATTAATATTTTCAAAAGAGAAGATCTTTCAAAAATACCACTTGAGAGTGTCAAACAGTTTGGATACAGATCAGGCCCATCCTTTGGTCTGGCCGGATCTGAGTCTTAAAATGTTTACGACAGTTATTAGCAGGCGATAAAAGTCACCACTAGTGGAAAAAGTTCTCTAATAGACAGAAAAACATCTTTAGGACAGACTGACAGACAGGAAGCATTATCTTATTAACATTTGACAGAGCTCTTATTGGAAAAAATGCAGCCAAAAAAGGAGGCAAAGAATCCATACATGTTTATCCATATGAACAAAAGCACGAAGTGACCATTAAATGAGCCTCAATGCGAGAAAACCTGTCTTCGGGGTTTCCGACAAAGTGAGATTCCAATCAGCCTGCTCTGCTACAGAGAATAGCTAGAAAATTGAAATTTCACTCGTAGCAAGTCTATAGTTTCCAATAAGTGAATAGCAAAGGCGCTTATCAGATTGCGTGGACACTTAGGCTAGTCTGCGCCTTTGTTGTTCGTAAACCCCGATAACTGGCTTTCTTGTGCAGAGGTCCAACTCTTTGCATGCATGCTCAGGTTTTTTTTTATCATCTCCTGTTTTTTTTTTAAATTAACTTTTTCAAAAAGATTTTTTAGGAATACATCAGGGCAGTGACCTATATAAGAGTGACTAGACACTCCATTTTTCAGCCACATAGGTATGTCGGGGCTGATATCACGTGACTTACACCTGGCGCGCCTTTCATCGCATACACACTAAATGGCGACGCAGCTTGAGAAACCGCTGCATTTATAGGTATATTAAAGAGCGTACTTCGTAATAAATATCGCTCATTGCTACATTTTGTTTACAGCAATTGAAAAAATACGAGGGTTAGTCAAAAATAACTGAGCCCTACCTCATAACATTTTAGTTTGGTATTGTAGACAACCAATGTGATTATGTTCTATAAGTATAATATGTCATAGATGTTTTAACCCTAAAAGATTATCCTAGTGAAGCTTCTATTATGGTTGCTAGGCAACTGAAGATCGTCAAGTAGAGCGATGCGTTCACGATCTCAGCCACCAGGAATTTACAGTATGCCTTTAAAAAGTTTGTGTGCTTGATAGTTTTTGTGAAAGGCATATTTGACACTTATTTGAATAACATATATCATATTATCTTTTAACTACACTAAGTTCGTTGATGTTTAGGTGAACATTGAGTGTATGCGTTGCCTAGCAATAAAACCCTCCAAAATTCCACAAATTTTCAAATACACGATGATTGTGTTGCCATGGAAACAAAATTGTGCATTTAAATCAAGGAACTTAATATGTCTGAGGGTTGGTTTGTGTTTGCAGTACTGTTAAAGCATTATCATGCTAATGTTTTATGTTTTCTATTACAATTGTGTAAACATGAATGTGGGTGGGGTAAATTATAGGACTTCAGGCATGTTAAAATTTGATAAATTTTGAAATCAAACTACTACAGTATCTATAATTTGGGTTCAGTTAGTTTCTGTTCTGTGACACTGAATAGGTACATGTTCAAGGTATCAGACGACAGTGAATAAAGCCTTGCTTAAACATGACTGTTTCCATAGCAACGTTTAGATTTAGGTGTATCACAGCGTGAACGCACCCCTTTGACAGGTCATATGCTGTTGCCTAGCAACCGTTACAAAAAGCTTCCCAACAGAAATAAATTAGGTGATTAAATGGATGACATATAACTCCAATGAAATATCATCCAAATATATGTCCATTTTACTCAATTCAAATGTTATGAAGTAGGGCTCAGTTATTTTTGACTGACCCTCGTATATATGAAATATTTATAAATGATATGTTTCTGCAATGTTACGACTAATCCTATGGAGTAATGACCGTGTAAACATCGGCTGATTTCATGAATTTTGCAGAATTCGTCAAAAATGGCTTCGAAAATACCTGTTTCACTGCGACGAATAAAGCTTTAAACACGGCTATGTCTGTGTCTTTATTTAACAGTTTTCATAAACTAAGATGCCTAATGATTCATAATTCATCGTAATTATACTATTTCGGTGTTTGTAAAGGTGTTAAAAGTTTTGGTTAACAATAGAAAAATTACGCTGTGTATTGCAAAACCGTGATAAAGGCAAATCGTGTAGATAAATGATATCGATCCCCCCTCATTTACCTGTGTAAGACGCACGACAGGGCAATTTGAGTTGAGTATTGGTATTTCCTTGGAGTTTCCAGTCACTCTTATATAGGTCACTGATCAGGGCAACTATATATCAAACAGCTTGGATCATCTTGTATCGATATTTTTATCAGTCACTGACAACTGCCCTATCTACATCAGGGATAGGGAATATTCAAGCATGTAGATGGGAAAGAGGCCCTATTCACTATCCTATTTACATTCCAAATATGGTAAGCTAGATTTCCTTAAAGTGATAACACTGTGCCCAGTATGGCCTCCACAATGATGACTGGGTAAAAATCTTCAACAAAATCTGGTTGTCACAGCTAAGACCAAGGCTTACAACTGACTGGCGTATTATCATATGTAAAAGCCAGAACAAATATAAATTGGTATAAAAAGAGTCTGCACTCTCAAAAGTGCATGGATGCATGGAAAATTACAACAGCAAGCACAGAATCAACAAGACAAATTCATCTAATTTATATCCCCTGATGAAGGGCTACTTTAGAGAAACATGTAAATCACAAAACATAAATCCCATTTATCTAGACCCTTAGTTCACCTTGGATATCATTCAGATCATAACAAAAGCCTGCCAAGTATGTTTTAGTGCTTAGATTAATAAAAAAAATATACTTATCATCTGACCTTTCAACCCAACCCCAGAGGTCAGGGTTGTGTGTAAAATAAATATTTTAGCTTGCATGTTGATCTACACTTCTTTCACTTTAATTTGATATGCAACATTACCACTTTCAGAAAAGAAAAACATATTTGACCCATGACCCCACCCCAGGGGTCAAGGGTGTATGTAAGGAAAGATATTTGCTTTCATGGTGTTCTATGCTCAATTCCCTTTAATTTGAAAAATGACTACTTTCAGAAAAAAAATGGTTTGACCTTTTGACCCAACCCAAGGGTCAAGGGTGAGTCTGTGGGCAAAATATTTGCTACCATGTTGCTGCATGCGTCATCAGCTTTAGTTTGATATGAAACGTGACAATATTCCGAAAAAGTTCAATTTTGGCTTTGACCCCACCCCCTTAGTTCATCCCAAGGGATTGGACCCAGGCCTTCAGACTAAAACCCTGTATGATATGTTTCATCACAAGTTCCTGTATGTTTCATATCTACTGCTCCTCTGCCTGCATGCAAAATTTCAGAAAAAATATTGATAACTGCCTTATTTATTGCAAAATTTAATTATTTGACATTTGACCCCTTAGATGGGGTCAAAGGGGTGGGGTAAAATTTTGACACTGCCATGCAATCTACAGGCACTTGGCAATCATGGTCTAAAGTGAAACAAGAAATGTCACAAACACGTGACAAATGCCCCCAAAGGAATTGGTCTAGCATAAGACACATTTGAGGAAAGATAGCTGTAATATAGAAAGGAAAAACTAAAAATGAGGCCAGAAGTCAACGTCAAGGTCAAAGTGACTCAAAATGGTATGCACCACTCCGCCATTCCAAGAGGAATCACCATCCCAAATTTGGGATTCCTACATCAAATAATATAGGAGATATGCTCTGGACACAATAAATCTTGAAAACTAGGTCAGAGGTCAAGGTCACAGTGACCCAAAAATGGTTTGTGACACTCAGGCATGCCAAGATGCATTTACATACCAAATTTGGAATTCCTACTTCAAAGAATATAGGAGATATGCACAAGTTTCTAGAAACTAGGTCAGAGGTCAAGTTCAAAGGTCACAGTGACTAAATTATGGTAAGTGACACTTCATCATCCCAAGATGCATCCACACACCAAATTTGAGATTCCTTCCTCAAATAATATAAGAGATATGCTCTGGACATGATTATTCTAAAAACTAGGTCAGAGGTCAAGGTCACAGTGACCCGAAAATGGTACATGACACTCCGCTATCCCAAGATGCATCCATACACCAAAATTGGAATTCCTAACTCAAAGAATATATCAGATATGCTTGGGACACAATAATTCTTATAACTAGGTCAGAGGTCAAGGTCACAGTGACCCAATAATGGTATGTGACACCCTGTCATCCCAAGATCTATTTAAACACCAAAGTTGGAATACCTATCTCAAAGAATATAGGAGATATGAACCAGACTCAATGTAGTTTCTAGAAACTAGGTCAGAGGTAAAGTTCAAGGTTACAGTGACCCAATTATGGTACAGGACACTTCGTCATCCCAAGATGAATCCACACACCAAATTTGAGAATCCTACCTCAAATAATAGAAGAGATATGCTATGGACAAGATTATTCTAAAAACTGGGTCAGAGGTCAAGGTCAAGGTCACAGTGACCCGAAAATGGTACATGACACTCCGCTATCCCAAGATGCATCCATACACCAAAATTGGAATTCCTAACTCAAAGAATATAGGAGATATGCACCAGACTCAATGTAATTTCTAGAAACTAGGTCAGAGGTCAAGTTCAAGGTCACAGTGACCCAATTATGGTACAGGACACTTGAACATTCCAAGATGCATCCACACACCAAATTTGAGATTCCTACCTCAAATAATATATGAGATATGCTATGGACAAGATTATTCTCAAAACTAGGTCAGAGGTCAAGGTCACGTTGACCCGAAAATGGTACATGACACTCCGCTATCTCAAGATGCATCCACACACCAAATTTGGAATTCCTAAATAAAAGAATATAAGAGATATGCTCCGGACACAACAATTCTTAAAACTAGGTCAGAGGTCAAGGTCACAGTGACCTAAAAATAGAATGTGAGACCCCGTCATCCCAAGATGCATTTACACACCAAAATTGAAATTCCTATCTCAAAGAATATAGGAGATATGCACCAGACTCAATGCAGTTTTCAAGAAACTAGGTCAGAGGTCAAGTTCAAAGTCACAGTGACCCAATTATGGTACGCGACACTTCGTCATCCCAAGATGCATCCACACACCAAATTTGAGATTCCTACCTCAAATAATATAAGAGATATGCTCCGGACACGATTATTCTCAAAACTAGGTCAGAGGTCAAGGTCAAGGTCACAGTGACCCAAAAATGGTACGCGACACTCCGCCATCCCAAGATGTATCCACACACCAAATTTGGAATTCCTATATCAAAGAATATAGGAGATATGCTCCGGACACAACAATTCTTAAAACTAGGTCAGAGGTCAAGGTCACAGTGACCTAAAAATAGAATGTGAGACCCCGTCATCCCAAGATGCATTTACACACCAAAATTGGAATTCCTATCTCAAAGAATATAGGAGATATGCACCAGACTCAATGCAGTTTTCAAGAAACTAGGTCAGAGGTCAAGTTCAAGGTCACAGTGACCCAATTATGGTACGCGACACTTCGTCATCCCAAGATGCATCCACACACCAAATTTGAGATTCCTACCTCAAATAATATAAGAGATATGCTCCGGACACGATTATTCTCAAAACTAGGTCAGAGGTCAAGGTCAAGGTCACAGTGACCCAAAAATGGTACGCGACACTCCGCCATCCCAAGATGTATCCACACACCAAATTGGGAATTCCTATATCAAAGAATATAGGAGATATGGACCGGACACGAAGGCGGGACGGACGGACTGACGGACGGACGGACGGACTGACGGACGGACGGACTGACGGACGGACGGACAGTGCGATTACTATATGCCTCCCAAAGTTCCTTTGGGGGCATAAAAATGTTGAATATAATAGCTTTGAGGAATGCCAAGATAATTAGAAATGATGTTTATGAAACACTATGACCCCAACCCTTTGCTTGTCAAGAAGGGTTCCTAACACAAGGGTCTTCTTAAGTTTGAAGCTTCTAGCTATACTACTCATCATCCTCTATCAGCTGACCTAATCTGAGCTAAAATAAAAAAAATAGTTTCACCCAGTAATCAGCTGACAAAGTTTGAAGCTGCTAGCCATAAAATATTTCGAGATACATGTATCTTTATTAAAGTTTTCAGTGCCCAAACTTGCAAAGGGCAATAACTAAACTAGAGGACCTGAAGGTCCTGAGGCGCTCACCTGATCTCTCAAATGTTAAAATAGGTCAAGGTCAACTACAGCTTATAATGAAACATATTTTGTTTTACCAGCCATTTTGGTCAAGTGACCTATGCAATCTAATGAATAATCCATCAGTGATTTCTGTGAAAAAGATGTTTAGATAGGTATGTGGCATTCCAAATGAGTGGCCTTGGATAAAAGGTCACAGGTCAGCTTGACATTTGGTACTTAAATAAAACCATGGTCTCATTAGGTTAAACATTTCTCCCTTCGGCTTTAACAATTATAGAACAAAGGTCAATCTTGACCTTTGAAACTTATTTATATCCATTGTCTCATTAGGTTTAACATATCAAGTGAGAATAATGACTTTGGCTTCAACAGTATTCAAAAAGTCAACTTTTCAAAAAAAATCCCATCTAAATGCATTAGGAAGCAAATTTGACCTTGATGTTAAGTAGGTCAAGGTCAACTTAGAATCATCATTTGAACAAACTTAGTAGGCCCCACATCCCCAATGCTACATACCAAGTCCCAAGGTCATTGACCTTCTGGTTCTTGAGAAGAAGACTTTTAAAGGGTTTTTTACCATATATGGGCATGGCGGCCATCTTGGTCATGTGACCAGGACCATTTTAATAAACTTTCGTTCCCGCATCCTAAGGAGTCTCCATATGAAATTTGAGTTAAATTGGCCCAGTGGTTTCAGAGGAGAAGATGTTTGAAAATGTTGACAGACGCCGGACGGACGCCGGAGTGACTGGTATACTATTAGCTCACCCATGAGCCTTTGGCTCAGGTGAGCTAAAAAAAAGTAAAAAAAAAAAAAAAAAAAAAACTTTTTTTTTTCATTTTGACCAGGTGATCTACTCATTATCTTCTATCAGCTGACAAAGTTTTAAGCTACTAGATGTTATATTTTTTTAAGATATCTTGATTACAAGTTTTCAATGCCAAAATTTGCAAAGGGCAATAACTAAAAAAAAAACTAGAACACATTCGATGTCGCGCCATCGCAAATCCCCACGCTCTTGAAGAAATCTAATGGTAATTGACCCTTTGATCCCTTACCAAGGTCACCGGTGAG
Organism: Loripinus fragilis; assembly: GCA_964019695.1. Classification (NCBI taxonomy): domain Eukaryota; kingdom Metazoa; phylum Mollusca; class Bivalvia; order Lucinida; family Lucinidae; genus Loripinus; species Loripinus fragilis. Next base: position 27,012,686 of record OZ026523.1, read on the forward strand.
TTTGATTGTAGGTTAAAATTTTTCAGTGTATCTTGGTCTACTGCTCATCCCCTTTAATTTGATATGCCACATGACCATGGTCAGAAAATTATATTTTTGACCCCTCCCCAAGGCCCCAGGGGGCGGGGACCATGCTTATTAAAATAAATTTTACTTTTAAAAAATTTAATTTTAATAGCGCTACTACCATATATTTATCTTATAGCTACCCAGAATCACCAAAAATGGTGGGAGGAGTCTTTACACCAAGGTCGGCTCAGTATAAGCTTCCAGAGATAATCCAAACGATCTTAGAAGTAATTTGAAATAATCAAAGTACAAGATCCCATAAAACTGAGTCGAGATGAGTAGATATAATCTTCCAGCAACCTCAGTTTATCTCTGGATGCAGCCCTTATTAGTACTATTCAGCAAGCTGTCTCCATTGGTTAGTAGATGTTAATTATCTAGATATCTTAACCCAAGGGAGCCTGCTTGTTGGGCCCCCTACCACCTTTTTGGACAACCACAACAAGACCAATGTCGTGTGTTGAATGTTGCCCACGAATGTAGTAGAGATAGTGTGAGGCAAAGACCGAAGTGTTTACCATACAGCTGCTGTAATAATTTCTTCCAGTGAGATGAAATCTAGGAAGTCTGATAGAGATCTTAGCTTGTGTGGTTTAATTTTAAGAGGCTTAACCTGACTGTTAGAACTTTGCTTGTAATGTAAGCATGTTTGATAGTATTATCACAGGGATTTTCTACATAAATTTTGGTTTAATGATTTTAGTATACTTCTTTGATTTTTTCACTGATAAAAATTAGCACTTTAAAGATTGTACAGTCTCAAGGAAATACACAATCTATATTCTACATAATAATTTCAAACCTGTTATTTCTATTTCCTCAATAAAAATAAATTTAGTAAGATTTGAAAGTTACTAGCTCAGAGCAAATTGCATGATTGACTGATCTGTTCATGAATTGGCTCTGAGAAAGTAGACAGAATAACTTTGACTTTCGAAGAGCGAGCATATAGAAATTATAATATCTGGTGACTGTGAAGAAAGAAATATGTAAATTAAAAGTACTTTCTAGTGTGCAGGGGGCTGTGCCCCCTGGCTATGATGTAAATAAAATAGATTGAACAGAAATGGGACTTGGTGTTTGTATGTAGATAGTTTGGTTATAGTCTACTCAAAACAATCGAATAAACTAGAAACAAAAGCAACTACTAAATTCCCCGATGATAATTGGTGGAGAATCCGGGTAGTGTCTTTTTAGCTCACTACACGTTCCCGCTACCTAGAGCAGCAAGACAGAGTATTCCCCACAATTGAGAAGTTCTGGCTGGAGCAACCGCTGGATGGAAAGGAAAAACAGAACAAGAGAATGGAACCGTTTAATAACTTTTCGAACAATGGACTGTGTCTAGAAGACAAAAATGGAATAACCCTTGTGGATCTGAAGCAGCCATAACAACTTGAACAGATGACATGGAACAAAATTTTGGATGTGGAGCTGATGTAAATGTTTAAATTTTGGAACTTATTAACTGGAAGAAAAAAGTATTTCATCATGGGACTCAAACCGAAGAATTATATAGTAACTACATAAACTTTAATAGTCGGAATTATCCGCTTGTTTTTCTATTGTTTTGCTTGTATATATATGTATATTTTTATGTATCATGTTTTAAATACAAAGTATTTCTACACAGTCACCAAAACAGAAATTTGATTAACTTATATAAATACTTAAAAGTTAAATGCTTGAGTCCAAAATTAACTAAATGACAATTTAAAAAAATTTATTATGTTGAAGAAATACTAAAATATGAAAATTAAAGGAACATCTAAAATAGTATTTTCTTTAATCCAAGTTCTTAATAAATCATAATGTTAAAATTTAACCAAATATTTGAAATTAATTGTTAATATTGTACCTCTCTAATTAAGCAAGTTTCCCAATATAATGTTAAAAGGCACTTAAAAATTAAGTTTATTATTGAATAGCCATTGTGTTGGTTAATTTGTAGAAGTGCATTCTAAAAAGAAATAATAATAAAGGCAATATATGTTTTATATGTAATAATAATAACAATAATAAAATTAATCAGCAGTTTAAAGGTCACACAAGAACACAAGCCTGCAGGTCCACTTTCAGTAGAAAAAAAAAGAATATGGGGCTAAATGCCAGTAATCAGTCACGAACCTTATGGATTTTTTTCATTCTTAGTAGATTTTTGAAACCTTTAGACCTAGCTAGCTAATAAATTCATGAATAGTAAATATTTTGTTTATTTTTTTTTCCTCAAGAATGAAAAAATCCAATAAGGTCCCTAATATGATAAAGGCATGCGTGAAAGTTTTCAGGATTATTCCTGAATTCAGGATTTTGAGGCGGCCGACTTTCCATTATGGAAAGTCCTCAAAATCCTGAATTAAGCAGATTCTGATAGCTTTTTTTGATTTATATTCAGTTTATCTATAGACAATTGACCATTTAAACTTAAAATTGTTGACATTTGTAGGCATGATTCGACTTTAAAAATTTCAGGATTTTGGAAATTTGAACTTTCACCCATGTAAAGGCTTGACCAAATACAAATACCACTCATTTACATTTTTTTCCTCTTCTCACGCCCATTTTTACTTATGTGTGATGACTTGAGGTAGATAATAATTAAAAGTATTTTTTTTTGAAGATAAAAGAATCTGGCTGGTCTATTATGTATATATTTATGTATAAAATAACTGCTTGTCAATCAAAAATATAAAATGGTGCCTGAATTACATATCTGCTGATAAAATCACTAAAAGAAAAGAAGTAAAGGTGAATCAGACAGATATGGTAAGAGGGAGGCATTCATTAGATATAATGATAATATATTTACACAGGAAGGTGTTAATATTGAAATAAAATAGAATAGAGTACTGACACAATTTAAGTATCATGATTGAAAGCATATAATGTTATCATAAATGTTTCATATTAGCTGAGCCAGAATCTTTGTTAAGTTAAATGTTCAATATAAGTATCTACAGGAGTAGTTTGAACAATATTATGGCATAAAGAACTATTTTTGTAATTTTAATTCTAAATAAAGTTTGTGATGGGGACATCACAATTTAGATATGGGGGGAATATTATCACAGGGATTTTCTACATAAATTTTGGTTTAATGATTTTAGTATACTTCTTTGATTTTTTCACTGATAAAAATTAGCACTTTAAAGATTGTACAGTCTCAAGGAAATACACAATCTATATTCTACATAATAATTTCAAACCTGTTATTTCTATTTCCTCAATAAAAATAAATTTAGTAAGATTTGAAAGATACTAGCTCAGAGCAAATTGCATGATTGACTGATCTGTTCATGAATTGGCTCTGAGAAAGTAGACAGAATAACTTTGACTTTCGAAGAGCGAGCATATAGAAATTATAATATCTGGTGACTGTGAAGAAAGAAATATGTAAATTAAAAGTACTTTCTAGTGTGCAGGGGGCTGTGCCCCCTGGCTATGATGTAAATAAAATAGATTGAACAGAAATGGGACTTGGTGTTTGTATGTAGATAGTTTGGTTATAGTCTACTCAAAACAATCGAATAAACTAGAAACAAAAGCAACTACTAAATTCCCCGATGATAGTATTCTGAACCCACTTGGAGATCATATATTGTTTATATCATGATCTTCCTTTGTAGATAGAAGTCTTCTCCTATTTTTATGGGACAGAAATGACAGTTGGAATATTAATAGAATCATGAGCCATGAAGGAAAGCAGATTCTACTTATCCTAATATTAAGTAAACCATCTATATAGCTAAAACTAAGATGATCTTAATGTAGATGTATAACACCATATGTACCTTTGACACTCACTTTTCTAACAGTAGCCATGGTGAGTAGTAGTACAGTTTCATTTATAAATAAAGCAAGTGGCCTCATATATATGTGAACGAACAAAGAACAAATCCCCTTTAGGAGGCTCCGAGCTAGTGATTTTCCCCTGGTTTCTGAGTTTCGTAAGATTTAACCAGCTAAGAAATAATATGTGATCCTTTGGTATATCCGGATTTGAATTTCAAAATAGAGGAAATAATTGATCTAGGCCTTTACTTGTGTTAACTAGACATTGCTTTTCTATGCCCATAATATCAAGAAATCAGCAATTACATCTGGAGATGCCTAGATAGGATCAATCTGGTTCTGACTTGCCCACTAAACAAAGACTTGCAAATTTTACATCATAGACTTTCCTTGTAAACTCTCTACAAGCCTTAGGGACATGATCTGCAATTACTTGAAATTTTAATCTCTGATGGATTGTTGTAATACCCTGTGTGTAGTTGCAGAAAACTGGAATTTTGATACAAGACAAGCCTTCTGTGAAGCTGTTCCATTAGATTTGGTTTACTGGAAGGGTAATTTGCATGATATCGACAGATTGAATATTTTTGTGAATCACAATCTGTTAGGCCACAAAAAAGCAATCAGTACCACTTGTACAGACCTGTTCCTACTTAGATGATAACTGTAGAAATGAGATGGAAATGCATAACTGTGTACACATGTGATTCCAATCCAAAGTGAGCGTGTCTATTGATAGCGCCTTTTGTCTGTTATCGGAGATACATCCAGTGGAAGTCTGAGATTTAGACAAATTGTAAATGAACTTCCAAGGAATGTGCTTTATCAGAAGATGTATTTGACAAAGTTTGCAAACTTCCATACAACAATCTGGTGAATGTTTCCCCACCCTTTTGACGGTTGAAATATGCTACTACTGTTGTTTGTCTTTTGATATAAGAACCGTCAACTTCTTTATGAACTGATGAGCATTCCTCAATGCCAATGAAATGACCATCATTGTTATGTAAATATGAATCCCAGCCCAATAGGCTGGCATCTGTGTAAATCAGATGAAAGTGAGGATCTGCCCTCATGGCAATACCCTGAAGGTAGAAACAATGTTGTTTCAACCAATCAAGTAGATGCAAATCATCCACTGACTACTTATTTTGAAGTTGAAGCTGTAATGCTTGTAACCTCCATTGAGTACGCAGGGGTATATTGTAATGATCTGAGACGCATTCTGCCTAGCACTACAACATCTGCTGTTGAATTGAAATGTCCCAAAAGAAAAGGAATTCTCAAGTTGATACATATGTTCCCTGAGAAATTTTGTGACTTTTTTAAAAAGAGTTTAAACTCTGACTTGAGTAACTCTAATCATAGGAGTTGTAAATTCTATTCCTATAAGAGTGAACAATTCAAAGTAATCAGATCAGACTTTCTTGATTGATGACCAGTCCCAAAGATTTGATTTTGTTTTGTTTGATTTGATACTTTACGTCCCATCAACAATCTTTCATTTATAAAGGGACCTGTCCCTGGATTGAACCAGTACTAAGCTGAGATTAATGTTCTTGCTTAAAGACCCAAGGCAGTGACGCCGATCAGGCTCGAACCCGAGGACCCTCGGTCTCAAGTCTAGAACTCTATCACTGAGCCACTGCCCTGAATATTAAAGTGTCTGTGTTCCAAGAGATCGAAAATTTGAATTCTCGATAACCAATTGTCTAGATAGAAGTGTAGAATTATAGCCTTTCTCCTTAGGTCTGTCAGATCCCAAGAAAGTAAAGAAGAAGAAGGCTAAGATCAGGAATGGATACCATCAAGTACCACACCTGACCCGAGAATCCATACGAAATTTCAGAACACAAGGAAAAATGCCGAAACATTATGCTGAATGGCATTCCTCACTTATCTCATTGTTTTATATCCTGAAACTCTGGATGAAAACATATAAGTTGAATGAGAGTAGATAGATCTTTGATCAGAACAAGGAAAATCCTCCAGTAAAAAACTGGGGTTTCCAGTTGAATTTCCTCCACTGTCCCTTGTGAATTCTTCCTCCAACCCGTACTTAGTGATTGTTGAAGGAAAATAAGTTCTCTAGATAAAGAAGAACATTCTATGAACAGGATTGATAACCAAATTAGTCAAAGAGAGGACCCATTGGTTGTCACAATCTTATTCAATTTTTTGCGAAGTGGGCCAACTTTTCTACCAATATGATTTGTGGTTGAAAGAGACAGTGGAGTAGGTTTACAAAATTTACAGCCAGAAAAGGCCCCTCTATTAGAGGAGGCCACTCCGTCCTTCCTAAATAACCCCAACCAGAATGTCAACCTCTGGGTCTAGGTTTACAATTTACTGGTTTAGAATCTCTATTACCAGGATTAGAATTCTTATGAAATACTGGGTTCTTAGATCGGACTTATTCTCTGTTGAGATGCCAAAGTAGCAGAGCTTTGAGGACATGATGAGATACTGCTTTAGTGATCAATTGTTTCTATTTATATTAAAATTCTCTTTATAAATAGAATCAATTTGACTTCTGAAAAAAGTTTTGAAACAATAGGAACATTTCTAAGTTGGTTCTTAGCTATTAAAGAAAGGCATGTTTCACAGAAATATAGTGATTCTAAAATCTGAATATTCTTGCTGTAGACATTTGAAAACAGCGTTAACATTCAGATCTTATGTCTCTTAGTTGTTTTATGTATTAATAAGTCCAGGCTTTTGATGTGAATCTGACAATTGCCATTCCAAGTAATAAAGACGACAAAGATCAGAAAACGATACAATCAAATACCTCACTTGACCCAGGTATGGTACTTGATATATTAAAGACAGATTAAGCTTTAAGAATCACTGTCAGGTGAAGTAGTTGAGGCCATATACTTCACTGCATGAGCCTGAAAATATTTCAAGTTGACAAGAGCCGAAATGTCTTAAAAGTTGTCTTTAGTTATCGGAAGCCAACTTCAGTGCAGGATTAATTGTTAACTAGTACATTTGTGCAAATGCAACTGACGTTGTAAAGAGTTATACTTTTTTTAAAGATGTGCTTACAAATTTAACCTAGAACACATTCGATGGCGCGCCATCGCAAATCCCCACACTCTTGAAGAAATCTAATGGTAATTGACACTTTGACCCCATCCCAAGGTCACCAGTTTGATCGTAGGTTAAATTTTTTCAGTGTATCCTGGTCTACTGCTCATCCCCATTAATTTGATATGCCACATGACCATGTTCAGAAAATTAAATTTTTGACCCCTCCCTAAGGCCCCAGTGGGGAGGGACCCAAAAAATTGTGTGGGTGCATGTGCCATTCATGTGAGTAACTCTCACACGAAATCTGGTTGAATTTCTAAAAAAAAAATTTTTTTGACCCCCCAGCCCCCCCCCCCCCCCCCCCCGGTACCCCTAAGTCCCACCCCCGGGCCATGACCCAGGCGGCCGAATGAAAATGATATGTTTTATATCTTTCATTTGTGAGAAGATACACAAAGTTTGGTTTAAAAATCTTTGAAATTGACCTTTTAATTCAGATTTAATGATATTTGACCTTTTGGCCCCTCCCCAAGGCCCCAGGGGGTGGGGACCCCAAAAATGGGGCTGGTGCATATGCCTTTCATGTAAGAAACTCACACACCAAATCTGGTTGAATTTCGGAAAAAAAAAATTTTGACCCCCCCCCCCCCCCCTCAAACCACCCACAGTACCCCAAAGTCCGACCCCTAGGGCATGACTCAGGCCGCCAAATGAAAATCCCATCTAATATGTTTAATATCTTTCATGTGTGAGAAGACACACAAAGTTTGGTTAAAAAATCTTTCAAATTGACTTTGTAATTGAGTTTTAATGATATTTGATGATATTTGACCTTTTGGCCCCTCCCCAGGGCCCCAGGGGGCGGGGCAAAAAAAAAAAAACGTGCTGTTGCACGCCTCATTCATGTGAGCAACCCACACACCAAATTTGGTTGGATTTCGTCCAATGGTTTTGGAGGAGATAGCGTGACGGACGGACGGACAGACGGAGGCAATTGCAATATCCCCGACGCTTTTTTAAAAAAGCGTGGGGATAATTAAGCTTTAACTGAATTTGAATGATGTTAATGCTGTCCATAATTAATGTAGATTGAGGAAGAGGAATTGATTTCCTCTCCTCTTTGACCATCTCAGACTCAAAGCTGGACTTAGGACAATGATTATCTTCAACCCCAGTTTCTTAAATGAGAAATTTTCCATCTGTAGAATAAGGAAAATTCCATCAATAATATGTGCAAAAATAGTAAGTGAGTATGATCAGGAAATACCACAATCACAAACCGCAGACAACCCCATGGCACTGTGAGCAGTTCATCTTCCTTTTGTAAATCCAATGGATCTACTTTGGAAGGTAACATGAAAATCTGCAACACTAGATGTAGTTTCTTGTGATTTTAATAACAATCTCAGCCTCAATACTAGACTTGGGTCGAGAATTATCCTCAGTCCCAGTTTCTTTCCTTGGAAATTTCCTTATGTAAAATATTGAAAATTTCATCAATGACCTGTACGAAGCTGAATTTTATCTACGTCCTAAAATCTAATGGATCTACATTAGAATAAAACTGGGAGTCTGTTATATGGGGTGCGGTTTCTTGAAATTTGATTTTGATGGGGATTGAAAATCATCATCATGAGGTCCGATTGTCAAACTAATTTCATGTGCAACAGTGAACCTCGAAGGGCTAGGTGACAAAGATTGTCTAACTGGAGAAACTGACTTTGCATCAGCCCTTTCATTATAAGACTTCTTGCTTCTTCTCTCAGAAGAAGAAGATGATGGTGATCTCCGTCTCTTACGGCCATGTCTATGTCGATGATGTCGTGAGACGAATCTCGATCTATGGTGTCTCTTCTTGTGTCTTCTCGACCTAGATCTAGAAGAAGAAGAGCTACTAGATATTGAAGAGCCCAATGAAGAAGAATGCCTGATGCGTTTTTTCTTCTTCTCCGATCTATGTTTCCTCCTAGATCTCCTAGATGGAGAACTGAAAGAAGGTGACCGGTTATTCGGTGAACTATTTCTTAAAGGTATTCTGAAACCTTGACCATCTAGTCTGCTTGGGTGATCAGTCGATTTAGAACGATCCCTAGAGACTACTGATCCATTGTGTCCGGTTCGGTCTGGTACATTATCAGTTCTATAGCCTATTTTCCGGTAATCAGAACTGTTTGTCTGATCCGGTCCAGTAGTATATCTGTTACTACTGGTAACAGTTGGACCTCTGCCTGAACTATGTCCCATATACCGAATTGTAGTAGACTGTTCAGTGGATGACCTTTGCCCCATTGGAATTCTTCCATGTTGTACAGAAGACAGTTTGAGCTGACCGGTAGACTTATCTAACGTCCTTTGACCGGTAGATAGCTCAACTGTCCCGTGTCCCGTGGACTCGTCTGGAGATTGACACCCAGTTCGGTCCGTTCCGGTCCCATCCGGTTCCGTGGATGTGGTCGGTGACTTTTGTCCCGTCCGGTTCTCCCGGTAAATAATGGACCGGTAAGCCTGTCCGGAGACTGCTGTTCCGGTCCGCCCGGTCCGGTAGAACATAAATGACCGGTAGACTTGTCCACGAATTCACCACTGGTAGATTCACCCAAAGATCGTTGACCGGTGAATCTGTCCGGTGAAGAATGGAATCAAACTTTCCAGTCAGAAAAAAACCAGATCCCGATGGAGGTGTACCGCACTGACTTCCCCTTCCTTTGGCCCTAGGCCTGTCCGGTTGGTCAGTGTTGCGCGGTACGATATCATCCGAAGATGATATGCCCGGATTGTTCGTATGGTGAACAATAGTTGATCCTCCATGATCAGAAAGGTCATCTTCCCCGAACATCTCAGCAGGGAACAGATTTCTTCTTAGTACTCTTTCTTCCCATCCTGGCTTAGAACGTCTCTGTTCGGCTAATAAATTTCGCAGGTGTTATGCCTGGAACAATAAAAACAATTAGCACAAGAAGGATGGTTGTCCCACAAAGCCTTAAAATGTCTGCAAAAACCTTTAGTTTGGACATAAAGGCCTCGAGGAGAAAACTAGCAATAAATAAACAAAGCAAAAATAATACAAATTTATCGCTCAGAAAAAAACGATAGCTATTCACTCGATATGAAATGGAGGACGAGTGAAAAAAGGACAAATTCGGCTAAATAAATAATTCAAAAACGAAATGGACCAAGTCCTCTCCGTCTGAAAGATCGAATATAAATGCGAGAGAGGTGAATAACATTCACAGAAGAAGACTCGCGGTAAATAAAGAAAGTATTGGCAGCAAAATGGTGAAAATACAACGGAAATTATAACCAAGAACGATGAATTTTAAAATTCTCCGTTTCAAAAATGGCTTCCTCTTCCTTCCACCAATACAAATTTTATGAAGTCACATGCACTTCCGTGCTTCACTTATGGTGAATCCGTGACGTCATTCGAATCTATATTTAGTCCTGAACAGGGACACACCAAGGTCACGGCTCATAAGTTTGTATTGGTGGCAACAGGGTTGTAGCTATAAGATAAATATATGGTAGTAGCGCTATTAAAAATTGTGCCGGTGCAATGTGCCATTCATGTGAGGAACTCACACACCAAATCTGGTTGAATTCTGGAAAAAAAAAATTTGACCCCCAACCCCCCAAGGTATCCCCCAAGTCCCACCCCTGGGCATGACCCAGGCGGCCGAATGAAAATCCCGTCTGATATGTTATATACCTTTCATTTGTGAGAAGGTACACAAAGTTTGGTTTAAAAATCTTTGAAATTGACTTTGTAATTCAGATTTAATGATATTTGACCTTTTGGCCCCTCACCAAGGCCTCAAGGGGCGGGGACCCAAAAAATGGCGTCGGTGCATGTGCCATTCATGTAAGTAACTCACACACCAAATCTGGTTGAATTTCAAAAAAAAAAAAATTTGACCCCCCAAACCCCCCACGGTCCCCCCAAGTCAGACCCCTGGGGCATGACCCAGGCGACCAAATGAAAATCCCACCTGATATGTTTTATGTCTTTCATGTGTGAGAAGACACACAAAGTTTGGTTAAAAAATCTTTGAAATTGACTTTGTAATTGAAATTTAATGATATTTGACCTTTTGGCCCCTCCCCAGGGCCCCAGGGGGCGGGGCCAAAAAAATGTGCCGCTGCACACCCCATTCATGTGAGCAACTCACACACCAAATTTGGTTGGATTTCGTCCAATGGTTTAGGAGGAGACAGCGTGACGGACGAACGGGATTGCAATATCCCGGACGCTTTTTTAAAAAAGCGTGGGGATAATAACTTTTTTTTTTAAATTTTTATCTACTCATCTTCTATCAGCTGACCAATTTTGAAGCTTTTTTAAATTTTAACCAGGTTATCTACTCATTATCCTCTATTAGCTGACCGAATTTGAAGCTCATAGCTGTTATAATTTTCGAGATATCTTGATTACAAAATATCATTATGACTCTTTAAAAGGTGTATAACTTCACAAAGGGAGATAATCCAGACTTAAAAAAAATATGTGTCAGATATTTTTTGATGAGGAATCCATATATGAAATTTCAAAATTATGAGGGTTGTCCCAGTAAATCGTGGACTTTACAAATATATCAAAAACCTAATGTCGCAGAAAAATATAACGTTTCACATATATCAAATACTTTATTACACGCATAATAAGTAAATTTGGAGAGATTTGAAGTTTTGGTTTTGATTATAGCTGCATTTTAATAAACCCAGGTAGGGGTGTACGGACCACGTCAAAATTTGCTTTGAAATGAAGCCATAACATTTTCTTTTAACAACTGTTTTCGACACAGTTACTCTAAAGTGTGCAAACACGTCATGAACAGCGGACGTCATAATTATTCTGACGTCAGAATATCAAGTTTCTAACATCTTACGTTATTTATATACGAATGTCGCAAGTTATACAAGCACCACTGCCTTTTGAAAATTGAAGAAAATGACGACTTTTGACGACGCAACGGCCCGAAGTACAGTAATGTATTTATATGTCGACGGTGGAATGACACCCATACAAATATTAAAGCAGATACAAAGCACAGATAGATATAAGAATGTGTCTAAACAACTTGTGTACAAGTTGCATGGCAGATTTAGTAATGGGTTGACATACAGTTCTTATCGTGGATGACCTCCATGCAAGGATAAAAAGCAAACTCTGGCCGTCAAGAACGTCATTGAAAGCGATCGTCGGAAGATGGTGCGTTAAGAAGCTGTTAGTGCCAATTGCAGCAAGTCTACTGCTGAGCGCGTTTTCACTACAGACCTGGCTTTGTCGCACGTATCCGCTAGATAAGTACTGAGACTACTAACAGAGGAAGAAAAATCTGCTCGTGTCGGCGCATCATGGTGATTCTTGGATATAAGTTGATTAGACCAAATCTTTCTGGATCGCATCATCACTAAGGATGAAAGTGGGTGCATTATTATGAACCTGAGGATAAAAGCATGTCTTTGGTATGGCAGAATCGTGACAGTCCAATCCGGAAGAAGGCAAAGGTAGTTAAATTGATGGGAAAAGTGATGTGTGTTGTATTCATGGAAAGTTCGGTGTGAATCTAGTTCACATTGTACCAGCTGGCCGCACGGTGAAAGGAGCATTTGCGTGGAAAACGATTTCAAGATCGCGAGGAGATTAGATACGCTATTCGAACTGTGTGGTTCTTAGAAGTGTATAAAAAAGTGGATGAAACGCCACCAAAAGTGCATTAACTATGCAGGAGAATACTTCGAAAAGGAGTAAAAAGAAATGACATTAATATATGTCATAAAATTCTGGCGTTGACGTTTGACGTGGTCCGTAGGGCGATATGTGATGCTACTAGATGTTTGCCACAAACAATAATCTTTGAGCTATTGGCGTCAAATTTTCAGCATTTATTCTTTAATAACACAAAAAAAATATGTGAACATTTGAATTTGATAAGGCTCATGGTTTTAATACAGCGCAAAAAGTCCACGAATAAGTGGGACGACCCTCGTATGTTAAACTTTGAACGGACGCACGGACGGACGGGTGGACAGACGGAAGGACAACCCGAAAGCAATATGCCCCTTCAACTTTTCCAAAGTTGGGGGGGGGGGGGGGGCATTATACCACAAAAAAAGCTAATTAAGTTTTGCTTTGTAATTGTCTATACTAAGACAAGGGCAATAACTCAAGTGTTAAGAGGTCAATTTTGATGAAACTTATAGGATATTGAGAGTCCATTACTTATCATTTTATACCAAGAATCTGACCAATAGGTACTGAGATATGGTTCCGGATGGATAAAAAGTGTGGACGGCATACAGAATGGATGGACGGACAATGCCAAAATTCTATCTCCCACTTTGTCTCTGATGAAGAGTAAAAGTGTCAGCAGTTTGCTTAACTCATCAACCACAACCACTCACTGCCTGCTAGTCAGAGTATACGCTCTCTCAGTTCAAAGGGATCAGACTAGCTGAGACTAAGGTGGCCTTCAGGCTGCTCAAGATTGATCTCAATCAAATGAAGCTATTCTAAGGATTTTCACAGCCGGGTTGGTTCTTACAGTTTATGTAGAAATCTTACTTATTTTCCTTACCAAACTGTCTATGTCAATTGTCAACAAATGGAATCAAGGTGATAAAATATGGTAATCTGTATTTTCCTTACCAAACTGTCTATATCAATTGTCAAATGCAATCAAGGTGATAAAATATGGTAATGTGCATTTTCCTTACCAAACTGTCTATGTCCATTGTCAAGTGCAATAAAGGTGATAAAATATGGTAATCTGTATTTTCCTTACTAAACTGTCAGTTGTCAATTGTCAACAAATGGAATCAAGGTGATAAAATATGGTAATCTGTATTTTCCTTACCAAACTGTCTATATCAATTGTCAAATGCAATCAAGGTGATAAAATATGGTAATGTGCATTTTCCTTACCAAATTGTCTATATCAATTGTCAAGTGGAATCAAGGTGATGAAATATGGTAATCTGTATTTTCCTTACTAAACTGTCAGTTGTCAAATGGAATCAAGGTGATAAAATATGGTAATCTGCATTTTCCTGTCTAAACTGTCTATGTCAATTGTCAGGTGGAATTAAGGTGATTAAATATGGTAATCTCTATTTTCCTTACTAAAATGTCTATGTCAGTTGTCAAATGGAATCAAGGTGATAAAATATGGTAATCTGTATTTTTCTTACTAAACTGTCTATATCAATTGTCAAATGGAATCAAGGTGATAAAATATGGTAATCTGTATTTTCCACTGGCACTTGAGTCCCAAACCTCAATTAATAAGTTGGAAGCACCATCGGCATATCAACGAAGCTCAAAATGCATGAAAACATCGAAAAAATCAATTTTATAAGACAGTGTTGGTTTCTATAAGTATAAAATAGAGACATGGTATTGAAGTGGAAACTGGGTCAGCTCGTTTGGACGGATCTCCTACCCCTCAAACGTATTAGTTTTTCTTCAACCCACTGTTGTTTGATAGTACAGTGATTACTCTATCTAGGGATATAGTCCACAAGTTTGAAAAACTCACCTTTGCAGGAAAAAAGTAGACAGTTTGTACTTTTCTCGCAAACAGACATCATTCGACAAGCTAGCTACTTCCGCTTTCTTTTACTTTCGTTTTCGTGTTTGTTTATGGGTTATCTGATTAGCAGAGATCACATTGCGTCATTTTCGCGGTTCAATTAGCTGAAAGCGGGGAAATGCCGCATTGCGTTTCGGCCGATCAGATAATCCGTAAGAAAACACGAAAATGAAAGTAACAGAAAGCGGAAGTAGTTAGCCTGTCGAATGATGTCTGTTTGCGAGAAAAGTACTAACTGTCTACTTTTTTCCTGCAAAGGTGAGTTTTTCAAACTTGTGGACTATATCCCTAGATAGAGTTATCACTGTACTATCGAACGACAGTGGGTTGAAGAAAAACTAATATGTTTGAGGGGTAGGAGATCCGTCCAAACGAGCTGACCCAGTTTCCACTTCAATACCATGTCTCTATTTATACTTATAGAAACGAACACTCTCTTTATCAAATAGATTTTTTTTTCTCAATAATTTCATGCATTTTGAGCTTCGTTGATATGCCGATGGTGCTTCCAACTTATTAATTGAGGTTTGGGACTCAAGTGCCAGTGGTATTTTCCTTACTAAACTGTCTATGTCAATTGTCAAGTGGAATCAAGGTGATAAAATATGGTAATCTGTATTTTCATTTCTAAACTGTCTATGTCAATTGTCAAGTGGAATCATGTCAAGTGGAATTAATGAGATAAAAATACAGTACATGTAATTTGTATTTTCCTGACCAAATTGTCAATGGAATCAATGTGATAAAAAATATGGTAATCTATAATTTCCCTACAAAACTGTTTATGTTCATTGTCAAATGAAATCTAGGTAATAAAATGTGGTAATCTGTAATAATCTTACCTAATTGTCTATTTCCATTGTAAATGGAATCAAAGAGATAAAATATGGTTATCTATTAATTTCCTGACCAAACTGTCTATGTCCCATTGCAAAATGGAATCTAGGTGATTAAATATGGCAATAAATTGTCTCTGCTCCATTGTCAAATGGAAACTAGGTGATTAAATATGGTAAGAAACTGCCTATGTCCAATTGTAAAATGGAATCTAGGTAATTAAATACTTAATCTGTATTTTCCTGACCAAATTGTCTGTATATGCCATTGTAAAATGGAATCAAGATGATTAAATATGGAAATAAATTGTCTCTGCCCTATTGTCAAATGGAATCTAGGTGATAAAATATGGTAGTCTGTAATTTCCTGACCAAATTGTCTATGTCCCATTGTAAAAAGGAATCAAGGTGATTAAAAAAGGTCATAAATTGTCTCTGCTCCACTGTCAAATGGAATCTAGGTGTTCAAATACTGCAATCTGTAATTTCCTGACCAAATTGTCTATGTCCCATTGTCAAATGGAATCTATGTGATAAAATACGGTAATCTCTAATTTCCTTACCAAATTGTTCTTGTCCCATTGTCAAATGCAATCTAGGTCATAAAATATGGAAATATGTAATGTTTAAGTCCAATGGAATCAGGAGATTAAAAACGGTGATCTGTATTTTCCTTACCAAACTGTCTATGTCCTATTGTAAAATGGAATCTAGTTTTGTGGTATATTACATGTTAGACTTAATCCAAACAGGACATATGAGATATCGTATCAGGAACATCAACAATTCCATACTCTCCAGGGAATGTGTGATTTCGTCCAACAATAGAACTGTGAGCTATATAGATATTACCATTGCAATCTAGGTCCTCCCCATTAAAAAACTGCCCTTGATTAATTCCCATTAAAAAAAAGCCCTTGATTAATACATTAATTATGTCTTGCATGAGACGTTTGAACTTTTCCAATGCAATCCAAAACTCTAGATCAGGCCCCAGGTTACATAACTTTTTCATGCTCAAATCAACTGACCATGGAATTGATAATGCATCTAAATGTAAAAATTGTTGGCATTTTAACATTTATTAGCATGATAAATACAACATCAGAGAGTTTGATAGAAAGAAGTCGCTAGGCAATTATTTTTTTAATAGACTCTCAGACACTTTGTGGCAGGGCAGGTTTTCATTTTTCCTTTTTATTCAGGCTCTAAAACAGATGCGAGAGCTTTTTTTTAAAACTGGGAACGATAAGTTGTGCTTAAGCTGTAAGGTTATTTCTTCAGATGGCCCCACAATTGACAAAGAATGCATCTGCACATCAAACGGCCTAGATTTCACCACAGAAATAAAAAACTTACACTGCTTCGGCTCCATAACTTACAAAAACAGTGGAAAATCTGACAATATTGGCGCAATGGCGGAAATGGATGGCGAAAAGAACCAACATTACCAAAAATGGACCACAATGTCTGAAAGGATAAAATCCGGAACTGCCCGACCATTACTGATATTACAATGGTTTGAATTGGAAATGCGCTGTTTATTCATTTTTATTTTAAGAAAGCAATAAAAAAGGCATAATGGGGGCCTTTCAACCAGATGCGACAGTGCCTGAGAATCTATTCTTTTTTGGGGGGGCCTTATTTTTCAGCATTTTTAGTTTTTATGAATGAAGTCGGTCAGTTCTCCCAGGCAGTACAGTGCCACTGTCTGTAAACATGATAAGACCCCTGATCAAATCTTTGAGAACAAGACAAATTTAATGAATTTATATTGATATGCAACATGACTACTTTCAGAAAAATATATAGTTTGACCTTTTGACCCCATGCCCTGGGTCAAGGGTGTGTCTGTGGGCAAAATATTTGCTACCATGTTGCTGCCAGCATCGTCAGCTTTAATTTGATATGCAGCTGGACCATATTCTGAAAAGTTTAATTTTGGCCTCGGCCCCCAGCCCCTAAGTCCACCCAACGGACTCAGACCCAGGCCTTCAAACTGAAATCCCATTTGATATGTTTCATATCTATTGCTGCTCTGCCTGCATGCAAAATTTCAGCAAAAAATATTAACAATTGTTTTAGTTATTGCGAAATTAAAATATTTGACCTTTGACCCCTTAGGTGGGGTCAAAGGGGGTGGGGTAAAACTTTGACACTGCCATGCTTATCTACAGGCACTAAGTTGGCAATCATGGCCTATAGTGAGAAGTTGTTAAATATAAAAGCTTTGATGAAATGTGAAGATCATCACACAAAAAAGTTGATATAGGTTTTGCCTTATAATTGCCTATACCAAAACAAGGGCAATAACTCAAGTGTTAAGGGGTCGATTTTGACCAAACTTATAGGATATCGAGAGTCCATGGTACTTATCATTTGTACCAAGAATGAATCATATCTGACCAATAGGTACTGAGATATGGTTCCGGACAGACAAAAAAAAGTGTGGAAGGACGTACGGAATGGACAGACGGAGGGACGACGCCAAAACTATATCCCTTCAACTTCATCGGGGGATAATAAACAGAGGAGCCTTAATATTGGACAGTAAAACATGTACTGAAGGAAGCATAGATTTGAAGGTGTGTAGCAGCTCATCATTAAGGGACATTAATTGACACGGCTTCTATTTCCATATCCTCAATTAACTCTTCTATTGTGTTGATAGCAAGAGCAATGATCTGTATGCTGAGATTCTGTAAGCGCTTAATTGATCAAATTGATAGTGTACTGTATCACCACAACAGCCATGATTACCGGTCCCAATAGTGCAGTCGGTAATCAGTCTGATAGGTCATTTGACTTCAATGGACAGCTCTAATTGGGTCGTGAGTTCAAACTCTTCAAATCTCCGATTCAAGTAGAGCAGTTGTTGATGTTGATGTGTTTGGCTAAATACTGTAAATTCAGAAATTTTTGTGAGAATTTTATTTTCACAAATAGCTCCAAAAGACATATTTGCGACATAAAATTTTCGCAAGTAGAGCATGATTTAACATAATATCAGTAAACGACAGAGTTATCACGCCATTTTGCAAGGGTTTGATTTTCACGAGGTTTCGCGTAAATGAAACTCACGCAAAAATTTCTGAATTTACAGTAGAGGATCTTACATGAGAGCTCATGTTTAATTGAATCTATTAAACGAGTTGAGGAAGAGAGATAAAATGTGAGGCTTGCTGTGCATTTCGTCTCTATTTCACAATCAGTTGAATAATTCAATACAGGCGCACGAATGTTAGAGATTCTATTTAAGTACTTAAAAATCACATTTTTTGCGTGAATATGTAAAGACTTGGTCATTACGCATTGTTTTAATGGACGTCATTACGTAACGTTACTAAATCTGTAAACCACTAGTGTTTTATAGATTTTATTAAATGGGGGCTATATCACTCCAAGGCGCGACGCCATGTGATAATATGGCTTTCAACAATTTTTCAATCATGTTACGAAGGTCCGTTATCATATAACACTGTTCCTGGGCTGGCTGTTAATAAATTAAGCGGTTTACCAATGCTTAGTGTGTCCAGACTTTCATCAGTAACTGACATCAAGTTCCCTACTTGAAACAGTGGTTAGGACAGATTAATTAACCCTTATCTTTCCACTACTTGAATTGGCCTGAAATTGTTGTCTGCTTTTACATCTGCTGCATATATTCAAGTGCACTTCAGATTAATTTTATCATGAAAGCTCTTTGATTTGATTCTTTACGTCCCAGTCAACAATTTTTAAGTTATGTCGGGACAGGGTTGAACCAGTACTAAGCAAAAATTTATGTGTCTTGTTCAAGCACACAATGCAGTGAAGCCAGTGAGGCTCCAACCCGCATCCCTTCGGTCTCGAGTCAAGCACTCTACCACTGAGCCACTGATCCCCCTTATCATGGAGGCAAACAATTCCAACCCTGATAAGACTGCTCCTAGGAGAGCAGACTGTCATTTGAGTCCATATCCTACCAATATAAATCAAAAGATCAGCCAGCAGACGAAAATCGAAAATCGTTGTAAGTGGCGGGTAAAGAGAGTTGAGTCTCTTATTTAGTGCCTAAATTGATTAATAATACATAATCAGTGCCTGGTAATGACCAGAGAATTGGTCATTATTACCAATGGGATATATCTGCTTTCACTGCTTAACTCTTTGCCTACTGGTGTCGTCTGCTGACAACTTTTACAAACAGCTTGGACAAAGATCAGGCCCGACATAACGTAGAGCCTGATCTGGATAAAAAATCTTTGACACTCTGATAATGTTCCTGAAAGAATTTTCAAAAAAAATTGATTTTGAAAAAAGTCAGCAAACGACAAAAAAAGAGCATGAAAAATTACCCAGCATGCAAAAGAGTTAATGGATTTTCAATAGTTGATGTACATGCAATGTGACCAAATTACCATCACAAAATTTTCGTCAAGTTTATTTTTCAAAGTGAATCGCTTCAATATGGATAATTTCAAATTTTTCGGAAAGGAATAACAATTAGAATCCTATATGGTTATAGCGGAGATGTCGTAACCATTCAAGGGCTGGTCATCTTATATTTCCAAGGTAAGTTTTATTGCTTGTAAAATAATACATTAGAATGTCTGCCAATACATATACATGGAAAACTTATCAGTTTTGGTAATGCCTGACAACACACCTGGATAGAGTATCTGACAAATAAGTCCTGAAATGCTGCAGATATTGTGAACACCTCAAATTTGCAACCAAGACAACTGTGTCTTAACCATAACCTAGGGATATGCCTGAATAGCTACCTTGGGTATGCCTGAATAGCTGCCTTGGGTATGCCTGGATAGCTGCTTTGGGTATGCAGTGTGCCTAGATATCTGCTTGTGTGTGCCTAGATATCTGCTTGGGTATGCATGAAAATCTGCTTGGGTAATTATGGACATCTGCTTGTTTGTGCATGTATATCTGCTTGGATATGTATGGATATCTCCTTGTGTGTGCACATACATGTATATCTGTTTGGGTATACATCATGATTCATGGCTATCTGCTTGGGGACACATGTCTATCTGTTTGCCATAGCTATCTGCTTGGGTTTACATGGCGACCTGCTTGGATATGAGGTTAATGGCATTATTCTGGGAAAAAATGAACCACAAGTTTGTAACTTTCTGTGTTGCTCACCAGAGTCCTGGCTCATGAAGAAATGATGCCCGGGCCTCGGCGTGAACTTTGAGCAACTATAATGTTAAATTATTTTAAATTTGAAATAGTGGTTAAGAAGATGTTGTTTAAAAATATCTTACTTTTAGCACCGTAGGACAGTTTGATCAGCAGAGCGAACCGTTTGCGTGATTTGGTAGAGGGCATTATGAAAAACATAATTTAGACCAGTTGATCAGGAGATGTCGTTTTAAGATATGTCTATTTTTACTCCAGTGGCCATTTTGTAATCAGCCAAGCAGAACAGTTTGTGTAATTTTGGTAGAGAGCAATATGAAGAACATATCTGTGAAATTATTTTGAATTTGGATCAGTGGTTCCAGGTGTTCTTAAAAGATATTTTTATTCTTAAATCTGGTTGCCACTTTGTTCAGCTAAGTGGAACCTTGTGTGCAATTTTGGCAGAGGGGATTATGAGGAACATTTCTGTGATATTATTTTGAATTTGGACCAGTGGTTCAGGAGCCTGTTTAAAGTTATTTCTAAGTTAGCTCTGGTGGCCAATATATTACACATCATGGGACTTTTTGTTCAATTTTTGGAAGAACATTTCTATTTGACTAATTTAAATTTGGACCTGTGGTTCAGGAGGAGATGTGTTTAAAAGATATTTTATTTTTTAACTCTGATGACCATCTTGTTCAGGGGAGCGGAACCATTAATTTTTGTGCAATTTCAGTAGGAACATTTCTGTGAAATTATTTGAATTTGGATCAAAGAGTTTAAAACCATCAACCACAATAACTTCAAACTTATTACCAAGGGAAAATCATTTTTGTCTATATCTTAAATAACATTTTCAAATGCCTTTCCATTATAGATTATAATTTAGAGTGAAAAAGAGCGTGACAAAACTATATTGTTTACCACCACTGTCAATGACAGCCTGCATTACTGAATGAAAAATAAATATACAGTTGCAAGTCTTCGCAATCTGAGACAAGAAAATTAGTCAAACAACAGAAACATGCATCAAGTCATTCTTTAATAAAGATCTTCAGACAAAAAAATGTAATAGTTTATCAAAATTAAGAGTTAAATTTGAAGGTTCTTATAATGGTCATTACATATGTTATGCTTAAAAGAAATAAATTCAATTGGGAATGGATTCTTAATTTGTATGCAACAAACTTTTCCGAAGATGGTAAAAAGTTCTTATTTATTTTTTTATTATTCTTACAAGTGATTGGGGGCGTTTCTTAGAAGCTTGTATTAGAATAAATGTTGTTTTCAGCATGAACAATTCTGTTAGCAATTGTTGCACTTAAGCGAATATTGAAATTTCAGTACTCTACTAATGATACAAGCCAGAATTGGATCCTTAATTGCAATTAAACATGCAAGGATTGAATAATGGATATCCATTGAAAGTCAAGGCTGTGTTGACTATTTCAAAACAATACATGAATATCTGAAAAGCTCATCTGTAAAGCTCATCTGTAGGTGTCATCTGCTGAATATTTTTGATGATTGTTGAGGTGCATCCAAACAGTTTGGACCCAGGTCACACTGCTCTATAGGGATTTTGGTCAATGGTATCATGAGGAACAATTCTGTGAAATTATTTTGAATTTGGACCAGTGGTTCAGGAGGAGATGTTTAAAAGATTTCTTATCTAGAGCTCTGGCAGCCCTCATGTTTGTTGAAGCTGAGCCATTTGTGCAATTTTGGTAGAAGGCATTATGTGGAATATTCACCGCCAGAAAAAAAATCGAAAATGCCCATTAGCTGACGTTATCTGCTGCATATTTTTGCCAACACAACAGAATGATTTTCAAGATGCATGTAGCCTTATGGAGCAAAGTCCGTTTTTGCAATTTGGACTATTGTTTGCTGTCTCCATAAAATCTTTTATGGAAAACTAAACTCCAGCTGTAAAGTTTTTAGAACTATTTTCTAGCGATAACTTTTACTGCGTCATTTATCGAAAAACTTTTCCCAATGAAAAGCATTCAGACTATCTCTGCCAACTTCTCTAAATAGTTCCAACATCAGGGTTGCCACTCAATATCGTTTTCAAAATTCCCTGACTTTTCACTGACTTTCGACCGTTTTCCAGACCGTTTTGGAAGGTCAATTTTCGCCATTTTCATCCATCGACAATTAGAAAATTTTGTACAAATATTTATGCGTTCTGATTTAATCTTAAAAGAAATATCTCAAACCATAAATATTAGAAAAGGAATGTTTCTGAACATAAATTGCTTGCAATTTATGTTCAGAAACATTCCTTTTCTAATATTGCTTGCAAATTATGGAAACTAAAATTTCCAGAAGCCTGTTAACTAAGATTCTTTTTAGGAAAATTTTGAAATTCCCTGACTTTTCCATGACTTTTCTCATTTTTTTTTAAATTTCCCTGACTGAAAATGTAATTCCCTGACTTTTCCCTGACCTGGAAAATTTTTCATTTTTCCAAATTCAATTTATTGCAAATTCTTCATCTATATACACAAAAATCTGATTGCACCACAAGCACCAGATCTTTTTGGAGAAGTTGGCAGAAAGTCTCCTCTACAACTTTCATCGCGAACCCATTTTGCTAAAATTGAAGGTAAAAAAGTTTTTGCGAAAAATTGGTTCTAAAAACTTAACAGCTGATGTTTAGGATGGATTTGTCTTAATCATCAACTGGAAGATTCCATTTTAGAAATTCCGCACTTAGACAGTTAACCCTAGTCCAGCCACTATTTTTGTTCCGAAAAGTTGTCTACTTTTTACGTCTGTTGAACTTCTAGATTTTTTGACTAGATTTTTACAGGGAAGCATACAATATGCAGATCCAGGATTTCTGGAAAGAGAGTTCGTATGTATATAGGTATGGGGGTTCGCTTTGCTGATTGTATCTAATTTTTCTTTATACCGCAGAGGTGATAAAGTTCAGGATTAATCAGGATTTCCCAATTGAGCACTCATGAATTCCCCGTTTTGCTTATAAGGTCAAATCTATTATTGCTGAACCTATCATGATCAGATAATTACTATAAGATAAGCATAAACTGATTGCTTTCTATGGATGTTTTGTTCTTTTAAACATTTTATTGGTGATTTCTGAACATTTGTGGCCAAGTTCAGGATTAAACTGAAAGATTTTCCTGATTGAGAACCTTGGACTGTTACCACCCCTGAATAGCCAATGAATATGAAATAATTCGGTCAAAGGATATTTAAAAACTTAGAGTGGGGAGCTTGAACCCCCTGAACTCCCTCTGAATCCCCCACTGAATATGCCATATTGTTGCAAATTAGGCCGACAAGAAACATAAGCAGACGAGAAAAGCAGATGACAAAAGTTGTACTGGAAGCAAACATTATGAAGTTGTTTGCAATATATGTTGCCTAAGAACATACAGTCTGATCTGGGTCTATTTTTTGCAATAACGGCTGCCTAAGTACATGCAGTCTGATCTGTGTCATTGGCTGCCTAAGAACATAGACAGAAGGGAAGAGCAGATGACAAATGTTGTGACGGGAGGATGATTGTAAATATATTTAAGTGATTTAGAATTTTAACAATTTCTGAATGCAATAGAATATTATTAACCCAGTTAAGTCAAATGGAATTTCCCACCCTTATCAATTGGACCAGTCCATTTCCGTCATAAGGGTCGTTGGGTGATATTTTTCATTTTTATCCAAATTTTAATGGGACATTTTGTTACAAACCAGTGAAACCCTGATCAGATGCTGCATTCTGATGTTCTGGGGCGTCTGGTCTGGGTCTGCACAAATTGCCTATGTCCCACAAAAAGGACCCTAGGCTTATATGGGTTAAAGGATGGAACAAGCACCCTCAACTTGTGATATAGTTCAATTTGGTAGAGACAGTCCAACTTCAACGTCAATCTGTTGTATTTCTTTATCCCACTATAGGAATTCAGAGTTCTTGGGTTCGCTATTGAGTTTGCTATTGGATAATGATAAGAATCACAAGCTGGTTACAGTAGAATTATGCTGGCTGTTTCTCAGACATATGATGATTTTTATTATATACTGACTGACATGTAATAACTTTCTCAAGACACAGCTGCTATGTAGTAATTGGATTAATTTACAATTGGGGAGTGTCCCTGTGGATTTATTTAGCAATTAACATTGGATTAATTGGAAAAGGAAATTTTACTACTTATAGATATAGTAAGTATATTACTGTAGATTTGGAAATTTTCGTGAGGGTTTTATTTCCAAGTTTCATTATATTGTATTCTATATAAGTAAGTTAAGGAACATTCCTTACTAAGTGAAAACCTCATATTTTTTGTCACTACAACACTGAAGAGTTTTGTAACTGAAACGCATTAAAAAAAATTTTGTTTATATGATAATTAAAGCAAAAACTCAGCATGTAATGTTTTATTGTTTGAATATAAATAATATATATCTGGTAAAGCAAGATTTTTTTAAACTCTATGCAGGCTGGGTAATTTTTCATGCTTTTGTTGTCATCAGCTGACTTTTTTCAAAAATAACTTTTCCAAAATTTCTTTCAGGAACACATTAGTATCAGAGTGTCAGTGTCAAACCGTTTGGATCCAGATCAGGACCAACTTTCAGTCGGTCTTGATCTCGGTCCAGTTATCAGCAGATGATAAAAGTAGTCTCTCCCTTCCACTGATTTATTCAAGAAGGGTTGTTGTCAGTTACAAGCCAAAGTATGTGCACAAATCACTGGTTAACCGCTTGCTCAAGCCTGCCCCGGAAAAAGTGTGGTTAAGTGAACTGACCGTCCCGCAATGACCATAGCTGTTGACATGGGACGTAAAGCAACAAAAAAAAAAAAAAAAAAAAAAAAAAAAAAAAAAAAAAAAGAAGCAATGAAAGAGGTAACTACTGGCTACTGGGTAATTTTTCATGCTTTTTGTCATCTGTTCCAAATCAACTTTTTCTGAAAATTCTTTCAGGAATATCATCAGAGTGTCAAACAGCTTGGATCTAGATTATGACCGACATTTAGTCGGTCCTGATTTAGGTCCAAGCTGTTTGCAAAGGTTGTCAGCAGACAAAAAAGTCCCCAACTAGCAAAAAAAGAGTTAAATATGGAATTTGGTTGTAGATATGGAATTTCAGAATTACAATCTGGACATAAGTGATTTTATGAATGCTGAATTAATGATAAAATGCCAAAAAGTTAATGTTATTAATCATTATGCACAATGCCATCTTAAAAACCTGTTTCATGCACAGCCTCTCAAAATAACAAAATCTGAACAAAATTATAAACTCTGGCCCATAGGCTATAAAACTTTGTCATGCTTAACTTAGTAGCTCAGCATGAAATTCAACTGCTCATTGAAAGTAAAATACTGAAAAATAACATTTTATTCCTTGCTTAAAGCACTCAACTGTAGTATTTATCCAGTGCATACTTATTAAAATGCTAATGGCATGTTAATGTTGGCATTTTAACATTTATGAGCATGATAAATGTCATGTTCAGTTAATCAGTTTAGTTGAGCATGAAAAGTTTCATGACCTCAGGCCAGGTTACATTATACCATCTCGTTTTCATGTTACATTTAAGCATTTTCAGTTGATACTAAAGCCTTTTGACTTGATTTGATACCTTTGTTATTCCCATCTCATTCCATATAAAAACGTTTTCTTTTTTTCTTCAAGTTTCTTAATACATTCAGAATACAGTATTTTCAAAATACGGATTTACCCTTAAATATGAAAATTACACTAAAATATGGAATTTATCCTTAAATATGGAAATAACCCTTAAAGATGGAATTTACCATTGATTTTGTTTGAATTGATTCTTTACGTCCCACCAACAATCTTTCAGTTATAAAGGGACCGGTCTTCTTGGGTTGAACCAGTACTAAGCTAGGATCAATGTTCTTGCTCAAGGACGCAATGCAGTGACGCCTGTGAGGCTCGAACCCGCGGCCCCTCAGTCTAGAGTCAAGCAATCTACCACTGAGCCTGGTGACTGCGCTCTCTAAAATTTACCATTTTTATATATGTAATTTACCCTTAATTATAGAATTTACCTTGAAGATGGAATTTATCCTTGAATATAGAATTTACCCTGCAATATGTAAATTACCCTCAATATATAAGTTACCCTTAAATATGGTAGTTACCCTTAAAGATGGAATTTACCATTGAATATGGAATTAATTTAGCCTAAAATATGTAATTTACCCTAACATATGGAAATAACTCATAAAGATGTAATTTAACACTGAATATGGAAGAATTTCTAGCGATAAGGCGAGCAATCTTCCTAAACGAGACGTTCGTTTTATTTTGTTGAAATAACGACTGGAGAAACTAGGCACATTCAACAAATGTATATAGACGAGCCGTCGATGCACCATTGCCCCCAATTTGTATATTTAAAACGGGTTTTCCTTCATGCATGTAATAACTCTACTTCTTATTGAACGAGAATTTATTTCGATCATCAACTGTGCTTGTTATTCAGTAACGTATATAGACCGTTAAACAGGGAACCACGCTATGTACAGTAAAATTTATATGTTTGTTCCAACATAAATATTTATGAATCTATACTCACGACAATATTACATTATGCTACCCTCTATTCCCCAGAATGACGCCGACTTAATTACCAGCCGTGACGAACCGCCGATATGAACACAGACATGTAGCCCCGTGTAAATCAATCACAATAAAAGCATGCATTTGGTAAACTGATACCTGTAAACTTCCTCTTTTGCGAGAAAACATACAGAAAAACAGATATGCGGGGAGGTGGGACGCATGCTATAAGCTTGCCCGGGCCTCATCGTAATATTGTTGTGAGTATAGATTCATAAATATTTATGTTGGAACAAACATATAAAATTTATATCATCTAACTCACGACAATATTACATTATGCTAGATTTTATCTTTCTGGATGGTGGGAAAAATCTGTAAATGAATGGAATAACTAAGTCAAAAGATCGACTTACCATTCAACATAGGGTTACAATATTCAGCTCGGCAATCAACAACGTAAACAAAATCTGTGTTTGACAACAACAGAACGTTTTGGTGTCATACAGGCTGGTACAAAGCCCGGTTGCCATCATAGAACAATTTGAAGGATTGAAAGCAAATGCTGTTATCTCCAACAAACTGTTGAGCCGAATTCCCAGAAAAAAATCATGATAAAAGGATAAAGATCCTGTTGAACACAAATTTCCTGAATGTCCGCCATTTTGTATGAAGAAATCACATGGATGGCTATCATTGGTGAAAAAATAATCACCGTGCACACCAGAAAATAAGGTTCAAGAATGTTGCGCTCAAGAAACATTCAAGAAGAAAACTATTATCAGGCAGAATAAGACTAATAGAAGCAGGTTTTCAATAAAACCAGTAATCAGGTTTTGAATAAAAACCAGTAATCTAACGATAGAACCTGTTAAAAGGATTTATCGAACGCCAAAAGCCAGATAAAACTGAATCCACAGAACTTGTTCAACCAAATACTTGAACTCAAGTTCTAAGCACATGAGCACAGTAAGGCTAGGAATCAGACTGACAAAGGCAAAACGTAATGTCTACCATCCATGCACGTAGTACGTAGGAAGGCATAAACAGAGTCTAAAAGCTCATTAGAAGGTCAAAAGCTCATTAGAGCTTATGTTCTCTGTTTGCTGACATGCCGTCTAACTTATCTACTATCCATCTAGATATAGTAGAAACCAATATCCCTATTATATACCTCAAAATAGATAAGAAATATTCCTATCTCAAGGTAAGTAAGGAAGAAGGCAAAGATCAGGAATGGATACCATCAAGTGCCACACCTGACCCAGGACACAATTCCCAATACATAATACCAGGCACAAACTGGAAAATAAAAATGTCCTTGCCAGAATATAGAGCAGGGATCTAAATGGGAACACCTGCTACTGATAGCCTTAATCTTGGAAGAAATGTAATACAACCAAAATATGTTGGTTGAAAATACACTTAACCAGAAGAGACCGATAATCAAAAATGATCATCACTGAATCTCTAGCCAAGAGGCAAATCAGAGACTTATTCTGTGTAATGCACTTAAGTCTCAGAACAAGAAGACAAAAGAAATATTGACTTCTTGACAGGAAAAAACCCCAGGGAAGAGCACAAGGAAGTGCAACCTGGTTAGAAAGACTCTCCAACCTCATATCTGATTATATCAGAGAGAGCTGGATGAAGAGACTTACTGAAGACAATGAATACTTCATCAAGTATCTGTCTAAATCTAACTTCCCATCAAAAAGGAAGAAGAAAATCTGTCAAAAACATAACAGATGAAACATTGGGTATATCTCCCGCTGGAGAACCAGACGATACCACAGTCATATCAGAAAAAGAATAAGACTGAGTGAATAGCTTGAAGCACAGATTCTCTCTCGGCAGATTATGCAAAAAATGCTGCCTAAAAAGAACTCCTTGCAGCACAGCCAAGTGTGCAAGCAGTCCAGAAGGAATACCGCAATGAGTCAGGGACAACAATCCGCCTGAGGGAGTCCAGACTTCTGATGCAACCAGCAGAAAAACAGGACTGTAAAAACAGATGACATTCCAGCATGTATAATAATTGGAAAAAACAAGCAAGTTCTTCTCCAAATATCATTACCTCCCACGAAGGGACATGCTGACCACTGTCCAAGCCTGTGATAGTGCAATAGAAATGGAAAAATGGAAGTCAATTGTTAGACTGTGGTATACAGGCTTAAGTGAGGGACTTCCAGAATACGAGAATCGAAAACAGAGTGTCCTATATAAGGTCGACTCTGTGATCTACCGTTCATAAAATTGAATAGGTAAAAAATTCAATTCCATGGAACAATACAGGCCATGAGCCACAAAGCATTCATGCACCAATCTACCTGATTGATAACCAAGAATGTCAAGGAACTTGACCAGGCCCCCCCTTCTTGTTAAGAAAACACTACTGAAATATTATCTGCTGACAGTAATACATAACAGTAGTAATATTCATAAGAAAGTTCTTCAGAGAGACTGACAACTCTGAATAAAAGGCCATAAATGTATTGTTCCATCCAAGGAACAGACCATTGGCCAGGAACTAAAAGAGCACCCAGATGGGTCCCTCAGTCAAGATACTTGTGTCCATGAAATAGACAAGTCTGAGGGAGGCCTGCCTGAAAGCTCAATGATTTACAGGGATTCCTGACTGAACCAAAGACCTCGGGACAAGAAAAATCCCATGATGGTCTGTTTGGTATCAAAAAGACTTGAGGGCCACAGCAGCAATGCTTGACTGGTCTGCCATTTGACAGAAGTCGAGCAATGGACTCCAAACGGCCTAAGAGAGAATAGATCTCAGTCTGAACAAGATAGCAATCTCTGAGTGTGAGTGTTTATGTAAACATCCCACCAACACATAAGGACATGTGGAGACTGGACTATGGCTAAAGTCTCATCCTACAGAAGGAGGAGCCGGGGATCAAATTGGAACCCCTTATTAGGAGAGTAGTTTGTACTACTACACTGCACTAGCTCCTAAAATATTCTCAGAATAATTGAAAAAGTCTCATGCACCTTTCTATAGACAAGCCTGAGACACCCTATCTACACAGAGCACATTCTCAGAAAGAAAATATCTGAATGGAAACCAGCACTGCTTATCCCAATTGGAAACAATTTCCAGGGACAGAATCGAACTAAGTTCTTGAGGTATAGAACTTGAACAGATAGGACAAGACCACTGGGCTGGATGATAAAATGCATAAATCAAGCAAGTCCAGAAGAAAGCTCATACGTGTTTCCATAAAGAAAGACGTACAGGGCCCAAAGATCCACTAAAGGAAATAAAGTATGCCTTCCACTGAAGGAAAACATGAATTGGCAAAAAGTTGGGAGAGATCTGAAACTGGTCTCCATCCTCCCAACCTTGTGAACCAGAAAAACAGCTATAATAGCTGCTCTTCAGATGAAAGAAGAAACTGGTTCTATGGATGTCTGTCCAGCATGGATTCTACTTCTACAGAAGTTGAATCTTCTCTGGACCTGAATGTGTTACGCTCAAAAATGAGGAATAACCTGACATCTGGAATGGATACACAGATAAACAATAGTATCTTGTACCCATATCTCTAGAACAGACTTTGATCACATGTCTGATGGTTACCAGGCATACTAATATTACAATCTGTCATCAGTAAGTATGACTGGCTGACTGAAAGTACTAGTCTGCGCCGCAAGACTCCAAAGAGTCTGGGTAAGCCTGAGCCAATGGGAATCCCTAATAGATTCTCAGATCCCAGGGATTTCTCTTTTCTCTAATAATAGAAAAGAATTACTGCAACATAATGCAGTGGCACGTAGTACTATAGAAACTTCCCAATAGATTTGGCCACATCAAAATTTAAAACCCAACCTTGGGTTATAGACTCAATAGGCTGAACCTAAAGGAACATCCAAGGAACACTGCAGAGAAGGAGTATCCAAGGAACACTTGCCCAGAAATGTGTTACCTCTGGTAAGTGAAGGTCCATAGCGAAACATACTAAAACGTCAGAATTGCCACAGCAATTGAGCTAAGACCTGAAAAAGCGTACGCACCTCAACAAACTTAGATTGTGAGGAAGTAGAAGAATTCAAAGCAGACAGTGTTCCAATCAAAACATGCCTGCACAAATTGTGTGAAAACTAGCCATAACTAATTTCCCCAGCCTTCAAGTGTAACTGAAAACCATAAAAATTCGAAGTGACACACCTTGCATACAGTGGTGGTTCACTTCATAATGGCCAAGAAGGAAACCTGCCGGATGCCTTCAATAAATAAAGTCCAATGAGGACATTAAATAGGATTATTAGGACTAGCCCCTTGAATCCTAAATAAATTTTGAATATAACAACCAAAATAAAACTGCTCTGAGGAAGAGCTGGTTGGATAATGATTTTGATCTCAATCAAAAAGTACCCAAAACCAAAGCCCCTAATAAGTTCATCTTGTACCACTTCAATGCAAGATGAATCCCACACAAGTGTGAGTGTCTTGACAGACAGTGGCATTTTTGAATCTTGGTTTTATACAGAGAAAACCTAATTCAAGTATTGGGTGCTGAATTCTCAGAAGCCAATTTCATAAGATGCAAAGATACCCATGTACCCTGAACAGAAGCAGACTGCTTGTTCAGTGGGTCTGGATCCGGAGCCTTATGTGAAATCTCTATCTCACATTCTACCAACGCAGAACAGGAGCGAGAACAATTCTTGTTACCAGAAAAAAAATCAAAATTCTTCAGTCAATAACTCTATAATGTACGGTTGTACACGGTGTTTCCGTTGTACACGGTAGTAAAATTCACCAGTCAAGTGAATGGGAATTTATTTATCCTGTCGTACGTACCGTATGAGTTAGAAGAATAAAGGGTCCGAGCAGGACCAGTGGCCTCTCAGACCAATGTGCCCCGAAAAGAGCATATAAGCCGTGTAGGCTCGCTCTTCCGCTCGCTCACTGCGGGTATATAAGCCTACTGCCTTTACCCTGTGAGCTCTAGCATTTAAATAGCTACACCCGCTTGCCGTCGCTCGCTCGAGGCGGACGGCCAAGGCTTTGCAAGAGCCATATGGTTTGCGCGAGCCATAGGCTAGGCACCAAACCAGAATTCGATACTGAATGAGATCGATGACTGTTCGATAGAACGGTATCAAAAAAGAGAGAACGCAAACGTACACTCTTATAACCCTCGTTCGCTCGCTCGTACCAGGGGCTGACTTTACTAAAAAGAGTCCCTTCTCGTACGGCGCTCGCTCGCACAGCAGGCCGTGGGAGCGATAGCGGAGGACCGTTGGCGGCTATGGCTAAGTCCAATCGCTAGCGATGGCCACAAAAAGAGCCAGAACTTGATCTTGAAAAATAAGAACAAGGCTCAAGGAAGTACTAAGCGGGAACTACCGCGGTATGCCACAGCTTTGAGAGCGCAAGGCTCTAGCAAGCCAGTCAGTACTACCAGACAAGGAACGATGGGACCGCTTCGAACGAGAGCGGGAGCCATGGACCCTATCATGGTGTCGAACGGCCTGGCGTCTCAAGGGTGATTGAGAACGTGCAGGCCGCTGGTTATCCGAAATTCATCAGATTCCCTTCGACATGCAGACTGAAAAGAATTTCCAGTACCATTACAAGTAGTGGAAGATTCAGAAAGAGGAGCCCCCAGGTTTGAACCAGCGGTCAAAGCCAGGGAGGAAGGAATTTCCACATCACTGACGGTTAGGTCAGAGACAACAGAAGTCTCGTTATCCTCTTGCGAGGTAAGGAGAACTCCCTAGAAAAACCCTCCGACTGCACCACTTCTCCAGTCATGTATAAGTTTCTCCGTTTAGACAACTTAGAAATGGCTTAGACCACGTCAAAGTTGACCAGGAGGAGCAACCATAGCATGGATTGTTCTAAGAACAATCACTGCAAGAATGGCTGTCCCAATCCGCTAAGAATTGGGAAAATCCATTCAAAAAACTTACCTAAGCACCGACGGAGAATTTCAGTAATTCTGAAATAAATGTCAAATTAAACAATATGTTAATAATTAAACAGCATGGTACAAAGTCAAACCAAAAATGTTTGGAACGTAATCTGGGGAACAAATGAGCTGCTCGAGCCAAGGATACATTAAAGTCTTGAGAAAACTCAAGATACGTCCTTTCGCCATTACAGCGCCGAGCAAAAGAGGAAGCTTACAGGTATCAGTTTACCAAATGCATGCTTTTATTGTGATTGATTTACACGGGGTTACATGTCTGTGTTCATATCGGCGGTTCGTCACGGCTGGTAATTAAGTCGGCGTCATTCTGGGGAATAGAGGGTAGCATAATGTAATATTGTCGTGAGTAAGATGATATAAATCTATTTATACAGTTGATGTATAATAAAAACGACCATCTTGCAAAGTGGTCTATTTTTGTCAGATATTTAATGTATTCTTTAGCCTATACAACCCCTTTCCCCCCCTAGACCCAAGACGCCATTTACATATGTTATATATTTGTATACCGACATTTAATTGTCCAAAGGGCATCTTTGGTCTAGGGGGGGAAAGCATCTAAAAACAAACTGAAAGACACCAGTTTCATCTTTTCAATGACAAACTTCACAATTTTAAGTATATTTCGTATGCATGCGCAGAATGAATACCGCAAAGTTTTGGAATGAAGGGCACTTATATCCTTAATATTTTAGCACTTTTACTTTTTGAAAAACCTGCAAAGGATTTACTAAAACTATCGTCTAAACGGCACCCAGTCTAAAGACGTAAAATGAGGGGTTGGAGTAGAAGGTGCAAGTTTTCACAACTTTGTAAATGATGGATCGCTTTGAAACCTATTTTGATGCTTTCTATGCATATTTTACTACCGAAATAGTCCAATTTTTAAAATATAAGGGCAATTTGAAAATTTAGGTTTTGTAATCATGTCAACTAGGGAAAATATACGCCTTATCGCTAGAGCTCCTTTAGAATTTACCCTTAAATATAGCATTTACCCTTGAAGATGAAATTTATCCTTAATTATGGAATTTACCCTTGAATATGGAATATACCCTTAAATATGGAATTTACCCTTAAATATGGGATTTACTCTTAAATATGAAAATTACCCTTAAAGATGGAATTTACCATTGAATATAGAATTTACCCTTAAGGGTGAGTCTAAATACCACAGACCACCACAGACCACCACAGATCACCACAGACCACCACAGACCACACCACAGACCAAAAATTTAAAGTAGTAAAATGTGAAAAATTATGAAATTTTAGAGTTTTAGATCAAGATTGCCAAACATCGTAACACCACAGACCACTAGTTCTATAATATAGAATGTTTGCATTCCTATTTAATAACTCATATTTTTATTTTTTGATTTGATTTTTTTCATTTATTATTTATTCTTATATTTTTCTATTATTGCTGAATATTCAACAATAATAAAAAAATAAATGTCAGTATAAATATGTAAAAAATAAATTTCAGAATACCTGATCTCTCATATTACGGGAGTACACAGGCCTCACTTCAGATCAAAACATATTTTTCCACAGACCAGCAAAGAACACAAAAAATATTAAATGTAAAAAAATAGAATATGCATTCAAAATAATTACAACTTTTTTTGTATTTTTTTTTTTATTTATATTGACCTATATCGCCAAATTTAGAAGACGAAAATGATGAAACAAGTTGCATTTTTTTTTCCTAACAAATGATTTGGAAGTATGTGAAATTGACATTGTTATGCTATGAAACGTAAAAGCAATTAACAAAACAAAACATTGAAGAATCCGCATATCCAACAAATTCAAATCACCACAAACCGCTGAAGACACAAAATGCATTTCATCAGATTCAGAATAGATTTAATAGCAGTAAAATGTAACAATGTTCAAATTCAAGTGAGAGATTTCCATTTAGAAGATCTGAGATGATATAAAAAAAAATTAAGTACAATTTTATCAAATATATAAGTTGTTTGAAAGTAGAAAATTGCCTGATCATCAAGCTTCAAGTTATGATCAATATTTACCCATTGTAATGTCTCAATGTAATATGATCAAACTTCAATGTAAGGGAATCACCTCAAGTTATTTATTTAAAAAAAAATGCCCCCACCCCCACTCTAACTTTTATTACTGGAAAAAGATGAAAAATACTCGGCCATGTTTAAAGGACAATGAAATTTTAGTGCATATATTTGCCCTTTTTTTGGTCTTAACCCTTGTCTTGCTAAGCACAGAATTATCTTTTAATGTAAATGCTGTAGATCCAGATTGACTCTCTGATTGAAAATACATGCTTACAACTGGAATGTTGCAGGTTAATAGGATAAAAATTGCAGGAGTGTAGTATGTAGAAATATTCAGCATGACAAGGGTTAAAAAGTTAAAATGTAATTTGAGTTTTTTAGAATTTCATTACGAAATTATTTTGGAAAAAATAATTGGAAAATTATATAAGAGAAGCATTGCACAATTATTCATATGTTTATACAAAATTTATCATTTGACGTTACTGTTATTCAGTGGATAAGGTCATGTTATAAATAATGTTAAACCCACAAGTTACATAGCATTTTCGGTGGGAACAAGTAACCTCATGTTGATGTCTTTTACAACAATACAAATTTTCATGGAAATAAACAAACTTTAGAAGGCAATAGTCTTTGAAAGGTCATCTTAAACTCGTGATCATTTCATATTAAACTTATTACCTCGCCAAAGGCTTGTTTAATAAATTTCATATGAAATGATCACTCGTGTAAGATCCTCTATGTATACTCAAACAGAGATGAGATATTAAAAATAAAAAATAAAAAGAGAGCATGCATTTTCATATGCTTGACACCTATACTTATACAGCTATGGAATATTAATTGAATGCTTCTAATATCTGTGCTGTGATGCAAATTTCTATACCCTGTATCATCAATATTATTTAATTTTTCCTGTTTTTTTTTTGGCTCTTTTCATCCTTATTAAATACTTGTAGCCTATGGACATTTTGGGGTTTTTTGTTAGGTAATATTTTTATTCTGAAAAGATGCATTTGTTTCTTAGTGCTGTCAACAAAGGTAGTAGGACACCCATCGATAAATTAAATGCCCAGTTCTAGATAACTTTTCATTCTATGTACATAGCCTTATAACCTTCCCTCCCCCCCCCCCCCCCCCACGCCACACAGACACACACACACATACACTTAGGTTAGGAAATTGGCTCTTTGCTGTGATAATCAGCTATACAACCAGATATGCTGCCATCTGTTGCATACATGTATAATTGTCTCTGGGAAGTATCACATACTTCAAGAGAAAAATATAATATTTTTCTAAATGTAAATACTTTGTCCACTCAATAACTGCACTGTGACAAAAAGTGATTCCATACTTATCTGAATAAGAAAAAAAACAACATTATTTGCTATAATTTTTCAAACAAATAGAAATGAAATGACATAAGCATTCCATTAAAATTGCATTGGCTACCAAATTAGCTTAAAATGATTTGATCTGTTAAAATTGAAATAAAATATTTTTATGCTGTAATAAGTTAATTGCTCTTATGGATTTAGTAACAACTTATACAAATATTATTGAATTTTCCTGTTTTTTGCTGGCCCTGATCATCCTCATTAAATACTTGTAGGTATTAATTATGGGCTGTTAATTAAATTATCATAAATTTAATTATAATCATGGTAACATCAGTAAGGTGCTAATTATTCATCTGTATAAAGATCCTTGAGATAACTGTCCAAATGGCCTATAACTGATAAGCACAGCATGCCCATCAGCAGATTATCTAGCCATTAATCCATTGTGGGCTGGAAACCCCTAAACAGGTAAATTGGCAAACAGTGAAGACACAGATGAAATGCTGCATAATGTGCTCTCTGCTTACCCCAGAGAAAGAAATTCACTTTTTTAAAAAAATTATAATCTGTCACCCACCAATACATACAATGGACCATCCTGACATAACTGTATCAAACTTTATGGAAAATTCCATTGGTCTGAAAAGGGTTAATTGATTTTTAGAAACAACAGAATAGAAAGTTTACAGGAGTAAATCTTTGTTCACATCTCAATGAATAAGCCTTTCAGAAATTTTGCCAATTGGTTTTTAACATTGTTCGATCATTTTAAGATGGATCGTTCAATGTTCTAAAGGTCTAATCTATAAGCATTGTACCTTTCAAACCATTTTCAGAAAGGTTGGTTACATGTGAGGCCTTGTAGTGGATGGTCTAATCTATAAGCATTGTACCTTTCAAACCATTTTCAGAAAGGTTGGTTACATATGAGGCCTTGTAGTGGATGGTCTAATCTATAAGCATTGTACCTTTCAAACCATTTTCAGAAAGGTTGGTTACATATGAGGCCTTGTAGTGGATGCAACTTGCCTTGTTCAATCCCTGGCTTCTCCAGTCTGTTGGATGAGATTAAACCTTTGCCTCTTCACCATATGACCTTAGCTGTTGGTAGGATGTTAAACACACACACACACGGAAAGTGAACCCTATTCTAATCCCTTTTCACCCATTCCCATTTTGCCTGCTCTGAAGTTTTACACTGCTCCCTATTCGCCTACTCTAGCTGTGTTTTATGTGCTTTTTAAGTCATCGGGGGTAAGGCCAGAGTTTTTTAATTTTTCGTTTTACAGACCCGACCGACCCGAATTTTCGAAAATTGAAAAAAAAATAAAAGTACTTTTTTTCAATTTTATTTTTCGTGTTCGCTCCGACTCGCCCAAAAAAACGTGCCCGTAAGTTCCGTTTTTTAGTTCGTTACATAAATTTACCAATACCAGTTTCACTTCGTTGGTTCCCGTTGTGAAAATATTGATTGTTCCTCAAAGGCCGTAGTCAGGGACGCTTTTCCCGAAAGTCGGGAACCAGGACAGTCGAAGACACACCTCCACAATCATCCAATCAGTAGCTGTTATTTACGGGTCAGAAAACCGGCAAAGATAAGAAGTCGAGACTTAGTTTTTTCGTTATTTAAAGCCATATTTGATAGTGCTGCATGAAATTAGTACGAGTAAGTTAAAGGAATTAGTTATTGTTGTACATTTCAGCTGCATTTTTCGCGCATTTCGCCGTACTTTTTGCAGTTCAGTGATGTAGACTGGGGTTGTACATGCCTTTCAGATCGTGTCCGACCTGGGGAAGTTGTATGTTTAACTGTCATCTGAATGCAAACGCTAGAGATCGAGAAAATTTTAAAGTGGCCTTTTGTTACCACATCCCCTGGGCATATTTCTAGGCCGAAGAGTTTGTCCCCAAAGCAATGTTTGGTGAGCTACAAGAGCAAAACTGCAAGTGATACCTTGTAAAAGCAGAAAATGCCATTGGACATAAATACCTTTCTATAAGATAGTCATAGTGTACCATGAATATTTTATAAAATGAAATTTTATTCATATTTTGATGAAAAAACACAGTTTTCACAAATATTTCTTGTCATTTGTATCCACTGCCCCCTCCACCTACAAGGATAGGTGGCGATAATGACTTTTCAAAGCCTTGCGGCTGCCCTGTGCCTTTGGGGACAAGCTGATGCTAACAACCCTGCTCTTAGTCCCACCCTACACAACAAAGAGGTAAAACCCTGACACCTTTCCCTGGCACTGCTGGGACAATCAAAATGTATTGCCATTGAAGCATCTTAGTTCCATTGTCCGTATACTATTAAAGGGGGGGGGGGGGGGGGGCAGTAGATACCAATGACAGGTGCCTTAAGCTGAATAGAATTTGTTTATTCCTTTCACACTGCCACATAGTCTGAGGTGGAGGAATGCATAGCTTGACCATATTCTGGCTGGCCATGTCTGTGTAATGAACACTCCCTTTCAAACTGCATTTAATACACAAAACTTTTTAGTCCGTGCAATATGCAGCAATTTTCAAAAACAGTATTAAAATTGATAATTTTTATATGAATTTTTTTTTAGCTCACCTGAGCCAAAGGCTCATAGGTGAGCTTATAGGATACTCATGGTCCGGCCGTCGTCGTCTGTCGTTCACAATGCTCAGTATAAATTAGCTTTAGCAACTTGTTCTGGTGTTCAGAATATTAGGATAGTTATGCAAAGGTTTGTTTCAAATTGGCAATGTGTTTCAACAGTGTTCTATAAAAAAACTATGGAAAAGAAGTTGATCTTTTTTCTTCTTCCTCGACCTTTACATCTGATATGTCCGAAAAAAATTTAGCCGACCTTGATTTTTTTTTTTTTTTTTTTTTTCGTCCTCCGGCTCTCACATCTGGCCGAAAAAATCTGTAAAACAAAAAATAAAAAAACTCTGGCCTAATTATTTCTCATTGTCAAATTATTCTATTTTTATGTAACATTAAATTTATATATTGAATTGAAATAAATAATACTTTAAAAACAATAACATATCTTTACCTAGGAGCCAAACATCCAGAGTTTAAAATATGGGGAGGAGCTTCAAAATCAGTGTTTGTTGAAGTGGTTATTAATCTTTCAACATCAATCTCTCAGCTGTTTATATAACAATCTGTATCCTGCATTGTGACGAGGATACACCAGAAAGCTTGATTAAAGTTTAGCCAGCATAAAAGTTGTCTGCACTTCTAGTCTGCTGCATACATTCAAATGCACTTCAGACTAGATTTTATTCAAGAAAGACAATGTTACAGAGGAGCAGTCTGACATTGGTCCATATTGTTTGCAATATAAGCTACATAACTTAAGATCATCAACAGTAAGCTACAAGAATATCAACAGACGAAAAGCGGCTAAATAATGGTTCATTAGAAGAAAAAAACGTTAAATTATGTGAACTGCATAACAGTTATCTAAATTTAAACCATGCATACATGTATTTGTGTTTTGTAAAACAGATGTGTAAGTTTTAAACCAAATTAGGTGGCAGCTGAACTGCCACCCCTTATGGTATAAACTTACGCTTATTTTCAGGCAATAAACAATCCTCGGTAAAACATTTTTCTGTGATAAGTAATTAATATTTTTACCTGTAATTAGGTGGCAGCCGAACTGTCATCCCTTGGTATAACTGTCCTATTAAAACAATATGAGGTCAAACACATTCCAGTGATAAATCTTAAACCTTTCTACCTGTTATTAAGTGGCAGTTTTAAACCAAATTAGGTGGTAGCTGAACTGCCACCCCTTATGGTATAAACTTACACTTATTTTCATGCAATAAACAATCCTCGGTAAAACATTTTCCAGTGATAAGTCCCAAACATTTCTACTTGTTATTAAGTGGCAACTGAACTGCCACCCCTTTTGGTATAAACTTTCCCACTTAAACAATATGAGGTCAAACATTTTCCAGTGATAAATCCTTTACATTTCTATTATATATCTATCTGTTTTAAGGTGCCCTTTTGATATAAACTAAAACTTCTTTCATACTCAAACAAAATGAGGCCAAGCATTTTCCAGTGATAAATTCTTAACATTTCTTCCCGTTATTAGGTGGCAGTTGAGCTGCCACCATTTTTGTATAAATTTTTGTAGTAAAATGATATGAGGTTAAACATTTGCCGGCGATAAATCCTTAACATTTCTACCTGTCATTAGGTGGCAGCTGATCTGTAATCCCTATTGGTATAAACTTACACTTACTATCATACTAAAGCGATATGAGTTCAAACCTTTTCCTGCGATAAATTCTTAACATTTCTACCTGTTACTAGGTGGCAGCTGAACTGCCATCATTTCGGTATAAACTTACATTTACTTTCCTACAAAACAATATGAGGTAAACATTTTGAGGGGATATATCCTTAACATGTATACCTGTTATTTGGTGGCATCTGAAATGTCATCTCTTTTTGGTATAAACTTACACTTATTTTCGTACTAAAGCTGAGATAAAAAAAATCCAGTGACAAGTCCTTAACATCTCTACCTGTTTCAGTGTTGCTGTAATCTAGATTGTGACAATGGAATAAAACATTGCGTTTAAACCAAGTATTTTAACTTCCAGTTTCCCAGGGAGCACACTGTATAAACAATTCATCTTGCAATATTTTGATGACCGTTGACATAAATAAATAGTTGCTGCTGCAGAGGTGGATTTAATGTTAAGAATTACTAGAGTCTAGTAAGGCAATTGGCGTCTGTCCAATAGGTATCTTGTTCTTTATCCATTTTAAATTAGCAGGTGAAACAGGAAAATTGAAAAACTTAAGAGTAGGCAAAATGGGACAAATCTGATTGGCAAAATGAGAGTTGGCAAAATGGGACCAAATCGACCCTATTTTAGCCATTCCATGTGAGACAGGTCATTGACATAGCTCAAATTAATCCATATCTCACATGGAAAGGAACTTAAAAGACAACACAAGCGAAATATATGGGTCAGCTCATGAATTTTGGATACTTATTGCTTATGCTTAAAGTCATGATTTAAATATGCATGCTCAGCTATCTCAAGCGGGCTAAAGGTCTAAATTTTGGACTAAGTCTATCTACATCCATACTTAGTGTGCTTGAGCATTTGTTGCTTGATTTGTACTGTGATATTATACTGTCTAGAAGTTGATAAGTTGTCCGGTAAAGAATGGTGTCTTTGAAGTGTAATATAAATTAAAAATGCGTTGGAATCTTTTTAGATGACATCATAGACAGAACTCATGCTAAGAATCAAGGTCTGCATTTTGCATCCAATATCATAATTGTGCAGTTAAACAAGGTTGTGGCTATATGATCTGCAGGTGAATAAATTAAACCAAGTGGTATTAATATCTAGGTGTAAATTAGAGTCCTGCTAAGTACAGGTGCCCATGGCATTGGCATAAAATTTCTGGTTAATCAGTAAATTGATCCTTTCAATCTTATTCTGATTGCATTTCAAATATTTTTTCCCCTTTTGTTTCATAGGAGTATGATAATCAGACAGTATTTGCATCAGCATTCATGGACTCTTATAAATTTAGAAATTTGTGACCTTCAATTTCTAAAATTCAAAGATTTTTTAATTCCTTGCCCTTAACATTTGATTTGCTGAAACTGGTTCCTTATTCAAATCGTATAAATACATATGGGTCACAAATATATAATATAATTTCAGAAAGAGTAACAGATTTATTTCATACACATTATTAAATCTTAAAGGAAAAAATGTAAGTTGAACATAATGCATATACTTTCACTGGTGAAATATAATATATGTTTGTTTGTTTTTCACAAAACAAGTGAATATAACATTTATGGAAAACTGCTATGATTTTTGTTTTCATTTGGGCAAAGGAAAATTTACAAAATATTTCATTGATTTACAAGTACATGAAATGATGAATGTCCAGAAAAAAATTATTTGTTTCTACTCATGAAAATGTCTTTTATTCATAAATAAAAATGTTCTATGATCTGTAGTATATATCTTTTGAATAGCTCTATCAACCCATTGTAAAATTACTTACCTGCAATTGAAAATACAGTTTTGATTAAAAGTCATGACTGCCATTTTGACTGATATGACTGAAATATTCTTCTTTGGAATGACAATAAAAGTTAATGAAGGGGCAAATTCATGCTGAAATAAAAAGATCTGCCATAAGGTTTCACAATTCAAGTGATTTGGAAATGTAATGCTTTTTTCTGGAGGTTGAACTTATACTCTCACAAATACTCTATGCAAAATATTCACAACCTATTTCCTGGCAAAAGAAGAGCAAATGTTGGGCCTGTTCGACCCATATCTATATTAAATAGATCATCAATTCTAAATGCATTTATTCTTTTTGGGACAGTCTTATTAATTTCAAAGGGCTGCAGGTCACTTTTTCCAAATTATATACTTCATTATATGCCCCTGATTATGTACCTCTAGGTCTATACCTGTATCATCTTCACCAGCGAAGGTTTTCTTCGTATCTACGTTCGACAAACCCTTCGCCTCACGACCCTCAAACTTAATTATTAGCGCAGACGAATCGACCAATGAAAACACCAGGAAGGATTTTTTCGATAATCCCTTCCTGCCAATCAGATTATATGTAGCAGTTTATCGGCATCTTATAAGCACCTCCTGCTAATTCTCTAAAGTCCAGATAAGCAAAGATTTTGGTCGTAAAATTATTTATTTTTCTTCTATAATTAAGTTCAAAATTATGATATATGGGTGCTCAAAATAACCATCTTAATGTGACAGTTCTTTTGAGCACATTAAACGTACATTTTAGATGTTAAATAAGAAAACTGCATGTAAATTAATCACGCCGTCTTATCTGGAGGCCTGGTGTTTATCGATTTTTTGCACTGCTTTGTGATTGATCATATTAATTGTTGCTATTTTGGCTTATGACGTATTCAATCGGAGAAAATCAAAGCTGTGAGGCCAAGGGTTAGATTAGACAATCGCAACCCTTGGTAGGACAAGATGTACCTGTATGAATTAATGCATATTTTAAGACATTGACATTCTTAAAATTAAAAGAATAGTTCCAAGATAAGCATGAGAATATAAATTAAAACTTATTCCAAATCTTCTCAAAGATTTTGCATTAAAGGTGAAATTAATTTTATTACTAAAATTTCAATGTCAGTGAGCCATTTAAAATGGCATTTAGCCACTGGAAAGGTGCAGGGGAGGGGGAAATAAATATGAATGTGATGAAAGGAAGTACAAAACAGTGAACATAAGATCAGGAAGACAAATACTCTATATACCCCTTTCGGGAATTATAATGAATTGCATTTTATGTCTTCAGCAGTTTGTGATGATTTGAATTGTTATATTGTTGGATGCGGAATCTTCAATGTTAGTTTTGTTAATTACATTTACGTTTTATACATAACAATGTCTTTCCATATACTTCCAAATCATTTGTTAAGACATAAAAATGCAACTTGTTACATCATTTTCGCCTTCTAAATTTTGCGATAAAGGTCTCAATATAACTGAAAATACAAAATAAAAAATACATAAGTTGTAATTATTTTTAATGTATATTCTATATTTTATTTAATTTTAATATTTTTCGTGTTCTTATTGGTCTGTGGAAAAAGTATGTTTTGATCTGAGGTGAGTTCTGTGTACTGATCAGGAATTATGCTATTTATTTTTTTTACATTTTTATACAGGCAATTATTTTTTTGTTATTG
This sequence comes from Loripinus fragilis, assembly GCA_964019695.1. NCBI lineage: Eukaryota > Metazoa > Mollusca > Bivalvia > Lucinida > Lucinidae > Loripinus > Loripinus fragilis. The sequence goes on from OZ026523.1 coordinate 27,056,771, forward strand.
TTGAATATTCAGCAATAATAGAAAATAATAAATAATCATCAATAACAGATATAAATGAAAAAAGTCAGATTAAAAAATAAAAATACGAGATATTAAATAGGAATGCAAACATTCTATATTATAGAACTAGTGGTCTGTGGTGTTACGATGTTTGGCAATCTTGGTCTAAAACTCTTAAATTTCATAATTTTTCACATTTTACTACTTTAAATTTCATTAGTTTTATTTTAAATACTTTTTATTGTGGTCTGTGGTGTGGTCTGTGGTGATCTGTGGTGGTCTGTGGTGGTCTGCGGTGATCTGTGGTGGTCTGTGGTATTTAGACTCACCCACCCTTAAATATGGAAAATACCCTTGAATATGGAGTTAATCCTTAAATAAGGAATTTATCCTTAAATACTGAATTTTCCTTAAACATGGAATTTAGCCATGGGTATCGAAATTAATCTTAAATATGGAATTTACCCTTCAAAATGGAACACCCTTTAATATGGAGTTTACCCTTGAATATGGAATTTATCCTTACATATGGTATTTACCATTAGATATGTAAATTACTCTTAAATATGGAAATTACCCTTAGATATGGAATTTGGATTTACCTTGAATATAGATATGGAATTTAACCTTTGAAAAGGAATTCACCTTTAAATGTGGAATTTATCCTTCAATGTGGAATTAACTCCTAAATATGGAATTAGTCCTTAAGTATGGAATCTACCCTTAAATATAGGATTTACCCTTATAAATATATCTTAAATGCATCATCTCTTCTACACATAACATTTAGGCATTTGTGATCAGCATCAGACTAAGCCAAAAGCTGACTTGAATTAAATTATATGTCTCTAATTCACACATTCCGTAATTTATGATGAATTCCAAATTCAAAATTAAATTATTTACATAAAGATGGGTGAATATTCAAAATTTACAAAATACTGAACATAAGATCTAGATTTTAGGGAATTAGGGATATTCTTATTACCAAATAGATCTAGATTTAAGGGATATCCATACATTCATATGGATCTAGAGATTTTTAGAATATCAATATTTCCAAATGGATCTCGAGTTTAGGAATATCATTATTTACAAATGGATCTTGATTTTAGGGATATCCATATTTCCAAATTGATCTATATTTGGGGATATCCATATTTACAACTAGAGCCATATTTACGGTATGTCCATGTTTACAAATGGATCTAGATTTTAGGAATACCAATATTTAAAAATGGATATAGATTTAAGGGATATCCATATATTTACAAATATATCTAGATTAAAGGGATATCCCTATTTCCAAACGGATAATGGATCTAGATTTAAGGGATATCTTTTTTTCAAATGGGCCTAGATTTAAGGGATATCCATATTTCCATATGGATCTAGATTTCATGGATATCCACGTTTCCAAATGGATCTAGATTTAAGGGATATCCATATTTAAAAATGGATCTTGATATAAGGGATGTCCATATTTACAAATGGATCTAGATTTAAGGGATGTCCATATTTACAAATGTATCTAGATTTATAGGATGTCCATATTTACAAATTGATCTAGATTCAAGGAATATCCATATTTACAAATGGATCTAGATTTAAAGGATAATGGATCTAGATTTATGGGATATCCATATTTCCAAATGGATCTAGATTTGGGGATATCCATATTTCCAAATGGATCTAGATTTTATGGATTTCCATAATTACAAATGGATCTAGATTTTAGGGATATCCATATTTACAAATGTATCTAGATTTTTGGATATTCTAAAGCATAACATGTTCTCACAGCTGAAATAATACAGAATCTGCACATCAGAAAAGTAAATACTCTCTTTACCTCAAAGTTAAATGAATCGTTTAAGCTAAAGTTATCAGATCAATCTTGAGCAGTACCTCATTTTGAGGGAGAGTGCATATCTATAGCAGATGCTTATCAGCAAACAGGTTTCTCCCTAAGACTGGTCTCCCACCAGATAGGCTGCATTGAAAACACTCTTAACAATCTGCAAACACGGATCAAAAATTGCTAGAAACAGTGTTTTCTATTGCCATTTGTCGACCAGTCGGGCAACAAATGACAATCAAAAACACTGTTTCTAACAAAAATTTTTATCTAAGTTTGTCGATAGTATTAATGTTTTTGATTGCCGCCTATCCGGTGTGGATTTGGTATTTTGTAATTTCTTTGCAAAAAAGAATTTTATAGCCCCTTTTTAATGTTATATTATGGACTGTGTTATAAGTAAATTGTGTTATAAAGGGATTATTTTACATTATGAATTATTTGGCTATAACATTGAATGACAAGATTCCATTAGATTATTTTATTGTCATTACATAACCATAAGCCAGGATTTCTGAGGAAGGGCGGAGACATTAACTAAAGTGGAGGGGGTGGGGCATGGATATCATATATCTTATTATAACTTTAGTATAAATCATCCCACCATAGCATGCTTGGGATATGCACATCAACCCTTGATACTGCAAGTTTCCTGGCCATCATGAAGTTTTGGTGAATCAAGGCCGGTATTCAGATCAGATTGAACTAAAACATTGTTGGTAGTAAGACACTAGTGTGTGGGGCAACTTCTGAGGGACCAAAATCATCTTTTTCAGAAATTCAGGTTATGTTGCATCTCAAAATGAAGGGCGCAAGAGTATGTCAACATGCGAACAAAAACAAATGTCCTTACACCCCTTCAGTCAGGCTTAAGTGAATGGAGCAAGGGGCAATAAATCATCTTTTCCAGAAGTAGGTCATGTTGCATATCAAATTAGAGGGCATAAAGAGTAGAATACCATGCAGGCAACCCTTTGGCTTGTTCAGTGGCCAAAGTGGTTGGGACAAGGGGCCAAAAATCAAGTTTATCAGAAAAAAGTGGTGTAACATGTTTCAAACTAAAGAGCATGGTAAATGCCATTCAAAAATAGGTCATGTAGCATATCAGTTGAAGGTCATAAAATTAGAAAATAATATCAACACTAACTTCAATCTTTTGGCCCTAAAGAGTAGGTAGGGTCAGGGCTTGAAAATCGTAGAAAGAATTAATATTGTGTCCCAGAAAAGAAAATTATAAGAACAGTATGCCAATATAAAGATTTTTAGCCCTGGCTTTAAATGTGTGTGAGAGAGGGGGTGAAAGGTGGGGGTGGGGTTTGCATACAGGTCGTTCACAAACAAAACTCATTGTAAGAAAGTTTCAGATGATTGCCTGGGCTTTAGCAGATAGGATAAAATGTCTTTGATCTTTAATTAAGGAAAACATTCCCCAAGCTTATTATGAAAAAAACTTCTTTCAATCCTTGTCCTGCTGAATAAATAAAATCAACTAAATCAACTTAACTCTCTCCCCACTAATGCCGACTACAGTAAAACCTGTCTTTTAGCTGCATAGTCTGTAACTTTTGATCTCTTAATTTTAGAAATAAAGCTTCTATTTTTCAAGAATACAGTAAAAATCCTCAAATTCAGGTAAAATTTTTACTATTTTCATAAATGTTAACAAATGACCACTATCAAAAATATAGCAAGAAGTGAGCAAAGCTCACATACCCCCGGCGGTAGCCATCAGAGGTTGTAACACTTTCAGAGAATGGACAAAATTGTCAAAGATTTCATAATCCTAAATCAAGTAGTTTCTGAGAAAACTTTGATGAAAAATGTCCATATGTGTTATATAAGAGTGACAGAAGGAAAAATTGAAAATTTGAAAAAAGAAGGCAAAATGAGGATTAGCACCTTAGTTTTCATTTACACAATACACTTCTCCTACCTGAAAGTACACAAATAATTTCATAATCTTAAATCAAGTAGTTGCTGAGAAAACTCTGACAAAAAACGTCCATATGTGTTATATAGGAGTACACTTTGCCTTCCTGAAGGTGTACACAAAATTTGAAAACAATGGCTCCAATAGGAGCTGAGAAATCTGTGACAGAAATTTCCAATGGAGAGAAAGAAAAATGAACAAATAAAAGGACTGATAAGCAATATGTGGCTGTTCTTTTCTTACATAATACAACTAATCACTATCAAGCTTTGTACCAAATTTCAAAGTCCTAACTCAAGTGGTTGCTGAGAAATCTTTGACAGAAAAAAATGTCCATATGTATTATATAAGAGAGAAAGAAGGAAAAAATGAAAATTTGAAAAAAGAAGGCAAATTGAAAATTAGCATCTTAATTTCCATTTACACAGTACACTTTGCCATCCTGAAGATGTACACAAAATTTGAAAACACTGGCTCCAATAGGAGCTGAGAAATCTGTGACAGAAATTTCCATTGGAGAGAAAGAAAAATGAACAAATAAAGGGACTGATATGCAATATGTGGCTGTTCTTTTGTTACACAATACAACTCATCACTACCAAGCTTTGTACCAAATTTCAGAATCATAACCCAAGTAGTTGCTGAAAAATCTTTGACGAAAAAATTTTCCATTGGAGAGAAAGAAAAATGAACAAATAAAGGGACTGATAAGCAATATGTGGCTGTTCTTTTGTTACACCATACAACTCATCACTATCAAGCTTTGTACCAAATTTCAAAATCCTAACCCAAGTAGTTGCTGAGAAATCTTTGACGAAAAAAAAAAGTTTACAGACAAACAAACAGACAGACAGACAGACAGACAGACAGACAGACAAACATAATTACAGAAAAGGCAAAAACTATATACCCCCTATATATTTCGTACCGGGGGTATAACAACAGCATTTATGCTAAAATCAACTGTCTAGAATTATTGGAGGGACAAAAATAATTACCAATAAGAGAAAAACACCTATTTTAATAAGATAATTCACTTTTCTATGCAGTTTTCAGCTGTACTGAACATATTTATTGTGAAAAAAAAAATAACTTAATTCTACTTTTACAAATGATTTAAAAAGATTTATTTTTTTTTTTTTCGAAAAATGTTCATAGTTACAGATCTAGTCTCTTTAAATGGCCACTCTAAAGAAAGACCAAAAATTGGTTTTCAAGACCGATTATCGCTAAATGCAGGTCAAAGGTATTGCAGAATGCTCCAAGAGAGCATTCTGAATACTTTCGACCTTCAATAAGTTACCATTTTACTTTAAGACCATTTTTGAGTAGCCACTTAAGACAGGTTTCACTGTAGTTTTGTCTTCTGATAACCTTTGTACCCATATTAGGGCCAACTAAATGTCTGTAGCCAGCTTGTTTGAATCAACACTGTTTTAAAAAGATATTATAGATTCAGCATGGCAGGTTTTCTAAGATATTTTTGGGACATGAAGTGTTTGTTAAGGTAAAAAAGATCTTAAGACAAAAATGCAATACATTTTTTTTTCAAATTATAACCTGACACCCCTAAATATATACAATGGACAATCCCAAGTTTATTGTATCATACAAGGAGAAATCCATTATTCCCTTTTAAAACTTCAAAGGGCAATAACTCATCCCTCATGAAAATTGTTTTCTGAATCATTGCTGAAACCTTCTGAATCTTTCTGAATCAATGCTTAATCTGTCTGAACCCATTATATGGAGTCTGAATCAGTCTGAATCCAAATACATAATTTCCAATTATTTCTGAATCAGTCTGAATCCGTCTGAATCATTCTGAAATTTTCTGAATAACATTCAGTGTTGATTCAGAAAAATTCAGACTTCTGAATATTTCTGAATCACTGTTAACAACAAAATGAAGTCTGAATCTATCTGAATCACATCATAGATATATTCTACCAGCTTTAAAAGTCTGAATCTATCTGAATCACAACTGAATGTGTTTTTTAAGTCTATACTAGGTCTGAATCTATCTGAATCACATCTGAATGATTCAGAATTATTTTCTACCAATTTTCAAAGTCCAAATTTATCTGAATCTATCTGAATCACAACTGAATTTGTTTTTTTAAGTCTATACTAGGTCTGAATCTATCTGAATCACATCTGAATGATTCAGAATTATTTTCTACCAATTTTCAAAGTCCAAATTTATCTGAATCTATCTGAATCACAACTGAATTTGTTTTTTAAGTCTATACTAGGTCTGAATCTATCTGAATCACATCTGAATGATTCAGAGTTATTTTGTACCAATTTTCAAAGTCCAAATTTATCTGAAGTACATCAGAATCATCCCAATCAGTTTCTTAATTTCAATACTATAAGTCTGTCTTCTAGCTTATTCATTCAGACTTCTCTTCATTATCCCCACGCTTTTTTAAAAAAGCGTCGGGGATATTGCAATCGCCTCCGTCCGTCCGTCCGTCCGTCCGTCCGTCCGTCCGTCCGTCACGCTATCTCCTCCTAAACCATTGGACGAAATCCAACCAAATTTGGTGTGTGAGCTGCTCACATGAATAGGGTGTGCAACGGCACATTTTTTTTTGGCCCCGCCCCCTGGGGCCCTGGGGAGGGGCCAAAAGGTCAAATATCATTAAATATCATTAAATTTCAATTACAAAGTCAATTTCAAAGATTTTTTAATCAAACTTTGTGTGTCTTCTCACACATGAAAGGTATAAAACATATCAGACCGGATTTTCATTTGGTCGCCTGGGTCATGCCCCAGGGGTCGGACTTAGGGGTACCGTGGGGGGTTTGGGGGTCAAAAAATTTTTTTTTTCGAAATTCAACCAAATTTGGTGTGTGAGTTACTTACATGAATGGCACATGCACCGGCGCCATTTTTTGGGTCCCCACCCCCTGGGGCCTTGGGGAGGGGCCAAAAGGTCAAATATCATTAAATCTGAATTACAAAGTCGATTTCAAAGGTTTTTAAACCAAACTTTGTGTATCTTCTTTCACAAACGAAATATATATAACATATCAGACAGGATTTTCATTCGGCCGCCTGGGTCAAGCCCAGGGGTGGGACTTGGGGGTACCGTGGGGGGTTGGGGGTAAAAAAAATTTTTTTTCCGAAATTCAACCAGATTTTGTGTGTGAGTTACTCACATGAATGGCACATGCACCGGCACAATTTTTTGGGTCCCCGCCCCCTGGGGCCTTGGGGAGGGGTCAAAAATTAAATTTTCTGAACATGGTCATGTGGCATATCAAATTAAAGGGGATGAGCAGTAGACCATAATACACTAAACAATTTTAACCTACGATAAAACTGGTGACCTTGGGATGGGGTCAAAGGGTCAATTACCATTAGATTTCTTTGAGAGCGTGGGGATTTGCGATGGCGCGCCATCGAATGTGTTCTAGTCTTTACTTTACTTCTGTCTAGTATGGTCTTAGCCAAGCATTAATCCATGTTAGGGTATTTTACTATGAGTAATAAATAAATGCCTCTCATTCTTTAAGAAGCAAATTAATCCTTTGTATTCTGACAGGTTTTCCATACAGCTAGATAAACGCAATAAGGATGGGATTGTCCATTACATGTTTGAAGGGGTCATAGGTCAGAATTTCCTAATAATTAAGGAGATTTTTTTAACCTTGGCAAAAAGTGTAAACCCTGATGAAATGCAGCATTTTGTTGCATTATATGAGGGTCTTCAATATTTACAAAAGTACTCATTTTGGGGTGTTCAAAATGCAAAGGGTTAACTTCTGCTTACTAACCTATGTGTGTCATGGCATTAAATCTTGTCATGATACCAATCTTTTGTCAATACTAAAAGAAAACAAAGTTATTTAACTATGTAGCTACTTCTTTTGGGGGTTATTTTAGGGTCTGTTTTAAGGCGAATTTACAGAATGAGAATATTTATTTTTAGTTGGTAGAGAGAGAGAGATGGAGGGAGGGATGGATGGAGCAGAGAGAGAAGCAAGAGAGAGAGAGAGAGCTCGCGGGGATGGATGGATAATTTGATGGATGGATTGATGGATGGATTGATAGATGGATTGATGGGTGGATCGATGGATGGATATGGAGATTGATGGACGAATGGATAGATAGATAGATAGATAGATAGATAGATAGATAGATAGATAGATAGATAGATAGATAGATAGATAGATAGATAGATAGATAGATGGATGGATGGATGGATGGATGGATGGGTGGATGGATGGATATGGAGATTGATGGATGAATGGATGGATGGATAAATATGGAAAGATTGATGGATGGGTGGATGTATAGATATAGATGGATGGATGGGTGGATGGATGACTCATCAACAATCTTTCAGTTATTTAGGGACGGGTCTTCCTGGGTTAATGTGTCTTGCTCAAGGATACAACACAGTGTCGCCGGTGAGGCTCGAACGAACCCGGCAGCCCCTCGGTCTCAGATGGATGGATAGATGGATAGATACATAGATAGATAGATGGATGGATATGGAGATTGATGGATGAATGGATGGATAGATAAATATGGAAATATAGATGGATTGATGGATAGTTGGGTGGGTGGATGGATGACCCATCAACAATCATTCAGGTATTTAGGGACGGGTCTTCCTGGGTTAATGTGTCTTGCTCAAGGACACAACGCAGTGATGCAGGTGAGGCTCGAACGAACCCGCGGCCCCTAGGTCTCGGATGTAGATATATAGATAGATACATACATACACAATTAGATGGATGGATGGATGGATGGATGGATGGATGGATGGATGGATGGATGGATGGATGGATGGATGGATGGATGGATGGATGGATGGATGGATGGATGGATGGATGGATGGATGGATGGATGGATGGATGGATAGATAGATAGATAGATAGATAGATAGATAGATAGATAGATAGATAGATAGATAGATAGATAGATAGATAGATAGATAGATAGATAGATAGATAGATAGAGACAGACACAGACAGACGGATAGATAGATTGGAAAGATATATAGATGACATGATGGATGACAGACAGATGGGTGGATGTTGCCATAACTCCAAAAATAGGCAAACCAGAATAACTGTTCTTGCATTCCTCACATTTGTCATTTTTGTTAATATTTGCATGAAGTTTCATGAAGATATCTTTAAACATTTTAAGTCAGAGAGCAGTAAAAATTTGTGAAAGCAGACAGACAGACGCTTGTATGTCTTCCTACTCCAAGGGTAGAGTCATAAACAGGCATACATATGCGTTTTGCTGGCTCATTGCATTGTGTGTGTGTGTGTGTGTGTGTGTGTGTGGGGGGGGGGGGGGGGGGGGGGGGTAGACCAAAACCTTTTGTGAAAGCTCATACTTGATAATTACAATTTGATACATTTCAAAAACTAGGTACCGGCAATGATCCTAATGGAAATGGTAGCATATCAACTAGGCAAGCCCTCCTTTTAAAAATGAAAATTAAATATTAAACTTGCACGCGCTGGTGACGTCAATCAGGTTTTCCTGCGCGAGACACCTTTGAATGTAAGAAGCTTCGCCATTGGCCGTAAGCATTTGTTTTAAATGATCTCATTGGCTAGCGCGTCCATTTCCGTCGATAAACGTCTGCAAAACAACCGGACTTTGCAATTTTAACCATTGTCCAGTTAGAACACACAAGAATTCCAGAGTGAATTTGTGGTTTATCGAAGAGGGCACGTTTTAAACAAGGTAAGGATACTACGACTAAGCGGTAAGTACAGTTGCGAATGTGTTTTCTGATCTTTTTAAATACCCACGAAAACCTATGACAAACTGCCTATACACGCTCATAACCATTTAACAAGACACTGTCGAATGCATAGCAACCGGGTACGTTTAGTTGTAGCAATGAAAATACGCAGTAAATTGTTAAAAAATACGGGAATAGATCGTAAATAAGCAGAAAATCGTTGCATATGATTCGTACCACGTTACATGATTCGCACCACGCAATTTCGGCCCCAGTATCTATCGATCTTAATTATTGGCAGCGCTGCTAATAATTTATGCCAGTATTATAAAATGAGAGGCCTGAGGGTCCACCTCTGGTTTAACGGGAGCAGTTTATGATGTAAGACAATCTTAATGTTCTGCCTGGTTTTTGTTTTTGTTTTTTGTTGTTTTTTCTTACAAAATTCTAAAACACTCACTTCGGATAATGATCATATATAATAGCCTGAGTAAAAGAAGATAGATCCATAGAATGTAGCCCCACACGGGACACCCCTGCTTCCTTTTGGAGTAAGGGTTATGTAATAATCATTTGTGAGCCGTTTTACGATTGTTTAGGATGTCAATATGGTAGCTAAGTAAGTAAGGGTGCAAAGATCAGGAATCGATACAATCAAGTACCACACCTGACCCAGGATACAAATGGGAAAGTGACAAACTCACAGTTAGACATCACAAAACAAGAGCCAAGAGGTCAGCCCTTTCCCAGCAGGTGACCAAAAAGCACATATAAACAGATGTGCACAAAGACATAGCAAATACAAGACAGAACAAAAACATAAAAGATCCACAAAAGAAGTACCGCCTTGGAACGGTCAGTAAAATATTTTACTGGAGGGCTTAAACCGGTTTCACGGCGCGCTAACCTCACCCTTAATTCAGATATGGATCAGACAAATAGATATTTGGTTTGTATGAAAGACCCCCTAACTTATCAATGCATCATCTCCTTAAACATATAAATCAAGATATAACAAGGAGCAAGTTCCTTTAAGAACAAATAGAATAGAATGCACCAATTAAACCAGAGACGGCATTTATGATTCCAGACTGCACCTAAATGGTCGAGAATTCTACCCTGACCAATTGGATGTGCAGAACAACAACAAAAGCAAAACATAATACACATTAAATAGATCCTGTTCGAATTTATACAAAAATATTTACAAGTCAAACGGGGAACTTTTGTATCTTTGGCCATGGCCAACTTGTCAACACACTAATATGAAAAAGGCACACCTAATTCATAGACTGCGTTGTGGTCCTTGAGCAAGACTCATTTATCCTAACTTATAGTACTGGTTCAACCCAGGAAGATCGGTCCCTATAAGTAAGTAAGAGTGCAAAGATCAGGAATCGATACAATCAAGTACCACACCTGACCCAGGATACCAATGGGAAAGTGACAAACTCACAGTAGACACCACAAACGAGAGCCAAGAGGTCAGCCCTTTCCCAACAGGTGACCACAAAGCACATATAAACAGACGCGCATAAAACATAGCAAACACAAGACAGAACAAAAACATAAAAGATCCACAAAAGAAGTACCGCCTTGGAACGGTCAGTAAAATATTTTACAGGAGGGCTTAAACCGGTTTAACGGCGCCAACCTCACCCTTAATTCAGATGTGGATCAAGAAACATAGATATTTGGTTTGCATGAAAGACCCCTAACTTATCAATGGATCATCTCCTAAAACATATAAATCAAGATATTTCAACTGAAAGATTGTTGATGGGACGTAAAGAATCAAATCAAACAAATAGACTAGTTCCCACTCAACCAATAAGTACTTCCCTTTGAAAAAATGGTCAGCCATGCTGTAGGTCAAAAATCAATAGACCACATAGTAGAAAAATAGAAAATCTATTTTTTACTTAGCAAGACTTATTTTTTTCATGTTAAACCAAACATGTTTAATTTTTAATTCCATTTTTGCATAAATCATTGTAACTGTCATAGCACAAGGATGCAGAGGTTTTTAGAAAAATAGGTATCTATATTTTGCCTATTTGTCTTTTTGATTTTTGACCATCAAGATGGCTGACCGATATTCCAAAGGGAAGTAACTATCGGTTGAGTAGAAACTATCAATAGGCTTATAGGCAATCAACCACTATTTGTTCTGAAGGGATAGCACAGTTTACTGTATTTCTTGCCAGTTGGTACTCATGTGAGTAAAAAAGTTAAGAAGGCAAGGATCAGGAATCAATACATACACATTTTTACTTTAGTCACTTGATCTGATGGGTCGGATCACGTCGAGTGGCTGCGCCAGGAACATCGGATCACATGAGACTAAGTCGAGTGTGATCCGGTCGTTCCTGGTGCAACCACAAGACGCGATCCGACCCAAAGATCAAGTTACTAAAGTAATGATGTTTTTATTATATACCTACACAGGGCTCCAGCTAAGAGGGGAAGAAAGTGTCATATACAGAAGCGCCTAGAGGTCAGCCCTTTCCCAGCAGGTGAACACAAGGCTGCAAAACACAGACAAGGTAATATGCCAAAGACAGACACAAATAAAAAAGAGATCCACAAAAGAGTCAGGGGCGTACCTATGTGTACGCATAAACGCATGTGCGTACAACTCGGCGCCACCAGTATAGTTTCTTAAGCTACTTACTTTGATTTTTGGAAGACAAAAAACTGCTAATAGTATCAACTCTTTGCCCCCTGAGAATTTGCCATGATGCTGATTTATTTCAAAATCAACTTTTTCAAAAAAATCTTTCAGGAATACCATCTGAGCGTCAAACGGATTGGATCCAGATCAGGCCCGACGTTTTGTCGGGTCTGATCTGGTTCCAATCTGTTTGCAAAGGTTTTCAGCAGACGACACTCCGTAGGCAACGAGTTAATTGTGTGGCTTGAGAGCTAGTTTTAGCCCTGTAAATGCTTTAAATCCAGAGCGCCCCCTGACCCAAATCTAGAATGTGTATTCTATAAAATGCCTCAGGTACGCCACAGGTTCATGGTTTTAGACTGATAAGTTGTTTTAAGATGGCAGCATGGCAACATCTTTTTATTTATTAATTTGCAGTGAACATGCAAGACTTAACAAATCAAAACAAATTTCAAGTCCTAGAGTTTCTGATTGCCCAGGGGGCAACCTTCTGAGACTCAGCTTGCCCCAAACAAATTCAACCCGAAGGGGGCAAGTGCGCAACTGCTTATCTCTAACACTGTCATGAGATTCTCACAACTACCACTGGGTATGCGTGCAATGTCCACTCTCTAAATGTAATCATTTCAATCAGAATTTTATGAAACTTGGTCGCCCAAACCTTGACATTGGCCGGGGCATTAAGTGTAACTGTTACCCCTGTATGTCCGTATGCAGGTCTTTTCGTAAATCAGTACGTCACACCTCTGTTGAATAGTTTTGATCAGAATTTTATGAAACTTAGTCACAATTGTTTAGTACCATAATATCTTCTTCATTATCGATAATTGTCCATATAGCACCATGTCTTCAGGAGTTATGGGTCAACTTATGGCCCTGTATTTATCACCATTTGAAACAATGTCCGCTTTCTAAGTCAAATACTTTGGCTCAGAATTTTATGAAACTAGGTCACATTGCTTAGTACCGGGGGGGGGGGGGGGGGGGGGGGGGGGGGGGGGTGTCTGTAATTTGATATGCAACACGACCATTTCTGAAAAAGTTGAATTTTGACCTATTGACCCCATCCCCAGGTGGGTGGTGGGTAGGGGTGTCTGCGAGAAAAATATTTGCTATTATGTTGCTGCAAGCGTGATTCTCCTTGATATGCAACATGACATGTTCTGAAACATTTGAATTTTGACCTTTTGACCCCATCCCTAAGCCGAAAATCACGTTTGATGTTTCATATTTGCAGTACTGTACCTCTGTCTGTACCCCTGTCTATTGACCCCATCCCTAGGGTGGGGGGGGGGGGGGCAACCATGTTGCTGCATTTGTGCTTCTCTTTAGTTTGATATGCAACATGACCATGTTCTGAAAAAATTGAATTTTGACCTATTCAGTATTGACCCCAGCCCCTAAGTCCACCCAGGGGGTTGAGACGCAGGCCTTAGCTCAAAAATAACGCTTGATATGTTTCATATTTATTGTACTGTTTTGTACCTCTGTCTGCATGTGAAATTGTCATAAAAAGTATTGACCAGTTACTGAGTTATTGCTAAATTTAAATATTTGAGCTTTGGCCCCACCTAAGGGGTAAGGGAGGGGGTAAAATCTTTATCACTCATGCTTATCTACAGGTACTGGGTCATCAGGCCTGGCCTAAGCGAGAAGTAGTTATTTGAGAAATGTATAGTTAGTTCCACAAAAAAGGCCAATAGAGCTTTTGCATTAGCCTAAACCTTAGTAAAATAAAAAGGCCATCACTCAGTCAAAAGTTTGCCAATGACCTCCAAATTTGAACTTGACCTGTATTTTATGATGCTTTACCCTTCTGTAAAATTTGAAAAAAAATGTTGCCTCCCCTCAAAAGATATCGATTCGAAACCACAAATTGACAATTTAGCCAAAATCTAAGTAAAAAAAGGGCCATAATTCATCGAAAATCTGCGGGTTACCCCCCTTTTTGAACTTGATCTGTATTTAATGATGTTTGACCCTTCTGTAAAGTTTAAATGAAATTGATGCATCCCTTCAAGAGTTATCGATCGGAAACCAAAAGTGTGACGCCATGGACAAAGACGCCGTCTGCCTCATGATCCCTATTAGTCATCCTTGCTTCGCAGGCGACACAATAATTGAAGTTGATTTACAATTATATGAAACAACAAATTCAGTTCTGAAAGTGCACTGTAGCTGATGTCAGTTGCCACATCAAAAAGACATTAGTGATCACTAATGGCATTAGATGGTGTAAGGTCATTTTTAAATTTGAAAGATGTTAAAGTATGCAAAACAGTCCAACTATATATGGGTGGGATTTCCTCAGTGCAGTGGTGGAAAGTTGGAAGAAGCTGAAAACTTCAAATCTGCTTTTGTTGTTTATTATGTGTTAGCATCAAAATAGATCTGTTCAAGTTCATTAATTGATGAGTAATATAAATTAGGGGATAACAGTATTCAAATTTTCTTTTTGGGAGGTATATTGTCAGATATATGGTCGGAAATTTAGTTTTACGGTGACATGCTAGCGGAGCCATAAAATGTGATTTCCTAATGTATATGCGATGATATACCTCCCAAATTGCAAATTTTGAATATGGTTATCCCCATTTTAATGCACATCTGCAGTTTTGTTTCAAATTGGAGCGTTGCAAGCCACCAATCACTGCATGTCATCCAAAAAAATGTGACATTACTAATGACAATGACGTCAAATTATTTCCACCACAATGTATACTGTCGCAAATTTTAGTTGTTATCCCTACAGATAACTCCTTACAAGATCAAGTGCATTAAAATTTATATGTTTGTTCCAACATAAATATTTATGAATCTATACTCACGACAATATTACATTATGCTACCCTCTATTCCCCAGAATGACGCCGACTTAATTACCAGCCGTGACGAACCGCCGATAAGAACACAGACATGTAACCCCGTGTAAATCAATCACAATAAAAGCATGCATTTGGTAAACTGATACCTGTAAACTTCCTCTTTTGCGAGAAAACATACAGAAAAACAGATATGCGGGGAGGTGGGACGCATGCTAAAAGCTTGCCCGGGCCTCATCGTAATATTGTCGTGAGTATAGATTCATAAATATTTATGTTGGAACAAACATATAAAATTTATATCATCTAACTCACGACAATATTACATTATGCTAGATTTTATCTTTCTGGATGGTGGGAAAAATCTGTAAATGAATGGGAATAACTAAGTCAAAAGATCGACTTACCATTCAACATAGGGTTACAATATTCAGCTCGGCAATCAACAACGTAAACAAATCTGTGTTTGACAACAACAGAACGTTTTGATGTCATATAGGCTGGTACAAAGCCCGGTTGCCATCATAGAACAATTTTGAAGGATTGAAAGCAAATGCTGTTATCTCCAACAAACTGTTGAGCCGAATTCCCAGAAAAAAATCATGAAAAAAGGATAAAGATCCTGTTGAACACAAATATTTCCTGAATGTCCGCCATTTGTATGAAGAAATCACATGGATGGCTATCATTGGTGAAAAAATAATCACCGTGCACACCAGAAAATAAGGTTCAAGAATGTTGCGCTCAAGAAACATTCAAGAAGAAAACTATTATCAGGCAGAATAAGACTAGTAGAAGCAGGTTTTCAATAAAACCAGTAATCAGGTTTTGAATAAAACCAGAAATCTAACGATAGAACCTGTTAAAAGGATTTATCGAACGCCAAAAGCCAGATAAAAACTGAATCCACAGAACTTGTTCAACCAAATAATTGAACTCAAGTTCCAAGCACATGAGCACAGTAAGGCTAGGAATCAGACTGACATAGGCAAAACGTAATGTCTACCATCCATGCACGTAGTACGTAGGAAGGCATAAAAAGAGTCTAAAAACTCATTAGAAGGTCAAAAGCTCATTAGAGCTTATGTTCTCTGTTTGCTGATATGCTGTCTAACTTATCTACTATCCATCTAGATATAGTAGAAACCAATATCCCTATACCTCAAAATAGATAAGAAATATTCCTATCTCAAGGTAAGTAAGAAAGAAGGCAAAGATCAGGAATGGATACCATCAAGTGCCACACCTGACCCAGGACACAATTCCCAACACATAATATCAGGCACAAACTGGAAAATAAAATTGTCCTTGCCAGAATATAGAGCAGGGATCTAAATGGGAACACCTGCTACTGATAGCCTTAATCTTGGAAGAAATGTAATACAACCAAAATATGTTGGTTGAAAATACACTTAACCAGAAGAGACGGATAATCAAAAAATGATCATCACTGAATCTCTAGCCAAGAAGTGAATCAGAGACTTATTCTGTGTAATGCACTTAAGTCTCAGAACAAGAAGACAAAAGAAAATATTGACTTCTTAACAGGAAAAAACCCCAGGGAAGAGCACAAGGAAGTGCAGCCCGGTTAGAAAGACTCTCCGACCTCATATCTGATTATATCAGAGAGAGCTGGATGAAGAGACTTACTGAAGACAATGAACACTTCAGAAAGTATCTGTCTTAATCTAACTTCCCCTCAAAAAAGGAAGAAGAAAATCTGTCAAAAACATAACAGATGAAACATTGGGTATATCTCCCGCTGGAGTACCAGACGATACCACAGTCATATCAGAAAAAGAATAAGACTGAGTGAAAAGCTTGAAGCACAGATTCTCTCTTGGCAGGTTATGCAAAAAATGCTGCCTAAAAAGAACTCCTTGCAGCACAGCCAAGTGTGCAAGCAGTCCAGAAGGAATACCGGAATGAGTCAGGGACAACAATCCGCCTGAGGGAGTCCAGACTTCTGGTGCAACCAGCAGAAAAACAGGACTGTAAGAACAGATGACATTCCAGCATGTATAATAATTGGAAAAAACAAGCAAGTTCTTCTCCAAATATCATTACCTCCCACGAAGGGACATGCTGACCACTGTCCAAAAATAGTAAATGAGTATGTGAATGTGCAAAAGAAATTGAAAAATTGAAGTCAATTGTTAGACTGTGGTATACAGGCTTAAGTGAGGGACTTCCAGAATACGAGAATCGAAAACAGAGTGTCCTATATAAGGTCAACTCTGAGATCTACCGTTCATAAAATTGAATAGATAAAAAATTCAATTCCCTGGAACAATACAGGCCATGAGCCACAAAGCATTCATGCACCAATCTACCTGATTGATAACCAAGAATGACAAGGAACTTGACCAGGCCCCCCCTCTTCTTGTTAAGAAAACACTACTGAAATATTATCTGCTGACAGTAATACATAACAGTAGTAATGTTCATAAGAAAGTTCTTCAGAGAGCATGACAACTCTGAATAAAAGACCATAGAAGTATTGTTCCATCCAAGGAACAGACCATTGGCCAGAAGCTAAAAGAGCACCCAGATGGGTCCCTCAGTCAACATACTTGTGTCCATGAAATAGACAAGTTTGAGGGAGGCCTGCCTAAAAGCTCCATGATTTACAGGGATTCCTGACTGAACCAAAGACCTCGGGACAAGAAAAATCCCACAATGGTCTGTTTGGTATCAAAAAGACTTGAGGGCCACAGCAGCAATGCTTGACTGGTCTACCATTTGGCAGAAGTCGAACAATGGACTCCAAATGGCCTAAGAGAGAATAGATCTCAATCTGAACAAGATAACAATCTCTGAGTGTGATTGTTTATGTAAACATCCCACCAACACATAAGGACATGTGGAGACAGGACCACGGCTAAAGTCTCATCCTACAGAAGGAGGAGCCGGGGATCAAATTGGAACCCCTTATTAGGAGAGTAGTTTGTACTACTACACTGCACTAGCTCCTATAATATTCTCAGAATAATTGAAAAAGTCTCATTCACCTTTCTATAGACAAGCCTGAGACACCCTATCTACACAGAGCACATTCTCAGAAAGAAAATATCTGACTGGAAACCAGCTCTGCTTATCCCAATTGGATAGAGGTATAGAACTTGAACAGATAGGACAAGACCACTGGGCTGGATGATAAAATGCATAAATCAAGCAAGTCCAGAAGAAGGCTCATACGTGTTTCCAGAAAGAAAGACGTACAGGGCCCAAAGATCCACTAAAGGAAAAAAGTATGCCTTCCACTGAAGGAAAACATGAATTGACAAAAAGTTAGGAGAGGTCTGAAACTGGTCTCCATCCTCCCAACCTTGAGAACCAGAAAAACAGCTATAATAGCTGCTCTTCAGATGAAAGAAGAAACTGGTTCTATGGATGTCTGTCCAGCATGAATTCTACTTCTACAGAAGTTGAATCTTCTCTGGACCTGAATGTGTTACTCTCAAAAATGAGGAATAACCTGACATCTGGGATGGATACACAGATAAACAATAGTATCTTGTACCCATATCTCTAGAACAGACTGGGATCACATGTCTGATGGTTACCAGGCATATACATATTACAATCTGTTATCAGTAAGTATGACTGGCTGACTGAAAGTACTAGTCTGTGCCACAAGACTCCAAAGAGTCTGGGAAAGCCTGAGCAAATGGGAATCCCTAATAGATTCTCAGATCCCACTGATTTCTTTTTTCTCTTATAATAGAAAAGAAATACTGCAACATAATGCAGTGGCACGTAGTACTATAGAAACTTCCCAATAGATTTGGCCACATCAAAATCTAAAACCCAACCTTGGGTTATAGACTCAATAGGCTGAACCTAAAGGAACATCCAAGGAACACTGCAGAGAAGGAGCATCCAAGGAACACTTGCCCAGAAATGTGTTACCTCTGGTAAGTGAAGGTCCATAGCGAAACGTACTAAAACGTCAGAATTGCCACAGCACTTGAGCTAAGGCCTGAAATAACGTACACACCTCAACAAACTGAGATTGTGAGGAAGTAGAAGAATTCAAAGCAGACAGTGTTCCAATCAAAACCTGCCAGCACGAATTGTGTGAAAACTAGCCATAACTAATTTCCCCAGCCTTCAAGTGTAACTGAAAACCATAAAAATTCGAAGTGACGCACCTTGCATACAGTGGTCGTTCACTTCATAATGGCCAAGAAGGAAACCTGCCGGATGCCTTCAATAAATAAAGTCCAATGAGGACATTAAATAGGATTATTAGGACTAGCCCCTTGAATCCTAAATAAATTTTGAATATAACATCCAAAATAAAAAATGCTCTCAGGAAGAGCTGATTGGATAATGATTTTGATCTCCATCAAAAAGTACCCAAAACCAAAGCCCCTAATAAGTTCATCTTGTACCACTTCAATGCAAGATGAATCCCACACAAGTGTGAGTGTCTTGACAGACAGTGGCATTTTTGAATCTTGGTTTTATACAGAGAAAACCTAATTCAAGTATTGGGTGCTGAATCCTCAGAAGCCAATTTCATAAGATGCATAGATACCCATGTACCCTGAACAGAAGCAGACTGCTTGTTCAGTGGGTCTGGTGGATCCGGAGCCTTATGTGAAATCTCTATCTCACATTCTACCAACGCAGAACAGAGCGAGAACAATTCTGGTTACCAGAAAAAAATCAAAATTCTTCAGTCAAAAACTCTATAATGTACGGTTGTACACGGTGTTTCCGTTGTACACGGTAGTAAAATTCACCAGTCAAGTGAATGGGAATTTATTTTATCCTGTCGTACGTACCGTATGAGTTAGAAGAATAAAGGGTCCGAGCAGGAGCAGTGGCCTCTCAGACCAATGTGCCCCGAAAAGAGCATATAAGCCGTGTAGGCTCGCTCTTCCGCTCACTCACTGCGGGTATATAAGCCTACTGCCTTTACCCTGTGAGCTCTAGCATTTAAATAGCTACACCCGCTTGCCGTCGCTCGCTCGAGGCGGACGGCCAAGGCTTGGCAAGAGCCATATGGTTTGCGCGAGCCATAGGCTAGGCACCAAACCAGAATTCGATACTGAATGAGATCGATGACTCTTCGATAGAACGGTATCAAAATAGAGAGAACGCAAACGTACACTCTTATAACCCTCGTTCGCTCGCTCGTACCAGGGCTGACTTTACTAAAAAAGAGTCCCTTCTCGTACGGCGCTCGCTCGCACGGCAGGCCGTGGGAGCGATAGCGGAGGACCGTTGGCGGCTATGGCTAAGTCCAATCATTAACAATGTCCACAAAAAGAGCCAGAACTTTATCTTGAAAAATAAGAACAAGGCTCAAGTAAGTACTAAGCGGGAACTGCCGCGGTATGCCACGGCTTTGAGAGCGCAAGGCTCTAGCAAGCCGGTCAGTACTACCAGACAAGGAACGATGGGACCGCTTCGAACGAGAGCGGGAGCCATGGACCCTATCACGGTGTCGAACGGCCTGGCGTCTCAAGGGTGATTGAGAACGTGCAGGCCGCTGGTTATCCGAAATTCATCAGATTCCCTTCGACACGCAGACTGAAAAGAATTTCCAGTACCATTACAAGTAGTGGAAGATTCAGAAAGAGGAGCCCCCAGGTTTGAACCAGCGGTCAAAGCCAGGGAGGAAGGAATTTCCACATCAATGACGGTTAGGTCAGAGACAACAGAAGTCTCGTTATCCTCTTGCGAGGTAAGGAGAACTCCCTAGAAAAACCCTCCGACTGCACCACTTCTCAGTCATGTATAAGTTTCTCCGTTTAGACAACTTAGAAATGGCTTTAGACCACGTCAAAGTTGACCAGGAGGAGCAACCATAGCATGGATTGTCCTAAGAACAATCCCTGCAAGAATGGCTGTCCCAATCCGGTAAGAATTGGGAAAATCCATTAAAAAAACTTACCTAAGCACCGGCGGAGAATTTCAGTAATTCTGAAATAAATGTCAAATTAAACAATATGTTAATAATTAAACAGCATGGTACAAAGTCAAACCAAAAATGTTTGGAACGCAATCCGGGGAACAAATGAGCTGCTCGAGCCAAGGATACATTAAAGTCTTGAGACACCTCAAGATACGTCCTTTCGCCATTACAGCGCCGAGCAAAAGAGGAAGTTTACAGGTATCAGTTTACCAAATGCATGCTTTTATTGTGATTGATTTACACGGGGTTACATGTCTGTGTTCTTATCGGCGGTTCGTCACGGCTGGTAATTAAGTCGGCGTCATTCTGGGGAATAGAGGGTAGCATAATGTAATATTGTCGTGAGTTAGATGATATAAATTTCACTGTTTGTCAGTCAGATGTGCGAAGGTAAACTAACTACAAACCCTCTCAAATTGATCCTCCAAATACTCGTTCTCTATTTTTTAATATATAAGAAGATTTTTTGTTTGATTTGATTCTTTATGTCCCATCATCAATCTTTCAGTTATGTAGGGACAGGTCTTCCTGTGTTGAACCAGTACTAAGCTAGGATTAATTATCTTTTTGAAGGACACAAGGCAGTGACGCCAGTGAGGCTGAAACCGGTGACCCTTGGTGTCGAGTCAATCACTCTACCATTGAGCAACTACGCTCCCTAATATAAGATTGCGGTATATTAGTCACATTAGATGTTACAGTGAAACCTTAATGTCTTCTTACTTTATAATGCATGACAAATTTGTATGCTGCTCAGTGCAGGGGAAGACACACCTTTTGACTGAACAATGCTAGCATATACTCATACATATTTTTATGTTCAACTTTATAGGGACAAGAAACAGATGAAAATATCAGAAAGATACAGAAGAAAGTGCCAGAAAAAAAGACTTTTAAAGGATTGCTTGTTTGTTTGATTTGATTCTTTACATCCCAGTCAACAATCTTTCAGTTACGTCGGGACGGGTCTTCCTGGGTTGAACCAGTACTAAGCTAGGATTAATTTGTCTTGCTCAAGAACACAACGCAGTGACGCCTCAAGACCCGTGTCCCTTTAGTCTCATGTCAAGTACAGTTCCACTGAGCCACTGCGCTCCCTAAAGAATTACTAGTAACTGACATTCTAATACACTTGAAAATGCAACGCGACCTCTGATGGATAACGTCATAAATTTGCGACAGTATATCCTGTGATATACTGTCGCAAACCCAACGTCATTACGTAACGTCACTTTTCATTGGTTAACAAGTGAATATATCCAGCTGGCAAGCAGTTTTATGCAGCTGGCGTATAGGTGCAACAAAGTACTTTTTCACTGTCTTTTTGAAGGGAATTTGTTAATAGTGCATTAGAATGGCGATGACCATATTCAAAATTTTCAGTTGGAGAGGCATATCGTTGGATATATGCTGGAAAATCACGTTTTACGGCTCCGCTTACGCATCGCCGTAAAACTAATTTCCGACGGTATACCCGACAATATACCTCCCCAAATGAAAATTTTGACTACTGTTATCCCCTTGATATTTACATTCTCAGTGTAGCTGCCTTACATAAATCAGTTGGGAAATTGTTTAAAATTCTTGGTTACGCAAAGGATCTATGTAATTGATAGGGATATTTGAAAACACCTGTCATTTCTAAGTGCCACTTCTAGACCTCTGTGTATAAATTCTAGCTTTTGAATATTGGTATTTCTTATCAATATTAACCAGCATTACATTTCTGGATTGGATATTCGCTACATTTTAGGATGAAATAGATATCACCTCTTAAATCATGCTGTAGAAAGTTTCCGTACATTGTTTTGCTTCAAAAAGCATTTATTATGCTATTAAGAGAAGTTATGAATAGCTTTGCTATAATTTCAAATTTTCTTCAATGTTGGCATGGCCATCCTGTCAGATTTAGGAACAATTGTTTAAATTGATCCAATGCTTAACCACAAAAAATCGGACAAGATGGTCAAGCCTACAGTGAAAAAAATATGAAAACTACAGCAAATTATTTTCATAATAATTTTGCGGCAGACAAAAATGCTTTTTGTGGGAAACATTTTATAGTTTCTGTCTTCAGCATTATTTAAGAGGTGGTATGTATTTCATCCTAAAATGTAGTGAGTTTACATAGAGCAGTATGTATCCATCGTATGTAAATCAAGACATGTCAAACTTCTAGCAAGGCAATAACATGGAGTTTATAACGATTTTTGCCTCAATTTCCATATGTTTTTGGTGTCCGATGATACCCCAAAAATGATTCAGAAAATATGCACAAAGCATGTTGTCTGAAAATACAAAGTTTTTTTTTTTTTTTTGCCTTTTTGCGACCTATACCTAAACCTGATGTCGCTCCAATGGCATTCTTTATATAACCGGCGGGTAAGAATTTGATCCTTTGGTATGGCGTGTAAAATGTAAATATAAGGATTGAAAATCATGACTTAAGCTTGCACTGGATGATGAAAACATTAGCTATTTTAATGTTTCAAAGAAGCCTGAAGGGCTTCACAGCTAATGTTTAAAAACAGCTAATGTATTTCATCATCCAGTGCAAGCTTAAAATATGAATTTCAATCCTTAATTAATCTTATTTTATTGAGCATAGGAAAGAGAATGACCATTGGGTAAGCTTGCCCATTTTTTCACTTTTTATATTTGCATTTTCATGTCACTTAACACAGTCAGTGGCCAGTATGACTACTGAGTTCAATCCATGCCGAGTCCATTCATTGAGATGGTCGATCTCAATGAAAGGACTGGGCCTGGATCAGACTCATTTGTGCAGGCTCTTCTGAGCCTTAGCTGTTTTACAATTACGATAGGTACCAAGATCTAATATACTGGATCATCTTACTTAATGAAGATTTGCACTTTGAACAAATAAAATTTAGAGTGACATCATTGACTTTTTGCTTTATAAGTATTGATCTAGCAGACTGCACCCTAGAGTCATTATTATTTGCCATTGAGCTATTTTAGTACTTAAGCAGACTAAACAATAGAATACAAAAATTGTAATTGATGGACATAAAAATGACTCGCCTCCTTTTTATTTGCAACAGAGGTCCAGGAAAAGCCAGTATTACAGATTACAGATCCATCTAGGAAACCAAGATGAAGAGAGTACAAAGACATGCATATAAAATCAATTTTGAGTTCCTTTGTTTCGAGGCTTATTAAACAACCACGTCCTAGTAAATAAGGATATCTTGGGTTTAACCAGTTTTGTTTGATTTGATTCTTTGTGTCCCATCAACAATCTTTCAGTTATAAAGGGACGGATCTTCCTGGGTTGAACCAGTACTAAGCTAGGATTAATGTGACTTGGTCAAGGACAAAACGCAGTGACGCTGGTGAGGCTCAATCCCAGGGCCCCTCAGTCTTGAGTCAAGCGCTCTACCACTGAGCCATTGCGCACCCTAGGGTTTAATCAGGACTAAGATTTAATATGAACAAACCAAATGACTCTGGTGTCAGAAACACATGTTAAGCATGAAAGTAGTTTGCAATTTATTGAATCAAGGCTTAGAAATGATGTATGGAAACTGCTGAATCTGCTTTTTTGTTAATAATGGTGAAAATCCTGGCTGAATATTTCTACATCTTAGCTAAAAGTATCTGAACCATGGCTTAATATTTCTGAATCATGGCTGATTATTTCTGAATCAAAGCTTAATATTTCTGAATTATGACTTAATATTTCTGAATCTTGCCTTAATATTTCTGAATCATGGCTGAATGTGTCTGAATCAGTGCTGAATATTTCTGAATGTGTCTGAATCAGTGCTTAATATTTCTGAATCGTGGCTGAATGTGTCTGAATCAGTGCTGAATATTTCTGAATCGTGGCTGAATGTGTCTGAATCAAGGCTGAATATTTCTGAATCATTCCTTAATATTTCTGAATCACATCTGAATTTTTCTGAACTACATCTGAATGTTTCTGAATCATTGCTTATTCCATCTGAATCACAAGGTTGCTTGTCTGAATCGATGCTTAAACGTTCTGAATTTATGCTTAAACGTCCCAAAAGCAGCAAAGATTCAGAAAAGGCTATATTTAAAAGGATTCAGACCTATTCAGACATGTTTCAGCAAATATTCAGAAGCTGATTCAGACAGTTTCAGACATGAAATTTTCATGAGGGATGTTAAATAAAGACTAACTTATTTACATACTTATTTAAAATTTGGTTGCACCAAGGGCTTGCTACCCATCAAGTTTCAGCTCATTAGGAAAGTAAAAGTTCACTCTGAACGTCATAACATAATACGGATGATTTTTTCAGAAATTTGTTCAGCATTCTAGCTGTAATCCCACGTTCAAAGCTAACATTTCACCAGAACGGGTGTATAAAAAGCAATCGTTCCTTGTGCCGTGAAGCAGTTTGACTGTATGCTCAATAATTCTTTTTAAAATGCCCCGGCCTCGATGTGTATCTTATAACTACAAGACCAATTTTGCTGCAAAATTAAGCAAATTTCATTCTTGATCACTTCTTGCATCTAAATTGAGCCACAGAAGAAAATTAAATACAAATTTGCCCATATGGAATATGGCAAATGGCTCATCCGTCATCAGGAAGTATCAAAAGTATTGCTAAATTAATTCAGACAGTCTAGACATCCATCTTTATTAAATTTCTTCTTCTTGTTCTTAGATAGCTCAGATGGAACAATTTATTTGTTTGTTCCTTAATTGTTTGATGGACCTGTTTGGTTTTTCAATCCAGTGTTTAAACACATTAACCCTTGTCTGGTTTGTGTTTAACATCCTACCAGCAGCTAAGGTCATACGGAGACGGAGCGACAGCTAAACTCATAACGAAAGCTTGGCACAGTCTCACATTTGATTTCTTTTACACAACTTCAATAAACTCCATAATATATTCATGCTAAAAAAAAAGGCCACACTGAGCGTTATAAAATATGGTGAAGTCCTTCATCCGCATCTCCTACCATTGGAAACTATTTTCCCTTCCAGCAAGACAATGCCCCACCCCACACCTGCAATATGGCAAGGAACTGGTTGCAAGCCAGTCATGTCAACACTCTAGGCTGGCCATCAAGATCTTCTGATCTGACCCAATTAAACACCTCTGGGATATTCTAGTACGGATATGTCACTTGTATCCTTTCCCAGCTAACACACTATCATAACTAGAGCCAATGCAAAGACATTCTACGCAAAAGTTATACCATGGCTTGTCAGTACATGGAGATAATCCACGAGCTTTAGCGAGTGGATTATCTTACATACAGGTGGACAAACATGATTTAACTATTTTATACCACCTACATCAGTGTAGACCTTGCATATCACAAGATATTTCGTGCTAAAGTTGGTGAGGGTGGTATAAAGGTAGATATACACAAGCTTCTTCTAAAAGCATGTGCAATAGAATAGGCTCACATATTGGGTTAGTAAAAGGAATCTGTAACCATACACTATATTGACTTACAATAAATTTGCTATCGTAATATGTTCAGCCTATACTTAATTTCAACAAAGCAGGGGAATTCGGGCGGCCTTCTTTTTTTTTAGCATGAGTATACATGAGCACTCATGTAAGATCCTCTATATATCATGCAAATAAGTGCTTCTGACATCCAGACAAATACTATCATTGCCTGTGACTTATAGACATCTTTAAAAGGAAAACATTTTCTGCTTGGACAGCATCTGTCTTCAAGTGCAGACAAATAGCCACTTGGCATCCAGAAAAGCATCATATCATACATAGAGGACCATAACCTCCTATATTGCTCATGCCACTGGGTATAGATGTGAATTGCACTTCCATTGTCATGCAGAAAGAAGTCTGTAGATCCAGCAAGCCTGGCTCCGACAGGTTTAATTTTTTGATACATGACAATTATAAGTGACAAAATTATCGAGATGGATTCAATATTGAGCTTCAAAACCACTCTTGAGTGAAGCGAGCATCTTCGAAGAAGATAAGTCAGACAGGCCCCACCCTCGGGAGATTTTGTTTGTTTGATTTGATTCTTTACGTCCCATAAGCAATCTTTCAGTTAAACAGGGAAGGGTCTTCCTGGGTTGAACCAGAACTCAGCTAGGATAAATGTGTCTTGCTCAAGGACCACAACGCAAAGATGCCGGTGAGGCTACAACCCGCAGCCCCTCTGTCTCAAGTCAAGCACTCTACCACTGAGCCACTGCGCTCCCTGACTGTCCATGGTACTAATCATTTAACTGAAAAATTGTTGATGGAACGTAAAGAAGCAAATCAAGCAAGACAAATTCAACGAATTTATATCCCCCGACGAAGGGTTATTTGAGAGAAACATGCAAATCACAAAACATAAATCCCATTTATCTAACCCTTAGATCACCTTCAGTATCATTCAGATCATAACAAACGCCTGTCAGGTATTTTTTAGTGCTTAGTTTAATATAATGTATACTTACATCTGCACAATTTCAATATCTGACCTTTAAACCCAACCCCAGAGGTCAAGGGTGTGTGTAAATTCAAAGTGTTACCTTACATGTAGGTCTACACTTCGATATGCTACATGACCACTTTTAGAAAAGAAAAAAAATGACCTTTTGACCCAACCCCAGGGGTCGTTGGTGTGTGTAAAGACAGCATATTTGCTTTCATGTAGCTCTGTGCTCAATTCCCTTTAATTTGATATGCAACATGACTACTTTCAGAAAAAAGATATAGTTTGACCTTTTGACCCCACCCCCTGGGTCGAGGGTGTGTCTGTGGGCAAAATATTTGCTACCATGTTGCTGCCAGTGTCGTCAGCTTTAATTAAATATGCAACATGACTACTTTCAGAAAAATATATAGTTTGACCTTTTGACCCCACCCCCTGGGTCAAGAGTGTGTCTGTGGGCAAAATATTTGCTACCATGTTGCTGCCAGTGTCGTCAGCTTTAATTTGATATGTAACATGACCATATTGTGAAAAAGCTGAATTCTGGCCTCGGCCCCACCCCCTTAGTCCACCCAACGGACTCGGACCCAGGCCTTCAAACTTAAATCCCGTTTGATATAGTTCATATCTATTGCTGCTTTGCCTGCATGCAAAATTTCAGCAAAAAATATTAGTTATTGCGAAATTAAAATATTTGACCTTTGGCCCCTTAGGTGGGGTCAAAGGGGGTGGGGTAAAACTTTGACACTGCCATGCTTATCTAAAGGTACTTGGCAATCATGGTCTATAGTGAGAAGTTGTTAAATATAATAGCTTTGATGTAATGTGAAGATCATCACACAAAGGGCATTAACTCAAGTGTTAAGTGGTCAAAATTGGTGGAGTCAAAGGGGGTGGGGTAAAACTTTGACATTGCCATGCTTATCTAAAGGTACTTGGCAATCATGGTCTATAGTGAGAAGTTGTTAAATATAATAGCTTTGATGTAATGTGAAGATCATCACACAAAAAAGCTAACATAGGTTTTGCCTTATAATTGCCTATACCAAAACAAGGGAAATAACTCAAGTGTTAAGGGGTCGATTTTGACCAAACTTATAGGATATTGAGAGTCCATGGTAATTATCATTTGTACGAAGAATGAATCAAATCTGACAAAATAGGTACTGAGATATGGTTCCGGACAGACAAAAAGTGTGGACAGTGGGATGGACGGACGGATGTACAGATGGACGGACAGACACACAGACAACGCCAAAACTATATCCCTCCGACTTCGTCGGGGGATAACAAACAAAATCTCAGGTTGATAGAGCACCTGGCCAGTGTTCTGAGGGTTGTGAGCTTGAGCAGCAAAATCTGTCAGTCTGTCAAACCTAGAATGTTTGGAAGATCCGTTCCTGTTCAACCAGAGATATCTGGGTCCAAAATCATCACTACCTTCATTGTATTGACCTGAATTCAAGGTGTTTTGACTAGGGAATGTCTCCGCTACAGCCCAACAACGGCAGAACTTAACAATACAAGTCATAGAGCTCTCTAAAATGGATGTTTAATTTCAGTAAACAGTAATACCCAAAGAATATGTGTTTGATTATTTATGGCAGTTGCAGATCTGATCATTTTACCATGTCTCACTTATGGAAAACGAATCAAACATTAGATAGTCTACAGGACACATGCATAGACAATCACATTAATTGGGCTAAGCCTTTAAGGGGAAGGTATAGCGCAGCCATATCATACACCTTTGATATTTTGTTTGTTTGCTTTGATGCTTTATGTCCCAGTCAACAAATTTTCAGTCATGTCGAAATGGGTCTTCCTGGGTAAGCACTTTGCAGCAGATAAAGAATCCGATAATGGTCTTGCTCAAGGACACAACATAGTGACTCTGCCGCGGTGAGTTCTGAACTTTTAAGCATGCCTTTGATATGGTCAGAAGCTGATTTCAGAATGAAGAAACTCTGAGACACTCAACCAAATGGGCCATTGAAGCAGCAAAATTGTGTGGATGCCATTGAAGCAATATTGTGTGGATTCTGTATGTAAGAGTGAAAGCCTACTGTCATAAAATGGGCCTCATCGCGAGAAAACCTGTCTTCGGGGTTTCCGACAAAGTGAGATTCAAACCAGCCTGCTCAGCTACAGAGACTAGCTAGAAAATTGAAATTTCGCTCGTAGCAAGGCTAGATATGATACTTTCCAAATAGCGAATAACAAAAGCGCTGATCAGACTACCCGGATGCGTAGGCTGGTCTGCGCCTGTGTTGTTCGCAAACCCCCAAAGACAGGTTTTCTCGCGACGAGGCCCAAATTGTGTAGCTTCTGTACATAAGAGTGCTAGCAAACTAAAATGTAAAGCAACTGTCATCGAGTGCTGCTGGTTAATGGGTCCGCTGGGAAGCCAACAGAAAGTATTTTTCTAATGGAGTAATTCTATTATTTGGACATATTGTTTAACAATATTATGATGGTAATAACTTAATAACCAGGCACTGGGGACATCACCAACACCAACATGTCTCTTCTTTTTCCCAGTAACCTAATAACCATAGAAACAGAGACAGACATTTTTTGAATGTAAAATTATAAATATTTTCTTACCCATCAGTTTTAACATTTGTTTTGGGTGTTCACAAGAACCGTTTCCATGAGGTGGTATTTCCTGTATATACTCACTAATATTTTTAAAGGGGACCATCCATTATGATTGTTATACGTATAAAATAAATTGTCCAAAGATGCCGGACAGATGCTGCAAACCCTATGACTTGAGCCTATGGCACAGAAGAGCTAAAATGTATCGATTCCTGATCTTTGCATCCTTACTTACTAAAATGAAGTCTTCTATTTCATTTATTTTTCATTGCTTTGATTAAGATCTTAGAGTATGCCATGTATCAAATGGCCTCGTTGCCAGAAAACCTGTCTTCGGGGGTTTGCGAACAACACTGGGGCAGACCAGCCTGCGCATCCGCGCAGTCTGATCAGCACCTTTGTTATTCGCTTTTTGGAAAGTATCATATCTAGCCTGCTGCAAGCGAAATTTCAAATTTCTAGCTAGTACCTTTAGCTGAGCAGGCTGGTTTGAATCTCACTTTGTCGGAAACCCCGAAGACAGGTTTTCTCGCGACGAGGCCCAAATAATAGCATACTTTCTTAATTCTCAACAGATTATGTAACAGATGTAACCAGCGTGTCAATGCTGTTTTCAGCATTGTTTGCCATTTCTAAAGCATATTTCTCACATGCCAAACATTGTATTAAATTACAGCCTGTTTGTGTTATTAATCAGTGTTATTGCAAATCTAATACATAATGGCATAAAGTACTGAATAAAACTGAGATCTCACAATTTGTGCCTCTTTGAGTGAAAACCTGATTTTCTTGTAATTGGAACGTTTTGTCAAATATATTTGAAATATACCCAGCTTTTATATATTGGCAGCTTTTTTTCCTGTATTTACAAACAATGTTTAGCTAAACTTGCTACATGCAGTTTTTTAATATTCTAGCCAATTGACTCCGTCATCTGGATTAAGTATTACTTTGCAAACCTTTTTTAAGTTTTATTGGGGCAAGGGCAATAGCGTAACTATTTCTAGAGCATCTGCTTGCCAAATGCCATATATTGTATTTTTGCATCATAGTTGTTTCTTCCTTATAACTAAAAGTCCCCTTAGGATGGCCCCTTTCTTATTTGCTCCGTATAGAGAGAGATAAAAGAGACATTCCATGTGGTCATAGATATATGGAGCTGATTGTCAAATGAGAAAAATTCCATCTTCAAATTGGTGTTTTAACAGGATATTCAACTTTGAAAATCGTGTGTGTTTTTGTAAGATGGCAGTGAGGCATCATCATAATTATCAGGTTTTAAATTAATGTGCAGGTGCAGGGGAATCTTACACATCAATGGACCCCCTCCTGGTAGCTCCCTAGCTGCATGCATAGCAGATCTAACAACTGATCTTCAGATGTACTTTTTTGGGGGTCAACTATTATGAGCTTCCACTCATTTACTTCTTCCAAGTCATCTAAGGCCTCCCTGGCTGGTACTTTCCATCAACCTGTATATCACATTGTGTTCTGACTGCACCACTAGAACACACCACAATTTCAAATCAGGGAAGCCTTCTCTCTCTCAAAATGAGGCCAAAGTCCTAGAGCTCAAGCTAAGCCAGCAGCTCTCGGTTCTTTATATACTGCAGCCACATACTCTGGCTTAGTTTAAACATATTTTATTTGAAATAACATACAAATAATTACAGTATACATACTCTGGCTTGATATTGCAGATCTGTCTGATCATGGTCTGGGAATTGAGCTGCAAGGGCTGAAGGTTCGCTTTGGTCAACAGTCAAGTTTTCTCTGGCATGGAGCATGGTGCTGCAGGGGACAAAAATTCCACTCGTCCTCTCGTAATTACGAGTGAAATCTAGAAAGGACAAGTAATTCTTCCCAAAGCACCTGTCTTACAGGATGAGTGCTTTAGAAAGAATTACTCAAGGAAGTCATATTACTCCCTTATGTTCTTTATTGCATACGCTTTTAAAGGACAAGTGCATGTGTTTGCAGGTCAAGTGAAAATTGTAAGTCACTTGTCCTGCAGGAGAAGCGGAATATTTAAATATTTTTGCCCCCTGTGCTGCACATACACAAGAGCTGTAACACATGGCCTCGGGTCTTTTAAGAAATGAATAAATAAGAGAGCTGACGTAGCTTTGAGGAAATGTCTCAGGAAATTGCTTATGACGTCTCTACACTGGGAAAATTCGCCTTTTATTCCAATTTCTCCGTTGAATTCATTCTGCCGGCTTCTTTATTGCCTTATTAGGACCATTGTGTCTCCTAAAAAGTCACAGATTAAAGTGTGCTGAATCATGTGAAAATCTAACGTAGATCAAATTAAGGAGATATTTGGTGACCACTGAGGATAATCATGTGTACCGTATTCCAGTCAATCACCACACTTACCCATACAAGACTATATGGGCCTCAATGCAAGAGAAACCGCAAGCCTCGAAGTTATAAAAAAAAATATTCATGCTTAACTCAACTGAGCACGAAATTTCAATTGCTCATAAAAACTAATATGCTGAAAAATAAAGAAGTTTCTTGCTTTAAGTCTCTCAGTTATGTATTTATCATGCTAATTAATGTTAAAATGCCAACAATTGTTGGCATTTTAACATTTATGAGCAGGATAATTTCGTGCTCAGCTGAGTTGAGCATGAAAAGTTTTATAACCTCGGGTCCTGTCTTTGGGGTTTCCGACGAAGTGAGAGCGAAACCGGCCTGCTCAGCTACAGAGACTGAGCTTGAAAATTGAAATTTCACTAGTAGCAAGTCTACATGCGATACTTTCCAATAAGTGAATAACAAAGATGCTGATCAGACTGCGCTGATGTGCAGGCTGCAGGTCTGGCCTTTGTTGTTCTCAAACCCCGAAGACAGATTTTCTTGGGTCAAGGCCCACATCTAAGTCAGATCATTATCATTATCACAAGCAAACTGATATCATTTTGGATTCGTAGAGAAAGAATGATGGTCACAATTACCAATAATTTTGGTTCTGCTGAATTTGAAAGTAATGGTACCTTTGAATTTTGAGCTGTGAGTACTATACAAAATTCTGACATTCCAGTAGACTAAGATGTGCAATTATATTAAATCTTAGGGTGCTGGTATTAACGTTTTGAACCCATCTAAGGGCTCAATGGGTGTGTGTAAGGGCAGAATATTTGCTTGCATGGTATTCTAAACTTCATTCCCTTTAATTTGATATGTAACAAGATCACTTCCAGAAAAAATTTCAATACTGTTGTGCTTTCATTTACTGGCACTGCGGGGCAGTCATAGTAGTGAGTGAATTTGTTACATATAATAGCTTTTGGGAAATGTGAAGTTCATTACACAAAAAGCCAAGAAAAGAGCAGTGGCTCAGAGGTAGGGATTGAGGGGTTGTGGGTTTGAGCCTCACCGGAGGCACAGTGTGTCCCTGCTTAGTACTGGTTCAACCCGGGAAGACCCGTCCTAATATGGCTGTAAAATTGTTGACTGGGACGTAAAAAATCATAGCAAACAAAAAGCAAATAGCTTTTGCATTATAATCTACTCTGTGTTAAGGAGTCAATTCTGAAAAAAAATTACAGGATATAGACAGCTGAGCTAGTTCATTGTACCACGAAATTTTGCATCAGATCTGACAGCTGAGCTAGTTCATTGTACCACGAAATTTTGCATCAGATCTGACAGCTGAGCTAGTTCATTGTACCACGAAATTTTGCATCAGATCTGACAGCTGAGCTAGTTCATTGTACCACGAAATTTTGCATCAGATCTGACAGGTGAGCTAGTTCATCGTACCAAGAAATTTTGCATCAAATCTGACAGCTGAGCTAGTTCATCGTACCAAGAAATTTTGTATCAGATCTGACCCATAGGAACCGAGATATGGTTCTGGACCGAATTGGCGGACGGAAATGCCAAACTTTGTAGGGGATAAAACTATTAACGGATGCTATCTCGATTATGCATGATACTTACAAATTGATTTCACAATATTTGATACCATCAGGTTCAATCAGTTCTACTGTAATCATTACAAATCTCTTGAATTATTTAAATGAAATCACCCATTGGCAAAAACTTCAGTCCTGCTTTGCACTTAAATAATAATACCGATGAAGTTGCACCACTACTGTCCTGCCAGCCAAGAGTGACAGTGACCTCATGTTTTGTTTACACAGTTATCGGGGACTTAGAATCTATAGATCACTTGTGTATTAATCCTATCCTCAGGATAGGATTAATACACAAGTGATCTATCGATTCGCATTAGCTTAAGTGGAGTGTACAAGTGTAAACAAAACACGACGTCACTGTCACTCTTGGCTGGCAGGACAGTTTAATATGTGTATTGTTTACTGTCATCACACTGAGCCCGGTCACCTGTTAAGCTTACAGTACCGGTAGCCAACTCAGGACAGTAAATAAAAAGCGAATCATATAGGCTGCAACGCCACAAAACCAGTCCTGTCTTCGGGGTTTCTGAAAAAGCGAGACTCAAACCAGTCTCCTCAGCTACAAAGACTAGCTAGAACAGTGAAATTTTGTTTGTATCAAGTGTTGATATTATACTTTCCAATAAGCTGATAATAAAGCACTGATCAGACTGCGCGGATGCGCCTTTGTTGTTCGCAAACCCCCGAAGTAAGATTTCTCGCGTCGAGACTGGCTGGAAATTAGAAGTGCAACTGAATATTAAACATTATTTACATTTTTCAAAGAAAGCCTACAGCTGGCACTCGCATATGAAATGCCCTTCAAACACAGTGACTTTATTCACCAGAATTGACAATGTGGTTGTGATAGACTCACGCCTCTGGTTCGCATGAGCGAAACAGGCTTTAATATAGTCTGCCTCTTGTCTGTTAGAATTCACGCTGGGTGTTCCATTTTACAATCAAAGAGAACAGTTAATCTAAGTAAGCATAAAATTGTTATATATCCTAAAGCATAAATATATTATATAATTATTGTAAAATTGTAAAGATAAGAAGTGGATGTTCATGCAAGGAAGAACTCCAAGCGCTAAGACTCAACGCGAGAAAACCTGTCTTCGGTTCCTGCAAACAACAAGGCACAGACAGTCTGTGCATAGGCACAGTCATATCAGTGGTTTTATTATATTCTCTTATTGCAAAGTATTATATCTAAACATGCTACACACCAATTTTCAAATTTCTAGCTAGTCTCTGTAGCTGAGGAGATTGGTTTTTAGTCTTGAAATTCTACTTTCAAATGGCTACTTACTTTCAGTCAGTAGACAACAACCCACTTTAGTTATACGGTAAATGTTCTAAAATTTCGCACACTTTTCTCTTTCTAATCTCAAATAAAATGTTGATTTTCAGGGCTGGAATTCACAAATTGCATGTCGGAATAGCAACCAGGGAAGACCCTGATCAGACTGCTTCTTCAGAAGCAGTCTGATCTGGGTCTGCCCTGTTTGTCTAGACCTTTTTGGCAGGTGATTAGTGCTTGAAATTTTTGAACATTTACCGCAAGTGCTGAAAGATGACAAGCTTTTTTGAAAAGCTTATACTTGTAAATAACTCATCGTCCTTGGCAGTTGGAGGATAGCATGACATTAAAGTGGATTAAAGAGCTGTTATAGACAAAAGACCTGATTGAGAGTATTAATATGTCACGAAGGAGATTGAATATCGTAATTACACAAACAAGCTCTCGCAAAATATCTCAGTACGGTCAGTATTTTGGTAAATAAGAAGTCCTTGTAGACTTGTTTACCATCAGATACAAATGAGCCAGTGAGCCAGTGCATATTTCCAACAATGTGGTATGTGCGACCAGCAAAGCCTCAGATCAGCCTGTGCATACGCACAGTCTGATCAGAGCCTTTGCTAGTCGCTTGAGTATTCTATGATTGTTAAGTAACTGACTGAACACCATTTGGAGTTTCTAAGCTTAAAAGGAGGCTGCAGAGGCTCGTCCAAGTCTACTCATGTCAAAATGCCACATTGTTGGAAATCAAATGCCGCGGCTCAAATAATAATGTTTGGTAATCTGCAGGCCTAGCATTCACAAAATACTTATCAGAATATCAAACAGGGAAGCCTTGATCAGACTGTTTTAGAAGCAGTCTGAAGCAGTCTGGAAAATCCTCCTGTTACTGTGAGTGAAATACAATACGGTCTCCTCTTCAAATTACTGAGGTAGCACCATAGGCTTAGATAAACACAAATTTTCAGCTTACAATTGTAAATATTTTCTTTTCCCTCATTTTTAATATATGTTTTTGTTGAGAAATAGGGAAAAAATTTACGCACTCCTAACTAAAGGCCTGGGCTCTGGGTGGCACCCTTTAAAAGTGCTAATCCTGACTCAGACTTTTTTTTAAAATATCTTTTTTTATTTTCAGCGAAAAATTTCAATATTTTCATTTTCAAAGCAAGCCTTCCTTGAATCTTTAGACTTCCACAACCATCAAAACCTTATGAACAACAGTAATATAAGTGACACCTGGCTAAGAAATAATTTATATCATCTAACTTACGATAATATTACTTATGCTATGCTACCCTCTATTCCCCCAGAATGCGCCGATCTAATTACCAGCCGTGACAGACCGCCGATAGTAGAAGAGACATTGGTAACCGTGAATAAATCAACCACGGTAAAGTCATGCACTTCAAAACAAAATACCTGTAAACTTCCTCTTTTGCTCGGCGCTTATCAAAGCGGAAGGACGTGTTGAGTTCTTACTCTTCGTTATATCCTTGGCTCGAGCAGCTCTTTGACCCCCGGGATTGCGTTTGCAAATAAATTTGCTTTTGTCGATTTAAATTACTGTGCTGTTTTCTCATTGTTGTTTAATTTTCATTTTATTTTCAGATAGCTGAAATGTTGCGACAATGTGTAGGTATCAAAGGGAAAGGTTGTTCCCGTTTCATTGCGGACTGGGACAACCATTCTCTTTGTTTTGCGTGCAGGGTTTGTTCTCAGAACAATCCTTGCGAAGTTTGTTCCGTTTGGACCACCTTTCTTTGGTCTAAAGCTTCGGCTGCCAAAGCTAAGGCTGATTCTAGATGGTCAAACTTATGTAAGGTTGGGGAGACTGTGCAGCAGGTCGGTTCTTCTAGGGATTCTTCCTTGCCCTTTTCTGAGGGTAACGAGGGTCCTGTTGCCGACAACCATACGGTTGTTGGCGTGGAAGTTCCTTCCTCCCAGGCTTTGGCCTTAACTGGTTCAAACTCTGGGGCGCTTTCTTCAGAGATTTCCACTGCCGGGAACGGTACTGGTAACTCATCCCAGCCGTCGTGTCAGAAGGTCCCCGACTCTTGTTCAGGCACCTCTAGGCCAAGATCTCGATCCCCATCGGCACATCCAGATCTGGCCGTTACACACGATGATCGGTCGCATGGCTCCCGTGCTCGTTCGAGGCGGTCCCATTGCTCCCAGTCAGGTAGTGCGAAGGTTCCACGAGCGTACCGCGTACGCTCATGGAGCCGATCTTATCGCTCTTCCAGGAACCATCGATCGCCGTCGCTAACATCGAGCTCTGGCTCGGAACGTAGCCTTGGCGGCTCGCGCGCTCACAGCCCGCGAGCCTATGGCTACCGTGCTATGCGCAGTCATAGCCGTCGTTCTAGGCGGGATGGTAGTCCAAACTACAGGTCTCGACGAGGCCAGCGCTCCCGTTCGAGCCGTCGCTCCCATCGTAGGCGCCACGGATCTCGATCACACGGCAGGGATAGGTCTCGATCTTATTCAAGATCAGACCCTTCCCGTTCTATGTCCCGAGAATCAAAGTCTCGGCACGTAGATAACCCTATTTCACAGACTACTAGATCTAGTGAATTTTCTGGGTTCTCCGCAAATGATATCCAGGATCACCGTGTACAACCTGGTCACGGTATACAACCGGACATGCGGAGTTTAATTCGACAGCTTTTGGCTGAAGAATTTAAAACTTTCTCAGGTAGCCGGAAGAGACTTCGCTCCCGTTCTACATCGGTAGAAAGGGGGCCAGTGCGCTCCCATACGGCTCCTGATCCGGACCCAATGGACGAGCATAACACTGCTTGCGTTCAGGGTTCAATGGGGAATAGTTCTGGGAAGGTTATACCTTCTGAGAAGACAATTCCCAATAATTTGAACCAGGTTTCTTCAAATTATGAAGAACCAGAGATTCAAATAACACCTCTTCCTGGTGAGACCATCGGATCTGATGATAACTCAGATGATCAGGACCAGGAAAAGCAGGAGGATGATGAAAGTGGCACTTCTGAACAGGCCTCAGTGTCTGCTCAGTTACCTTACTTTGAGGCCTTAGAGTCACTTCGTGCTCATTTAGGCACTCATCTTTGCCCTGATATTGTTCAAGAAGAACCAAAATCAGGGGCTTCAGCGTTGGATTTTTTTGATAAAAAATCCAGGGCTAATGTCCTCCCAGTTCTGCCTGAAAGCAGACTAATTTTGGATTCCGTATCTAAAATTAATTCTAGGATACAGGGGCCTAATCCTATTCAAGGATCCCCTTTAGATAGTTATCCTAAAGGTTTGATGACTAACAGGTTTCCATCTTTACACATGAAACCTAAAGTCTTTAGTCAAGAGTCATATAAAATATCTGACCCGACTATGGTTATTGACCACCCACCTATAGATCCTTCTTTTAGAGAAGTTCTGAAGCAGGGTGCATTATTTCCAACTTCCCATTCCTTACAGTTACAACAACTAGAAGGATGGGAAAAACTTGCTAGAGCTGGTATACACATTAATTCACATGCAGACATGTTTCTTTATGGAATTCTTTCTGCTTTGAATTCACCTGCTCCCTCACAAACTGATCTTGTTGAGGTGCGTAGGTACCTGCAGGCCTTAGCTCAGTCGCGCATGCACATGTTTGATGTTTTAGTACGTCTTGCTAGTGGCCCTCTACTTGCTAGACGTGATGCATATCTAGACAAGTGTGCTTTGGACGCTTCAGTTAAATCTTCCCTTAGGGTTCAGCCTATCGAGTCTGCAACCCTATTTGGTCCTAAGATGCCTGAAGTGGCCAAGACCTACAAAGAAGACTTAACAAGGCGGTCTTTGCAAAATGCTGCAGTGGCTCACCTTCCTGCTAAGAAGCAGAAGAAGAAGGGGGTCTCTAAACCAGCAGCTGTTAAAATGGTAGTTAACAGTTCTGACAATGACAAACGCCAAGTTTTATCTAAACCTGCCAGACCATCACAGTTTTCCCAAGGCTCTTCCTCTTATTCTAAGAATAAGAGTAATAAGAAGTTCAAGGGAACTGGAGGTCAAAAATAGGGATGCCCGTTTCTTCCAGGCCTGCCCAGACTCTTCGGAGTCTTTGGGCTCAGACAAGTACAGTCTGCCAAAGCCACACATACCGACTGGCGGCAGACTGTATCATTTTCGGAAGGCTTGGAAAAACATCTCAACAGACAAATGGACACAGTCTGTAATAAGAAACGGGTACAGGATTCAATTTCGTGTCCGTCCCAAATTGACAAGGGTAGTGCCTCAGTTTTTGAGAGCAACACCCTCAGATCCAGAGAAGATTCAACTTCTACAGACAGAAGTAAAATCTATGCTGGACAAACATGCCATAGAACCAGTTTCCTCTTGCCATCCAAAGGGTGGCTATTACAGCAGGCTCTTTCTGGTTCGCTAGAAGTCGGGAGGATGGAGACCAGTAATCGATCTGTCCCGACTAAATCGGCATGTAATCACTCCTCATTTCAAGATGGAAACTTTAGACTCCGTTCGTCTTTCTTTACGGAAGCACGACTGGGCCATTTCCCTCGACTTGACAGATGCATACTTTCATATACCAATTCATCGCAAGTCAAGCAGGTTTCTTCGTTTTCACTTCATGGGGAAAACATACCAGTTCGAGCTTTGCCGTTCGGCCTGGCTCCAGCTCCTTACATGTTCTCCAGAACTGTGAAGGCAGTGGTCAAACATTGTCGTCGCATGGGCATGCGTCTACATTCTTATCTAGACGATTGGCTCCAGCCGTCTCGATCTCAAGTGATGTCTTTGTTTCACAGAGATCAACTACTGAGCACGGTTTTGTCCCTGGGATTTGTTCCCAATTGGGACAAATCAGAGCTAGTTCCCAGTCAGAGGTTTTCTTTTCTGGGAGCACGTTTCTGTCTAGAGGAGGGACTGATAGGCCCTTCTTTGGACAGATTAACAAGACTGGTAACCTTGATTCAGAGAATGCTGTCAGCTCGATCAGCATCAGCCAGACAGATTCATTCTCTTCTGGGTCAAATGGAGTCTATGGCTCGTCTCCTGCCAGATGGCAGAGCCCACAAGCGTATGCTTCAGTGGTGCATCAAGGACCGTTGGTCTCAAGCGGACCAGTCTTGGGATTTTCACATTTCCCTAGGTCCTTGGTTCAACAAGGCCGTAATCCAATGGCTGAACAGGGACTTCCTGTTTACCATGGTGCC
The DNA here is from genome assembly GCA_964019695.1 of Loripinus fragilis. Classification (NCBI taxonomy): domain Eukaryota; kingdom Metazoa; phylum Mollusca; class Bivalvia; order Lucinida; family Lucinidae; genus Loripinus; species Loripinus fragilis. The sequence goes on from OZ026523.1 coordinate 27,097,119, forward strand.
ACTGTGTCGGCCCCAACCAGACTTGTTTCTATTCACGGATGCGAGTCTGGTGGGCTGGGGTGCCCATATGGGCGATCTCTCAGCCTCCGGCCTATGGTCTGCCTATTGGCAGACTCAACACATAAATGTCCTGGAACTCAGAGCAGTCATGTTGGCTCTGAAATCCTTCCGTCAGATAATTCCGAACTGTCATATTCTGCTGTCAACAGACAATACGACTGTAGCGGCTTATCTGAACAAAGAAGGGGGGGCGCGGTCACGAACTCTGTCTTTCATGGCGACCAATCTGTTAGAATGGTGTATGAAAAGACAGGTGTCTCTGACAGCCAAGTTCGTGCCAGGGAAACTAAATGTTATGGCAGACTCTCTATCCAGGAAAGGGCAGATAATCCACACAGAGTGGACTATCCACAAGGGGACACTGTCTCAGATATTTCAATTCTGGGAAGTCCCTCACTTAGATCTGTTTGCCACGAGGTTGAACAATCAACTTCCGGTTTTCATTTCTCCCTTTCAAGATCCACGGGCTTGGGCAGTGGATGCCATGTCTCTTTCATGGGAGGGAATGATAGCTTATGCATTCCCTCCAGTTCCACTTCTCATGAAGGTACTTCTGAAAATGGAGAAAGAGACTTGTTTGGTCATCCTCATTGCACCGTGCTGGGAAAGCCATCCGTTTTTCCCAGTTCTGCTTTCTCTGCTAGTTGCCCCAGCAGTCAGGATTCCCATTCGGAAGGATCTTTTGATCCAGCCTCATTCCCGCCTTCCTCATCCGAAGCCGGAGATATACAACCTGCACGCTTGGCTGTGCTGCAGGGAGGTCTCGAGAAGGCAGGATTTTCTAAGAAATCTGCCGAGAGAGTCTGTGCTGCGAAGCGATCTTCCACACAGTCTCTGTACAATTCCCGCTGGAACACTTGGATGGATTGGTGTCTCCAGCGGGAGATGGATCCCATCGATCCAACTGTGACCTCAATGGCAGATTTTCTAATTTTCCTTTTTGAGGAAAAGAAGCTTTTGCCTTCCTCCATTAAAGGGTATAGGTCGGCTATTGCTTCCACCCTGAAGCATTTTACTTCAGTAGATTTTTCTTCCCATCCAGTCCTCTCTGATGTCATCAGGAGTATGGATTTGGAGAAACCTGCTGTAAGCCCGGTCGTTCCCCATTGGGATCTTGCCCTGGTTCTCGACAGCTTGAAGAAATCCCCTTTTGAGCCCTTGTCTTCATGCTCTTTAAAGTGCCTAACTCAGAAGACAGTTTTTCTGATAGCACTTGCTTCTGGCCGGAGACGCAGTGAGATTCATGCCTTTTCTGCTGCTCCTGGCTCAGTTAAATTTTCAGCCGACTTTAGTGCGGTTGAATTACACTTTTTTCCAGGGTTTTTAGCTAAAAACCAGTTGCCTTCTGTAGCAGGTGTTCCGATAGAGATCCCTGCTCTTTCTGGTTCTGACATGAATTCTGTTTTATGTCCAGTCCGTGCCTTACGCATTTATATGGGAAGGACTAGTTTTTTCCGTAGAAATAGGAAAAGACTTTTTATCTCTTACATTAAGGCATATGATAAAGAGATATGTGCTTCTACTATATCAAGATGGATAGTAGACACTGTACGCTTCTCTTATGAGGATTCTGGCTCTTCATCAGGCAAAATTTGTGCTCATGAGCTTAGAGCTTTGAGTTCAAGCTTTGCTTGGTTGAACAGAGTTCCGTTGGATTCGGTTCTCAAAGCGGGATATTGGCGTTCTGAGAACTCTTTTATAAGATTTTATCTGCGGGACATGGCAGGTATCAATGAGAAAATGTTTTCTCTTGGTCCCGTGGTAGCTTCTCAGAAAGTTATTAATTCTTAATTACCTCCAGAAAACGTCCATTCCGACGTTTCTAATTTTACACGGTGTTTTTCATAATATTTTTATCCAATCAGCGCTTATTGTGTATTTACTTCCGGTTTTATTACACATGGCGCATATTATGAATGAAATGTGAGAAACATATCTTTCTTGATTTATTTCTTTTCTATTCGGTGGAGCTATTTGGAATTAGAGTTAACAGCACCGTTTTATTCTGTTTTCAAATATTTTCTGTGGCATCCCGGGTTTCTTTGAGCATATGCTCTTTCCAGCCTGGATTACATACGGTCAACCGTCCAATTGGCATTGATCTTGTGTGCCTAGAATCTACATCCGCCGAGGACATGGTTTCTGTGTTCGTTGAATGGTAAGTCTTAGACTTAAGTTATTTTCCATTCATTGACAGATTCGCCCACCATCAAGAAAGATGAAATCTGTTTTAGCATAAGTAATATTATCGTAAGTTAGATGATATAAATTTTATATGTTTGTTCCAACATAAATATTTATGAATCTATACTTACGATAATATTACGATGAGGCCCGGGCAAGCTTAAAGCATGCTTCCCACCTCCCCGCATATCTGTAAGTTTTCTCGCAAAAGAGGAAGTTTACAGGTATTTTGTTTTGAAGTGCATGACTTTACCGTGGTTGATTTATTCACGGTTACCAATGTCTCTTCTACTATCGGCGGTCTGTCACGGCTGGTAATTAGATCGGCGCATTCTGGGGGAATAGAGGGTAGCATAGCATAAGTAATATTATCGTAAGTATAGATTCATAAATATTTATGTTGGAACAAACATATAAAATATGCTTTAAACAGCAATCGGTAACAATGTAACTGCCACTGACGGGGAGCCATAACTGGTTTGCAGGTGCCAAACAAGCCTCCACAATGGCTGTTCCACTTTAAAATCCAATGTGATTAAATATTAAATTGCTATTTATACTTAAGTACATGTATATAAAGTCTATATTGGGTATTTATTATTGGTGGGTCCCTCAGGTGGTGGGTCCCTCACCTGAGAATGATCTGGGTTCAACTGTTTTCAAAAATTATCAGCAGAAGAAACTTGCAGATAAGGAGTCATTATTAAAACTTCCATTGCCAGCTACGAATGTGGTCCCCTGATTTCGATGGATAATATTTGAGCCATGACATGTGATTTCCAATAATGTGGCATTTTGACAAGTATAGCTGTGCAGCCTCCTTTTAAGCTTAGGAATTACAAATGATGTTCCGTCAGTAGCTTAACAGTCATAGAATATTCAAGCAACTAGCAAAGGCTCTGATCAGACTGCGCATATGAGCAAGCTGATTGAGGCTTTGCTGGTCGCACATACCACATTGTTGGAAATCTCATGCACTGGCTCATTTGGTTTTAACAACATATTAGTTTTTCATTACAATATGACTTAGATCGGACAACTCCATTGAGATTGAATGTTCATCTTAAAACTGCCAGAATGAGTTCAGTGGTTTAACTGCAACTGCATGGCTGAGCCATTTGTTCTGGGAGACATTGTTATGCAAGCCAACTAGTTTCTTATCAAAGACACCAATAAAGTTCTGTCACAGACCTAGATGAAATTGTCTGGGAGCAACTTTTTTTTGAAGAAACTTTCTTCTTAGAGTTTATTACATATCAGTATTAGACTGGACTGCATTATTTTCCAGCGACATTAATAAACTGGTTCCGAGTTGTTCAAATTAACAACTGGTCATGTATAATGTTAGGTGAGCTGTGATTGGTCTGCCAATCATAAGTTGCATTACAAATCGTAACGTTGACAAGACAACCACAGCAACATGACTGCCTCCGCCAACGAATCCCGACGTTAACGGTGACGTTGACGTCACGAAAACCATGCCAACACAATAACAAGTTTAAATGCAGCGTTACAAACTTGATAAACGCCATAGAAAGGAAAATGATAAAGCGATATTTAATAGAAAAACCCATAAGCTTTTTTCTGCAGCCTGTATGAAAATTTTAAACCTGTTCCGAGTTGTTGGCTAGCTCCGTGACATTCCGTGAAACGGGCAGATTTCTGCCCGTTAGATTTATCGATGACCTGTCCCTACAATAGCCAGTGTAGGGGAGAGAACCAGTCTACGACATTAATCAGTTAACTCTCATCATGCTGGCAATTTTGTATGATTTTTTGTTGTCTGCAGATTATTTCAAAATCTATTTTTTCACAAATTTCTTTTAGGAATACCATTATGTATCAAACACTTAGGATCCAGATTAGTCTTGACATTTAGTCAGGCCTAAGCTGGGTCCAAATGTTTATAAATGTTTAAACATTGACAGCAAGTGAATCTGGAATTTAACCATAAAATCGGCCGCAAGCCTGATCAAAATCTGATATAATATAAGAAAGTTTTAGTTATCCGAAAATCAAAATTCTAACTTGTATTCAGTCAATGGAGGTGGCCATTTTGAATATTTCATTAACTTCTTGTAAATTTTGAAAAGCCAATAAAATTCCCTTTCATTGCAAACAGTACTTTTTTTTTCAAAATCAACTATTTTTAACAGAAGAATCATCATAGATGCAAAAAAAGTTAAATTGAATGGCAGGGAACTGGTTTATGCATATTTGATTAGGGCTGTGTGACATCACTCAGTCTAAAAATGGCTGCCTTCCATTGCTTTAACTATCTACTAAACAAACATCTGTAACTCTTATTTTTCCATAGATTTTGATCTGGTCTGGGGCAGATTGCATGATTTAATTAGGGTTTGCATTTTTCCCAGATAATGCAAAAGTATTCTGGAGCATTCTGCAATACTTTTGATCTGCATTAAGCGATAATCGGCATTGAAAATCATTTTTTGTGTTCTTTTTTGTGTTCTTAGACAGGTTTAACTGTAGGTTTATTAGCTTGAATATGGTATACATTCAAGGACTGTTCTGTCCCATAGGTCCAACAGGAACACACAGGTAGCCAAACAATTCCTATATCCATTTAAATTAATTTGCCTATGTTTCTAGCATCGAATGTGTGAACGCTAATACAATTTGATCCTTATCAGAAAGAAATTTCCTGTGAGGTTTATCTTATTATGTGTTTTTCATGCTAAAGAAAAATGCGGTATTCTTAGGGGAATGAGTAAAACCCTTTTAGCACAATATTCCAATCATGACAATTATGTGATCGGTGTCTGGGAAAAAGCAATTATATGGTTGTGACAAACTGTGGCTGATTTTATCCTTTCCTGACCGATCCCGTTGGGTACAATAAAAGTGTGTTTGGTCCAAAAATATAGTTGACTCTCCTTAGTTTGAAGCCTAAAAATTCTGAGTTAAAAATCATGTTGGCCTGCAAATAAAAGAGTTCCCAAAACCTTCTTGATTTTATAGGTACTGAACTCTTTGTATTTTGGGTAAACTTGCATGATTTTTTGTTGTCTGCTGATTTTTTTCAAAATTAACTTTTTCAAATATGTCTTCAGACTGTCAAACAGTTCGGATTGAGGCCAGGCCCGTCATTTATCAGGCCTGATTTGGGTCAAAACTCTTTGCAAAGGTTATAAGCTGAGTACATTAGTTATTTTAAGGGTAACTAATGCAGTCAAAAATGACGATACTATTACTATTGTGGTCTGCCGTTGCAATACTATTGTGATAATTTTGTCTGAAACATTAATTTCATGCTTGTTTGAAGGAGAAACTTAAATGGAAGGACTTTTCTGCACGTACCGGTAGAAATTTTGTATGGAAACGAGAGAAAAATTTCAGAATATTGTCAATGTCCACTTATTTTGCTGAAATGCATGGGAGGCAACAACATATACATCCTATTGCCATTTAACTTTCTTTTTTGTGTCTAACCAAACAACTTTAAAGAGAAAATCCATATGTCTAAAAACTATTGAAACTATTGCGATAGTGAAAAGACTATTTCTGTGAAACTGTGAGTGACCAGAAATTAATTCAAAAACATAAGATATTATGACGGTTCTAGTTATCTGCAAGTATTAAAAAGATCTGAATAAAAATTGCATTGGAAACCTGGTGAAAGTGTAGTTTTCAGATACTCAAGGGCAGCTAACTCCATAGTCAGTTATGGGATCTGATACTATTGGCATAGCCACTTTCCCTTCGATGTAGTAAGTAACATTGCCTAGGTTACTATAGCAATATATCAATAGTCCGATGTATTGTTACATCAGCTGCCTCATTAGTTTTATAACAAATATTTTCACTTGCTTTTAGATGATATTGTTTACTGTTTACAAAAGTGAGAAAAAGAGAAATGTTTATTGAAAAGCAATATTTCACTATTGCATTAAAAAGCAAAGAATTGATTGGTCTCAATGGAAAACTGAAGCCTTTCAGTATTTTTCATTTAAGGAGGCATTTAGCAATATCTGTCTTCAAAATTGAGCTGTGGCATAAGATTTCCAACAATGTGGTATGTGTGACCAGCAAAGGCTCAGACCAGCCTGCGCATATGCGCAGACTGATCAGAGCCTTTGCTGGTCGCTTAAGTATTCTTTGACTGTTAAACTACTGACCGAACCTCATTTGAGTTTTCAAAGCTGAAAAGGAGGCTGCACATGCTCATCTGAATCTACACTTGTCAAAAATACCGCATTGTAGGAAATCACCTGTCACGGCTCAATCCAGGGTCTCGCCGCGAGAAAACCTTTCTTTGGTGGTTTGCGAACAACAAAGGCACAGACCAGCCTGCGCATACGCGCAGTCTGATCAGCGCCTTTGTTATTCGCTTATTGTAAAGTATCATATCCAGGTTTGATACAAGCGAAATTTCAATTTTCTAGCTAGTCTCTGTAGCTGAGCAGGCTGGTTTGAGTCTCGCTATGTCGGAAACCCCGAAGACAGGTTTTCTCGCGTCGCGGCCCAATTGTCAATTAGGGTTCAATGATCTGATTAACGTTTTCCTGGCACTCATGACGATTGTCATCTGCTCTCTCGTCTGCTTATGCACTTTGGTAACCTATATCACAAACACTGGACCCAGATCAGACTGCTCCCTTAGGAGCAGTTTTTCAGGGTTCATAGTGTTTGCTTGCTTCCATGGTAAAACTATTCTGTAGCGCATATGAATTTATGCAGCAGACGTAATAAGCAGACAACATCTTCCAGACAAACAAAATATTGGCAGGACAATGGTTAGTATCATTGCTCATAAAATACAAAATGTAATTGTAACCACCCCCAAAATAATGGTATATCTGAACTTTATCATGTCAAAATGGTACTAGAATTTATTTGTTTTGTTTTTTTTTACACAAAAACTGATGTCTCCAGGGCTTCAGATTTTTTTCAAGATTGGTGGGCCGAAGTGTCCCATAGAGCAAATATTAGTGGGTCATTTTCTGAAATGGTGGGCCCTTGAGTCATTTTCTGAAATGGTGGGCCCAAGCATATCAAACTAACCACAGTTTACATTTGGGTAGTATACTTTACCTACACACTGACACAGACACTTGTTTGCATTTATGTATATTGACTGCTGATTATACAGTAAAACCTGTCTTAAGTGGCCACTTAAAAAAGACCAATTATCGCTTAATGCAGGCCAAAAGTATTGCAGAATGCTCCAAGGGGAGCATTCTGCAATCCTTTTGACCTTCATTAAACTATATACTATTTGTTATTACGTGTAAAGATCTTTGTTTTGTCTTTTTTTTTGAGTGGCTGCTTAAGACATGCTTTACTGTATTGACAACTGTTTTGTGGAGTTCTTAGACTCAATGTCAGATAAATATTTTTATTAAAGTGAGATATTCTCACAACTAAAAAGGATGGGTCCACTTGGCCCACTGCCTTGGAAAGTTATGGGCCATATTTTGAAATCATGGGACAATGACCCGGGCCCACCATAAATCTGAAGGCCTGGTCTCCCCACCCACCACCCCCTGTAAGTGCTGTATTTGATGTATTAAACAATATGTGGAGTACAGAAAACCACAAAAGAAGTCTACTAAAGATTAAGTTACAGTTTTTCATTTTTAGTCAGTGTGGACACAATTAAATCACAAAATCAACTCAGATTCAATGGGCCATTACTCCAAAAATAAGCAATCCAGAGTTATGATTCTTGTTTCCTGCACACAGCCTAAGTTATATGAAGTTTTAATGAAGATTTCTTAAACAATTTTAAGTTACAGAGCAGACACAATTTTGTTACAGACAGATGAACAGAGGACCCAGGCAAAAACCGGTATGTCTCCCAACCCTAAAGAGGGAAGACATAATGATATCTGATAATTGGAAATGGCTATGTACTGCTAAGTCCTGGGCCCCGAGGTTATAAAACTTTTTTCATGCTCAACTCAACTGAGCACGAAATTTCTACTGCTCATAAAAACTAAAATTCTGTGAAATAAAGACTTTTCTTGCTTTCAAACTTTCAGATGTTTTATTAATCATGCTTATAATTGTTAAAACATCAACATTTATGAGCATGATAAATTTCATGCTTATAATTGCTAAAATAACAACAATTGTTGACATTTTTTACATTTATGAGCATGATAAATTTCATGCTCAGTTAAGCACGAAAGAGTTTTATAACCTCAGGGCCAGCTGCATTACTGCATCCAAGGCTATCTTGATTTCTGAAGGAGGATTTCTTCCTGATTATAAAGAATTTAAGCGAGTCCAAACATATTTAATCAACCAAAAATAACTATAGCAGCAATGTGACATTCAAATCACATAACACATACTTGAGCCTCAGACTGCTATTTCCATAATCCCCTGGACACAAGAAAACCTGTCTTTCGGTTTTGCCACCAGTTCATGCTCAAACAAGCCTGCTCAGCTACAGAGACTAGCTAGAATATTTAAATTATATCTGTAGCAAGTTTAGCTACTATTCCCTCCAAAAAGCAAACAAGAAAGGCGCTGATCAGCCTACGCAAATGCGCAGGCTGCTCAGCGCCTTTTTTGTTCGCTAACAACAAAATCAGGTTTTCTCACAACGAGGCCCATATCTACACCAGACACCAAGGATTATAGATCTAACGTATCTCAAACTTGTAAAGGGCAAGATTTTCTGCACTTGAAGTGCAAAGAAAGCTTTTCTTTGTGATGAAGCATTGACAACATCGACATTATCTTATAAATACAGTAAAAAGACTTATCCAAGGGTCTGTTCACAGCCTGAAGCAGTCATTTTGTTTTTGTTTGATTCTTTACGTCCTAGTCAACAATTTTTCAGTTGTGTCCGGGTAGGTCTTTCTGGGTTAAACCATTACTAAGCAGCGGATAAAGTGTCTTGCTCAAGGGCACAACTCAGTGATGCCGCTGAAGGTGATGCATGAACTAGCAACCCTTCGATCCCCAGTCTAACGCTCCGAGCCAATCGCTCAGCTGCAGCAGTCATCAGACTGCAAGAGTTTATAAGATGATTTTGAGCAACTCTAGAATCTGTCCGCCACTTTATCTGACCCATTATTTCCATAGCTACAATGAATATAGATTTGTTATAGTTGCTACTAGACATAATCCTTACACTAACCTAACCCTAACCAACATAATGGGTGTATAATTTTTTGCATCACTTCCATGTATGGTATGTTCATGCATATTCTACCAATGAACCCGACAAATAGTGAGAAAGCGAGAGGCTTAGAAAACTCCTTGTGTGGTAAGATTTTTCAGCAAATGGCAATGATTTAAAGGCTAAAATCTTTACTTGAGCAACTGTAAATATTTTTTCCTCCAATTGCAGAAGGAGCGCTTTTTTTTTTTTTTTTTTTGAAAAACACTGAGGGGAAGGGGAATACAGTATTAAAGTTGCCGCCTACAGTTCTACTATATAACTGTATTCATCCTGTTGGCTTACCACTTAAATACTAAATAGTTATGAAATGGAATTCAATAAATATATTCTAGAACAAGTTCTAAAACAGTTCAAGAACTTTAAATGACAAAATAAATAAATCTCAAGTTCTTTTTTTTTCTTCATCGGGATTCCAAATCTGCCTTTTAAAGTTCATGAACTCTCCAAAACTTAAGAGTTGAAGAACCCACAACCCATTGGCCAGCAAGCGAAACGTCATTTAATGGCGTTTTGCTGGCAGGCCAATGATGGCCCGGTTATAGTGGTATTAGGATCCTCTCTCCCCTCATCAACTAAAAAAAAAAGTAGTCGAAAGTTGGACCTTCTCTGAAAAAACTTTCAAGATTGGTGCATTGTATTTCACATGGGTATGTTTGCAAAAGCAATACAAGAATTAATGGCAAAAGTTAAGACCAATAAAGGAGGATGTAAACTAACCTAATGCTGTAATTAACTGAAGATGTGAAGTGATTCAATAGATGTGAAGTGATTCAATAAACTGATACTTAATGATGGAAAACAGGATAAAGTGAAATTGTACCGTTGTGAGTGTTCAAAGACACCGTATTTATCCAAATATGTGTACATGCTCTTATTTATTTAAGTAATTAAGGTAACTTTTGGTAATTATAAGTATAATATGTAGTAGATTTGCTAAAGTCAGAGTATATGCTCTCTCAGACAAGCCAAGACTACAGTGAACTTTGGGTTGCTCATGATTGATCTCATGATTAAATACTGAGATACACAGTATGAAGCTAACATATGCATGGATTTTCACAGCTGGGTTGGTTCTTTTGGTCAAGAATGAGTAGATTATAGAAATCTTATTGGAATAAATAAAAAAACAAGACAAATTCGACGAATTTATATCCCCCCGACGAAGGGTTATTTGAGAGAATCATGTAAATCACAAAACATAAATCCCATTTATCTAAGTCTTAGTTCACCTTCAGTATCATTCAGATCATAACAAACACCTGTCAAGTATGTTTTAGTGCTTAGTTTAATAAAAAATATACTTACATCTGCACAATTTCAATATCTGACCTTTAAACCCAACCCCAGAGGTCAAGGGTGTGTGTAAATTCAAAGTGTTACCTTGCATGTAGGTCTACACTTCCTCACCTTTCATTTCATATGCAACATGACCACTTTTAGAAAAGAAAAAAAAAATGACCTTTTGACCCCACCCCACGGGGTCGTTGGTGTGTGTAATGACAGCATATTTGCTTTCATGGTGCTCTGTGATCAATTCCCTTTAATTTGATATGCAACATGACTACTTTCAGAAAAAGATATAGTTTGACCTTTTGACCCTGCCCCCTGGGTCGAGGGTGTGTCTGTGGGCAAAATATTTGCTACCATGTTGCTGCCAGCGTTGTCAGCTTTAATTTGATATGCAACATGACTACTTTCAGAAAAAGATATAGTTTGACCTTTTGACCCCATCCCCTGGGTCGAGGGTGTGTCTGTGGGCAAATTATTTGCTACCATGTTGCTGCCAGCGTCGTCAGCTTTAATTTGATATGCAACATGACCATATTCTGAAAAAGTTTAATTTTGACCTCGACCCCACCCCCTAAGTCCACCCAACAGGCTCGGACCCAGGCCTTCAAACTGAAATCCCGTTTGATATGTTTCATATCTATTGCTGCCCTGCCTGTATGCAAAATTTCAGCAAAAATATTAACAATTACCTTAGTTATTGCGAAATTTAAATATTTGACCTTTGACCCCTTAGGTGGGGTCAAAGGGGGTGGGGTAAAACTTTGACACTGCCATGCTTATCTACAGGCACTTGGCAATCATGGTCTAATAGTGAGAAGTTGTTAAATATAATAGCTTTGATAAAATGTGAAGATCATCACACAAAAAAGCTAATATAGGTTTTGCCTTATAATTGCCTATACTAAAACAAGGGCAATAACTCAAGTGTTAAGGGGTTGATTTTGACCAAACTTATTGGATGTTTGAGAGTCCATGGTACTTATCATTTGTACCAAGAATGAATCAAATCTGACCAATAGGTACTGAGATATGGTTCCGGACGGACGGACGGACGGAATGGACGGACGGACGGACGGACAGACGGACGGACGCACGGACGACGCCAAAACTATATCCCTCCGACTTCGTCGGGGGATAAAAAGCTGACTCAACTCTAAGCGTGTTTTAAACCTCATATAAAATGATTTAATTTCCCTGAAGGTTGAATGGTGCAGACCCTGATGAAATACCACAATATGCGGGATTTCATCTGGGTCTTCACTGTTTGCCAAAGAATACATTTAGGAGCCTTCAGTATACAATGAAATAGATTTAAAGCTGCATAGTCTGTAACTTTTGATATTTTTCGAAATTTTTTATATTTTTTTTTAAATCATTTGTAAAAGTAGAATTAAGTTATGTTTTCAAAATAAATCTGTTCACTATAGCTGAAAACTGCACGGAAAAGTGAATTATCCTATAAAACAGGTGAGTTTTTCTCTTGTTGGTAATTATTTGCGTCCCTCCAATAATTATTGACAGTTAATTTTAACATAAATGCTGTTGTTTTGATACTGATAATTTGTTAAGTTTTACGAAATTGGTAAAATGTTTACCTGAATTTTAGTTATTTTACTGTGTTCTTGAAAAATAGAAACATTAGTTCTAAAATTAAAAGATCAAAAGTTACAGACTATGCAGCTTTAAGAAAGCTCTGATGATTTTACAGTTTATGGACATATAAATGGTCTAAACTTTGAGCAATATTCGTCTATTTCAGAAGACAGGTTTTCTGCAGAATGATCTCAAACAAGCAGAAAATGTAGATATATCAAAGCAGTATGAGATAAACAATTTTAGTGTCCTTTCATTACATCATAAAGAGGAATCAAATAGAAGATAAACTATTGTTGCTCCTTCAATATGAATAAAACAAATCTTTAAAGCCCTTTAAGTACCATCAACCTTAACCACTGAAAGAATTGGCATGTTCCCTTCAAAATGTTTTTTTCCTTAACCATAAGCCTAGCTTATAGGCAAACAACACAGACCCAGATCAGACGCCGCATCTGATCAGGGTCTCCACTATTTGCTCACAGAAGCTTCTTTAAAAATTTGAATTAAAAATGAAAAATACCACCCAACACACCTAAAATTCGAAAATACTCGTTCTACCGATAGAGATAAGAAAGTTCATTCGGCTTAAATGGGTTAAAAAATCCCAAAAATTTCTAAAGCTGGTTCTACTATAAATGACATAACAAGGTAACGCAGTCTGATCTGAGTCCATAGTGTTTGCAATATAGGCTACCTAAAAACACAAGTGGAAAAGTAAGAGAGCAGGCAACAAGTCGTGAATGGCGGGAAAAGGGTTAATTTGAGAGTTACATTTCTGAAACTTTTGGCTAAAAAACAAATGAA